>CM055980.1:9840000-11040000 GCA_029531755.1 Holothuria leucospilota | reverse complement strand
CGAGATGGTGGATATCGTTCCTTTTAGTTACGGGGGGTACTAAGTAAGTTCAAAATAGCGCCAAGATTAAATCTAAGGCTGTGAACTAGCGCACTTTCTACACAGCTAGCTAACTTTTCCTTGTGTGAGTTACCCAAGGACTGGTAAAGTGTCTCATTTGATTTTGTTTAGTTTAGCTAAACTTATTTCTGTTTAAAAGTCTTCAACTAAATAATAAAATGTTATTCTAATTGATACATGGGCCTAACTAAAGATAAATCACTAGACTGTGAAGAGGAAAAGGTTCAAGGGGGGTATAAATCACTAGACTGTGAAGAGAAAAAGGTTCAAGGGGGGTATAAATCACTAGACTGTGAAGAGGAAAAGGTTCAAAGGGGTATACCTGTACAAATGGGTAGTAAATAAGGCTGGATCTACGGAGGAACATGTTGTACAACCGCCTTAGTTATGTTGATAATACTCCCTGTTTAAATGCAGCATTCATCGGTTGTCACGTGCCCAGATTTAGAATGTACTTACTGGTGTGAAGCCTAATCCCAACAAGCATGCACTATGTGGCAAACTTTGTTTCATCACTGTTTGAACCAACAAAAGACATTGTCCGTAGTTGTTCAGCTTTTTTACATGTAAGAATAAGCACGGATGATTGAGACAACTTTCTATCATTGTTTACACGACTTGCATGTCCGCCTACATGAGCTGTAATGGGGGTGTTCACGTAGTGAAAGTATCTCAAACTCATATGATTTTGTCCCTAGCCACCATAGGGCCATATTGGCCTGCTGGCAATTCCCTTGCAAAGTTGTCAGCGTCTTCTCGGGCTGATGGGGGGGGGGCATGGGGGGCGCGTGTCCCCAATCAATTTCAGATTTTTTTTCTTGAAAATTTTAAAATGATCGCAAAAGGCGTTTAGACTATAGATTTCTGTAGGGGGTAGGATGAGTGTGTTTTCGACCGAGTTATGGATCTATTACAATCATTTTTTATCACAAATGGTTCTCAGATTATCAGAATTATCGCAAATCCACAAACCATCGAAATTTTCGCGCGCTCCGCGCGCTTCAAACCTTGCCTCAGTATTGTTCTTATTACCAATAAGCAACTTCCGCAGAAGTTACGCAACAAATAATGAAAGCTGTTTACGAATTCTCAGGTAAAAGACTGGCTTTGTGATTGGCAAATAGGTTTGTTGGGGAATTGAAAGTGTCTCGATGCAGAGCATGAACGCAGGTTTTGTCATGGTTATCTTATTTAACAAAAAATTTCGGCGCGCTTCGCGAGCATACGTCACGGTCTTCACGCAATCTCATGACTATCATTAAGGTTATAATGCATGCAACTATTCTGCACAACACTTTTCAAAAAAACAGAAGTACACCTCCAACCTCTATATGGGGCCTATGGGATATTTCAATCAAATTTGTAGCATAATGTGGAAGGTTGAAAGTACTACGTATTTGCCGTTATACTTTTTTCAAAAATTTTTCCCGAGCACTTCGCGCAGCCATTACCGGTACAGATGGTGATTGTTAAAACACTTACTTTGCTTTACCTATCAGAAGGTCTAATATCACCTCCCTGCACCTATAATCTCCCTCCCATTCACCATTGCTGGAAGCTATTTGTCTAGATTTTCGTTCAAACTCTATAGTATCATTTGGTAGTTAGGTAACAAGAATCATGTCAGTGCCCCCATTTTATATTAATTCAGAGCTTCCAGGAGTTTCGTAATAGTCCAAGAATGTTTCTGTAGACTCCACGCACGTATTTTTACGTAAAACTTTCCCCGAATAGAAGGCATTAAAGTAGCCACAGCGGGGCTTCAGGAGGTTTGTTGACAACACACCCCTCTCTAAGACAACATGCTGTCCTCTTTCACCTAACCAAAAATTAGAATTCACTAAATTATGGATATTTTCCAGCCATATATGATCAGTTCCAAAAATATCCCAAATATGGAACCATTTTGCACCTAAGCAACTATAAATTAACAAAAACACCTCAAAGGTGTCCCCCTCCCCTGAGACCCCTCCCCCAGGACGGCACCTTCTTGTAGTGACAAAGGAAGGAGCCCACACTGCTGTATACAATCGCAGGGGCGCACACTCTCCTCTTTCAGCTGACCAAAGATTAGAATTCACTAAATAAGGATTTTTTTCAGCCATGTATATCGGTTCCAAAAATACCCAAACGATAGCACCATTTTGCATCTAGGTAACTTTAAATTAAGCAAATTTCTGAAAGCGGAGGGGGATCCGGGAAGGGGAACACCCCCTGCCCTAGACCCCTCCAAAGGACGGCACCTTTATGTTGTGAGAAAAAGGATTCCACACTGCTGTATACAATCGCAAGGCGCGCAAAAAAATACAATTTACGCAGACTTTTAGAAACTGAGGTGGCATTACGGCGTCATCCATTCTGCCCCCCCCCCCATCACCAAATCCTGGCGGCGCCACTGCGTTAAGTTATCTATTTAACTTTAGGAAACATTGGTGTTAGTATAAATTTATGTTTAACATAGCTTTCGTGTATGCCTAGTCTCAGTTACATATTTTTATTTTGCGATAAAACTGAACGGCAGTCGAATTTCAATTGATACTCGTCTTGAAAGTGAATAAAGTGGTGTTAAAAGTACCTGAAGTTTAAGACTATGGCAATTCATGTTTCACGGTTCGATTTATGGGTTCAACTTCAAAGAACATTTGTGTGCTAAGACATGGAATTTTGAAATTTTACGTATTTTAAAACAGTGCACTTATTACTCAGATAACGTTACCTTGTTCCAAGGTTTTTCCAAAGCCATGGCGTATTGCTCGAAAAAGAACAAACCAGGGTTGTCTTATAGTACAGTTATATGACTAAACGAGACAGCCTTTCCAAAAATGTTGGCAAGATATAAGTTATCTTACAACATCTAAGCATTTTAGTTTTCGAAGAAAACGAAATGGTATGATAATTTTAGTGTGAGTATTGAAGGAATGCCATCACAAGTAGCTCCATATTCTATAATGCAAAGAACCCTCAAACAGACCATATGCCACAACGATGGGATGAGCTATAACGATGGAGTGAGGCCGACGAGCCATTTACTTAACCATTTTAAAATGGCATTATAGGGCAAACAGTCTTGAGCTTTAAGGACCGAACCCATTCTCGGACTGATTTTTTTCTATAAACAGAACACGATTAGAAGTCCTACTGCCCAGTTATGCATTGAAAACTAAAGTGAAAGTTTTAACTGAGAGTAAACTATATCTGCCAAAGTCATCACTAAAATGGTCTAATTATTTAGGGATGCAGTTTCCAGACCAAATAATACGACAGCGGAACCTTCAGTTGGAGCTTACTCTCATTGAAATGTTTGAATTGTGAATGATTCCGATAAAGCAGTGCCTTTTGAACGTCCGGTACGCTTCATGTTTTTCCCACGAGGTTATGGGCATATTTGATTTTCAAAATTTTTCAAGTTTGTTTCAATATCATGGTAAGGGTTATTTTTAGGGTTAGGATGGCCGGGGGTTATTTGTGCCTGTTCTTTCATAATCCGGTGTCAGAATTACAATAAAATGGTCGAAAAACGGTCATTTTGGAACTAGGGGTGTGGCCTATTTCCGAGAAGCTAATTGGTCCATTGGCATGATTTGCCCCTATCCTCGTGGGAAAAAATTGCTTGTCCGGTACAGGTACATCTAATCAATAGCTGTTTGAAAACTTCTGAGGTGCTAAAAAATATAAAGAGGCAACAGACATTCTAATAAAAAGATCAGTAGGCTCTAGTTGAAACATTGGAATAAGGGATAAAGTAGAATGTAGCCTCAGGAGGTGCACCACAAGACTCAGCTAGCGAGATTATAACTATCGCTCAAGTGATATCGTGGCTATGGTGTAGGTCTATTCAAAACAAGACATTTATCGCAACTTAATAAAATCAGCGGTGTCTGAATTGGTGAATATCGTATACAGTTCCATTATTTAAGTGTGATTTCCTTGTGAACCTAAACACTCCTATGCTAATTTGTCCTTGCCGTTGCGTGATACTACGATGTACAATTTTGGAATCGCTGTACGGACTCTAGACCATACATTCTTAGTTTTTCGAAACTGGTATCAAGTGGAAAGATTAATCACTGCATAAAGGTTCATCCTGCTTTTCGGTAAACAAGTACTGAAGTATTCGAAAGCAGCAACCCTGCTGAAATCACTCATATTTATAACAATGTCAAACGAAAAGGTCTTTAATCGATTGCCAAAATTCTGCATCATACAGTCATAATTTCCTTGTTTTTTTTTTTTTTTATCACGCTTTCAAGGGCAGCATCTATCGCCATTGACTCCCTGGTGAAAAGGATGCAACGCGGAAGTAACATTCCCCACATTATTTTCTAGAGAACCTACCCCTACCTATCACTTCCATGTCACCAACCTCCCCCTACCACTTCTCCCGTTACCAAACCCAGTTGGTAATTCAATGCTGACAACGTGGTTACCCTACCGTCGTTGTCGTCTACTTTATGTACATCCTTGAAGATGGTAAACACTAGCACCGGAAGAAGTTTCTTGCCCTCACATTAGATTTTGGATGTTCAAAGAATAATACAAAAACCATGCAAAGACGTCATAAGCCGACGGGGATCAATTGATTTCTGTCTTAAAACAGGATATTAATAATTGTGGTACCTACCTTAAAAGCTGTTGTATGATTTGACAAGAAAGGAATAAATTGCGTGGCTATAATTTATGAAGTAGTTACTTTAATATATAAAATTTAAGCCCCCCTTGGCCCCCTTAAATACGGGCCTGCTTTGGAGAAGAATCTGTGAACTACCATATCTAAAGGCCTTCTCTTATTTGAGGTACAGAAATGTATACTTCAGATCGCCGTTTGATATGCAAGACAAAATGTCGCGTCAAATGTTTTGCTGAATAGGCTGTGTCCCCGCACCGCGCACTTATGAAGATAACACCGCAGAAAAATCTAGCATTGCAGAATCAAGACATTTCAGTAAGAGATTTTGACTAGTCCACGTTGGGATATGCAATGAGTAGATTACTTTTACTCCAGGTGATTTCCCGCCATGGGTATTAGGGCTTTCCGCCTTTGTCATAACCTTGTAGATATCGTCCATCATCGAAGGGGTGCATTGTTTATTGTCCTGCTGCTATAGGAAGACTGATTTTTAACCTTCAATGCGTTGAATAGAATAGAATATTACATTCATAAGGCATGTCCATGGCTTCGTCATAATTATGGAAGGTGTATCTTGAGCCAAAATATGAAAAAGACAAGATTTCAAACAAAATGATCCACTGTGTAGCTTCAATACCCTTTTCGTACTTAAACTCCTTGCGGTCTCTCGCACGTTTGTCATTAAGTCACCTTCATCCTGTGTCAGCTTCCAATTCGTGCCGTTGTAACTACACTTGCATTGCGACCAAAAAAAAAAAAAAAATGAACGGCTTGCTTTGTAGCTTCTCCAAAATGAAAGTTTTTATGCCGGATGGCATAAAGTTGTCATGCCCATGTCTCTATCAGATACCAACAGGCTACCTTCATACGGGCAGAGACCTCTAAAAAACCTGCATTCGTGACTTCATAGCCTGGTAAAATGTGATACAGAGGCATAGGCACCGTTGTCGTTATTCCCTAATATGGAATTTACATCCTTATCATGCAATATTTTGTAAGACTGTTTTCACCTTATTAACTTATAAGAAGCAACGTGTTTCTTATGAGTGTCTGGCTCATTAGGGCATGTATTGATCAAGAACAAAGGTGGATAGGATAAAATACCTTCCTTACGCGCAAATGCTTGGGTTGAGGGTACTTCAGCCCACTTCCATCAAACAGTTGGATAATTACCGCGATATCAACGTTTCTCTTTTGACATGATAATTCATGAGATCAACTGGTCATAAATGTCAGTTATGCGTTATCATGGGACGTAACCAATGAAATACGACACTGCATACAGTGTAGTCTATACCATCGTCAAAGAAGTTGTGTGATAAGTATGATGAATGTAATACCTTAATTGGATCCTGAACTAGAAATCCACATTCCGTTGAATTGGATCACTTCTTGAATTATGTTCTAGGTCTGACTTTGTTGCCTAATTTAAAAACAAACACCTTATACTCAATAGGCAGTGGTATCGAAGGACTATAATTTCCTCTAGGACGTTTGTGGAGAATGAAGTGTTGTCTAATAACTAGCATTTGCAATTTGCAAAAACAACATTGTTTATAATGCACAATATTCCCATAAAATGCAAACTTTGTCTCTGCCATTTAATTAATGGTTCATAACACTGTATAGTAGTGGATTACAAAAGTAATTTTCAAAACGAAAAGAATAAATTCCCCATTAGTAAAGCTCACGGGAACGTCACAGCTCCTTTAACAAGAATAACCAGTTATCGAAATTCCGAGGAAAAGTATAAACTTAGCTACTACCGACTTTTGCATTTCATCTTCATTTCCTTATTATGTGGTTTGAAATGGGTGCCCTGTATTTTGAAAGGGAATTGTGCATGGCGCTTTGATGGTGGAACCAGTTGTCTTTGCGTTCAATCAGCTGATATTAATCTATACCTAACTCGTCGAAAGAATTGAATTTCGTTGTTTGATATCTTTACCACTACCATATGTCGTTTCTACAACAGACAGTGCTTCAGGGCCGTGGAAAACCTCAGTGCATTTCAAGCTGTCTGCCTAAGAAATGTATTTTGTCGTATTTCTTTCGACATTTCTAATCGTAAAACCATGTGACCCTTCAATTGAAAGAACCCCGTTTTGTGCAACCTTTTAAGTAAAAATTTGGTGGTCTGACAAAGGCAAAATATGCCTATGTTAGATGCATTTAACAACTGGTTATAGAAAGTGTAAACAATAAAATAAAATGAGAATAGAACAATGCGTTTTCATCAGATTATCATGTTTTAGTGGCGCCTCCGTCATGCGAATAAAATATGGTCTAGCATATAGTTGGAAATGTCATTCATGTATGACGATTATGTGAAAAACGTTACCACGTAATACCATTAAGAGTCTGTATTTGATTATTGGTATCATTTTTCGGTAAGTAAAAAAGTCACTACTTGCATAGGGAACACGCCATATACTCTGCTGTAAACATAGTTGAATTTTATTCGCTTCGCCGTAAAGGCCGATCCAAACCCATTATAGCACTATGTATCTGAGCTTAAAGATGATTAGTTGGATTGCTATTGTCTCACCACATCTAGCCTATCCGGATTCACCAAAAATGACGGCACAGGTACCTCTCTCCTCTCCGTCTTGAATCTGGACACGTGTGTAGCATCTTTTCATTGCCTCCAAGATCTCGCTATGCAGGTGTCAAATGTTTTCATATTCTAACTGTCACATAGCTGCATCTAACTCAATCTGATCTGAACTTCTGAAACCTTGTTCCTCACTTCAATGCACGGCACATTGTGAAAGTGAACACCTAAACACAAAGACCACACAGTGTGTATGAAGCGCTGACTGGCTTTACAACTAGGTACTCCTCTTATTACCACGGAAGTTTCCAGCAGTTGCAGCGGCTTAGCTACGGGGGCCTGGGGGAACTAGGTCACCCAGATATTCGTCAGCCCCCTAGATTTTTGTGGCCTAATAAAATGTGTAAGAATTTAGAAAAAATAAATGCTTGAACGGAAATAAACTTTGAAGTTTTTCCTTCAAAAAATAAATAAATAAAATGTGTAAGAATTAAGAAAAAGTAAAATGTGTGAAAAACACATTTTGCGCATGTTTGAATAACTTTAAAATGCCTACTTTCACTAAATTAGGTAATATAATCTGCACTCTCGTTTGATTTACATATAATTCACTTGGACGATGAAACGAACGTCCCGACGACCAATTTGGATGTGACATTGTCAGGTTTAGACCCTTTTTGCCTTTCGGATGATTGGTTGATTTACTGAAAACATGGCAAGCATACACTGAAGACCATTCTTACACGACCATTCCTATATACGGTATCATACACAAAATATGCCGTACGGTAAGGTACAGCGTTCGAATAATTCTTCTATTCTTAACAGTATGTCGTGTCTCTTTCCCTGCCCATGACAAGTGCACTGTAGCGTGATTGTTTTCGGCAAGTCCTCTTTTTACTAGTTCGCAATGGCGTCCGGGCGGATTTGTAAAATTGCCAACAAGGTCCGGATTTCATGTGTTTCCCACATGATCCCTACTGCTGCTTTGCGGGTTAAATAGTTTAAAAAATTTACTGGTGGTTTTATTGGTCTGACCAAGTAATATACCGATGACTTGAGTCCGTGAACAAATACAGCACCATTTTGCATCTAGACACTATTGAAAACCGGAAAAATTTCAAAAGGGAAGGGAACAACCTTAGACCCCTACATCAGGACAGTGATCTGTGTCCTCCTTGCTAGAAAATAAATATGGTAACCCTAGGTTGGAGGCAAATAGTATGATCTAGGGGATATGCAATTGAGTAGTGGACATGTAGCCTATGGATAGGGTGATGAACAAATGTAACAGAGATATACTAGAAGGTGAATATGTGAGAATTGCTGGCAGAATAAATGAAAAGGGATGCATAATTCAGTATGATTCTTGTATTATCTCAGCTCATATGATTCCCACGGCCGAACACAGCGGGGGGCGGGCAAATACCCCCAGAAATTTTCAAAGTGCACCGTTTCCAACTTTGAGTATATACAGAGAAAACGCAAAAAAAAAAAACATTAGAAATACTGTGATCGTAATGATAGAAGTTAAACAATTTCAAATAGGCAGATCAATATTTTCATGCCTATATCTGTACACATCACCAATCTTTCACAGCTCTATTAGAATGTATTTCTAGCCTACTTTTCTAAAATTCTCGCGCTACGCGCGATTATGCATAGCTACAATGTTGCTGTTGTTACCATAGGTAGCTTCAATCATCAATGAAAAAAAAACATTTTTTAACCGTGCCAGTTTAGTCATGAAAACGTTTTATAACCGATAACACTCCCTCCCATCACCTTAAACCCTCCCGTACAACGGAGTTCAGTGGCTGAGGTCATGCTTCACATATCCCCCACGCTCTCAAAAATGACTTTTGTCGCACTTAGTCACAACTACTTTTCGTTTTCCTTTTAAAGCTGAAATCTCTCATATATTGCACCATTCGCTATCTAAACGTCCTCCTGAAATTACAAATTTTCCCAAGGGGGAGGGAGACTCTCATTCCCTTTAGGTCCCACCCAGGCCACAGATCAGTAATGCCCACTTTTTCCCCCTAGCAAAAAAGTGTATGTGCGGCCTTGTGTACTACCATTTTTCACGGATTGATTTTTTCCCATGATTTGAGAAATGGCAGACATGAGTTTCGAATTTCAAGGATGGGTACACGCAGCTTAAAACACGTACGAAGTGCCGTTTCTGGCTATCTGGAGGGTTTGTAAAGCCAAACTTTTTCTTACACGCTCCGCGCCAACTGATGATGGCGCTCCGCTTAGATAGTCTCAAAGATATTATAAGCATAGATTCCAAACTCCTATACCTACACTGTTACGCTCAGTGACTCCTCATGGAGACGCATACATCGGGGTGGAAGTGTGAATTTGACATGCGCGTCGTTGTATTCCGCGATCTGCGTACAAAAGTCAGAGTGCGTCACAGAAAATTTCATTGTTAAAAGAGGTTAGCATGCGTGCACTTTTACAACGCGTTCTATACGCACAGAATACATTTCTCTGTGTATTGTCCGGAATACTTGACGCACAGATCTGCGCGCTCTGGAAACAAACGCGCTAGTTGCTTTCCCGTTGTGAGCGCGGCGTAAGTAATTAAACGCTCATATAAAAGTGCGTCACTTGAAGATACGATAGAAACTGATCAATGAATGCCCATGAACTTGCAAAACCAGTCATTGTGCGTTCATGTTCAAGTGTAAATACGTGGAATGCCGTGTTGAAGAAATAAGTTATTCTTTTTCAAGTGGAATTTATTGAGGCGTAATACTTCTTCAGGCAACAACATTCCGAAATAACAAGTATTAATACTTTGTAAGACATTCATTTGCCTGTTCGTTTTCAAAATGACTGAGCAGTAATCAGCACTTCCGCCCCGATGTTTTGGCCTCCATGAGGAGTCAACGCGCCATTTTAAGTTTAGAATCTATGCTTGTAATATGTTTGGATAGTCTTGACAAGTCTGACCCTCGGCGGAGTCGGCCCTCCATTTGTTACCTAGGCCCCCCTAAAAGTTTCATCCTAGCTACGCCCCTGAGCAGTTGGGACAATAAACTAACCGTTATCGTAATGCCACTATTGGTTCATCATTTCCAATAAAGTTAAACCTGGAAGGGGAAGGGGGCACGGACCCATATTCTCCTTTTCGAAGTAAATGATTTTGCAGCCGAACAATATCATTTTTGTATTTTTCATGTACCCTGCTGGAGGACGTACAAACAGAAGGTATGTTTTGTGCAATCATTAAAATGAAAAATTTACTTTCATATTCCATGAACTGTTCTCCATCATCAAGATAATGTCACTGTCTCAGTCATTCCCCTGATAGTCACAAGGAATTTAAACACCCCCCCCCCACCATATTAACTGAGACGTAGGTCATTTCGATAGGGGGCTCATTTTTACCGAGCAGCCAATCGGAAACGATTTCAAAATGATAAATATCGTTGTAAGGCTATTTAAGTTACAATTTATTGAACTGAAAGCTATTTCCGTTGATGGACAGAACGGCAGAGATACTTTGGTCATATCTGAGTATTAAATGGCATTTACAGCTTTTGATATTACAAAATATTTATTTTGTCTAAACTCTGTTACGATCCTGTCATGGAGAATTGAATTACTTCTTCGATACATTTCACCGGTAATCAGGAAATGAAGACCAGTAGTGTAGCATTTACAGCAACAAAAATATAGATTAAAACTCAACTTAAATTTCACATTTGATCCTTAGTGAGTAAGGTTTTTGTGGATAAAGATGCAGTCATTCAGAGCAGTTGGGTACAGAAAGTTGTGAGCGCAGAGAGATGAATCAACGCGAAGTACAATTCAATTCGATAATCTGTTACTACAGGTTATTTGGATTTGGAGAGATGGAGCAAAGCAATAGATCTCAAGTGGATAAAAGTTTTGACACTGGGTCCGTAGTCCTGGTTCCTCCCCATCTCTCGTTCTGAAGGATTACTCATTCCTGCCCGGAAAATTCACCGGAGTCCGGCTTCAGATGAAGGTAAGTCCAACCTGGAATGTTCTTTTTTTTTTTTTGTTTTTTTTTTGTTTTTTTTTTTTTTTGATTTCCTATCATACTACGAAAAGAAAATTTGAAGCATATGCGTATCTCTGGGTGGGTTGGGGAAATATAGGGTGTCTGCCAAGGGCCAAGGTGTTTGAAAAATAAAAAAAATGTTTTGGGTAGGGGAAAGTAAAATGGCTGTTATTTTTCTTTAGAAACTCGAGATTAACAAACAACCCTTCAAATTATTGGCCGAGAAAATTCTTTTGGAGGGTATACAGATTTTGATGAGGTCAGTAGAGGTAAAAAGAGTCACGAAATGTTACATTTTACGTTCATCTTGACTATACTAATTTAGAAAATACATTTTGTACAGTAAGCCGGTTAATTTGTCATATTTTGACCCGAAATATATTTATTATTGTCTTTAGACAATTTTAGGCCACTTATATGTTGCAAGCGTTTCTCTTATGAATCACCAGTGACACAAGTCAACAAATGAAAAAAATGTCAGAAAAACATTTTTTACAGATCTGAAAAGGCCATCTATTCATGCAAAATAATCATTGCACGCAGTGCATCAACTCGAGTTCATTTGAATATCTACAAAAGCATTTCCTCTAATTGCAACTTAATTGAAGGCATATGCAGATCGAAAGGTTCAGTTCTTCTTCATACCTGACAAGGTGCAAAACAATACAATGAAATATCCGTATACCTTCAGGCTGAACATTAGATTGAGGTAAATGCGACCTGTAAAGGGTCCTTAACGATTCTATGTTTTTTTTTTCGAATCCCTAGGGCAGAAAAAATGAGGTAATCACCAATCATCGGGTGGGTTAGATAGTTTTGAAAATCTCGTATGGAGCGAGCGGTAGGGGAAAGTTAAATGGCTATAATTATATATCCAGTAACCCACAGAGTAATAAACGACCCCTTTAATTATTTGCATAGGAATGTTCTTTGAATTGATAGGTAGATTTTCAAGTGTTTAATGAGGTCAAAAAGGTCACAAGTTCAAGATGTTCGACCTTTGTTCCAGATTTTTTTAGATTGACTGTAAGTGTGCCCAGAAGAAGGGTTAATCTGTCCTTTTTTGTGTGAAACAGAATAATCACATATATTTACGCAGTGTTCTCCCACTTCTGTCCCACGATTGCCAAGAACTAGTGTCAGTTAACAAACCAATTAATGGAAAAGTTATAAAAAGAAAAACAACTTTTCAGCTGGGAATTCCTAATCTCAAATCACAGGTGGTGATCAATGTACGCAGATCATCACTAGTGTTTACAAGACAATTCCTTATTACCATAATTATATAACGACAAATAACGAATTTGTCGAATACTCTTAGTCTTCATTGTATCTAATAAGGCTCACAGCAACACAGTCAAATGTCCAACGCTATTGATACTCTTGAAGATCTCCTTCACACCAAGTTCATGGTGCATGTTGTGACTGACTAAGATCTGAGAATTGCAACCTGAACTTAAAGCTAGCCTCACCTCTGAAAGTGTCCTCACGTTCAGATAACAGTCTAGCAAATAACCATATCTGATACATTATGAAAGATTCATTTTAAGAAATTTTGATTCGAGAAGGGGCTCGGGGAAGGCGGAATTGTCAAATTCTAACATTTAGCACAGCGTATATATTGTTCATTAAGAATCGAAAGATCGTTTGGTTGATAATTTGACAAAGTTGATAAATCTGGACGTTGTTATAAATACATGTATTACGTGGCACACTATAAAATACGAGACATATGCTCTGTAAGTGAATCTCAGATCGACAGAAAATATCATTAAAATGATCGACGAAAAGCGGGGAAAAGTTCAGCTCTAAATCTCAGAAATGTTGACGGCTTTGTGCATTTGCAACTACCTTATCCTTACATAGCTTGTCTCTTTAATTAACTTTATTTCTGTGTACCAAACTTATAAGTTGCGAGAAAATAGTTGAAAATGTAAACAATCCCTCCGATTAGGACAAAAAATTAAATCTGTGTATAACCAAGTTGCAACAAAAAGAAGTATAAGTGCAGTAAAAGTGCAGTGTACTACTAATTTCTACTGTATAAGAAACACTACCTAGAAAACTTTCCTGATTTCTTGATCTATTTTAGAAAACTTCTGATCTAGGTATTTGCCATATGTATTACTACTAGCAATGCAGTGAGATTTGAAAAAAAAGCCAATTATAGTATAAATGCTAATCATCTATGGAAAACTAGCTCCTTCGAACATTTCGTATGAGGTGCATATTGTACTAAAATGAATGGGTCTAAGCTGTTGTTATTCCCGACGGGTTTGGCACTGGTTGATATCCTCTTTGTGTCGAATTTCTGATGACTTTTCCCAGAGCTACTCCCATCACTACGAGGCCGATGAGCATGACAAGTGACACGGCAGAAAGAATTGTCGTGAAGATGCTAGGAGAATCGTTGTTGTTATCTGTCCTCATCACTGAAAATTTGAGAAAAGAACTTTTCTAAAATTTTTAATTTCATTTATAAAAAGCAAATGGATGTGCTAGAAGCTGTGCAAAAGTACTTGCGTGTTTGTTGTTGCACTCGAACGAAACACACCTACTAGTCCTAAGTAGTACACTTGCTAAGTATATGCTCACTTAAAAACTAAACACTATGATTTTACCGTTCAAATAAAAACTCAAGATAAATTTTAAAATTCTTTCTTGCCTCGTGGAGATTACCAACTTACGTGGCTCAGATTCACCATTGACTTCACCCTTGAATAAAATTGGCCCCTGAACCATCCTTTTAACTTTCAGAGGTGGTGCTTCAGCTGATCGGCGATGGCGCGATTGTTCGCAGCCTTGGCGACATTCAGAGTATGTATCATTTACGTCACAAACCACAACCTCACAGTGCACCCAGACCTGATAAATGAAGCACAAAGAATACCATAAGAGCATCTTTTCGGTTCCCTAAAACTCTGAACACAGTGATACGAGATGGGGTACACGCGCATGGCTCCACCCGATTTTTATGATTCCCTCATTTTTTTCGAACCAATGCTCTCAGTAACAAACCCGATTGATATATCCATAGACATGCCTCCAAACAAAATAATCAACTCTTCCCTCCAAAATAGACAGGCCGGCTAAGGGTTGACATATGTCTCATTTGGTCTATTTATTGTGTTAGTTTTTAACTTTGTTGTGTGTCCAGTGGAATAGCATAGTGAAATAGAAAATTAGTTAAAGTTCCCATTCTCCCAACTAAGTTCCTTCTAGCCCCTCCCAAAACTTTCTTAAGTTCCTCCTTGTTCAGACACAAACCTAGCCACCTGCTCAAGGTCATATCCTGGTGATCATACAAGGCCCTAAACGTGTTATCAGAACACTCGACATGCTGTAAAATGTAAGCCAGTCTGCATCTTTTGACTTTTCTGACTGTTGATATTAATTAAAGAGCATTCACAATTGGAGAATTTTGCTTACCCCGAACTAAAAATATACTTAGGGTGATGAGTATCTGTCTCTAAGTACATTTTAGTAAGAAATGAGACGTTCGACTTTTCCACCAAAATCGCTCTGTCCATATCTCAGTAGAGATTTACTGTTCTGATCTGATGCCACAATTACATAATGAATGAGAGACTAGCAGGGGGAGTTGGCAAATTGATAAACCTTTCAGTTACGACCTTCCTATGCAACATAGAAAGAAGGCAAACTAACAATGTTTGCTAGATGGGTGAAAAATATTTTAACATGTCTAAAGAAATCAATGATTGGTAGTATATACCCTAGTCAGAAGTCACTCTTCTTTTAGCATTCCAATACAACACGTTCCAATCACTGCTTTCCCTTTTTCACAGGGTTCTACTTGCATCAAACAACCTCCCTGCTAATATAATACGTTTCCGACGAATGTTTTACATTGTACACTCTAAAAAACGGTGCTTAGGAATTGAACATTTTTCTGAACACTTTGTGTCCCCAGTTTGTAAATATGTTTAGATTCCAAACACTCTTGTCAAATTCCAATACATTCTGTTTCAAAACACGTTTGATTGCTAAAATTTAGTGTTTAATCGCTAAACATGCTTAGAATTTAGACGTGTTTACAAAGTGGGTGCAAAATAAGTGTTCAATTGCTAAACACGTTTTTAGAGTGTATGATCAGTAGAAACGTTAAAAAGGTTCCCATTTTATTTCACTAGCCATGTACTTAAAACCGTATTGAATACCCATGTATTCAACATGTCCAAACATGCGTTGCCGTCTATGTATATGTTTCCTTGCCTACTTAGTGAAATAAATGTCTGTCCATCCGTTATTCGATAGATTGTCTTTCTGTCCGGCTGACTGACTGTCTGCTTGACTTTTTGTCAGTCTCCTTGTTGTTGATGAATTAATTTCTTTTAAATAATAACCTGTGACTCTGGATTGCCAAGATCTCTTCTAAAGCGGAAACTTGTGATCTCAAAATCTGCCTGCGTTGGTCGGTTTGGGGTGAGCACCCGGACAGGCGCATTGTTAATGCCGCATCTGTAGAAAAGGCCAAAAGAATGTTTCATGAGGTGAGTATAATTTCAACCTTTGAAGGTACTTCCTTATTCGGACCTGAGCAGAAATTCAATTAAATGGGAGGAACTGTTCTCTGTTTAAAACCTCTTAAGTAAGTTACATAAAACTCAGTAATTGCAGCAAGGGAAACGTCGTAGTCCAAAGCATTCCAAATAAATAGTAATACTATGAGTGTTGCTTTCTCACCCGGCTCTGATGAATTCATACACGACTGCATCATCATAATCAGGAGATGGCGTTGCTCGACAACTGCGCAGGTGAATTTCCAAATTGCTAGCCGATTTTATGAGTTCTGCACGGAAGTAAAGTTCTTCATTTAATCTCGTTTCTACAGGATAACTGTAGTAGCGTACTGCATAGCTTATGTCTGTGTAAATCGCAAAGTCAAATTCAAAGGATCCCTTCGCTGTCTTCCTGATGAGTTCAGCGAGCGTCTTAAAATGGGTATGGACCTTTTCTGAACTGTTATATTCACAAGTAATCGGAATTTCTACGCCTAAGAAGTCTACAATGCTGTTCCCATCACTCGGATTGATCTCAATCACGTTTTCGTAGAGAATCTCATTGCCGTTATCCTGTGAAAAAGTAGGACATAAAAATTTGCTTTCAAATTTAATTGGTTTTGCCTAATACTTTGCAAAATCAGTGTAATGACAATTATTTTTAACCGTCTGGTCTAACAAGGATCAAGTTGGAGATCAAAATAGTGACAAGCCTTACCCGGCAGACTACGGTAAATAATTCACTGTCTCTCTTTGCTATTTTGTATAAACTGAAATTCTTCAGCCATTTTGGCATCAGTCCCTTGCACTTTTTACGCTTAAGACCAAGTACAAACGTACTTACTGAACAGAGAGATTTTCGTATCAAATTTGTTAGATAATGTATTAGTGTTCTAAGGCAATTTAAAAACTTACGAAAAAGCGGGTGCCACATCCAGTGAGAGAGCTGTTCAAACTTATGTATAAATTTCCGTTGTAGAATCCTCTACAATTATAGTCGTGTGGAGCACCAGAAAGGTAAAAATCGTTCGCATAGTAAGTACCATCTATAAGCTGCTTTGGAATATCCACTTGAAATGATGATGGTCCACAGCTAAGAATGATGTGTTCACCGGGATCTGTCATGGACAAAAGTGTTAATTTACAATTAGTCTCGGCTATAACCTCGGAAACAAACTATGCAGCTAACATTACAGCCTTCAGTTTGTTCCAACGTTCAAAGTTGAAAACGATACTCGGGACTAATATTAAATTCTTTAATCTACAAACCGCTGTACCTCGAAGTTCGCAGTGACCAATACATCACCACAATATATGGGACCAATATATCAAAGAGCCATACTCTACGCAAACTGTATATTTTTAATGAATATCTTTCTCCATTACGCTATGTTGTTATGTTGTTTACCTGTGCACCGAACACTTGCATCTTCGTAGTGGCCACAGTTGTGTGAACCATACCCTCTGTGGGGACATTGATCAAGTGATGTTTCGCTGCCACTACAATGCAAATCGTCGAGCCATATAGGACCGGTACCTGAACCAAAATAGGCACTGTGCAGTGCATCTACGGCGTCCCTGTATCCTAGTTGTCTACAGACCACGCGAGCTTCATTCATATCCCAAGAATCATCGCAAACGGTTCCCCAGATGCCGTTGTGTAGAACCTCTACCCGTCCTTCGTATGCTGTTGTGCCATCGACCAAGCGAATGGGATCTACAGGTTTAGCAATGTAACATACGAACAAACAAAACACTTTACGTACAGCGATGTAATTCCTCAAGTTAAACAAAAAATCGTACAATTTGATAACTGATTAAAACAGTTTTCATTTGTTCGGTCAGCAATGATTTCAATCTAACATCATATTGTATGTACCCTCTATATACTTTTAAAAGCTACCTCGTTAACTACAGAGGTTTTTCACTACTTCGCACGAGGTCGCACGCCTCTATAAGTTTTTCCCCCTTTTCCATAGGCCTTACCATTGGGTATAATGACATTACTTTCCCTCAAGTCGTCTAGCCTTCACTACACACACATACTTCCTGTTTTTCTCAAAGAAGTCAGATCCTCAACAGTAATGTTCCTCCGTTTTCCCCAGTGGCTTTGACCTCACCATATCTCAATTAATTCCACATCTCCATAGATTGTTTTCTCTCCCTGTATTATGGCTACAGGAATATGCTTGCCAACGAACTGAGTGCAGTATATAATCGTATATATTATAAAACAAAAACATAAATAACTTCCTTGTACATTAATAGATGGCGACAACAGTTTCTTCAAAGTCCCCTTTAAATCTTTAGGTGGTATAAAGCTTATTACGGCACTCAATAAGCAAACCATTAAATGGACAGGAGAGAGGACCCGTATGTATAAAGGGAGTCAAATTCCATTGCTGTAAAACGCTAGAATCCTTTGCATTCACAGGGAGTAAAAGGTGGTTTATTCAGGGAGTTATTCAAGAAGATTGTAAACTTCATCATAATGTAAGGACATTGATTCTGAGAAAAAGGTCAAATATCATGAGTATTTAACATTGTGAATGTTAACTGTATTGTAGTTAAAGTACTCTTACCTGGGGATACAAGCGTCTCTGTAACTGAAAGAGAAATTAGAAAAAGGAATGTATAAGGTACAACTTTGCACTGAAGATAATACTGGCAATATGTATTGTTAAAGTCATTCGAAAGGGATATTCATTGTCTTTGTTCCCTTAGCGGAATTCTTTGCTAACAAAAAACAAGGGAACTAGTCGCAACTTCATTTTGCTTCGTGTGAGTAAATGATGTAATGATTTAACTGTTTGCAACGTGTAACATTTTAGCCTAAACTATCGTCGCGGCAGTCAGTAACACGAATCATTCAAATGATCTTTTCCAATTACCCAGAGATAATTGTTTGAAGGACCGAGTGCTGCCGTGAAAGTTTTAGGGGTAAATTGGGCCCAAAATCTTGACAGACAGAGACGAGAAAATACAATGGATAAGTTAACTATTTATTAAACTTATTACTTGTTAGTACAACACGAATTGATCTCTCCCAATGTGGGGACCATGGGACAATATTTTCCCAATGTGTTATTAATAATCAATGGTGGTGATATATTTGCCATTACTTTAAAGTATGGGACGGTTCGGCAATTACGTCATGATGGCAGGTCTGTTTTCAGGATTCAATTTTCAAAATGCATCAAACCACAAAAAATTGATACGATAATGAACAAGACAAAATGTTACAGGGAAAATAGGCATTTATTAAACCCTATGCCGGCACACTATTATACCATGATGCCTTTTTGTCAGGCAGCGATCACGGGCCTTGTGAAATTTGGTAGTTACTGATTCCTTTTGATCAGCCACTATTGATTGGGGCTAAAGTCGCAAAATGCTTGCTCCCATGGTATGAGAAGACTTTGCCTCAGTAATATTCTTCCAACAAAAATTGTTCCTAAAAGATGGGTAATGGAAATTATTGAACGGATTATAAAGGGAAGAGAGCAATGAATGATCCTGATCACTACCGGGGGATTTTCCTTCTTAGCTCTCTTGGGAAGCCTTTCACCCATATTTGAAATCAACGCAACATCAACTGTATTGATTGTGTAGGCTTGATTGGCGATGAAGAAGCGGGTTTCAGAAATAATCACTCAACTTGAGTTCATATTTTATTTTACATACCGTCATTGACTTGTATTTCAGTGTAAGGAAAAGGATTTATGGTGCCTTTAGTAACTATAAAAACATTTGATTCAGTAAATAGGTCTTTCTTGTGGTCAAAATTATTCGGTAGTAGTATAAAAGGTAAAGTATTAAATAAAATTTATGCTATACATGAGAATGCTTAGTCGTGTATTAAACAACGGGGTTATGTCGTCTTGTTTTAACTGTAATATTCAAGTAAGGCAAGGGAAAATCTTTCCCCGGTTATTTTCAGTATCTTTCCCAATGATTTTGACATGCATTTAAGTCGTTGGTATAACGGTGTAAACACCCTTTCCTCATCTTTGAAGAATATATTAAGTACTGATGATATTAAAATTTTCTTGATAAAACTGTTCACTTTACTATATGCAGACGACACTATTTTCCTAGCTGAAAACTAGATGATACATCAAAATGTACTTGAAGGTGTGTTAAACCGTATTGTAATACCTAGCAATTGACTTTAAACGCGTTTGAAATTAAAGGTGTTATTTCAGGGAGCCCCATTCGTGGTCAAGTAAAGCAATTAAGTTAAGACATAGTGATATGTATCAGCTGGATTGATATGCTGAGGTAAATAGAAGTTTTCATTGTAAAGAATAAAAATTAATCAAAAAAATGTTTAAAACTAACCTTGAATCCGAAAAGTATTTATATATCCTCAACTTCCGGAATCTTAACTATTTCGAAAATATTTAATAGCACAAATACTAATATTCCTATCGTTTCAGGAAGAAATCACGACATTGTATTTCATGATCAGATATGTAATTTATGTAAGAAAACAAGTTAGTGATGGGTTATACTTTATTCCAGCCTGTAAGAAGGAAATAAACCTTTTCCTCAAACCTTATTTCAGAACAGGACCTAGCTCTGTTAAGATAGGTGATCTACTATTTCAATAAAAGTCTAAATTTGTAATTAATAAGTTAAGCTTGTTTTGTTGCAAGATAATGAAACCCTTTCCTTTAATTGTTCTCACCAACAGTAACTTACCAACAGTAACTTACTTGCGGGTCGCCAACGCCCAAAATCGAGGCTAGCGTGCTGTTAACACTTCGCACTGTCAGTATCACTCGCGTCAAGATTGGAAGTCATCGAACCGTGTCTGGACATAAGGACAAGTCTGCTCTCATCATTGTTATGAGATAAAGGTATTGAATGTCATTATCAATATTTTATTGTTTTTGTGTATTATCTGTATTTTCGCCCGGCTACTCCAGACTGCAAATTACAAAATGGCAGAGTTTCAAAGCTATATTACAATGGGGGAAGATCTTGGCCTCAAGGGGAAAGAGTTAATTGATTTCGCAAAAGGTCGTGATGCACAGGCTAGGGAAGACAAGCAAAGGGAACGAGACGAGAGACAAAAGGAACGAGAACATCAAAGGGATTTGACAGAATATGAATTAAGGATTGCGGAGGAAAACGCAAAGTCACGTTCCTCAGGAAAAACGGACGTAGACCCTTCCAAAGCGTCGCCATTCAAAAAGTCTGAGATCCCATGTTTCAATGAGAAAACTGATGAAATTGACTCTTACCTAAAACGGTTCGAGAGGTATGCAATTGCTACAGAAAAGCCGAAGTCGGATTGGGCCATGTTATTGAGTACATTATTAACGGGCAAAGCCCTTACTGTTTATTCAAGATTGTCTGATGATGATTATAAAAATTATAATACGCTTAAGAAAGCATTACTTTTTACTTATGAACTTAATGCTGATGGTTTTCGTAGAAAATTTAGAGGTTCGAAACCAGAAGGGGGAGAAACTTATGCACAATTTGTAGAAAGAATTACAGGTTACCTAAAACGTTGGGTGGACCTGAGTAACACAGACAAGTCTTTTGAAGGTATGTTAGACCTCATGGTTAGAGATCAATTCTATGGTGTGTGTAGTAAGGAGTTACTGGTGTTTGTCAAAGAAGGACAGCCTACTTCTGTCAAAGATATGGCTGCCAGGGCTGATCGCTATGTTGAAGCTAGAGGTAAACATTTGGACAAAAAGGGGTCCACGAAGCCAGGCCCTAGCAACAAATTACAATCCGAACAGCAAGCAGATAAGTTAAGGGAGTGGAATAAGAACAAGAAATGTTATAATTGTAGTGAACTGGGTCATGTTTCCCGTGATTGTAAGAAACCCAAGGGGTATAATGCCTCAAAAGGTCGTAATGATAAGGCTGCAGGTTTGGCAGATGAAAGTGACTATACCCCAGAGGTTAAAGAAAGGGCAGCCGCCTGTCGAACTGATGCTGAAGTACTTGTAGGTGAGGACAAACTTAGAAGCGGTCTGCCTAAAGTCAGTGCTGTTGAAATAAATCAAGAATGTATGCCTGTGAGAGAAGGTTATATTGGGTCGTCAAAAGTGTCAGTATTAAGGGACACAGGCTGTAGCACTGTTGTAGCTAGAAAACAATTTGTTGACAATTCAATGTTTACAGGTATTAACAGGCGTTGTGTACTTCTTGATGGTACCGTGCGTGACGTACCCGTCGCAATTGTTTTTTATAGATATGCCATATTATCAAGGAGAGGTTGAGGCTTTAGTCATGGAAAGCCCGTTGTACGACCTAATTTTGGGGAACATCAGTGGGGCTAGAGAACCACAGGACCCAGACCCAGATTGGGCACCCCCTCAATCTGAAAGTGTTGGCAATGATTCAGATACCGTAAGTGGTGCGGTTGAGACTCGAGCTCAAAGGAAAAAACGAGGGGAGCCTCTTAAGCCACTGAGAACCGCAAAGTCAGAGGAATTAGATATTAGTAGAGACGAACTAATTCAAGCTCAGAGAGAAGAGCATAAATTCGCCAAATTTTATGACTTATCAAAAAGTGACAAAGCTAAGGTTACAAGAAGTGGAAACGAAGTTAGATTTGTTGTTGTGAATAATGTACTGTTTCGTAAATTTAAGTTGTCTCATTCAAAAGGTGACAAGGAATTTCGTCAAGTCATGGTACCCGAAAGATTCCGAAACAAAGTTATGAGTGTAGGCCATGAAGCGCCATTATCTGGTCACCTGGGTGTAAAGTAAACGTACGATAGAATTGCGAGTAATTTCTATTAGCCTGGCATTCAGAAAGATGTCAAAATGTTTTGCAAGTCCTGTGACATATGTCAGAGAACTATTCCGAAAGGTAAAATTTCTAAAGTTCATTTAGGACGCATGCCACTAATTGACACTCCGTTTCACAGGGTGGCTATAGACTTAGTGGGTCCACTTACTCCAGTGTCAGATCAGGGAAACAGATATATCTTGACCTCAGTAGACTATGCTACGAGATTTCCAGAGGCAGTTGCATTGCCCAGTACTGAAACAGAGCGAGTAGCAGAAGCTCTCCTCGGAATCTTTACTAGGGTGGGATTTCCCAAAGAAATTTTGACTGACATGGGGAGTCAATTTACATCTGATCTTATGAGGGAGATTAGTCGGGAATTGCAAATCAAGCAATTGACCACCACACCCTACCATCCCATTTGTAACGGTTTGGTTGAAAAATTCAACGGAACGTTAAAGAAAATGTTGAGAAGAATGTCGGCTGAACGGCCACGGGATTGGGACCCATTTTTACCTGCTCTATTGTTTGCTTATCGAGAAGCTCCTCAAGAGTCACTAGGTTTTTCTCCATTTGAATTGTTATATGGGAGAACGGTCCGAGGACCTATGGATATTTTGAAGGATTTGTGGACTGGTGAAATTGGGGAAGAAGAGGTCAAAAGTACTTATCAGTATGTGACTGATTTGAAGGAAAGACTCGAGGAGACATGTCAGTAACAAGACAGTAACAAGTTAACCATGCAATGGAAAGGTCCATATACAATTGTAAGAAAGGTGGATAAGAATGACTATAAGGTCGACCTAGAAGGAAAACAGAAAACTTTCCATGCTAATCTACTTAAGAAATATTTTGTGAGATCATCCGACCAGAATGTTGAGGTAGCGTAAGTGGAATTGTGTTGGAACAGACCGGAGGGTCCTGTGCAATCGTTGTAGAAGTTAATTTCGAAACAGAAAAGTTTGGTATTGTATTACCTCCTTCTAAGTCAAAAGAATGTTTCAGAGATGTCAATGTCAACTCCAAGTTAGGTGAAGACAAAGTGAGAAAGGTGTCCAGTGTATTGTCAGAATTTAGTGATGTGCTTACAGATAAGCCTGGCTGTACAAATTTAATTGAGTATACGTTGCCATTGGTAACCGATGAGGTCGTGAGGAGTAGACCTTACCCTATTCCGTTAAAAACGCAAAGTATTGTTGAGAAAGAAATTAAGTATATATTAGAATGTGATATAATTGAAAAGTCTGATTCTCCGTATGCATCGCCAATAGTGTTAGTTCGAAAGAAAGACGGATCAAACAGATTTTGTATTGACTTTAGAAAACTGAACAAAGTGGCTCTATTTGACCCCGAGCCTATCCCCAATGTTGAAGAGCTTATGGCTAAATTGTCTACGGGGAAGTATTTTACCAAAATAGATTTATCAAAGGGCTATTGGCAGATACCAGTTAGTGTGGAGGAAAGGAAGAAATTGGCCTTTGTAACACACCAAGGGATGTATCAGTTTAAAGTTATGCCATTTGGGGTTGTCAACGCTTCTGCAGTATTTACGCGCATGATGCGCATGTTACTCAATGGTTTGGAAAATACTGTGAATTATATTGATGACATTTTGCTATTCTCGACAGATTGGGAAAGTCATGTCGAACTGCTAGTGAAGATACTTAAACGCCTAAGAGAAGCAGGACTTACAGCGCGACCGTCTAAATGCTATATAGGCTATTCATGCTTGAATTTTTAGGTTTTATGGTGGGAGAAGGGATTTTGAGACCTCAACCCGACAAGGTGCAAAAGGTATGGAATGCGTCAATCCCAACCACGAAAAAGGAAGTTAGATCCTTTATGGGGCTTGTTGGCTATTACAGTCGGTTCATATCAAATTTCGCGGCCATTTCAGCTCCCTTAACAGATTTGACGAGGGGTGGTAACCCAAATAGAGTGAAATGGGGACCTCCTCAGGATGCTGCTTTTAATACCCTCAAATCAAGGCTGTTGTCTGCACCTATCCTGCACTTACCCGATATGGCTAAACCACTTTCTTCTTAGATGTGATGCTTCAGATGTAGGGATTGGAGCAGTGCTCATGCAGGAGGAGGATGGTATCAAGTATCCAATTTGTTTTGCCAGTAGAAAGTTACAGCCCAGAGAAGTTAAGTATGCTACAATAGAAAAGGAATGTTTGGCTGTTGTTTGGGCTATGGAAAAGTTCCAGATTTATTTGAATGGGTCTGAATTTTTGTTGGAAACAGACCACCATCCATTAGTGTACATAAATAAAGCTAAGATAAAGAACAGCAGAGTTTTGAGATGGGCTCTCAGTATTCAGCCATTCAGGTTTGTTATTAAGGCAATTAAGGGAACGGAAAATTATGGGGCTGACTTTTTGAGTCGTTGCCCAGAGTAAAAGGTGTACTATTAATATTTTGTGTGTATGTAATATATCGTAATATTTTGACGTGTGTTTTGTGTATAGATGAAATTTGTCAAGAGATTTGTTATATTCATGCGCATTCCGTAAACTATTCTAAGAAGGGGGATGTGTCACGAGTATGCTTGGCACAAGTCTAAAAGTGCTTGATTCAAGTCTATCGTGCAGCTGTAAAAATTTACTCATGAATATTCATTTGCTTTCTGCCTGCAGGACAAGGTTCGCTGCAGCCAGGGTCGAAACTTTAATACTCTAATACTCTTTGTTTGCTCCACTGACTTTGCTACGGACGTTCACTGGGTTTATATATTTTCAGTAGCTTAATTTGCATAAAATGCAGAATTTGGGTGGTTTTAAGGAGGCCAGGTGGAAAATCTAGGGTGTGACATTGAATTTCGGTTCTGGAAACGAGAGGGTTGCTGTGTGCGCCCACAGTCGTCATTGCAGGCCGATAGCAGTTGGACGTGATGTCCGTTGGGCGTTAGCCCGCAGCAGTTGCTAAGCGTCTTCGTGAGCTAGCTTGTAGTTTTAGGGGGAATTGTGGCTCCCCGCCGTCTGTCTTTTACGTAAAAATGTCTTGAACACCATCGTTGATTAAGCCTGCCGTTCTCCTGTCAAAAGCCGGAAACCTAACTAAGTTCCGGTTTTTATTTTGGTGCAATAAACTTAGATGACTGAAGGTACCGTCGTATTGTGTCGTCATTCGTCCGGTCGAGTTTGCTTCACCCTACCCGTGACAAAGTGTAAGGATTAATTCTTTAAAATTTTAGCCATAGATGTCCACTGTTAAGTGTGATAACTGCCAATTTGTTTTGTTTAGTCATCACTATTTAAAATGAAGGACAAACTTACTAATCCTGTATTCAAGGGAGTGTTACGAGGCGCTGACCAGTTTCAAGGGAAACTCAGTGCGCGGTCTACAAGTCGCGTTTTGCCAGGGCTCCAAGAAGGTCGTTTACCTTCGAGTAAGTTCGGGAATCTTCTTTTGCTGCTGCTCCTACGTTAAAGACAGTTCTAGAACTATGCTTCTACTTCAGATTCGCTTCTGGGAGGCTTGGACATTCTAAGTTTAGCTATGATCCCCTCTAGAATCCTCTTTTTCAGGAAGTCTACTTAATAACTGCTTCGTGCGAGAACATGCTAGAATGGGAAAGTTCTGAGGATTGGTATAAAAGGGAATGCTTGCAATAACAGGACCGAGAGGCAACTTTCCAATTAACAACCAAGACGTATTCGTTGTTGAAGTCCATATATTATACCACACGTAACCACCGTTATCCTGAACATACCGAGAGAGATTACACTCGCTATCATTCATCGTTATTACTAAATTCATCATCTTATCATTGGTGAACTGCCTTTCGTTCGAGAATAGCCTTAACTTCACACACCTGTCTTGAACTGCTTAAAAGATAGAGATAATTATTTCCCAACGAATCAAAAAACCGTCTAGCGTTACGAGGACGTCCTGTCCGTCTCTTGCAAGACCAAATCCACTACTATAGACGATACTACGAAGCCCGCACACCAGCTAAGACTAGAGATGAATATACTAAGTAAACAACTAAACTGTAGACAGGCCTAAGCAAAGGTTTTATATTTGTAAGAACTGACGAGAGGGGGTTAAACAATTAGAAGCAGAATTTTAATCTCGTTCTTCTGTGATCTTTTTTCTGTTATTGCTTTGTTTGTTATATCGAGCCGTAATAGGAAAAAATTCTCTAACGATTGTGTCTTCATAGCCCGCTTCAATTCGCCGGTCTTTTGGACAAATACACGAACACACCAAAATTGACGAAACTGCTTATCTCAGCATTTGATATCAAAAAGGCCCATGCCAAGTACGCAGCAGATCGAAGAAGGTGTGTATCAACTGATCCAATTTTTGTTGCTTGGGCAGCCTCAAGCGTCCCTATCAAGAGTGGGTCACGGCCTTTCAGTCCTTCTAGGCCCCTTTAAGAGCGGAGTATCCATGTTATGCACTACTAAGAGACAGCTGGGACGTAAGTCGGTCAATACCTGAATAGGGACACCAGAAAGTGTACCTACACTTAAATCTGTCTTAGTACCCACCCTTAAAGTGTAGCACTACCTCTTCTGCATTAAAGATTTTGCGAAGTCTTTTTCATGGGACTCGCTTTTGGGCCTCTCATGATGGGATCCAGGAGCAATGCTCCGATGGGGCTGGGGGAGGGCAAAACCCCCAGAAGATCTGAGGTACCAAACAAACTTAAGAGCAATAGCTTTAAAAGAACTAGCGTTAAATGACATCGGATTAGCACTAGTCTGTAAAGACCTTTTAGTCACAATTTGACTATGCGCCAATAGGAATTAGTCGGACTAACGGCCGGTATATTTGATAAGGTAGAACTAGGTACGCGCTGACGCGGCCAGGGATTGGTAAGTAGGGGTACTACAGGGACCTGTGTCGTAACCCCACCTAGATAGTACCAATGAATCCATGTGAAGCGTGCGTATCAGGGGTAATCGTACTTATTTTTTCTTCCTAGTTGCAATTCTCCTCCTCTAGGATTTTCAGAGTATTCATCACTAAAGATATTGCAAAGATTCTTCCTACGAGCACACGCCGTTTGGGCGAGAAGGGCTCTTCGGACGGCCTCCATAGGTCCAACATAGGGCTACACGTTTGAAAAACGTACTGCGATTGAGGTCCAGGGCAAACACTCAGAAACGTTGTGGTTATGGAAGAGGGGGTAACTAGAATGAAACTCATCTTCCCACCTAGAAAAGAAACCAAAGGCTTACTCTGCAAGTAGGGGTGTGCATACAAAATTTCACGGGCTGTCAACTGGTCAACCGATTCCGAAACCGGCTGCCATGACTGACTGTGACTTGTGTAGCAGCAGTTAGTGCCTTCGAAGAGCTTTTCAAAGTAAAGGAACAAATGCCAGGCCGTTTGCCTCCTCCTCCTCTCTAATTCGTTGGAGGCTCGAAGGTCCAAAGCAAGGGGAGGAGGGGTGGTAGGTTGAGGTTGTGGAGGTAGAGTTGTTGACTCGAATCATGCGACTTGCACTCTAATCTCTCTTTTTGTGACCTGTGACCTGATGTGCAAATCCAGCAAAGACTCTGGTTTGGTGAGGTGTAGGCACCAGCATATCCACCATTAATTTCAAAACCAGGAAATCTGGACCGGTTGGCACTGTAGTTTGTTGGGCTTTCAAAATAGTAAGTCCACTTACGTTACAGTGTAGAGAGCAATTATGAAACAATTTTAATCAGACATGTTGAACGGAAAATGAGACGAATATAAGAAAATAACGTGTTGGGTTTAAGAATTAAGTAGTTAATTAAGGACCCATCTTTTTTATTTTATTGACTCTCAATTTTAGAACATCAGGTCACAAACAGAAAAGTGTGGTTCCCGCAGCTTTGGGAAGGGCAATCGCCCCCATTTCCCTCTAGCTACACCAGTAGGGTTGGGAAGAATCAAAAGGGGCGAACAACTCTCTTACTTATTTAAATGTCGTTTGTCAAATAAACCATTCTAACTCTTTATGTTCTTTCCATTTAAAATATAAATGTAAGGTACTGTTTTGAATAAGCGGATATGCACTAAGACAGTCTGAATTCACAGAGTTGAAATACTCGGAGGGCAAAAATTGTGATTGTTGGAATAATATTTTTGACAGAAAATAATTAATACACAGCGAGCATTCTTTGAAAAAACTCCAGAGCGACGAAAGAAAATCTATTAAAACATTCTTATTGTTAAAAAGACTGTTCAAATTGTCATGTTAAGACTCCGTTGCTATCGAAATCCTGTAGCGATGGATGATGTGAGAGGTAAAGATCAAAATTTCCGACATGTTACTGTTATCGAAGTAATATTTTTGCTATTAATGTCGTTAAATCGAGGGATTCTATAGTTTTGAAAGTGTTTGAGGGTGTAGCTTAAAACTTTAGTGTTGTCTAAGGGAGAGGTCATTTGTCAGACTGGTAAATTTTAAGAAATTCTATCGCTTAGATGCAACATGAAACATTAAATCAATGAAATGTTTCATTATGGATATTTCATACATTAATAGTCATTTCACACGTTCTCTCTGTTTTTAAATGGATTCTTGACTCTCGTTGCATAATGGAATGAACAAAGATCCGTAGATTTGATAAGTTTGTTTTCAGAGCGTTGAAATCAATACGTATTATGTCCATCACGGCCAACCATAAACGCATATTACCAGTACTGTACTTAATTACTTTGTCAGGAAGCACTTAGTGGTAAGGAATATGCCAGGACATATTCCTTGTTATCTGAATAACAACTCCCTGAACATAAGAAGGAAATGTAACTAGTATCAGCACCCCTGTCGGTCCCATTTGACTTGGTTAGGACAGAGTATCCCCCTCCCGGAAGGGCCAATGACCGGGAGAGCCATGGGGTTTGAACTGGTAAGTTAATATTCCGTATCTGGGTGTCCGTCACAGGAAGTTGTCCGATTCAGGAAGTTGTCAGACTCAGGAAATCGTCCGCTTGGCTCTGTTCAACTTTCGGTCCGTGTTGCATAGCATGGGATCCTCCACGCCTCCCAGTGGTGTTCTGACCATAACCTGTGGTTATATGCATAATTTAGGGTGCCTCATTTTATCCAAATGGATCAAACCGTTTTGCCTGCTTCCCCTGCCTCTTACGTCTTTGGAACAGCCTTTGTCTGATACGGTTGTGTTTGCTTTAAAGATAGTACAGCGCATGACTGACTGCCTGAGATGGTTTATGGAGAGCTTTTGAAAACTCGATGGCACATCACTAAAATCCAAAATAATCATGATATTCCTACTATTTGGAGCTAACCATTGATACTGCAGAGGGTGGAGGATCGTTCAAAACTTCCTAAATACGGGCTATATTCTCCCCCCCCCCCCAAACAAAACTTCTTAGAGTCCCCCCCCCCCCCATGCAGTAGTTTAGGTACTCTTACCTGTGGGTGAAATGGTTGTGTACGCCCCTGTGAATTAAAGAGAAATTCACAGTTGTTAGTAAAGGAATGTGCATTAAAGTTAAAAATTTGATGGTTGTAGGAATCAGTCCAAGGGGTACTTTTTAATTCCCTTGGAGAGATTCTCTCATAATGCCCAAATTATTTTGTGTCATTTGCTTAATCGGTGGTAATGCATTAACCTTGAAGAAACCAACAAACTTCTTGTGGCCGTACCTACTTTTCTTTGTGTAAAGTTTCATTTTAGCTTGGACCCTCGACCCTCGTTATGGTAGTAAGTACGTAGCAAGAATTAGTTTAATATGTTCTTTTTTAATTAAGCAGTGATAAACGACGTATTCTTAGAGGGCTCGAGTGCTGTCATCAGAAATGTTAAGGATGCCTGGGTACAATAAACTTGACAACGAGGAAAATGCAATTGAAATATTAAACATTTATTTAATTAAGTACTTGTAAGCATACCATTAGGCCTTTGAATTTTTCCCCATACGTGAGGATCGCGGGAGACAGATCCCTGGTATTTGGTTAATGTCAGTAAAATGATTGGAAGTCTGAATAAAATAAGTGACAATTTTGCAATGACTTGATGATAGCAAGCGATTGTGTTTTCGGGGGGTAATAGCATCATTTTACGAAATGTATAATAACCGCAAGCACTTGGCAGGACAATGAACAAGACAAAATACAACATGAACAAACGCCAATGAATACACTGGGTACACCTTTCATACGACAATAGTTTTTTGCCGCTCAGAAGGTGGCAATAACGGTGGCGATAACTGATACCTAGTAGAGACAGAAGTCCCAAAGCAGCAACATTTTCGAGAACGAACCAAGAGGCATGAAAATTTTGAAACATTTCTTAAAAAAGACTTTGCCATTCTTGGGGTTCAAAGAGGCATGATACTTTGATTAGATTGACTTTAATTATGTTGAGGAGTATTGAAAGTGTTCACGGCTATTTTAAAAATTAAAACTGTTTTGAAAGGACTTTGTTGACCTGGTTTGATCCTTAACAACATATGTGTACTACGTGTACAATGTGCATTTAATTTTTTCAAACATCGTCTATGACAATTGACCTCCGACCTTTGACCTCGGAACTTTGACCTACCTGCACATTCTACTCCAGCATCTTCACCATGATAGCAATTATGGTTTCCAAATCCACTATGACGGCATTCGGAGAGCGACCACTCGTAACCATTACAATTTACATCGTCCATCCAGATCGGCCCATACCCTGCCCCAAAACGTGCATTTCCAAAGCTTCTTATAGCAAAAGGAAAGCCCAGTTCACGACACGCGACTTCCGCATCGGCTATATCCCAGCCATCATCACAGATTGTTCCCCATTGGCCATTGTAAAGCACTTCCACACGACCATCGTTTCCTGTACCATTAACAAGGCGGATACCGTCTATGTTTCCACCTGGAAAGAATTAGTAAAATTTCATATAAAATAAAGCAACCTGCATTAAAGATACGAATTGTTCATATTTTTCTCCTTCTTGACATCAGAGTCGAAGTATACACGAAGGTTATTAGTGAAGAAGCAATCACAGCGCCGTAGCCGGGGGGGGGGGGGTCCTCAAGAGATCGAAAGTGGGTCTTCTTATGGAAAACATACTGCAACGCTGAAAATTTCATTGTCCTAATTATGATTTTAAGGACCTTAGAACCTGGACAATCACACACAAGGATTCCCTTCCCCAATTTTTTCCCAGGAAGGTCCCCAGGCCCCCATCGTGGACGCACTCTTATGTGGGTTACTCTTCTTGACGAATAAACCCCTTTCCTCCTACATGATATACAGCTTGAGTACACTTGCATATAGGCCCACGCAGACTAAAGATTTTTAGTTTTATTTTTCATACCGTTACACGGCATGCTTTTATAAATAGCATATGATTACCTTTAATTATAAGCTTACTTAAATGAGCTTGAAAAGTCACTTTTAGTTTTAACTCTACTCTTCCTTCTTGAAATTGTAAGTTGTTTCTAAAGCATGAAATCTTAAAAATGAGAATGTTAGATGTAACTTACAGGGGTCTTAATTTGTCATCCTCGAATCTGGGAGGCATTTTGACCCAACATGGCTCACACGGTGTCCCACTATGAGGGGGCAGCCTACGCTGGGTACTAGCCTTGTAGGAGGTGCCATGCCATAGCCGAGACACTCCGTAAAATAAATAAAATTTGCAAACATACAATCAGTTCAAAACAACCACAGATGACACCGGTTTGGATGTAGGAAAATTGAGAAAAAGAAAAATTTCTCAAATGTGTCACCTTATACCCTTAGGCAACATCCCCTTCAAGTACACCCGACCAAAAATAGAGAACATCACTAAATAATGAAGATTCCTACACGTACAATGAGTTCAATGCTTTACCAAAGATAGCATTATTTTGCACGTAACCGCCTTACATTAAGGGGATGTAGTCCCTTCCTCTAAGGCAGCTCCTCTTGTCTTACGCCCAGCCACAAAGTAGGAAAAAGTCACTAAATAATAACTTTCTAAGGATATTATTATCAGTTTAAAGTTTTGCCAAAAATAGCACCACATTGCACTTAGGCCTGCCCTCCTCTCAGCACCTCTCCTAGGATAGCGCCCATGCACAGGTGGAAAGGAAGGGTCCGTCAACTATCTATATAGGCAGGCGTATTTTGTCAAGGCTACGATCCTTCATACAAACCGCTAAACAGAGGTTCCGTGATCAGGGTTAGGAGAGATTAGTACACTGTTGCCGCGATACATTCTGAGTTAGTCGAATTTCTCTGGTGTCCATCCACGATCATATTGGTGCAGGGTTCCTTAGGAACTCAGGTGGTGTCCTAACCATGAAATGTTCCACTTTAACCTTTAGTAATGTGCACAATATAGGGTGTCCCATTTTGCCCAAGTGGATCGAACCGTTTTGCTTGCTTCTCCAACCTCTTACGTCTATGAAGGAACGATTGCCTCTTACGGTTGCATTTACTTTTCAACATTCCATAGGCTCGCCACTTGGTGCTACACTTAGAAAGTGCCCCACCCCCTTCATGGATTTCCTCCAGGCTATGGCCCTGAAGCAGCCATTTTTATATTGGCAAACTTACACTTTGTCGTCAATTAATTTTCCTTCTATGTGTTCGTTATTTTTGCCTCCTTTTTTGTTAGTACTTTTCAGGAGAAATCTTGCAACTTATCTTCCATTTCAGGCAAAACCTAAAACTACTCCCAACTGGGATTTGCGACCCTGAACGGTCAACAGGCTCAACAAGAAACTCTCATACAGAACTACAAAAGTGCAGACAAGAACTGCCTTAAACAACTTCAAGATTGCCATTTGTCAAGCTTTTGTCCATCAGTCCATGGAAAAATAAAAACAGCCCTGCCAGTGGTTGAAAAAGGCATCGCTCAAGATTTAGCTACACTAGAAGCAAAAGGCCTGAATTGTGTCATGATGCCTTTAACTGGTTAACTAGTCGTTGCGATCCTGAATTTCATAATTATTGGCTAGGTGCAGTCAGTACATACAGGCATGAACTATGGTGACGGGATCTATATCATTACTGTCTATGTCAATGGCAAGGAAAAGTCGGCTAGTTAACTGGTCCTCCCGAGGGCGTTTTGGTCCGGCGCTCAACCGACCTCGCCGGCAGGGCAACGACTTTGATGGCAAGCCCTTGGCACGTGGGTGGAAAGCCGGAGTACCCGGAGTAAAAACGACGTACCTCGAACGGGCTTGCATCCACGATCTTGTGAAACACACTGTTGGTGCACAACAGCTGAATTAACCACTCTGCCACTCGAGGATCGTATATCAGTGGCGAAATCGGCCGAAAGAAATATAAGGCTGACCTCTTTAAATGAGTTATCTTAAAATAAGCAATTTCTTGTTATCTGCAATATTTGCTTTATATGAGGGTAAACACATCTTTTGAAACAATGGGGTAGGGCTGCAACGCCCCATGGACAACCACCATTATTCTAGTGCTCTATGTAACATGATGTTCCTTTTGACATCATAGGGTTACAACTCTTCTGTGATTGCAATCAATTGCATTTTTGAATGCAGTCAACTCTGTGAAGTTTCTTTCCAAAATATTTACTAGTAAAGAGAATCTTTTGAGAAGATATTGCTCGTACCTGGAGGCGTTTGCCAACCTGTTTAAAAAGAAAAGAAAAATAGAACAGTTACATAAAAAACTATTCCATTTCCATTTCACTACATTGATGGCAAAAGATAATGCTCCAATGTGGATAAGTATCAGTTTATTGAAGCTTTGGAGGTTATTTCTCCCTACGTAACGTTTATACAAAGCCTTTATCTGGACTCGCGTATGCTTTTGAAACATAGCCTGTTATTGTGTAAATTTTCTGTTAGAGGTCCACCTGTCGAATATGAATGGTAAGCCCCTGGAGGCCCTACTTCTCAAAGGAACATGTCCGTGGGAATACTAAGCTTTAAATTTTGAGCCCTCTCTTGTGCATTAAGTTATATTTCATACCTGGTGGGGTCGTGTACCATCCTGTTGATAAAAAAGAAAGCACCGTCAAAGAATAGAGAAAGATTTACTAAATAAAACACCTTTGATGTATGTTAATTTTTATTTAGGTAGGAGAATAACTCAAGTGTGGCTACTTAACACTATATAACGCGTCCTGATGTATCTGTTTGAGAATGTGTTGGGAAAACGTTTAGGAGTTAGGACTCTAATTCAGGAATTATTGGCTCTTTAGAGGTTATACACGTGACTTCTCAGCAAAGAGTGTTTGTACCGCCATGTTGGAGTGAATGGGAAGCTCTGGGGCATTTACGAAGTTGTAGGCATTAAAATGATGCATTTTAGTTTCAACTTCAAATGGCACAAGGTGGGCATTTAACAGACCTTAAAAATCACAATTTGATTTTTTTCAATTACATTCTTACTCCGTATGACCGACAGTCGGCCGGCATTGATAATACAAAGGGTTTGAGGAAGGAGGGGAAAATGGATTATTTTGAAGGTTTACCGGGGCTTTGGAACAATGGTTCAAGAATGGGAGATATTGAATTCAGAGTGGTTGCGCGCGAAACGCGCTGAAATAATCGCATTTTTTAGACTTTTTAGCCATATGAGTAATAGAAAAGCTACGAATAGTATCCTCAAGGAGATGGCTCTTGCCCCACCCCTCTCCCTTTGCTAAGCGCCTGTCCCTTGTTACGGTACCGGAAATGGCACTTTCCGTCCGTTGAAACTTGCATCTAAACAATCTTTAAAGAGTCGGTGGTGATAAAAACTTTACTTTGAAATGTTTGAGGGAGGGGGAACTTCCCCCTCCGCTGTGTACTGATATGGGTGCATTGGTGGTTTCGATGGTAATAGAAGAGTTTGAACGAAGAAGACGGGAGCGCGCAAAGCGCGCCGAAGAAAACGGCGTGGAGATAGCGTTTGAGACATTTAGTTGTAGGCTATTGTTTTCCTTCAGTTTTAAATAAGTATTTTTCATTGCATAAAAAATGTCCTTACTTTCCCCAGCTGTCCCTTCTTCCCATAGAGCCATAGGAACCCATATCCTTCTTTATGGTCCTTTGGTTCATGCTTCATTTTTGTCGACTACCCCACTCAACTTGTTTAGTAGTGTGAAAAACAAGGTAGACTCGATTTTGAAGGTTATAGACTATGTGATACTTAAAAAGTAACTGAAATGTTGTATGGGCCGTTTTTACAGGGACATGGCCCAGGGTATCGACAGTTAAAGTGCCAGGGAAGTAATTTCATCGCATGCTGCATCTTGGGGAGTTGCGGCCGGCAAAGCCTTGAACATACAGAGCCGACGGTGCGAAGCCGGAGACTGGAGACTAAGGGTCCTCCACAAAAGTTTTTTTTTTTTAATTCGAAAGCTTATTGCAGCCATTCTGGATGATTTCTTGAGCAAATCCTGCTTCCCCAGGTGTAATTTGGAATGTTAATGAAATAGTTTTCTTATGATGATCGAAAATTTAAGATAGTAATCGCCAGTCAATTTGCTGAGGATGGTAGTTGGTGAGGGAAGTGAACAGCCAGAGGTGTAGCGAGGGTTTTAGAAATAGTAGTTATCTCAAGCTGTACTACAGAAAGTAATAATGAGGCAATTCCACCAAAGTTTTCCCTCGCACAGCAGTACAACAGAACTAATGAGACGTTGATTTATACAAGGCTCATGTGAAACACGCCGAAACTTTTTGCGAGAATTGCGATTCTCATACATGGGTAGGGTTTGGGACTTTGTTTGCAAGGACCACGGTGCAAAGTACTTTCAGTGACCCTTATTTCAGAGCTTGAAGTCATAATAGTGTGGCGCGTAGCTAAAAGGAAATTTACGGTGCAAGACAAAATTTGATTTGTCAGTTTTCTTTGGGGGTGAGAGGGAAGCGCCCCGAGAAATATCTTCCCAGCAGAATCTGAATTTGTACTACCTATTTTCGCACTCAAGTTAGACACATACTATTTTTCCTGTCTTGTAAGAAAAACAGTTTGATAACTTTCATATTTTTTTTCCATTTTCGAAGTTCCTCACCCCCTTTGCTTGTTGGTTGCTTTCTGACTACATCAATTAACACTATGATCTCGCTGTTTCCAGTCTCATTAACAGGCTTCATTCATGCTCATAAACGAACACTTCTGCCAGTTGAATAAGGTAATCCTTTTTTTAGTCAAAATAGCCAATTTTTGTAAGAAACCTCTGCCAGTGAGAACCAATGGTAACGGAACGCACACACGCATATATATATCTATATATATATATATATATATATATATATATATATATATATATTTATATATATATATATATACATATATATATATACACGCGGACAAATGTGAGGATTTTGGGGGGGTTGTGTTCTTGAAAGTCCGTGTTTAGGAGTATTTGTTAACTTAAATTACTTATTTTCTATAATGTGGCAAAAATACATGACCTGAGTCTACGAACCTTGTTTCCGCAAATGGCAGTGTGATAGGTGTAGACGTTCATTTTACATAAGTAGTGAAAGAAAACCAAAGAAAGAAATGTCGATGGAAAATTATGACGCTGTACAACATACCTTGACAGTAACGACAGCATTCGTCGTACCAGACACACCAGTAATCACAATGGCACCCTGAAATGAATGGTTACACAACTTATCATTTCTATCATTGTTCCATGTGTTTCTGATGAAAATAAATTACAGGGACAGGGTTTACCTTATAGACACATCTTGTTCCGCGTATCACCAAATAGCATCTCAATTCGATGGATGAAAAGGTGTTCTAAGGGACAATACCTGGAGGCTACGATAACTACTGCACAAGAAGAAAGTATTTTGGCTTTTAGAAGGCTCCTCAGCACTACGGTAAAAATCTTTCTGAATAAGCATTCTCTAGTTTATATTCTCTCATACGCATCACTATACGTAAAATGCAAAACAAGACCGCAATCCACGGAGATGCACATCTCATCTCTAGCACACATGTCATTTAATATGAAAACAGTCAAAGATAAAACAAGCACAAGCACAAGTTAAAATGGCGTGTTGACTTCCCTCGGATCGAAAATATCGGCGCGAAAGGGATGATCACTGCTCAGTCGTTTTGCGCATGTTAAATTAACATTCCCGTAATTTGCGTCTCCATGGGGAGTCACTTTCCATAAAAATGTTGATATATGGGTTGGGTCATATGTTTGTAATATATAATTTATATGTCTGTTATATTTAATTTAGTAGCAGTGAAAAATATCAGCTCACATCACATACTAATCTTATACAAAAAGAAAAAAATAACACCTTTAACTATTATCTACTGGGGTGTACGAGACACAATTTCCCCCTTTGGGACATTTCTTAATTAAGTTTGAAGATAATCGGTCCAGAAGATTAAGAGTAGTTTTAGACAAACACTGTATATACATTGACAATCTGTCACATGACCTTTGAGCTCGGTTGCCATGGTAACAAAGTTTTTGTTGAACTTGTCATCCCTATTATATTCAAGTTTCATGTCAGTGCAATGTTTCCTTTTGGAATTATACCCCAAAACGATTTTTAAACAATTTGGCCTTTGACCTCTAACCATTGACACTGACTTTTGACATTTACTTCCGAGGGTCTGCAAGACAGAATTAAGTTTTTTACTCTGGTGTACCTTTCCACCAAGTTTGAACTTGAACAAAATCGGAACAGCCTACTAGTAGCAGTTTTCAAACCAGACATTGCACATTTGACCTTCCGTCACGTGATCTTTGACCCTGGTTGCAATGACAGCCACATACTTTAATAGAACAGTGGCAATGTTTCATCCTGGAATTTTAACCATAAAACCTTTTTCACACAATTTGACCTTTGACTTCTGACCTTTGACCTTTACCTCCGGGGTGTGCGAAACAATTTTCTACCCAGGGGTATCCTCCTACTAACTTTGAAGAGAATCGGTCTACCCCACTAGGAGGAGTTCGTGACACAAAATTTCGCTTAAAAGCGTGTTGCCTTTCATCACATGACTTTTCGACCTCCCTTGCTTTGGCAGCCAGATATTTTAGTAGTAATAGACATTTTTAATTATACGCGTGAAGATTTTGTCAGTCGGGTGTTTCCTTTTAGTAGCAGAGTAAAATAACTGATTTCACAAAACTTGACCTTCACTTCCAGGAGTGAGCGTACCACAAGGGTTCTGCCTTAAATAGCATCTCACTAAATGTTTGAAAAAATTGGTGGAGCCGTTTAGGAGATATTAACAAAAAAATGATCAGCCTGGAGTACCCCAACTTAAGTTAGATCCTGAGACTAGTAACTTGGGAAAATTAGCTCCTACCATGACAACGGTTTCTATTCAGCTGGCATTGCCGTATATAGCTAAACTGTGTTGTTTTAAATTCTTTAGTTCTTTTCCGTCATCTGTCTGATATAAACTCCTGTGGTATGGTAAGGTATGTAAAATCCAGCTTTGACCTTAAAAAAGTCATATGCATTGCTAAGAATAGGATTGTGGCATTTTCTAATTCTATAAGTAACTTTAAAAAATTATTCATTATTTTTGGCACCCAATATCCCCTACAAACGGGCAGCCAATCTAAGCGACTCACTCATCCGAGAGCAACTTCTTATTCCGAAACAGACATCAATCTCGACTTTCATGAAAAAAGATCTCTCATGAAAACCAGAAAAGTTTCCATCACTTTAACCATTTTATCAAAACTATCTTTTCAAGCGAACACATCAATGAGTTTTTGGAGAGTCGGCCACTTCTCTTTAATTATTCTTAATAAAAAGCTATAGAGCTAGCATGGTATATAATGAAATGACCACTAATTTCCAACCCAAATTACCTCAAGCTGTTACACGTAAATCATCATCTTGTTTTTGCACAACCATGAGATGGCCACAATACTTATTCCGATTCGCGTATCGCTTCGCCGTGAGTTGGCGACAAGTAGGTCATTTATACTTTTGCGCTTTTTAGTACTAGATGTTATCAAAACTCCCTAGGAGTGCACACTGCAGCTACATAGCCACTAGAATCAAGACTCACGATGAGCGCTTCTTGTACTGTTTGAGTAACAATACTTGTCAAATAGTAGAAAACTTTTTGTCGCTCAATATTGTGACTGATCGGAATGTTTACTTTAGTGTATTGTACAAGAATTTTATGTACCGGCACAGGTAAAGTACTCCTCCTTAGCGACTGAAGTACTCCAATATCAAGTGGCGAGCATGAGTAATTAAAAATGAGTGCTAGTACCTCTCGAGTACTACAGTACTGACCAACACTTAGGAAAATATTGAACTGTCGATTCAACTTACATGGACTAACAGGAAGCGTGGTGGTGGAAAAGTCGGCTGTAAATAAGAACCAAGTTCTCTGTGAGTATCTTGAAACTGGTAATTGCAGCGTTTTTGTACATATAGAAATAAACAATACACAACTGACCAAAACGGCTAACTACAATGCAACAGTAATCAAAGACTGTTCTGTGAATTTGTGAGTTGAGTGGAAAGTTATAAAATTACAAACTTGGTAATAAACTAAGCATCATTGTGTAGGAAATCTGAGAGCAAATTTACGTGGAAGTCATATTTAATACACACTTTAGGTGAATGGTCGTCGAGAGAAACGTAGTAAAACACTCAAGGCAGTGACATTGATCCTGAGACAAGGAGGGATTGAGTTTAAAGGCGGGTCTTAAATGAGACTTTCACTATACATTTTGCTTGGACCAAATTTTAAAGGCTCTATAATGTCACCACAGACACTAAAATCTCCCTGCTAAGTTAACTTCTACGCCTCTTCCAATTAAACAAAAACAAACTGTCTAGTACACCTTCAAGACAGAGCCACAGTAGCTTATGAGTTTAAACTGTTAAAGTTCATAATGACACAAAACTTTATGAAAACTTATCTCGGAACATGTTTGCCTGTACAAGTCATCAATTACCAACCAGAGTGGAGCTATTGTTTTGAATGAATGTCAACCAAAGTGCAGTCACCAATTGTATTTCGAACTATAGGATTATTCCTATATATATATATATATATATATATATATATATATATACTCTATATATATATATATATATATATATATATATATATATATATATATATATATATTTATATATATATATATATGGTGGATGAGACAGTGGATGGGACTTTAAAGTAATTTTGATGAAATATAAATTATTTTTGATGACATTCAAAATGTGTTTGCCACTTACTTGTTGTTGTATCCATTGTAGTAAAGTCTGATGCAAAAATTGAACAAAACAGTGGTTGGTAAAGATTTTAAGATATTAAATACATTTCCAACACATAATGATTCCTGTATCCTAGGAACGTTTGAGGTTAAAGCCTTTTCTCTATGACCCAAGTGCGATAAAATGCCAAATTAGATGACGTATTTCTTGGGAAAATAGTGTCATATGACTCGCTTCCTCCCTGACCTGCGATCCTCTATACGAAGTTAAGCCTAGATGCGAACCCCTATACTCCACATCAAAAATGTGTGGGGGGGGGGGGTTCCTCTGACGTTATTCGGTTAGTGTGGTCTAAACGCCACCCTCTCCCCTCATTCAAATTCTGGCTTCGCCCTGCGCATAAGAGCATAAGAAGTGAAAACCAGTGAGACAATGTGTGGAAAATTTGCAGAAGGAAAAAACAGAATATTATGAACACTTATTGAAAAAATCAACAATGAATTGTGTGGGACTTTTCTCATTCCTCAAGAAATTGTCCAGAATATTTGTTTAAATGTTATAACTGTTGCATTTTGCCTGCAATATAATAGACTAAGCCCATGGAACTTGCTAATTTACTTCTGTAGGTTGTAACCAAATAAAAAATCAACATTTTTAATGAAGTATTAAATTCATTCAAATTTCACATCTCGAATGGTATCAGTTACCGATATTCCAATTAAAATACCTCACCTTGAGTTAAACAGGGACCTGTAATGAAGGATATATCATCAATTGCAATGTCTCCCGTGAATGAATTTCCATCTATCGCCTCAAATGTGACCTAGAATAGAAAAATGAAGGTAGGCTTATAAAAATTGTATATTTAAAATGATTTATGATGCAGCTAAGTTCTTTGAAGTACTGTGAAGCAATGAAACAAGGAAATTTCTTACCTGCCAATCTGAATATGAAATGAAATGGACTGACGCCTTCCACCATCTATCCCCCTTGTTCTGTGATCTGCTAAAAACTAAGCTGTTATCGGTGCCGGAAGATATATAGACATTCAGGGTACCGACTGAGCTTCCATACATGTGATAGTAGAAAATAAGGCAAAATCCCCATTGGTCTGTTGAGTCTTGTGAAGATGAAGATAACTTGGCACTCCAATTATTTTCAACTGGACTAGAAGTTTCGACGTACATGTACCAGCCTGTAAATATTAAATTTATTTATTTCTGTAATATCAAACTTCCATGTGGTAATACTTTCATGTTTCAGTTTTTACGTAGATCCTCAATGGAACAATATCTTGTTTCTCTAAAACTGACCTATTTTCAATTAACTTCTTCTCAATAGTGCTAAAATTAAAGTTTTAACGGAACTTAAACAATACCACATTCTTAGAAATCTCATGCAAATTTCTCATGTTCCTTTTCATTCTACAGTTTCCAAAAAGATAAAAAGGCATGTGATATCAGTTAGATATCACAGCACGAACACTTCAGCCTATTATATGATCTCGTCTTTAAGACCAACAATCTTGGACAAAACTCGTTGGAACACCCCTCCGCCCCGCTCCCCCGTACAATGATGGAGATAATAATGTCAATTGGAGATACACCGCTTTCGTTTGGACACAACATTGAACTGGGGGACGGGGTTTTCGTAAATCGTGCTCAACATTGTACTGGGTGACGAGGGTTTCGTAAATCGTGCAAAACATCAAATTGTACATGATACAACGGTGGTAGGTGTTCCAACAGTTTTGTCCAAGATTGTAGTTGGTACGTCTCAAAAGTCGGAATACGAAAATTGTTCGGTTTGGCTATAAAAGTGTTTATTCTTCAAAAATTGTTCCATTACTTTATTTTTTAAAATGCTTCAATTGCCTAGCGCTATATTTCCTGATTTTCAGGAGCTTGTATTTGCTTTTGCATATTAACACTGTAGTATATGATAACTTGAAGTAAAATAGTTAACTGGATATACCAACTTTTTACAGCAAATATGTCAAAAGTTCCCTTCATAGTTTCACAACGTTTTTAGCTTACGTCGTACAAGTTTATCCAGCTGTGAACATTGAGGTCACCTCTAAAATAAGAGTAAATGAGACCAGGACCTCCTTCAATAAACTATGAATTATACACCGTAACCCCCAATAGCATAAATATGATAAGAGAGGGATTCAAGTATAGAAATTTGTTCTACTAATTAAAAATGTTCCAATCTCGCATTAGACCTTATCACTAGTGAAGGTCTGTAAAATTTTTGCACGATACATTTTGAGATAAAACAGGTACAATTCTACACACACATTTCCCCTTTATTCCCATAATTCATTGTATGTTAAAACTTGACAATTTACAAAAACGGCTATATAGTGCCACTAGTGAGTTACATGCTTAACATTTCTTACCTGTTCCAGTTGTGTGATCTCCTGATGGACCAGTGTTAGATGAACCCGTTGAGCCTCGATGCCTTGTCCAATTGAAGTCATCGTCATATCTTTGGTAGTAGCCGCAGGTATCATACTCAAATGTGCAATTAAGCTCTGCGAGTAAGGTAAGCTGGTACCGTTGTAGATCCTTTTTCAAATAGCAATTACAAAGGATTATGGGGTAGAGTTTCGTTTTGGCCTTTTTTGTACGTTTTCATCAAATGTCATTGATAAAACGAGGCGTGCCAAAACTCTATCCCATAATCCTTTGTAATTGCTATTTGAAAAAAAAAATTTGACATTTGACATTTGACATTTTTATATAAAATTAATGCAGTCTAAACAGCCAATATGGCCTATTTAAAACATTCAAATGCTTAGGTTTCAAAAAACGCAATGCCAAGGTTTAACTGAATGCCTCGAGCGAATCTCCTTAAAGCATTGTCATAATTACTCTTTTTTATAATTAAAAAAACATTATTTTAATTTCAAAAGTAGAACACAAATATTGAACTCTGTGCCTTATAAAGGCTATCAAATACATTACACGCATATAGTTTGTGTTTTTCTTCTGCGACTCCCAGTGGTTTTTGTGTGGATCCAAGAAAGATAACGAGACAGGTTAGCACTTGCAGGCAAGTACAAATCAGAGCCCCTGAAGATGGTATGAAACAGAGACAAAGAGCCCAAATTCTGGCACCGCTTGATTTCTATGATCGAATTAATATTGCGTGAGGTATGAAAAGGGGCAAACGGGCTGTCATGCTTACTTCTGAGAACAAAACTGTTCTGTTGCTTAATTTTCAAACCAGGCTCTACACACTGTACATGAAATGAACTTTCTAAGAGGCAACAGGTTCCTCTATTACATTACTACCGTATTTGCGATGTGCAGCTGACGTTCTAACGACTTTGGGAGAAAGATCCGAGTAAACACATGCGTCGATTTCCAAAGAGATGTTCGCTTCTGACATTCCAGAGCTAGCCTGCGTAACGCTGTTCAATTTTCTTTGGATCACACTCAGTATTTGGCAAAATAAAGAGAGATTCAATAAAACTACGTAACAGTTTATCATCCTTCCAGATAAAGACTGTATCCTTGGTTCAGATGGGCTGTTAATTCATGTTAGAACACGGTCACATGGGTGGAATAGGGGGAATAGTCAAATATTCCACTTAATGAAATAGTATGCTGTTATGTTTGTAGTAATATCGTGTCAAAATCCTAACGTATCACACTGGAAAAATTCATATGCCAAGCCCCAAATCCACGTGATAAAATGAGCAACTCCAACAATCAAATCTGTAGGCTTCGATGCTTCGAACCGACGTACGTACGACTCATCTGGGGCAATACTGTACCGTGTGGGAAGTTGGCTACTTGTGTAAGTGATCAAGTTTTTTTCTTTAACCCCTTGACGTAAGCTGCCTGACTGAGTTACGCAAATCGAGGTAGCATTTTCAAAAATTCATAACTTCATCAAGCAACATCCACCAGCCTTTATTTAACCACCAAAATAAAGCCAACAAATAGATCTATCAAATGCCACCATTTGGGGGGATGTATATTGAAAGTTTTTCACAAAATATCAAAAAGCAGTTGTTTACATTCAAAAAATGCCCCCAAAATGTCCCAAATTGCTAAAAATGACGTATTATTTTCAAAGATCAATTTCAGGTGCTTAGGGAAAGATCACCCTACTCACTTTACTTTTTCTGAATACCTTAGAAGCTAAAGAAACACCATGAGAGGTGATTAGATGCCAGGTATAGGGAATTTAGAGATATTTCAAGTAGAATTTCAAAAAATGCGTCATTTTTGGTCAGTAGTTTAAATGTTTAACACACACATATATATATATATATATATATATATATATATATATATATATATATATATATATATATATATATATATATATATATATATATATATATATGAACGACTATGAAACGATTCATCCCTCAACTTACGTGTTGGTTGGGCGAAAGGTGTAGTTTCTACAAAAGAACAAAACTCGATATTATTTACCTTTAAAACCATGATTACAAATAAAAAGCAGTCTACACTTCATAGATTAAGAAGACGTTAATGTTTGTATATGTCTTGATCAGGCTATTTGGTGAATAAGTTTAATTGACAAATGAGGATTTTATAGCAGTTCTGAAGGAATGCAATGGGTCCTTTATGTAAGAAAAATCAGCTGCATTACTCGTGTGCATACACCATCTCTTAGAATCTTGCAAATAATGATAAACTATTGGCCCCATAACGTCATTCTTACAGACACAATATTGTAATGTGATCACAAGATGATCAAGATAAAACTTAAACTAGAGCCAGGTGATCTATATTATGTTGAAGGTCTAGCCAATATATCTACCAAGCACACAGAGCTAATGCGTAAATATGAATGCAAAACAAAAATATTTACAATAATACATACATACCTGTTATTGTATACCATCCTAAAAGTGAAACAACCAAATAGTATATACTATGTAACATTTAATTTACTGAAGAATCATTTTTATAAACTACTAAATACAGCTTAAATTCCCGCCCATTACAAGAAAGAACAGGGAACCTGTCCTATTCGAGACAAGGTACCTGCAATAAGATTCAGCAATGTTATGAGGTTTTGTGGCCACTTTTCCAACATTTTACCTATACTACACTTCAAAAAGAAGTATCTACCAAACAAATTTACATGAACTGACTTATCATTGACTTCTTTCATTAGTTCACAGTAAACGATTTTGACCGATGAAAGAATTGTCATTCGCAACAAATACGCCATAGTAATTTCTAATTAGATATTTTAATATGTGATTATCTTAACTTCCAAGGTGTAGCTTAAATTTTATCCGCAGGTCATTTAGGTCGTCAAGGATAATTGTACCACACATATTTTTTTGTAAATAGGAAGGTCCACGGGAAGGTCAACCTAAATATAAAATTTTGAAGTGTGACTCACATGGCCAATTTTGGTGCAACATTGTAGCTAAGAGTGTACATCTTATGATGCTAGTTCTTTTATGTCATGAAAAATGTTAAAATGCATGAAAATTGTCACCAAAACTATGCTTACCTTGGTTATGAAAATTTTCCGACAAAATGTGAAATTGCAAAATGGCCTTGCAGCCATACAGAATATTTAGTTTTATTTACTTGGTCACTTTTATGTCCAAACGTAGGTAAATAACTCCACATTAATGAAAAAAACTCCACTATGCCATTCAAGGAAAAAAATAAATTTTAAGTTTTTTTGCCCTTTGTTGTGTACGTCCATAACCAAAACTTCCCATTTTTTTATATTTCAGGTAAAATATTAAAATTATTCTGATTAACATTAAAAATAATACCTTAAGTAGAATAAATTATGGTGCTAAGTACAAATCCAAAATTAAAAAAGATCCTAAATTCATGCGAAAAAATGGTACCAAATTTGTGTACGTCCATAATCGTACTTACGTCCATAACCGAATTTGCGTGCATAGAGCAAAGTAACCAGTTTTGACTACTTTCAGGTGGGCTACATAATCTAACACACCCTACTGTGTAGTTTATACTTTATTCAACTAAATGGAGTCCACAGGGTCAGATAAAAGATTATCCCAAAGAATTTAATGACCATTAATTTTTGAGTTTCTACATATTGAATCACATGATCAGACAAGATTCATTAAGTTGACTAAAATATTTCTGCTCATTTTTGTTGGTAATGTGATAAAAACTAACAGGTTTGCCTATAAGGCCAAAAAAAAAGATATTGTTGGTTTGTCCTCGAGACCTGCCAAAAAGGGTCGTCAGGCGGGCGTTTTTTTTTTTTTTTTTTAACCTTTCCAGCAGAGAACAAGACAATGAAACATATTGACATGTGTTTACAGAATGAATAGTTAGTGGCTTATTGTTAACATAATAACATGACAAAGGGATGTGCAAGTGATTTATACCCCCTTCGAAGCCCATACTCCACAAAAGGCCGAGAAGACAGCGCTTGTACCGCTCCTTACTTTCCCTGACCAGGACAGGGCTGCAAAACCAATCAAACACAGCTTTTACTCCATGTTTGCAGTGCACGCCTTGCGTGTATCACGCCATTCTGACTTCTGCGTATACATACATATATATATATATATATATATATATATATATATATATATATATATATATATATACTTCATTGAAAAGAGCATCACACCAACAATAAATAACAAATATAGCACACACTTGGCGAAACATATCCAAATTTGAGGCTTTTCGCTTTATTTTTGTTATCTTCGTGTTCGTTAGGCCTACTTCACGTAGTTGTTCAGTTTGCTTTTTTATTTTCATTGTAACTCGAAGAACTAAGGGCCCGTTGTGGTCCGAAAATTTGGATATGTTTCGCCAAGTGTGTGCTATATTTGTTATATATATATATATATATATATATATATATATATATATATATATATATATATATATATATATATATATATATATATATATATATATATATATATCACTCTACGTCACGCTACCTACTATATATATGTGTGTATGTATATATATATATATATATATATATATATATATATATAGTAGGTAGAGTGACGTAGCGACTTTATATTAATGAGTGAATAAACGCTGCATTGAATAGTCGCAAAGAGACCTTAGGCCATTGTTCCTCTAACATAGGCGATTGCCTTATACTGAAAGAGGATATTCATATGTGAATGGAAAACTTAACCTTAAGCAGGATTCGAACCAGCGAACTCCCGCATGCAAGGCGGATGCTCTGACCACTGAGCCATTGAGGCCTCAATTGTGTATATTCGAACCAGCTACGTAGGCCTACGTAGGTATTCTCCATAGCCAGTGTTGAAAATGGGGAAGTCAGTAACATGAAACTCCAGGGAAAAGCAGGCCTACGGTTTCCCTCGAGTGTGGTGTGTGTATGTGTGTGTGAAAGGGACGATTTATTTGTTCTGCTTTCGACTGGATATTCAACATATATGGGCCATTTAGTGCAAGGTATTTCAGTCAGGAACAAAAAAGTTTCGTTGGAAAATATATATGTATGTGTACAACACAATAGGCAAAAAAAGTATGAAACTAAAAAAGTAATAAGAGAGGACAAAAAATAACGTACGGGCGGTCGAGGACAAACAAAGAATTTTTAGGCTTAAGGTTCTAATATTACCTTGCAAAGTAGATCATCCTTTTAGACATCATCAGAGGTAAGTAAGGGTAGGCAATGCACTATCTGATGTTACACTCGGTCAGTGAACCTCACACATTTTTTAGGAAAGGCCCGAAATAATCATTCGTGAATTCAAGAGAAAGATGTTTTGGCTTTTTAACCTGCCGCATATTAAAATTTTGAATTTTGTTTTACGACCAAGCTAGACCAGTTTCTGTTGTCTAGCTCATATTTGATATGGTAGCAACTTCATCAGCAATGAGGCGTCATTCGCAGCACGGGTTTAAATATGTTTGCTTTTGGTGGAGCAATAAAAAAGTATCTAATAGTACCTCTTTGTTTTCCTGTTACTCTCAAACCTTGATTAACAAGGAACTCTTTTTAGATTTTTGTCTTCTATTAGCAAAAATACTTTGAGTCACAGGAGGGTTTGTTATTCAGTGTAAGCCACGCCAATGGTGGCACTGTTGTTTTCCTCAAGCTGAGTGAATTCTTATTTAAGCAGTGTGGTGAGAATACTGCTTTCAATTTTGCAGTACTAATTAGCAAATTTTCACGTCATTTGCTATCCTTTTGAGGAATGAGCGGATTTTGTTACGTGCTATGTATTTTAGGGGTTGCTTGGTAGGCGTATGCCGGTGTTCCTGTAGCTCTCCAACCTTGAAATAACAAGGCAATCCTTTAGATTTTAGCCTTCTTGTAGGCATTTTGAGGTTGTCGGGAAACTAGTCTAGATAATTGCAGACCGAGTCTTGATACCACTTTAAAGGCTTCCAGTTACTCAGTTCAGAGGGTTCATCGCTTAGCCTATGCCACGTAGTTCGTGGCGTTATTTTCCCAACGTTAGTGATTCCTCATAAGCAGTCTTGTGAGAATATTGTAGCGAATTCACTTTTAACTTTTTATACGTCCATAACCGGCTATTTTAGTTGGTTACTTGGTAATAACAGATGCCAAACATCTAGTATTGTTCATGGTAAAAGGACTTAGTATGATCCATACCTGGCCATATAAAATGTCAAGTAACTTCTCATGCCTTTTTAACCCATCTGATGTTAAAGACCATAACCGTGGAACTGCCTAAATAATATCCTAATTGCTAAACACTGCAATACCTTCTTTTAGCAAAGATATTGTTCCTTAACTTTTAGTCTTACCTCTGCAGTAATAACAACATTCATTGTACCACGTGCACCAAGAGTTACAATGGCACCCTGTATTAGAAAGTCAAAGTACTACGTCAGATATACGTATATATTAATCAACATTTTAGTCACTTACGTACGTTTATTATTTAAGGTATTACCAAAGAAAAATTACTACTTGTAGTTTTACATGGACATAATGAGAATTAGAGAGTTCTGTTGTCTTTTAACAAAATATATGCTAGTTGTGTTTTCAAAGGAGGAAACCTGAACTTCATTTTAAATGTGGTTTTAAATATTCATAACATCCGCCTAAATTATCACCGGAAATATATCAACACTGCCAACTTGCACGAACAAGTTTTAATGACTTCATTGACTTATCTGTTTACTAAACTATATAACCAGCGACAGATTTTCAGATAGAGATGGGTACTTAAGGTTCGCGGGGCTCTATCAGGTTTGGTGTTAGGGAAATTCTCTATTGTGGAGAGGACTAATGTTTGACTTAGCACATCTGGCAGTTTGATTGATGCGTAGTTCACCTAGAACCGCTTAGAATGCAAACATTATACCCCAGGCCGTGTAATAGTAACAATAGTCAGATAATGAATCTTTTGTTTATTCAGTAACAAAAGCTTAAAACATTAATATGTAATATTTTCTATGAATAGAAGAAACTATCTAATTATTTCATTTTTCAAAGATGAGGCCCTTTTGGCAGAGGGTCGGGGACAAGGTAAACAAGTCTAGATAATTGCAGTCAGGGATCCAGCCCTGAGAGTGATTTGTACTTCGTGGAAAAGCTGACAATAAAGAACCCTTATGAAATGAGATTCCTGAGGCACTACTTGCAATATATAAAAAAGGAATGTATACAGCTAGCCTGAATAATTGTTCTTATCATTCTTTTAACCTCATGCAATTATGCTGTCCCTAGTAAATCTTGTCTCAACTATAGTTTATGAAATTCAGATAATTCCTATTTCCTGTCTTGGCATTAGCGTAAGGTTTTAAACAAAATCTCTTTGTACTATGTATCCGCAGTATCTAACCGCAGACCTGGCACTGGTCATCACAAGTCAGAGCAACATTACTAAGGAATAGGACCGACTCATTGGTGTAAACTTCTCGATGTGTCATAATAGATGCACTCTGCAGACTCTGCACCAATGAGAATAATTTATTTGTTTTTTGTTTAGGACACCCCATTTTGGCTCCATGGGTGTAGACCCATGTGACATAGGAAGTTAGAATTTACAACAGTCAGATTTTAGCTTTTGAGATTGGATTGTGAAGAGTAAGATAGAGAGAGAGAGTTAAGAAAAAGACAACTGAGAACCTTATGGAATGGTGCTAGATAATTTAATTCCATTTACAATGGAGAAGACTATTAGGTATATGTTTCATCTTTCCACTTGTATATAATTTCATTGATCATGTTTATTCCTGAACCAGAAGTCAAGGAACTAAAACACTTCTCAGGTGAACTTTTAAATAATATTTTTGTGTCCTTTCATTTGGAAACATCTTGAACTGAATATCTAGGGACACGCTATTGATACCCCAGAAATTCCCGAACCTTTACCACGCCACCAAACCTCCCTAGAAAAGAACTTTTTTTTAATAAAAACCACCCTTATATAACTTATAATATTTGAAGCGGTTGTTGCTTAAATTTTATTTTCACGCTTTCGTGGGTTCTACGTCCAAGATCACGCACCATACAAAGTTTTCTATCACATTACTACTTTCTATGATCTGACACTAAAGTGTTATCCGAGAAATTTGTACGTGTTTCTATGAACGTCGATAATAACTTTTTGGATAGGGTAAATCAACTTATATTGCTGGGCTTTTGTTAATTTTTACCTCTCTTTCGTTAAACTTTTTGTTTGTATTTACATTTCAACTTTGTACCAAGCCTTACGCATATATCATGGATAGAGTGTTTTTTCACTTATCGCTTTTGGTATCAACAGAGTAGAAAGTTAAACACTTGCACTGCATCTGGCCTGCATTTTTCATTTATAGTAACCATCTTGCTTGACTCTATTTAACAGAAGATAACAGGATCGTGTTAAGACAGACAAAAGTCTTTTCCTTACCTGGCGTTGTAACCGTGGTAGTTAGTTCTAGTGAAAGAAAATGACACTGAGCTTCTTAATACTGAGAAACAGCTTCAAGGCCAAAGAATCTCATCCAGAGAGAGACAACTTTCTTTTCTAAGGTTATTTCTAGCCCCCATTCCGATTTGAAAGATAGACAACTGCCATATGTACCTCTTCCACAAAGCTACATGGTCTGTACTGAGTTTAAATTTCCCCACGCTGTATCCACACTGTGTCACTATTGTACAATGAGTAAGCTATAGGACACTACTGAGTGATCTACAGTATTTTACACGTCATCATTATTAACCAATCAAAGTGATGCTGTTATCTGAACGTATACCAATCAAAGTGTACATTTCAACTGTATTTAGAAGTTTGATTATATTTCTAAATATTTTAGGGTGACAACGTCCGCCTTAAACATTAAGCAATTGGCATTTCATTTACGCTGTTGAAAAATTCATTGTATAACAGAAAGGATTTCTCTAACGGTGATGTTGTTTAAAGGAATACCCAGAAAAAATAATTTGCCGCAAGACATTGCTAAAACTTCATTCATGTATATATCTAACATTATACTAACGGTTACAAGTAAACGATCTACAAACATGGTTATGTCGTAATACTAATTTCAGTAGTAACGACTCTACTTGGGCGCATTACATATTTTGTGTAAAGTATTCACAAATATACCAGGAAGCCCAAAGGCTTGCTTTTCCCTTGCTAAAATGGGGTGATTTATTGCACTGAGGTTCATCCATCAAATTATACTTCTTTACTATATCATTTTAGAGATGTTTTCACAACATGATTTCTTATGACCTCATATGACCTTTGAACCCCACCAAAAAGTGAGTAACACACGAAAAAATAAAAAATGTCCTAGGAGGGATTCGTTCCCGGACTGTCTGCATCAGAAACCGTGCTCTCATCAACTATGCCATCAAAGAACTCGTTCAGCGATTGGTTTTTCTAATCATGCTATAGTCACAGCATCATTTTTACGTTTTCATGTTATAAAAATGTAACTTAAATTAGTTTTATTACTGGAACAGTTATAATTCTGAAAAATAAATGTTGTTCTTTGTAACTTTATGTTTGGAATTGTAGAAAAATTCAGTCCTAACTTTTCGTTGGTCACGGAACGCCTGACACAATTTGGAGGTACCACCCGCTGTCTATTTAGTTTACGAGGTTTTCGTACTTGCACCTCTGATGACCTCATATGACTTTCGACTTCAGCAAACTCATAGGGTTGCCTCTCTCTTAAAGTAACATATCAATATACCAAGTATGAAAAAGATCCTGTCTTGAAATATTAAAATATAAAATTTTTTTCAAGGTTTTCGGTTTTTACCTTTGATGACCTCAAATGACCTTTGACCTCCACTGAAAAAAATGAGGTTCTTCCTTTTAGTGTTATGAAGTTATTTGTCAAGTATGAAGATTATCCATGATTGTTATCTCGAAATACCGTGTTTAAAAGCAATTTTTAAGAATTTCGTGTTTTCACCTCCCGTTACCTTAGATAACCTTTGATCTTTACCAAAATCAGTAGGGCTTATTGCTTGACTATAAGGCATCTACAAGCCAAGTATGAAAATCATCCATGCTTCATACCTAGAGATATCATGTTTACAAGGCTTTCGGTTGTTGAACTCTGATGACCTTTGACCTCCACTGAAAACAATATGGTTCTTCCTTTTAATACGATAAACTTATACACCAAGTATGAAGGTTGTCCATGATTGTTATCTTGAGATATGATGTTTACAAGCAGTTTTTAAGACTTTCGAGTTTTCACCTCCCTTGACCTTAGATAACCTTTGACCTTTACCAAAATCAATAGGATTTATTGTTTGAATATAACGCATCTACATGCCAACTATGAAAAGCATCCATGCTTCATACCTTGGGATATTGTGTTTACAAGCCTTTCGGTTTTTGCCTCTGGTGACGTTATATGACCTTTGACCTCCACAGAAAATTACTCATCTTTGCTATCATATACACACAATCGTCCGCGTGATTGCATAGATTCCTTTTGCTTTCAGCAAGGATTCAAAAATGAATGTCTTACCGGGGGTTATGGTAAACCATCCTGGGAAGCAAAATATAAAAAGAACAAAAACCAGTAAAACCAGCAAAGTTGACATCATAGAGTACGGCTTGTTTATCAATAATAGGGCAGTCCTAATCAGCTAAGGTGAGAGTGGTCTGAAACTTCATTTACAAGGCTCATTTCCAAACTCTTAGTTTAATACACACATAAAATGTACCATATATGACAAAGCCATGACCATATTAAAAGGCTGGCATCCATGATCCTTTAGTTTTCATCCCGGCACTCCTGCCAGTCAGTCGGTTGTCTGTGGACATGTAACCAAAACAGCTGTTCTGCTCAACAATGATAAAAGTCAGATCTCCTAATGAAAAATTCTTTGGAATAATTTAACGAAAATCCTCTTAGTGTTTTCAAGATATACCCTTCATACGTTTGACCATGTCTGCGATTACCCATTTGTCATGCAAAACTTGTGATGTGGAGTGTTGCACAACGTCTATATTTCTTTAATTTGTTAATTCCATACAAATTATCTATTAATTTCTCACCAGCTGGTTTCTAGTTCTGTGTTTAATGTGGGCATTAATAAATAGCTACTTCTAAATTATACACCTCTGGGCATGTCACCATAATTATTTTCCTTGGAATGAAGGTTAAACAAACAAAAGATAACATTACACACACCTCATTGGTCCCTTAGTTCTATATATACCTCATTGGTCACAAAGTTGTATATATATACCTCATGTTTATTCATGAAAAAGTGCAAAAACAGTACTTGTCTTGTTAAATGGTAAATTTTAATGCACTTTGATGGACACTGCGGCTATATAACGGCTTTAAATGCTTTTTTATATCAAAAAGTTAGGAGTGACATTTACATGTCCACAGGCCTCTCATTTTATATAGTTGGACGCTCTAGGATGTACGTAAATGTGGTAAATCATTAGTGTACGGGACGGCGGTAACGGGTGGGCTCCAGCCACCTCAGTTTTGGGAAACATATTTCTCGGGCAAATTCTGAGGACAAATCGAGCACTTTTCTTGGGTAAAAGTTTTTTCAGGCAAAATCGACTCAGGTCCTTAGACAAAAAATACTTTTATGATATCCTTTTAGAAAGTTAGTATGCAAAAGGAGTGAACACTGTGAACTGGGTAAAACTTGCAGTATGACGGTCTACACTCTAACTGCTACTTATAGAAGTTTTTGAAGTACAAACGAGCGATGATCATGGAACACTAAATTAGATAAAGTTGTAATGAGGGTGATCGCTCCAAATAAGAGATCTCCGGCAAATCAATGTGAACGTTCAAAGCTAGACAAACATCCAAAACATATCATTTAGAGTTGATTAAGACTATCACAACATGCAACAAAAAGCAGTTAAGCAGTTGATAGGACTCCCTGGAGAGTCCTGGACTCCTAACACCTCCCTGCTTCGTCGTTGCAAAGCCCACTTTCCTCTTATCATGAGGGCAGTATGTTAGAACCAGATTTCAGAAGTAATGATTTTCACTCACATTTTCTAATCCCCTTCCCCTTCTACGTTTTACGTCGGCAACTGTAACATATGACACATCAAACTTTAGGAAACCAGGTACCTATATATCTTGTTAAAGACCAACATACTTCAAAAAAGAAAAGAATGACACGGTACTTCGATTACTAGAGAGATGAATACCCTGCCTACATTTCGTTCTACTAACTTGTTTACATTTAAGCTATTTGATCTCCGTTAGACTTTCTCTCTTACCTTTGCAGTAACCACAACATTCGTCATTCCAGACACACCAATAATTACAATGACACACTGCAAGATATGCAACAGAAATTTTTAGAGATTAGTGTAGCTGTGTCAGTCATGTCAGCATTTTTAAAACTTGTTTAATCTAATCACACCTACTACACTATAGTTACCGTGAAAGATAAGTGAACCTTGTATTTTTTCTTTTTTCTTAGAAAAATATACATGAAAATTTGAACGTCTAGTGCAGATTGAAATTTTTGCAGTTATTGAAAAATCAAATGATTAAAAAACAGCTGATCAGAATCGAAAATTTAAATAAAATCATACAACAAGTATCTGAGTTTTGGGAATATGGCTAAGTAAGTTAACTGTCGAAAGTGTAAAAATGAAAATCAAGCCTTGCGGGTAATTCCCAGTTTTATATTTTAAAATGCGCAAAGACGAAGAATCGTAGGCCAGCTACTTACTGGTGCTTCTGTTTTAGCTGTACCAAAAATCTCATCTACATTCTTGAGTAGCAGAGTGTAGTCAAAAATAAAGCAGAACACTATTTGCTGTTGGCGTGCATATTACTGAGAGTTTAATTTATCGAATACCACCCATTTGAATATATACCTGTCCATTTTTCTGAACCCTAAAGGTGGACATTTAAGTCAAAACTTTCAAAACTGTAAGTTACAAAGCTTCAACAGAAAACCCCACTGGTACAACAGATATCTTCATTGGACATTTGCGTGCGTATTAATGACATGTCCAAGTTTATTCCCCCAATTTCAAATGGTAGATTGTGTAGCAATGTTAGTTTACACTTCTGTTGTACTCAAATTAGAATCTTTGTTTTATTATGTTCATCAAATGCCTGTTGTAATTTGTGCTTAAATGTTATCACTGTCTAAGTTATGATCATATAAGTCTTCTCATTTCAACATTCGCTGGAACAGTTATTCTTCAAAGTTATTAAAAAAATTTTTTTAGAATGAATCAAACGCAGGTAATGTGATGCGCAATAACAGTAGCAGAATCAGTTATAAAGATAGAAACTGAATATATGGGACCTATTTTCTAATTTCTGAAGCATGTACTTTCGTAATTGTTGATTTTACTTTCACTTTAAGAAACATTTTCCTTTTTTGATTTTTCCCAAAACTGTGACTTAGGAAGTCCCCCCCCCCCGAGTAAATGAACTCGACGATGTTCCCATTACAAGAAAATTCCCGTCCACGGGTTCCTCTTTTGTTCATATTTTGGTTCACTAGGCCCGCAGCATGGTTTTTTAAGTCATTTATGCAAAACTTTGACGCATCATGCGTAATTTTAGATCAACCGCCACTGGAGTTTCAATATCAATTATACAATTGTGCAAAAATAAAGTTTGACAGTCGGAAAGCATACCCTTTCATTTCATTTCATTATTTTCCACAACATTTTACAATACATTTGATTTGAATATTAAGTAATATAGAAAGCGGTGGAGGAAGCCTAAAAAAGGCAGAATGATTGTGCTAAGCAGGCCAAATTTACAAAAAGTGAAAAAGTAATACAAAGACAAAAACAGTTTCATAGACTTAGTAACAACCACCTTCCAAAGAGTTTCGTACATCTAGGGAATGCAATGTTACCCAGAGGGGAAGGAGCCAAGACATGAATACTTTTAAACTGCAGTGTAAGAACAATGGAAGGTCATTTAAACCTTCTCACTTACTCGGTGTTGTGTCCATTGTAGTTGTTTCTAAACAAAAAAAAAATATTACGAGATTTATCATAACTTGTTTGTTCTTGCACTATTAGTCAGAGAGCATTAGCCATAATATGGCCAAACCTGGAAATTTCTCAAAAAAAAGCTGAAATATTCAGGATAGGTGTAGGGATACGTTTTAAAAAACATACTAAAAGTCCCCCAAAATTCCCCAGGAGCTTTTACCAAAATTAAAGATGGCGTCCAAAAGGGCAGTGATTCCCAAGTGTCCATATATATATAATATATATATATATATATATATATATATATATATGTGTGTGTGTGTGTGTGTGTGTGTGTGTGTTCTGAGGCACAAGGAATCTGCTGTAATCATTATTTATGCATTTTGAGACTCATACACACATATATCTAAAACTGACATGAAGTCCTTCAAAAATGGTCGCCATTTCCATTTTTATCAAAAGTGTTAAACTGTTCTGTTTGAAACTTGATTCAAGTGCCTGAACGTATGTTTTAAAACACAAGAAGTCTAATTTAATCATTTTTAGGATGCTTACCATTACTTAAAATCCCAAATCAAAATGGCCACCATAAAAATGGTCGTCATTTTCATTTTCCATCGAAACAACTTGACCTCACAAGTGTTTAATACGATGATGGTGCCCAGATAAATGTTTCATGACACTATAATAGTCTATAGTGAAAGTTTTCAGTTTCTTGTCTCCTGTTTAACTCCAATTCTTATATGAATGTCCCTACTAGCCGGTAATTTCTGTCTGGCAACGCTGTTGTCACCGGAAGGGTGCTTCCTATAAGCCCTTTGTCATCTTCCAGGCTATCTTCCCTCAGTTCGCAAAAGATGTGCCCTAGCCGCTTAGACTTTTCAGAGATATCCTTCGAGTTCTTTTACATTACCACTTTTACAGTAATCTACGGAGGTATCCTTCTTTTTAGATGATTAGAGGATTGTTAGCTAAAAGAGTCTAGTTAATTCTTTGTAGAAGGGCTTGACACTACTCATTTGGTGTTTTGGTGGGCTTTGCGACTTTTTGGAAGTATTTAACATTTGGGTTTGCGCGAATGTCTTGTTTTAGTAATGTTTTGCGGCTAGCTTTGAATGGTTTGTCAACTTTCTTACGTATGGTTTGCAAGTTACATTTTACTGTCTCCTGTGTGCTCTTGATGTGTTCTGCCAGCCATGCATTTGCTAGATTTTGTTTCTGTAACTCTTCTTAGCAACCCCCTGGTTTGAGTTATATTTAGTACCGTAGACCCACAGACTTTGGCTTTCTTTTGTTTGCTTTTAGCTGGGGCCGAGGGAAATGTTGCAAGTGACTCTTGTCTTCTCAGGGCTGATGCTGATCGTTATTAGGGTATATATTTTCTTAGCGGCTGGTCTTGGTGGGCTCAAGGCCTCTTCTTGAAAGAGGCGGCTGATGAGCATGCTTGTGCACTGTGGATTTATGAGCTCCGGGCTTCTCTAACCCGGCTGTTTGTGTTTTTCTTGAACCTTTTCCCAGCTGTTTATTCAAAGGACTGCGAACGATCATATTCTATATGCACGAGATTTCTGGCCAAGAAGGATACGATAGCAGATAATTGTTCCTAAAAAGGATGTATGGCTAAGTGGGAGCTGCTACCTTAAGCGGATCTAGAAAGGAGAGACTCATTACTGAAGAGGGCCAACAGTTTTCAGTACTCCCAGAAGATTGAGGCGTCTTCTGCATAGAGAGTGACGCAGAATAGACCAAAGAGCGGCATGATTACTTCCACCTCAAAACACAACTGCACAGTCCTGTGAGGGCCAAATGAGCCGGCCGAACCTGGGAGACCAGTTATGCCGGGAGTCGGAGGGTTGTGGAAGCAAATGAAGTGAATCAGAACTAAGTGTAGTAGTCGTGCAGTCGTGCAGTTTCCTAAGCGATCTACCAGGGCCATTACTGAGGCTTGCCCATGACCATCTTCTAAGGTATCAATCTGTTCTGTGATGGAGAGAAGGTAGCAAGAGACAGACGCCCTCACGTAACCATCTCTAAACACCAGGCGGAGACTCCTCAAGAAGTGCTTATGTAGTCAAGACACCATGTGATATGTAGGGCAAGTTTCAGAATCTTAGGAACCTTAGACCGCTTCGTCGTTATCTGAAAGGGTTTGACTGTACTCCCACTACAGCATTTTTTTTTGAGAAGGTTAGGTTAGATAAGGTTTAACGTCCCAGTTTCCAACCAATTGGTTCAAGTCGAGACGACCACGGCCTTTTTCCAGTTGTGGCTCACTGGCTTGTTTTCCCTACTCCATTGTTTATGCTGAGAACATACATATACCAGCCAAAGCTTCCTTTCCTTAGGACTCAAACGACGTTCTCCACGGATCTTCACTGGCAGAAAGTTCAGATCAGTAAAGGCTTGTAGGAACGATCATTCAGTGTTCCGGTCCTGACATGGTGCTACTTCTGGAAGAATTCAATAAGTTGAGCATAGATTTGTGGATCCTAATTGCTACTTAAGGGATGTAGAATAGATTTAACTGCCGTTGGATGCCAGACACTCATTTACACTCATCACAGAAGCGAGTGAAAAGCTTAGGATCTAGGAAACGAAACTGAAGTTCTCTTGAAAAAAGCACGGCATATGTCCCTGGCCCAAGCCACAGCAAGGATCAATACTGTGGACATTCTGTGCTGAACCCGCAGCTGTTGAGCAGGCTGTAAAGAAGGCAACATGGACTCAGGGTGGAAAATCTTTAATAACTGAAGATTTAAGCTCCTATATCCTATTGCATTCATGCCATCGTTTTTTTTTTTTGTTTTTGTTTTTGTTTTTGTTTTTGTTTCTTTTTTTGCTACTACGCCTTCGGGGTCCTCTCTTTACTATACATTTTGTTGAGAGTATCCAGGAATGTGGTAATGGTGGAAGCAAACCAAAACTGAGGAGGCATCGAACCACACCCTATCGTGCTGTTTCCCCAAAACACAGAACCCATGCAAACACTGAATTAATCGACTCAGAAGATACCTCTGAAAATCTAGACAGCACGGGCACATCGTACTCGAACTTCGGCAGCTTAAAGGAAAGAAGGAAGGTGCCTAAAGTACCAATAAAGAACGTGGTTCCCATGCTAACAGTTTTGCTGGACAGTAATTGTAGGGCATAAGAGACAATCACATGTGAATAGGAGGTGAGGAGAAGCAAAGACACTAGAAATTTTACAAGACTCCTTGTGTCACAGAACATATCTGGGCACTTGCATCGTCTTACACACTTGTGAGGTCGGACAGTTACAATAAAAATTGAAAATGTCATTTTGTATGGTGGCCATTTTGGTTTGAAACGTAACTAAATTGTAAGCACTTCAATCATATTACAAATAGAAAAGTTTAACACTTATGACAAAACTTGAAAATTGCTGTCATATTAAAAGGACGCCATTTTGACTTTGGATATGCATGAGTTTCAAAATCCACAAATAATAATTCAAACTTCTTGTGCCTTAAAACTTATATTTGGACACTTTTCAATAGTATTTGATTGCAAAAATAAGGTAAATTGTGGAACTGACGACCATTTTAGACGTCAACTTGAATTTCAGAAAAAGCTCCTGGGGGATTTTTGGGGACTTTTAGTATGTTGTTTCAATCATTATCCTAGATCTATCCTGAAAATGGCAGCATGTTATTAGAAATTACCAGTTTTAACCTAATGCTCTTGGGCTATATGAGATTCTTCATTTTTTGAGTGTTTGGTCACATGCGAGAATGATTAACATACAATAAGTTTTGAACAACGACGAGCAAAAGAAGATGTCCCAAGCTTATAATGTAATGCCCTTTCTTTTTCTACTCTTAGTGAATTCTTTACTAAGTGACCTTTAAAGTTAGAATACACCTTCTACTTGGTAAGAACTTGCAAAGCATAACTTGTTTGACACGTGAAACCATTATCGAGAAGCATAGATGTTTCTACACCACACTGATATTTTACTACTGCTTATCTATATTGTCAAGCATTCATATGTTAAGTAAAAACATGAATGCAAAATGTAAAGACGAACCATATGTTGTAACTTAACCCCAAAACACCGGCTTTACTTTGTAAGAATGTTTCCTTTTTAATATGACGTACTCCCTTCTGATGGAATCGTAAGGAAATTGTACTTTCTGATTAAATTTAAAGTCAACCAAACCCTATAAAGTTATTTTCCTAGTTAGTAAATATACATTTAGTTCGTCAAGGAGTTACCATTTGACAGTAGACGACATGCATTAAGTGTATCACACTACATATAACACCATTTTGACTGTGTATTGCATCCTTTAAAAGGACATTTAGGCCGTGGTGTGTGCAGTATTGTATATTAATAGATTGGCATTCCCCTTTGAGTTTTTTTTGCATGGCACAAACGTTGAAAACATTATGAGGAAAGCAATCATTCGCAGATAAAAAACTTACCCACAGGAGGACCACCTCCATCTGTTGTGACTGTAGACAAGGGACATGAAAATATTAAAATACCATCTAGTTTTGAGGGAATATTGTAATTTTTGTATTTCAAGAAAGTAGTGAATTATCATTAATTTTTTGACAGGGATATCATAATTTTCTCATAATATGGGAGTACAGTAATATGAAATATCAGCAAGTTTTGAGGAAATATTGAAATTAGCTTTTCACACGCAACTACATGCCCGATTTGTAATCAGTTGCAGAACTAACATTTGTGTCTTGTTCCAAAGTTAAGGGGACTAAGGGGAAGTATGGATGCTTCACAGTTGCTACCTCCTTTCAAAGCAAAAGAAAAAATAATAGCAGACAAGCATACAAAAGTGTGTATTTTTCAAACATTTAAAAATTACTTAGTTTAGAATACTGGATTTTTGAAATAATTTTTCATCAAACGAGTGACTGGAGAGCACATTAGACAATTGTTTAAAGATCTTCCTCTCTTGTTGGCTAGTTCTTTAAGATTTTAAATGGTTATGAAAAACCCCTTCTCTGCCCACTTAAGTGTCTTACTTGATTGCCTACTATCTGGAATTTTTCAAGGGCAGGTTATCTTTCACTAGTGGTAATATGTGCTGCACCATCGAATTGCTTAGATATTAGTCCTTTATGAAAGCGAACATTAACACCACTATATAATTTCTTTCATGGGTTTGCTTACCCTTTTCATATGGGCTTCTTTTACACATTTTCCAATTTATAGCTCATTCAAAATAAGTAAACTTGGTCAGTAGTAATGAGAGACATTTCAGACAGTAGTACGTAATCTTCCAGAAGAAAATTGAAGTACCTAAAATTAAGATTAAATTAAAATAATAACGCCTCCGCAGAAAGAAACAAGTTGGTGTGTCATACCTTTGCAGTAATCACAACATTCACCATACCAAGAGCACCAATAGTCGCAATGACACCCTGGAAAGACACAGCAATAGCAAATTATTAAATTGTTTTCCTTACAATCTATCCTATTCTTCAAAACTACTCAGCTTCCACTAAACATCTTATATGTTACAATCCATTCAGTATTTGACGAATGGAATCTTTAGGAGTGCATTTTCAACTTGATGTAATGCACCATATTGCATTTCAATCAGCAAATTTCACCGTTACTGAAGACTGGGCAAATTCAAACAGCTCAGATTTCTAACGCGAGTCCGTCTCACTATAAGTTAAAGCATTTTTTTAAGTTACAATATACTTGGGGATGTCTCGAAGAGACATCGCCCAAAAAACATGCCCAAAGTCTTCATTTGTAAAATATCTTTTACATTTGTATTTCCTGATAAAGCTTCATGACTACCACTCTGTATTTGTTTAATACTTACGTGGCGTAATTGTAGGAAAATCAGCTGGGAAATGACAAAGAATAATTCAGCTAAAATGTGGCTTTAGTTTCAAACAATTACACATTGATATTAAAAATTTTGTGTTAATAGATTTATAAACAAAGTGGGCAGAGAAGGGGTTTTTCATAACCATTTAAAATCTATACCGGAATGAAGGGAATCAATTCGTTGAAATATTGTGTCCAGAACACCAGTAGAACAACATACACTACGAATGGCTAACTTTTTAACAGTATTTGAAAGATCCATGACAGAGTAACCACAGAATGATTAACCTAGTAAAAATGAAACGTTTTAGTAAAGTATACCATTGTACAGTTGAAGCTGAAAATCTTAAACGAAATTTTCGTCATACAACTAGCACTGTGTTAGATGATCTAAAAGGTAACGGCTTTGGAACAAAGGATGTAATTGGAACCTTTCATGAGAACTTGGTGCAAAATAGGGCAGGATGAAATAGCACAAACGCAGGGGTCTCTATACAAAATATTGTGATTTACATGTCTTCTGCCTTTGCCTTTTACTTTTACTACTAACGCCTCGAAATATATGTAACATCATTACATCATAGGTGGTGGTATCACTGTTACAGTCACATCAAAGTGTCACAAAGTTACTTCTGCAGCATATATTTACAGATTAGTGCTGAGAGGTAACTGTCGTTGTCTTTCTTTTATTGTACACAATTACTTGGATAAACAAGGTTTAATTCACTAAAAGGAATACCTGTTGTTGTCCAACCTGAAAAAAACAAACGATAAAAACTTTTCATTGTAAGAATGCATTTTATGAATTAAGAAGGACCATAGTCAAAACATATTATACTGCTATATACCCAGAATCTCTCAAAAAATCTGTTTCTCAAAGCTGTCGATGATTAACACAGACGTGTCCCCTCTGCTATTATAATATTATCTACAACAAACAAACGGTTTAAAAACTTGCTATTTCGAGGGAAAAGAGTACGCAGTTGTTGATCAATTACATGCAGAATGATTTGGCAATATACTGCCGATTGTTGTAATGGAATTTCTCTCCCATTTGTTTGCATTGCGGTGCTTTGAAAAAAAAAACGTTTTGAAAGGTTGTATGAATACATTTAATTAAATTTGCTCATGCTACACTTAGGAATGGTTTAGAGTAGTTTGACCGTTTTCCTATTCATCTTATTAAATTTTATCTCAAGTTTTTATGCATGAGGATTTAGAACATGACTTCATCGGATCTCATGCTTTAATTTAAATAGGCATAATGCAAAGAAATGTAGAGTTGACCAACCTCCGCAAGTAACACCGGCATCCTCATAATGCCCACAATCATGCTTTCCAAATCCGTTATGTGAGCAATCCGACAAAGACGACTCGCTACCGTAACAGTTCAAGCCATCCATCCATATCCTCCCAGTTCCTTGACCAAAGTATGCATTATGATACAGAGCAACTACACCGGGGTAACCAAGTTGACGACAAGCCACCTGAGCTTCATTCCAATACCAGTTATCGTCACAAATCGTTCCCCACTCTCCATTGTACAGTACTTCTACACGACCGGATGAAGATGTACCATCAGCGAGACGAATACCTTGTATTTCGCCCCCTATCAATGTCAAATGTCAAAACAGGTTTGGATTTACTGTGCAATTTTATATGTCTGACAAAAATGAAGCTAAAATAATAAAATGTGCTTGCACAGAATCATAAAGGGGAAATAATCCTCTTTTATGGGGCAAAATTGGAGACAGATGGAAAAATCCAGTTACCAACGTTTTTAGTGATACAGTCATATATTTAGAGCAAAAGAATCTTACAACCTGCAAACCCAAATAACATAAATGTTTTGCAAGAGTTTAGAGCAGGTACGTTTACAGTAGTGACATAGGAATATAAATCTACAGTACCAGTAATGCGATTATTGCAACTAATTTCATGTCAAGAGAAGGAAAATATTCTTGTGCATACCCTTTTGATGAGGTTTTAAATGTTAACTTACAAAAAGTTACTGCAGGGAAATCGGTGGTCCACCAATCATAGTAGTGATGAAACGCTGTAAGTGAATACACAAGCATATTATTCAATAAAAGCAATGTAACAACATGAGACACCAAAAAAACAAAGAAATAAAATCATAAACAACATACCTCTTCTTGAGTACTGACTACAGGAAAAGCGATATCGTTTCGTCTGTAAAGAGAGCTCAAGTTGGTAGGATATCAAACTGGGTTTGTTAATACCCCTTTTTCTATTAAAAGGTAAACTGCGTTACCTACATAATTTTCAAACCAAAGATAAAATAAGACTGGAAAATATGTAAATAAAAGAAATTTTCTCTAATTGTTTATTGAAGGGTAATTTCGTATATACTAATACTTTTGAAGACAGTTTTAGCGAGAATGATATATCGTTGAAAGGTGACTAATGAAAATGACGTCTAGCCGCTACGAATGAAGCTGCTTTCGTTTTTAAAAAGTACTAAATCCATCAATACACACATAGCCATCCACATTTTGTCACTTATTGTCTTTACACATATGTTCGGACAATGAAGTAACACTTGACATTGATGCAACTCGTCGAATAGCACGACAAGGGTGAATTCGAAATTTAATATCGTCATATAACGATTTCTGCTGAGTTGCTCAAGGGCAACCATGATCACCGGAAAGGGTTTGCAACAGGACGAAGCAAAGGCCAAAGCACTTTATTATTTGATATTCTAGCATCAAAATACATAACAGTGGTAAATTTTCAAGCCTTACGTGTTCGACCTCCTTCACTTTATACCAGGGCCGTATTAATTGGTGATGACTGTGTGACAATTGTGACTGCACCAAAACGAGAAGGCTTCTTTTGAATAATGTGGGGCACATAAATTATTGTACTGTCCATGACGATGGGAACGGGACTTCTTGGTCTCTTTTGGTTGGAATGGGGCTGAGCATGATTGGTTTTTATTTTAGCAGTTTTGTATTTTATTGTTTTGTTAAGAATGGCTTGAGTAAGTCAAACTACCTAAACAGTAGTAGGCCTACAGTATATTGTGGAACATGGTCGTACTGTCGTATTTCGCACACAGTAGGCCTACTCTACGCACGCTTCTTATGTCGTAAAACCAGGGAGCTGCCATTGACACACACACTGTACGGCTGTAAGTGCTGTCGCGCTTGCTGATTGGTCGATTGCTTAGAGTATGTCGGCTAGGCAAGGTCAATCACGAAAGGTGAGATTGTTTTGAAGCAAGAAATGAAGCTTGCAGCCTACTACAAGTCCATTGTGATGATATCTGCGGAGAAGAACAGCTATAGGCTAATTTGTTTAGACATGAAATATTTTTGAATACTTCCCACAAGACCTTGAGAGTAGGCCTACCATTTCCTGCATGCAAAGCCCAAAATTTGTGCTTCTCGAAGTAAAACAGTAAAAGCAAAGTGATCTGTCACTCAAATTTCGGTGCATCAAGTTAAGAGGATTTAATTATCTTCAAGTACATATAGGCCTATTGTCTGACGGATTTGGTCCATCTTTCTCACATCTTCACTGTGCCAACACTGAAAATTGAAAGACCAATATTCTAAAGCTAGCACAGTGGCGTAGCCACGGGGAGGGTTTGGGGGGTTGAAACCCCCCATGACCCAACCTTGAAAAATATAATTGCAAAAACACATGATCACTATAAACTTTATTACATTTGTGGCACAAACATTGCACCATTTTGCATCTGGAGACCTAAAATAGCCGTTTTTCTCCCTCCCCTTAGACCTTTCCCTCATTTCGTACTCCAAAACCCTCCCCAGGCCTGGCTACGCTTCTGAGCTAGCATAACCACTGAGGACGTTTCAAAATACCAGCACAGAAACAATCATGGACAGTAAGTGGTTACGATTTTCGTAACCACATTTTCTAGTTCATCAATGTTTCCCTTTTTCAGATATTGCTCTTACAAGGTTTTCACAGTTTGACCTCCGGTGATCCTAAAAACCAAAAATCCGCATGCCAAATATGAGATCCCCACAGATTTACTCTTCTCGGAATATTGTTTACAAGCAAAGTATCAAGTGACATACACATTCACACACTAACACAAGCACATACACATACACGAATCCACCATCATAAGATTCCTTTGCTAACGGCGTGGGGTCAAAAATGAAATACGTCTTGTTAGTAGATATTCTATGTTACGGTTTTGTATTCGAAAAAAGGTGCATTACTTTTGCACTCACTCCGAAAATGTTTTGATTCAGTTATGCAGAAAGGTGTCATCCCTTACAATCTGTAAAACTATAAAGTGCCAACCAGTTTTGACGATCCTATTAGATAGTATTTCATACGGACATAAGAGTCCCCCGCCAACCCAATGTCCTTAAGTGTGTATCCCTTATGAGGGCCCTCCGACCCGAAGTGCCCTGGGCTTTCTTGTTTCTGGAGAATGGCAGACTTGATGAAAAATGCCATATTTCACACCCACATTTTGGAAGGGCTTATATCTACTTTCATCCAACTTAATCGGAGAACTTTGTTTTTGATATCGCCGGAAAAAAAGAAGCCAGAAGAAGAGTTTTTGTTACTTACTTGTTGTTGCACTTGTTATAACTACATCTGTAGAGAAACAGCGGGATATCAAACTTACGGAAGTAGGAAGAAAGGCTGTGAAGATTGATTCATGCTTCACATAGAGGACGATAAATCGCGATGTTATTGTAAACACCAGTCGGAACCAGATGGCTTGCCATGATTTCGAAAATAGGGAAAGTGTGATCAATTATACATGGGTGCGGGTGGGCCAGTTGTGAGTGCAGATCGTCCTGTAAATTGCATACTTTTTAAAGGAAGGAAATGGGAGCAAAGGCATTGACCGAGGGGCAAATATCCAATGCTCCCTTCCCCTTGAGGTTCCACTAGTCGGAAAACATGGCAGAAATAAATTCTGACATTCTACTATATATTGACCATGATGTCTCTCTGGTAAATACATAGGGTAAAGGGTGGCTTGAGGAGTCATCAGGCATAATACGCAACTTTCGGTTTTCTTAGATAAAGGTGACACACCGTGATCACATGTGGTCAAGTTAAACAATTGTTTGCTCTGCACATAACAAACAAGCATGCAAATTGAATCCAGAGACAAAAACTTAATGTTTTGTATAAATGGATACCCAGTGTGGCCTGCAAATAAAGAATTGACAGGTGTACTTCATTACAAATGCAGTGCGGTCCGAGAATGAGTACAAGATTTAAACAATTGTGGGTTTGAAATAAGAAGGTACCGCAACTTGATCAGATAGTCACTGAATTTATAGATAATCGTAGCATCCTGCCGACAGGGCATTGCTTAATTTATCATACCGGACTTCATTCTAAGACTCCGAGTGGGAATAATTAGTTAACATGCAGGATCATTCTGCCAGTAACCCTGAAGGAAGTCTAATAATAAAATATTGCATTATAAAATCCATAGTATGTTGAAACACTAGATAATATTTTTATATGACCTAGTGTCATACTACGTTCTCTCATTTTTTGTATGACTGCAGGCATAGGAAGCAAGATACAGCAACATTTATCAATGCCTGCTTCATTGACGAAAACAGCAGTGTGAACAGAAGACAACACTAAACTGTAACGATGGGCTGAAAACAATATTAGGAAATGTATGGGCTACAATGGTAGTACTGCACCAAACGAAAGACTAACCTCCACAGAGTACTCCTGCGTCCTCTGAATGTGAGCAGTCGTGAACTCCGAATCCATTATGATTACAGTTTGAAATCGAGGATTCGTATCCAAAGCAACCCACTTCGTCCATCCATATGCGTCCACTTCCTTGACCAAAGTAGGCATTACTGTAACTCTGGATTGCATTTTCGAAGCCCAGTTGCCTGCACACTACGTCAGCATCTATCAAGTCCCATGCATCATCGCACACTGTACCCCACTCTCCGTTGTAAAGAACTTCTACTCTGCCGGACCTAAAATCACCCCCAGCAAGACGAATTCCTTGTATATCTCCCCCTGGATGATTTGAATCAGAATTAAAAAATTAATGAAGTTAAACCAGGGGTGCCGGGGTAGGAAAGGAGCAGGGCGCCTCTTATTGAGGGAGGCTGTTTCCCCTCCCCTTCGTCAGTGTAATTTTCCAGATTCGTCTTGAGATAAAGTATGTAGTCCTCCATGGCGACTGGTGGCTCTAACAATTTACCTGGATTTGCTCTTAAGGAGGGTAAATTCTTAAATAATACATTCCGCCGAAAATTTTTTGGTGTGCCCCTCTGATCAATAATTTTTTCTTCCCCTAGAGCAACCATTCGTCGTTGTCGGGGCTGGGGGTTGCTGCCTCTATCCCTAACCTTGCCCTCTCCCGTTGGACAAATCCTGGCGCGACCACTGCTTTGTCCCTTACACGTACTAACTGAAATGACTACAACGGCAAGCGTTAAATCAATAAAGAACAGACACGTTGACGAAAGCGGGAAACGTGGAATTAATACTTCCTAGAATTAAATGCCTATCTATCATTCCTAAAATCTATTATGTATGTGTATATATATATATATATATATATATATATATATATATATATATATATATATATATATATATATATATATATATATATATTAGATTAAATATTATCACCAATGTAATAAATGCTAGGGGTAAGTTTTAACTTACATGGAGTGACCGTGGGTAAATCGGTGGACCACCAGTCATAATAGTAATGGTAAAATGCTGCAAAAGGAATCGTGTGATAGTAACATTTTACAAGTTAATTTCAGTTTCCGTTACATTCAGTCACGTGTACTCTGTATTGGATTGATGTCATGTAAAACACACTTCTCGAGTAAACAGTGCCTGCGTTACGAAATCATCCACTGCATGTTCAACTACCATAACATATTTAGCTAAGAATAGTCTGAAACAGCGGCTAAAACAATGAGCTAGAGAGCCTTTCTTGACCCCATGACCAAGAGTACCATTCAAGTATGGCGAAGTATACAATACCACGTTTGGAATCGGTGCCATATGTATATTGTAAAGGAGTATTATTTGAATACAAAATTTCACTAAAAATAATCTCGCATGAAAGTGATATTTTAGTATCACATCTTGGGTGCATCAGGAGAAGACAAGTACACAAATTCTCGACCGCCATTACTTCCTTTAGCCTTAGAGTGAAAGAGTTAGCCATTTCAAAGATTCCTCAGCAATTTTTGAATTTTTGCCTTTATATTTGTATCACGTTCATGTTGATCCCGGTTTATAACATCACACTTGCTTTTACTTTGGGGGTGTATAAAATTTTGTTGTACAGGTATATAATAGAGATGTCAAAAGTATGAATCGTATTGGACCAACGGTTCTCTAGGTCGGTCATGACATCACCACATTTTAAATCCCTGAAACGGACTAAGCTATGTGTAGTTGTAGAGATTTACATGCATTTTATTTCTATATACAACTTAATATGTCTTGTAAATAGCTGTAAATTTATCTTCATTTGTGGCGTATTTCTTTGCGAGATGTAGGCTGTTATGGTTACCACATACATAAGGGTATGGAATCATTTGGATTGGGGGCACAATACTTTTTACCCGAGACTCTATAGACCATATAAGGAGACATCTGCCCGAATTTCTACAGATTCTGCTTCAATTTTGGGATTGTCCAAACATGGGGGCCACAGTGCCCTACCTATGAACACATATTCGAATTTAATAAGACACAAACCACATTTTCCAAGAAAATGGCATGTCTTTAGGTAAATCAAAAACAAACAAGTACATAACCAAAACAGTATGGTAGCCTTCAAGAGTGACAATACAGATCTAAGGGCGAATATTTAGTCACATTATACAGCACAGTAGTAATGGGATAATGGGTTTTTATTTTCCTTTGGTTATTACAGTATAAGAACGTATGATAAATTCATTGACGGGGGAAAATTATACAATGAGCAAAAAATACACCTTTTTGGTCTTCTTTCTTCAATAAAGCAGAGAACAGTACTGTGTTTTTTTTTTTTTCAGAAAAAAAAAACACCGTATCACATACTATCACTTTGTGACAGTAGCGATCTACCCATTTCGCCCTTGGTTTTCTTTTTTAGAAAAGCACTTATATAGAAGATCCTACACTAACGTCGGACACTGTATGTGCTTGTAAGCAAGGGTGTTGCTTAATGTCTTCTGGTTGAAGTTTGGACTTTCTCAAGTCGTTCAGTACACACTTTCGTGCAAAGTATTGAGGTACGAATTGAGAAAAAATGGCGAAAATACAAGGTAAAGTAAAAGTAATGTGTCGGTACAAAGAATTTTCATGTTTCTTGTATTAATTTTGTATTTGGAGCGTAATGTTGCAAAGTTCGTAATCAACCTACGCAGAAAATAGTAGCTAACTTACTTTGTTGCTTATTAGGTTTGGATATTGCAATATACGGTTACATTACCTTCATAACTCTACGCAAAATCAAGTGCATAAATTATACTTACTTGTTGGTGCATCCGTCTGAACTGCATAAAGAGAAACCAAAGAAATCAAAGCTTGAAAGTGAAAACTGCATAGCTGATCATTCGGGAATATAGGCTATTTGGGGTTTACTATTTTAAATTCTAATTGATCATTGTAACATTCATTACGTGAAATCTCCGAAGAGAATTTTGGTCATCTCACCCGCATGTTACCCTTATCATGCGGGCTCTATTCAGTGTGTTCAAAAATGGGATTATCGGGCCGTAGCCTGGGTGAAACTCGGGAGGGGGGGGGGGCAGTTCATGACACTATCTGAGCGGAGCACCAAGTGGTATGCCTACAGAAAGGTAACACCTAGGCTGACCCTTCCTTTTTCACATGTTCTGGGTACCATCCCAAAGGGGATGAGGGGAGGCGGATGAGGGGAGGGGCACATGTAAGGTCTGGCTTAAGTTCAAGCTATCGTTGGCAAAGCTTTGAACTGATTATATGTTTATAAATTGTTATCATTTAGTGATATTATTCATAATTTATGGCTGTGCGGAAGGCAGGAGGTGCTGTCTAAGAGGAGGGGATGACGTCCTATATTCTTTGAAAATTTTTTTGTCTTTGTGAGGTGTCTAGGATGCAAAATGGTGCTATCTTTCTAAAGCTTTGTAAAGCGTTGAATTGATCATATGTTTAGGAATCCTCATTATTGGTTGAATTTTTTTCTATCCCGTTAGGGTGTACTTGAAGGGAATATTGCCAAAGGGGAGGGATTCCACCTCTACTCTTTGAGAAACATTTCTTGTTCTAAGCTCTCCTACATCCAAAATGGTGTTATCTTTGGTGAAGCTTTGGACTCATAACATGATCCAAACTTCTAATTATTTACTGAATTCTTCGGCTTGGGCATGCATGGCACCCCTTAAAGGCTGATAACCGTTGCAGGCTTCCACCTAGCGCTCACTGGAGCAGCCACCATTAGTTGGTGCGTAGCCATAGTGTAGGCCTTGCAAGAAAATTGGAGGGGGAAACGCCGCATTTTAGACCACAAGAGTTGAATATAAGCATTTTTACTTTTAAATTTCATGCTTTAGAAACAAATTTAGATTTCGAGAAGGAAAGTTAGATTTTATTTAAAGAGGAAATGCAGTCACCCCAATTTGAATTAGTGTACCCTGGCATCCTATTTCATCAATGACTTTAGAGAATCATGTTACAATATGTTTCTCACTGCATCAGTTGAGAAATTAACGTATATACTAACGTTTGGTTTACCCTGAATATGCAATATTTATGTTCTAACATGTCATGAAAGATACTTGAAGTGAAATAGGGGATATTTGTAACATTTAGCTGTTGCTCAAAATAAGTTTGCGGTGGCTGCTTATGCATTGACTTTAGCTAATAATTAAAGGTAACCATTGGTCATTTTATCTTTAGCCAGTGTATATGGTGGTGTATTCAAGCTGTGTTTCTTGAGAGAGGAAGATGGTTTATTTGTCAGGCAGGAAAACCCACGTAGTCACTCGTCCATGGCGGAGGTCCGGGGATCTACCCGGGAAAATGTTTTTGGGAAAAGAACCCATAAATGCAATTTTCTACGTTTTGGGGGCCTTGAAATCATGATTTGGACAGAGAAATTTTCAGCATTTCTGCATATTTTCCCAAGTAGGCCAACTTTCATTTCCGGTTCATAAATCTCTGGGCAGCAGTAGTCCCCACCCCCTCTCCGCCCCCCCCCACAGGCTACGGCCCTGAATTATTTGGCTCACTTAGTCTGTGGATATTTGTATTACATGCATGCTTAGTTTTTCTTTCTCCATACACCCTGTAATTACCAGAGTGTGCAGACCATCTCAAAATGTCTATTTTGTTGTACAGAGAGAGAGAGAGAGAGAGAGAGAGAGAGAGAGAGAGAGAGAATCAATAGAGTTAACAGTCTAGTGGTTTCTGCTCCATTAGCCACAAGCTATGGTGCCAGATTTAGCCTGAGCTATGTTGTTTAATCAAACAAGCAGCTTCAGATAAGAGATTTGTCAGTTTATCTATTCGGAAAATTTTACGTAATGTCTTACAAGCAAGGGGCAACGATGGTATTACCTTCAGTGCCAGTTTGTTGTTATCATTAGTTGCCATAATATTTAGCACAATCTAGACGTGTCAACCATCATTTTGCTAAACTTTTTAATTATATGGGCATCTGATATCTTTCGAAAGAGTTCACTAAAACAACCATTCTCCCTTTACCTAACAACCAGACTAAATTTCTGTTCTATGAATTTAGTCCGTGTGAAAGAAAGTCCTTGGGGGAAGGTAAGGCAAACTTTCTTGAGCTTAAGAGCAGGTAATAAAGTAAAGAGTTGCATTGCTTCTTCTAGCTGTTCATAAAGGGGCTGTGACAAAATGAGTGGGTTGATTACTGTAAAGATAGCCCCTCACTTTTAAGCATTGTGATAATACACAATGAAGATGACCCAAGGAAACTAAAAGGGAATTTCAATAATATAATGACAAAAAACGTTGCAGTGTAAAATGATTTTTATCGGTGAAGGCTTCATAGCAAACTTTCCCCATTATCGATTTACCAAGACACTGGTAATTAGAGTATCGACTTGTTTCAATATATTTTTGGTGTCTCGGTTGAGTTTTTATGTCCATGTGCAATTCATATACACGTTCAGCCCTAATACTTCATTGGTCTTGTCTGCTTGGCCAAATGATTTGCTTGCCACGCACGCTTTGTTCGCTGTACACACAACACACAATTAGCACTGAAGTTTGTTGCTTCCAACGGTTACATGATTCGCTCGGCGTCTTCTCATTGATATGGTAATCTTTTATTATAAGCAACATTTATGGCGTGAATCGTGCTACATAATTTGAAGTCTATTACTTATTTCGCTGGCTAATCCATGGGTCTTTAGGTGTATGTAAATAAAATAAGCATTATGAACACCCTTATTGACCCTCTATCCCTTTTGCCATACCTTTTCTCCCCTCTCGTCTATTTCCCTTCGAAGCTGTTCATTTGAACCCTCGTTCAAAATATGTAAACCAGAAAGCCAAAAGGCTTAGTGATTCCTTGCCAAATGGGGATGCTTTGTTGCACTGAAGATTATCTCTCAAATTTATCTTTCTTGACTATATCAGTTTACGATGTTTTAACAATTTGACCTCTGCTGACATTTGAACTCTACCAAATATAACAAAACAGAAAAAAATGAAGTATCTTGAAAGGGATCTGACCTCTAATGAATCTTGCATCGTGAAGGTCCAGGGAAATTTTGCTTTTTGACCTCTGGTGACCCTAGATGACGATTTTGGGAATTCTTGGGATATTTTGCTTTTTGACCTCTGGTAACCCTAGATGACGATCTTGGGAATTCTTGGGAAATTTTACTTTTTGACCTCTGCTGACCCCATATTACATTTTGGGATTCTTGGGAAATTTTGCTTTTAAACCTGTGGTGACCCCAGATGACGATCTTGGAAATTCTTGGGATATCTGCTTTTCCACCTGTGGTGACCCCTAATGACATTTGACCTCAACCAAAAACAAAGGGGATCTTCCACGGACCATAAGGCATCCACGTACCAAATATTAAACCTGTCCAAGCTTCCTACCTTGAGAAATCATGTTAAGGTTCTCGGAGTTCGTTCTTGGTGACCCCAAATGACCTTTTGCCTCAATCACAAATAATATGGTTCTTCTCACAACAAAGCATGCACATACCAAGTATGAAATCTATCCAAGTTTCGTACCTGGAGATATCGTGTTAACAGGGTTTTCCGTGTTTGACCCCCGTGACCCCAGATGACCTTCGACTTCCACCAAAAACAATAGGCTTCTTATTCTTACCATAACGCTTTCAAATACTAAGTATAAAATCTATCCAAGCTTCCTACCTAGATACTGCGTAAACAAAGTTTCAGTGTGTGACCCCAGATGACCTTTGACTGCCACCAAAAACAATAGGCTTCTTTTCTCACCATAATGCATCCACATACAAAGTATGAAATCTATCCAAGTTTCCTACCTTAAGATATTATGTTAACAAGTTGTGCTGGAAACCCAGTGACCCCAGATAACCTTTGACTTCCAGCAAAAACAGTAGGGTTTTAACACTCCACACGACAAAGCTACATACCAAATGTGAAAAGTGTCTGTCATTGCCCACTTGAGATATCGTGTTTACAAGCCATTTACAAGGTTTTCACCGTTTAACCTTCGGTGACCGAAGATGACTTTCGACCACCACCAAAGACAATAGGGTTCTTCCTTACATCATGACAAATCTATTTACCACATGTGAAAAGTGTCCGTTAAGGGCATCGTTCGTAGTGTATGTCGGCCAGTTAGGCAATTTCATAGGGAGGGGGGTAAAGAAGTCAAGAAACAGAGCACGTTTAGACCTACGGCCACCATCTATTAAATCTTAGATTATTTCAGTCCTTTTCGTCCCTGGTATTTCATTCTCTGACAGATTCATCCGTGAATTCCGCAAATCGTATGAATTTCCCCAACAACCTGGAAAATGCGATATTTGTTTGGTCAGTTGGTTTTTAATTGTGGGACATGGTTTTCATTTGAAATATTATTTAATCTCACCCCCCCCTCCCCCAAAAAAGGTAAAGGAAACGATTCATACCTGGCTGTGTTGTAGGCCAATCTGTGAAAGGAAAGAATGCGATCATTAAAATACAAAAAAAAGTATGAAAAGCATTGTCATGCTTACGGTACCTCCCAAAAAGGAGACAAAATGTATTTGTGATGGTTATATTAGTCAGTACGTATAAATTCGCCGGTTTATTAGTTTGGGTTATCTGTTTTTGAGGGAATTTGTACATTACACTGTTTCTAAAAATGTGCACTCCATGTTCCAGTCTGTTCCCCCACATCACCCCAGTAAAGTGGGTTTAACGGATGTCTTTCAAATATCAATATATCATTCAATTCATAGCGAAAGAAAGTGTTGTTAATTAGTCGTAAATGTTAACAACATTTTTACCACGTACAGTTGTTCTGTAAGAGGCGAATCGACAAGCGGAGCAAGAACATTGTGGCACGTCTTTGGAACATGACTCCAACTACCGTAGCAGCCTTTAAGGACCCTGCGACATACCATTCACTGTCAGTGCCGGATTTACGGCGGGGCCCACCGGGGCCCAGGCCCCGGGCCCCCCACATTTGGGTGTCCAAAAAATTGAGGCTTAAGATGCCTTGCCATCCGTCCGTCGATGGTCAACATGTAAAATATGGACCTTTTTTCGGAACTCCACACTAAAAAAAGTTGTCTTTCCATGGGGCTACATGGGGCCTGTAAGCTGGATGCATGGTCATTATTATATGGCATTTGCGTCACTTGTCACACACGTGACACCACACAACCCATGAATTCAGTGTTTACAAATTCTGTCGGTTTTGCACAAAACAAATTGGCATCCCTGTAGATATTTGAATGACGGCCTAGTTATCTACCACCGATCATGTGATTCATGTCCCCTTTAGTCACTGTGACCAACCGAGGAAGTCTTCACCTCGTGAACCCTGTTTTTATACTGCCATAGCCATCGAACAGTCGGTAAAAATGAATAGCCTATTTGAATTTTCATGTAGTTAAAATTTAAAATCACCATTCAATCCGAGGAATTAAAATGACATGACCTGTGCACGTTGTGCAAATCGAATTCTAAGAGAGCATTTACACTGACTAGGCCTAGTTCATTTCATCCAATGTTTCAGCAAAAAACCAAAATTTACATATTAATTGTTACAAAAGTCAACTTCCAGAACATAAGATTTCAAAATTGAAAATGTTTAGATGCAACTTGCAAGGCCTGGGAAGTGCCATTTCCAGCGATCTGGGAGCATTTCCTGCCAAAATTTTCTTGCACGCTAAGCGTCAACCTATGATGGCGCTCCGCTTTGATAGTAAAGTTAATCGATAAAGGGCCCCTAAACTATTCTGGGCTCAGGGCCCCCCACAAGCTAAATCCCGGCCCTGTTTACTGTTATATATTGTTTACTATCATCCAGGAGGTTTAGCCCAAGAGTCATTTAATACTTCAGCTATTGCGGCAAAGACCTTTTGAAGTGATTCTTGAAGTGTTTTCTTTACTATCTTCGATGCGAATGGGCACTCGTAGTTGGAGAGTGATGTCAAGCCACTTTGTTGGTCTGTGGAGGGAGCGCCCATTTATTACAAAAAGAAAGATCTCTTTAGGATGTTTCACATTACAAGTTTAAAGACAAGTTTGAGTATAATCTAGGTGTATGTACTTAAACCCTTTATTGTCTGGTGATTCTCCATTTTTTGCCACAACAGAGGAATTAAGGAATTAAGGGGTATTGAGTCGTCTTTCTAAGAAGTTTTCAGACGTTGGTATCTTGCGTATTCAACGTTTCGATATCTTTTCCATGTTCTAAAATTATACTATGCCCTTTGCTCAAACTACAGCATGCAACGGATATTTTGAAATTCTAGAATGTTTCCAGCTTTTTGATAGTTATTTCGAAACATACATCTTGGCACTGAGCGCGCGACTATTAGTGTAAACACTTTTAGATGGTTATGCATTAAAATGGGTCTGGGCCTACTTAAGTGGCGAATGCAGTGATCCCAATTTGACTTTGTATTCCCTGTTAAACTAACTTATGCATGACAAAATTATTAAATTATCCAGAAAAAAATAACTTGAGTTATTGTTGATATGCATTACTTATATTTTAAAATGTGATGTTGGAAAGGAGAAAAGGACACGGATGGTAAGTTAAAGCTCATTTCTTTCCTTTTTTTTTTTTTGTTTGTTTCAAGGCAAAAAAAGGTATTTATTTCATACCTGGTGTTGGACAAGCCCCAGGTCGGAAAGAAATGTCATCAACAGCGATGTCACCGGTGAAAGATGATCCTTTTATACCCTCAAAGATGATCTATATGAAACAAAGTTGTTCCATGACAAACATTGAAAATGTGGGACAAATAACAACACAATGATTAGAGGGCACGGTGCAAAGGAGTCAATCGCTTACTTTTATCGGCAATGTAAATATAAATGTTGCCAACTAGTAAGGTTGAATACGGAAAGTAGATCATCTGTGATGAATGCTGCACTTAAAAATTATATTACAAAACAAAGTTATTCAACGATATTGCTAAATTCAATGATATTGCTAAAGTCTGACCATGGGCAACGCCAGGACTAGAAAACATACTTTTATGGGCGATGGAACTCGACTGTGAAGAAGTAAAGAATAATGATGCTGAGTATGGTATTTCAACCATTCAAATGTGGCCAATGAAACCTGAACGCGCGTAACAGAAGGTAAAAGGTCATTTAGAACTTTCGTGTTATTGCATTGCCTGTATGGAGAAGTATTCGTTGTGAGCATTGTTTACCACCAATTGGGTGCACAGTTTAATCAGTGGCGTAGCTAGATATTTGGGGGGGGGGGGGGGAAGCAAAAAATTTCTGACATTATTACCTTGAAGTAATGATGTACTATCTATGCGGGTCCACCTCTGACCTGTCCGTTGGTGGACCGCCGGCCTGGGGGACGGGTTTAAGGGGAGGAGATGTCCCCCTCCCCTTTTGGAAAATTTTGGAATTTTATAGGTGTCTACACGCAAACTAGTAACACTTTTTTGGCAAATCAGTCAACGTAATTTCATTCATTGACGCCAAATATATCTGCACTATATTCACAAGCTCGCAAAATTTAAAGCTTTCCAAATGATAGCGATCATTGGTTGTTTATTGTTTACCCTTAATTTCTGATGCAGCACAGTTCAGGAATCACGTAGCACGTAGCACGTAGCACGTTCGGCGTAAACGACACCGTGCTGCTGCTAAGTGATATACCAAGGGAAGCGGGCCTGTGTTAAATTCACACCGAAATGGCATCACACACTTTCCAAAATGGGAATTTTTCTTGAATTAGTTTCTTTCACAAAAATACGTACATATCTTAAAGGAATTACCACAGGGATGAATGTAAGTTGAATGAATGTTTATGCGGCCCTGATAATGCAAAGGTAATTACGTATTTTTGCATAGGACTGAGTGATTATGATAAAGTCGGCTAAAACATTTCGTTCGTTCGTTGGGTTGAAATTTCTGAGACAAGCCCTGCCTCTAACCCGCGAAACGGGCATTTGGTTTGGTTTTTAAGTTGCTTCGCGCGGCTATTAGACTCTATTGCTCCCATTAGAATATTTTCGATACCTGCTATGGAGGTAAGCTATGTTGCTACAGTCTACGTAACAAGAGTGCCTTTCGCAAGGAAAGCAGCGGAATGCACTAAGATGTGATTGGTACCGTTATTCGCTAAATTTGTGCTTTAGTTGGGAGGTATGATACTTCCGAAGGCAGGGTTTTGTTTTGTGGCTCTATCATGTATTGAAATGCGGGTTTTTCAAAGGGTTGGGCGGGTCAGCGGGTTTGGGTGTTCAATGCGGGCCAAACCCGAGAAATGCGGGTCACTTGGGAGGTATGCAGTAACCATTTCGATGTGTAATTCTGCTTAAAAACATAAGAAGTGTTGTAAGTAAACCCCTAAGAATATAATTTTAGCTACTAATTTCCGTTGTAAGAATTTTTAATTAAGGTGGTAAAAATTTCCGACAGAGACTAGAAATTTCCGACAGAGGCCTTCAGATGCTTTTTGGAGGGCGGCCGCCCCGTGCCCTCTCTAGCAACGCCACTGAGTTTAATTGTAGTTCACGCCATCAATTACGTGTGACAGTATTATCGAATAGTCGAAGGTGAGTTACAGGCAGAGGCGGCGCCACAGGGGTGGCAGGGTAGGCATTTGCCACCCCTATGGCTTTTAGCTCAAAAAAATAAAATCGTCTAAATAACATTTTAAGACATAATTTTGTGGGGGTGGGGTGACAATACAAAAAATATAACAAAAGAAAGCACCATTTGGCATCTAAACAACCTAAAATTTACAAAAAATTTTTAAAAAGGAGGGGTATCTTTCTCCCCTTCGACCCCTCTCGCAGGACGGCGATTACTCACCCCACGTTTGCCACCCCTTTCAAAATACCCTGGCGCCACCCCTGGTTACAGGCAACGAGACTAGCTTCAATTGAGCTTACGAATAGTTGAAATTAACGCATGAAAGGCTTTCCGAATATTTGACACAAATCAGGCCAGTAAACATGGCACTGAACGAAGGCCAGAGAGCTTTCAGGGGAGGAACACTTTTAGGTAACGACTTATGCTTAAATGTACTAAGGCAATTGTAATTTTTATTTGTATAGTTACTGAAATATTTCTAAGGGAGATACCCCTGCTCCTCTTTTGTCTTTGGGGGCTGATACGATGTGACCATAGGCACGAGCCAGGCGTTATGGAAGGATGTAACTATTTTCTTTGAAACTCTTGAAAACTCTTGAACTCCCTCTCCACAATATATATATATATATATATATATATATATATATATGTATGTATATGTATATGTATGTATATGTATGTATATATATATATATATATATATATATATATATATATATATATGTATGTATGTGTATATATATGTATATATATATATATATATATGTATGTATATGTATATGTATGTATATATATATATATATATATATATATATATATATATATATATATATACCCCCAAAGGTGATGAATGGGATCCTAGGTTTCTCATTTTTTTATCTTACCTGCCAGTTCGATGATGTTTGGAAATGAGCTGTTGTCCGCCACCATGTATTACCTAGATTCTGCGACCTTGAGAAAATAAGTGATTCGCTTCCATCAGAATTAATGAAGACATTCAAAGTATGGATCGATTCACCAAACATATGATAGAAGAAAACAAGACAAAGTCCTTCATTGTCGGTTGCGTCTTGAGAAGACGATGTCAGCCTGGCAGTCCAATAAGATGGCCCACTAGATGTTTCGATGTAGATGTAATACCCTAGTGAAAATTAAGTTTTATTTAGAATATGTTAATGCGCACGAAAAGCCCGTTTTCCATGTTTAATCAAGAAGGATATTATTTGTTGCAAAGTACAGCTTTTAACACTGCCACAATGTTCATCCGCTTTCAACTAATTTCAGTTACCAAAAAGCAATTTCTGTCAACGACAGGTATTTGCGAATCTTTGAGGCTAGATACACGATAGAAAGATGCACATGACAGTTAGCTTATTATTCACGTGGGATGACATTACCAGCTACGAAGTAATAGATTAATATACATTACCATTTATTTTTAAGGTCACGTCAGATGGGAAACCTTAGATTTTATTGTTTCAAATTCTGTCTGCTTAAGTATCTGTATAAGAGATGGCTCTCTCTTGGAAATTTGAGTAAAAATTAAAATTAAGTTTATCATTTTTTTTTCATTGCCGGTAAATGAGAATCTCCTTAACATTGTATGCAACACGGGTTGATCTTTATAGTTCTGGCATTAGCTCTACTCACATGTGATTAGAATCTCTTAATGTCTGATTTTTCTTTCAAATAATGCTCGCAATTTATGCTGCTTTTATGCACCCATTAATCTATTCATGTTTATAGGCACAAGATAGCAATTTTCTGTTTAAAGTGCCTCACCCAAAATTGTCCCATTTATTGCATGTTAAAGGTGCAGTATTTACCTGTTCCAGTTGTGTGATCTCCAGTTGGGCCCGTATTCAGTGAGGCCGTTGATCCCTGGCGTCTAGTCCAAACATATGGATATGTTAAGTCGTAGTATCCACACATGCCACTTTCAAATGTACAGTTTCCTCCTGGTGGTAAAGGGAAATGTTGGGATTAAGTGTGAAGTTGCTGAACATGGATTCCGAACCTTGAAGAGGGGCTGAGTGGAACAAGAATCCCTCCCTTGGGTCCAGAGACATAACACAAAATGCCCCCTTTCATTTCGAAGGATCCCATTGAACGAATGGACGTTCATAAATAAAGTTTTAAATTAGTATAATGAGAAAAACGCATAAGTCCAAATTTATATATTTATATTTATATGCAATTTATATATTTATTGCTTTCTATGTTTTCTACGTGTCCCGCGCAGACTAAACTCTTTACTTACCTCATTTCCATTTCTTGGTTTTCTTGAAACAAACTGACTAAAACCGAATACAAGCAAACTGATGAACACGCAAATTGACTACGACAGACTGAAGGAAGAAATGTGTGGGGGGGGGGGGTGGTTGGGTGGGTGATGGGTGCGTAAGTCCACGTCAGGTGGTATTTAATTGCACCACTTGGTCCATAAAAGTAAAAAGGAGAAAAAGGAACATGCACCGATGGCCAAAATGGATCCGAAGAGGGTACCTTTGATGATATTAGTGAAACCAGAGCGCTAGATCTATGTTTGAAAATAGGGGCGGTATATATGCTATATTATTTTTTGTTATTTTTGACCAAATTTGTTTGAGATAATGTCCTACTTGCCCATTTTGGTGAAGGATACATCCTGCGTTCCCACTCTTAAACCAACCATCGTTTGTCGAAAAGTAACGAACACTGTTTTTGCTCACACTCTCGTTAAAGGTGCTTTTTAGCACCCTTATAAAAAATACTTATACAATTCTCATGATTTCTCATGAGAATTTTATGACATCTCATGAGAATTGTGTGAGATCTCGTGAGAATCGCATCAGATCTCATGAGAATTGTGTGAGATCTCATGAGAATTGCGTGAGAATCGTATGAGATCTTGTGAGAATTGTATGAGATCTCATGAGAATTATGTGAGATCTCGTGAGAATGGATGAGATCTCATGAGAATTGTATGAGATTTCATAAGAATCGTGTGAGATCTCAAGAGAATTGTATGAGATCTCAAGAGAATGGTTTGGGAAATGATGAGAATTGTATGAGAATTCATGAGAATGTAAGAAAACCTTTGAGATTTGTATGAGATCAAGTTTTAGTATATCTGTGAGAACTTACATAAGAGTGCAGACAATGTGAGTCTCATGTAATGCAGTGAGTGGACATTTATGTACAGATTTTACAGTATGTAGTGCAGACCTACATGCAAGAGCATAGGCTGTATAATCCTACATTTTTTTTTTTTTTTGCTCTAGCTAACTTAGAAAACTGTGATGCTTCTTTCCTCATCACTAATGTCTAGGCTGTACTGTCTTAATTTGAATTACAAGTTTAATTAAGTATGATCAAGGAAACCTAACTAAGCTAACCAACATCACTTTCCCCTTGAATTTGCACTTGTTTCAAAAGCACCTCCAACAGTACATATAGCCACTCACCAAATTTACACAGTAGTTCAATACTTCCCACATTGAACACTGCAGTTAACAACCATACAAGCAACACATGTGTACTGCAGGTTGAGTGTTTGCATGCTCCGCTGAACTTCACCTCTGCATCTCTTAGAGACTCAGGAAGAAGCCCATTGTGATTGGTCTATTGAAACATGACTAACAAAGAGGTCTTTTCAAATCTTGCACAAAGCAATGGTCAGGGCACACCAACACTGAATATAGCAGTGGCTGTGACCACACACTTCACTCAACTAAACAACAGCTTACACTGTGGAGCTCTTATTCTCTTGTGTCTCCTCCTGGTAGTAGCTTCCGATTTTGCCTGCAATGGGAGATATATTCAGCCAACAGGACTTTTTAAAAAGTAAACCTGTAAGTGTGGTGACACAGTACTGCATTTTCTACGGACTTTTTGCAAGAGCAATGGAATGCTGTTTTGTCAACTGGTTTTGTCATTTGTTAGATACTGTATTTGTGACATATTAGTTCCTACAAACAAGTTCTGCCTGCTGATTTGAAGACTTATTAGCGTTTCACTAATCTGTTTTATTCTTTCAAATTGGACTGACATCTAAGGATGTAATTGTGATTTCAAGTTCACCCTTCTACAATCCAGCAATGTAAACTGTAAACTCCAGCTTAATTTATTTAACTGAGGGCAGTTTACAGAGTTTACAACATTTTAAAATGAGATTCCAGGCTGGAATGGCCAGAATGGCTTCCAGGGGCTAAAAAATTTTTAAGGGGGCCAAATGTATACAAATGCCATTAAGCCAATGGCAACTTAAAAACTTGCTAGGGGGCGAACAAATTTCAAAGAGGGATTCGCCCCCTTGGCCCGCTTGACTAGAAGCCTGAGCTGCACAATTCCTGCAGGCTCCGAGACTGACTTATGGCACACGCCATCAAAAAGCACGTTTTCCTTTTCAAACCGAAAATTGTTTTTGGAATGTTAGCACAACCGTTAAGCTTAAACCATATGAAGCTTTGTATTTTCAATCAACGTGCTATGTTCTTTGTTTAAAAGAAAGGGGTGGGTTCCTCTTTCCTCGTACGACATTTCCTAGACAACATTCACCCTAGTAACTTGAAATAGTGTACCCCGAGCCGGTATCCCAATTCACGAGTAGCTTCTTTCCTTCATGCGACAATATAAACTAATTTGCTATTAAGGAGGACAAGTCATTTTTACCTTTCATACTAAATATTTTTTGTCCAGAAATGTTACGAAGAATGTTTGTAAAGGAGATACAAGAAAATTTGAAAGATTAAGGTAATGTTTACAAATAACTTGAAACTTGAGGCGACAGGATATATTCTCTTTAAACTTTAAGCCAAACTCCTAAAACCATTCAGACATCAGGCTAAGCTGAATACTTGTTTCTGCCGCCTAGCTTATACCACTAGCCTATGTTTCGCACAAGGCCAAATATTCGCAAGAACTTGCATAACTTTCAAACGTCCGGTATTTCTTTTCGAGTAGGCCTAACCATGATCCAACCAATTTAGCTAGTCTATTATTAAAACGCCTGAATGAGATCAGCACCACATGTTCATGACGTAACGCCTCCATAGTAGGCTGTACGGTATATTCCTTATTCATGTCATATCCCTGGTTTGGAAAGCAAAGAGCAGAGCAAACATAGTCTGACATAGTGGGGTAGCCCACGTTCGGTATTCAAAAGTAGTTACACTGCACTTTGCGTAAACACTTCCACACGATTAAGCACGAGACGTCCTGTACATTTATATATGTTCAGTATACGTTTGTACTTCGTTTCGTTGCACAGTCTCTCAAATGATAACAACTGGGATTCTCGACGTATTCCCGAACATGGGGACTTCGCCAGAATATTTTTCAAAAAGTGATGTTTTCATGCCTTTAATGATTGCAGAAACGAAAAAAAAAATTAACTTTTGTACAGCACAAATTGAACTATCTATATAAAACATATTATCAAGATTGGTGCAAAACTGAAAGACAAGTAGGGAATTTTTCGTTTTCAAACAAAGCCTCCTCCCGAGCTCAAATAGCGGCCAAATTAATCAAAAAGAGTCGCAGCATACAGATACCACTTTTGTTAACATCTCTACTGAATTTCAGCCAAATCTAACGAAAAACAGCGATATGTCAGGCACTTAAACGCAAATGTTATAGTGACAGACGTTTGCCGTGACGTAGAAGTTTTGCCGTGCACGACAGCAATAGCTCAGCTGAAAGCCTTCAGCTGAGCTAAAAATGTCATACTAAATAGAGGTCTTTCAAAACTTGTTGACCTTTGCATTATTTTTCGAGTACGTTAAAGGTCACAAAAATACCACACTCACTAGACTGAACCTATACGACATATTTGTGATGGGAAGTTCCAATATCGGAATCAGCAAATACTTTTTACTTCGACAAATCGGAACATAAAGGAAGACTAATAAATCTCGTAGAGTAAAGAGGTGGGTGATGTGTCTTGTATTAAAGGGGTTATCGAGTTTTATTGTCTGGAGAAACCATTCAGCTTTTGTGTGCTTTTGAACGAAGTTAACTACAAGTGTTTGACAGGAAGTTCCAAGCTGCCACCTTTGTAAATTTTAAAGACAAATACCCTCTATCTCAGTGAGGGTGAGCGATCAAAATTTTAAAGTACCACTACTTATTTGAATGATGGGTAACTTTTCATATTTGGGGAGTCAACATTGCATGCCTTACAGGGATGAAATCAACATTAAATCAACGCATTAAATCAACAAGACATGTATATGTTGGGAACACCCTATTTCTGTTGAAACCAGAAAGATGATATTTTCGTCGACAACCTCATGGAGGTTACAAAAAGAGATCAAACTTGTTCTTCCTTGGTACATAAAAGGAAAACAATTCGCCGAAATCGGATACGAGATATGTTGTGTTAATTCATCTTTTCCTTACACACGTATACATTTCGTACACCCGTCGCAAAGTACTTACTATTCGCTATCAGAAGACAAAATAGCACTTTCAAGGTGCTATTGTTGAGCAAGATTGGATACAAAATAATATTTTATAATCATCCCAAGGAAAAGTGAAGTTTCTTATTGTACATATAGACCCTGCTATTGGATTCAGTACTTTGTATGGCACTTCAAAGAAATACAGAAAAGTTGAAAGTCTAGTAATGAAAGCTCGCATAACCTATGCAATGTGGAGTTTTTTATATAAAAGCATACCCAGACACCCAGATAATAATTTGAAATAAAAATTTGGAAACTTAAAGCATTCTGTTTCTGTCAAATACAAGCACATCCTTCCATCTTCCAGCTATTTTACACATCTTATATTTCAAGCAAATAACTAAGTTATCCCAAGTCCAGCTTCAGGAGTACGTTGTTCTGTTGGACTGGTTACAAAGAAAATCCAGAATGGGGGCGTCCCTTTTATGAAATTTGCATCGGGTGACTACATATTTCTTTTGTTTCAGGAGATAAAGGTAGATAAACAAAATAGTAACTACAAGTAAATGGTAAGAAGACAATAGAAATTCCGTACCGAATGATATCTTGGCCCTATTCACCCTGTACAGAGTGACAGATGTGTAACCTTTAACCACCCACCTAATCTAACAGACAACAGTAAGAGCCCATTCTTATTATATTTTATACAGTCTTTGGTAAGGGACACAGAAATGAAATATTCTTTGTTGAAGTAGACTTTAGAGTTTATATGATCTGGCTACCCATGAGACTGATTAAAGCTGATATTACCTACAATGGTTTATTAATCATAGCTTTATTTACAGACGAAGCTGTGGAGGGAAACTCATGCCAAAAATATCATCCTGTGTGGGTAGGTGGGTTTTAGAAGTGTCTAAAGGGAGCGCGAAACTTCCTGCGATTGCCGGTATAAGTTTGAGAGGGCAGAGACTGATGAAGATATGCAACGTGTACTTTGTACTTGAAGGGAAATATTGCGTGTGAAAAATACCACGACGTGACTCTAATTTAATCCCATTGTGGTCTTTTACCCTTTCCAAACATGGAACACAAATAACTTTCAGCAGATCAACACTAATCTCACGAAATATGGAAAGAAAGAAGCAGCAATTGTTGTATCTAACGGGCTCATTATAGAAGATAAGCCTCGCCCACACTATGTAACGTTCGTACTGCTGCATATTTATTTAGGTCATATATGCACCCATTACGCAATACGTGTTGACCTTGCTTACCGTAATTCCAACGACCCTGCTCACATCAAACTACCATTACAGTCATAGGTTAGTAAGTTAGTTAGATGAGGTTTAGCGTCCCAGTTTCCAACCAATTGGTTCAAGTCGAGACGACCACGGCCTTTTTTCCAGTTGTGGCTCACTGGCTTGTTTTCCCTACTCCATTACTTATGCTGAGCACCAAGCACAAAGGCAGTAGAATCCATTTTTAAAGTCTTTGGTATGACCCGGCCAGGATTTGTACCCTAGACCTTCCGGCTGCAAGTCGGATGCTCTAACCACTAGACCACTGCAGTCGGTCCACAGTCATAGGCGTAGGAGCCCAAGTTGATTTGGGGGGCTGGAACGACTTGCCCGAAAAATATGACCCAAATTTTCCGCGTGCTCCACGCACGTTCGACATGTTAATGTACATATCATATAGGCATGCATCGGTTATCACACCGCATGCCAATTACACACAATCATTCGCCGTGTGTACTACCTTCTTTGTTGGTTTTAATTTTGGCGGAAGTCGTTGATCGCCGGCCTGGGGGAGGGGTTTAAGGTGTCCCCCTCCCCTTTGAAAATATTTGAAAAATTAGGTGTCCTTGCATGCAATCTGGTGCCACATATGCTACCTTTGAAGTTAAATGTGTGTTAAAATATTTACCTATTTTAGGTACTAAAAAAAATTGGCATTAACCCCTCCTCTTTGAAAATTTTTGAAAAAATAGGTATCCTTACATGCAATCTGGTGCCACATATGCTACCTTTGAAGTAAAATTTGTCTTAAAACGTTTACGTATTTTAGGTAGAAAAAAATCAGCATCAGTGAGGGTGGGGCATGGCCCAATGGCCCCTCAAATACACCACTGATAATCATAATATAAGTTCAACCATTAAAAAACACCGTGATGAATTAATACGGAATACATAGGTGCTGGTGCAATTCAAATCACAACTTGATATTAATTACCAAGGAAGTTTTTTAAACTATTAATACCTTTTAGCTACATCATTGCATTATTTTTCTTTCAGTGGTTGCCCAAAAGATTCTCAGCAGTTTGCCCGAATTTTCACAAATATTTTTGGTTAGGGGGCTGCAGCCCCCCCCCTCCCCCGCCTCCTACGCCTATGATCACAGCTTCTGTACCGCCCCGTACTGTTGGTACAGGATATTGTAATTCAAACCCACACATGGAGACACAGTGTCATCTCTCTGGTTCATCGTAAGAGTGCGTTATTAGTCGTTACAGGAGAGTCACTACAAACGTGTAAATTTATCTGCGAAAGACTTGTAGGCCCTGCATATTTCTTTTATTTTTGAACAAGTGGCAACCACTGGCATCGCAGGTTCGTAAAATATTCATTTTGTACCATTGTCGAATCACCAACAGTCTCTTTAACATCCGGCTGTTTCGAAAGTAAGTCAAACCTGCTAAGACCCAAGGGCTGCAATTCGAATTACGGAATAACAGTTACTTTGTGTTATCTGTGTATAGTATACCAGGGAGGTGATAAGGCCTCCTACTATAATATAGCGGTGGTTCCGTTAGGTTGTCAAACAGAAACTCCCTGGTTCAGTTATACAGACATAATGTAGTAATAATTCCCACTAATGTACAGTACTGTACTTAGTTCGTATTTTCCGAACTTTTTGTACATGCTGTAGAAGGCGTTTGTCATTGTCTGACGTATAATGTGATAGAAATTATTTGACTGGTGGATTTCAAATCAGGGTTGATGATGGTGTGGTTTTGCATGCATAATTGTTCGGGTAAACCAAAATATTAGTTGTTACAGAAAGGTAGTTACTCGTTAATTAGTGCTCGGAGGGTAGAATGTTTTTCTTAGTTACCTCTCTTTCATCGAAGGGGACCCGATCGCAAGTAAACGAGGATAGATTCAATAAAATGCCAGGCAAACGCAATACTTCCCTTTAAACTTAATTGCTAGCTGAGAAAAGTGAGGAACAGAGGATGAAATAGAGAACGAGATGATAAAAGAATTTTAAAGAATAGTTTTATTGCGGTATTATTTAGCAGAGATACAAAAGAATCAATAATTTGTGCTATTACTGTAAGACCTACGACAGTGATAGTAACTGATATTGACTGATTAGGGTATAAGGGGACCTTCTTCATCCAATGGTTTTACTAAAGTTTTACGTCTAGCATCGACACCCACGTCTAGTAATTCCCAGATAAGAGGCCCACTACAAAGTACACTGCTTTGATATTTTGGTTAATACCACCCACTCTTTAAGAGCACGTTTTATAGAATTAGAAGCCAGCACATTTTGGCCCTTCCTTAAAAACGGCCTCTTTCAAATGAGGAGAAACTTCTCATTATGTTCCCGCATTTGGGAGTCTACTTAGCTACTTTTCATGTGGCAGGCAACGAGCTCCTTTGCATTAACTTTTCAGTCTTGCAGGAACGAGAAACACGACAGGTTTACCGTCAGAAATCATTGGTTCCAAGGATATGGTAGAGTTCAATGAAAACAATAGCTGTTTAAACAAGGATAAGATCGTGTGGCACCTGCTTACATTTGGAAAAAATACAATAGATTACTGGATATTTATTGTCACGGAAATTATGCGTGTTGAGCCCCCCAAACTAACAGTACAAAGTTCGTACAATTCTACAGTTAGAAAGCTCAAGGGTTTCCTGAAAGGTAATGCTTATTACAGTAAGGTTTATTCAAAGTGATCTTCTTTGAATATCATGTCTTAAAATGCTTTCACAATTTGACTTCCTTTGACCCCGCAAAAAACGGGGTTCTTGCAAACAAAATCGGTCATCCACATGTTGAATATTAGATTTCTCACAGTTACATACCAGGTTTTCATAGTTTGACTTCTTTTGACCTCAAATGACCTTGACCACCACCTTAACAGTTGAATTATTGAATACAATATGGGGAATCCACATGCCAACTATGAAATCAGTCAAGATTACCCTTTAAGATCTGCCGTACTAACGAGATTACCGTCACAGGACCTCTAATGATTCCAAATGAACTTTCACATACACCACAAACAAAAGGGTGCTTGTAGTTGGTAATATGACATACAAGTATGGTATACTCTAGCTTAATAGCTTTCGTGGTTTTGCCACCGGTGACCTCAGATGACCTTTGAACTCTACCGAGAGCAGCAGGGGTATATTTCTTATCTCTGATAATATTTAGTACGTACTATATATTCTAAAGCAGGTCATCCATTCGTTTCATTCAGCTGTCATTTCGCCAAGCAGTCTTGTTTATCTAAAATTTCTCGCGCGTATTGAACCTAGTATTCTTTCCGGTTTTCCATCAGGCGTTTGGTGTACATCAGAACTTGAACTTCCACACCTCCTCCCATCCCATCTTAATTTTGTGGGCGTGGTCGATTTCACTTTTTATAGCCTCCTCATTGGTCAAGCAAAATCACCTTATTAATTAATATTTATATCTTTAGTACATATCAACTATTGACCAATCAGGAGACTGCAGCAGTAGATCTGTAGGGCCACGAGGCACACGAGACTTGGAGGCCCAAGCTGTCAATCTCTTCACTGCTGCTGCAGACTTCTAAGAAGAAACACGTTAGTCACTCTGTACATAAATAATTATCCTTTGGTCTGCCTTTCTAATCAACATCAGTTAATCATCTTTTTGGATTGGAAATCAATTAAATCGAGAAAATCAATCTGATGTCTCGTCATTTTTTTTTCTTGTTTGGAGCTAAACCCCAAGATCCCCCTACCAAACCTCCGCAGGAGCGATTGGCCTACAACACAAACACTTGACCCACAATACAAACACTTAGTATAACGCAGCCACATTCCAAGCAGAACCAGAGAGATCTAAGGCTTAGCGATTCCTTGCCAAAAGGGGATGCTCTTTTGCACTGAATTTATTCCTCGATAAATCCATCTTCACTGTACCAGTTTTTACGATGTTTTCACAATTTGACCTCTCCTGACCTTACATGACCTTTGAAACCCACCAAAAATTGAGAAACCGAGCACTTACCACTGCGCTATCAACCTACCCGTTCTACGTTCGTATGATATTTCTACCATGCTATAGTCACGGTATCCTTTACACCTGTTCATAGTAAGGTAATTAAATAAGAATTTTTACTGTAACTCCTATACTTTTGGAAAAAAAAATTAAATTTTATTCTCCATAATCTTGTCTTTGGAATGTGACCAAAATTTAGTTCTAACTTTTCTTTGGTAAAGAAATGCCGGACACAATTTAGAGGTATTCCCTCTCTATATTTAGTTTTACGAGGTTTTCTAGTTTAACCCCAAATGACCTTCGACCTCCAACAAACCCATAGGGTTCCCTCTCTCTTCAATTGACAAATATATATACCAAGTATGAAAAGTATCCATCATCCCAGTTTTTCGTGTTTTTCAAGGTTTTCGGGTTTTTACATCTGATAACCTCAAATTACCTTTGATCTCCACTAAAAACTATAGGGTTCTTTTTTCTGCATGAGATAAATTTATGTACGAAGTATGAAATATGTTCATCATGCGATCTTGAATTATCGTTTTTACAAGTAGTTACAAGTAGTAATCTTCCGGTGGTCTCAGCTAACCTTTGACCTTTACCAAAACCAATAGGGTTTATCTTTTGACTATAAGGTATCCACATGCCTCACATGACCTTTGGGCTCCACTTAAAACAATAGGGGTCATTTTCTTAATATGATAATTCTATATAACAAGCATGAAAAGTATTTATCATTCCTGTCTTGGCATATCGTGGTTTTTAAGGTTTTCGGTTTTTGACCTCTCGTGAAATCAAACGATATCTGACCTTTACTGAAAACAAAAGGATTTTTCTCTTAATATGATATATTTACATAGAAAGTATGAAAGTGGCTGTCGTTCTTATCTTGAGATATCGTGTTCATAAGCACTATTTAAGGATTCCGTATTTTAAACTCCGGTGACGTCAGACAGCTTTTGACCTCTACCAAAAACAAGAGAAATTCTTTTCTGAGTTAAACCTATCCACATTTCGAGTATGAAAAGTATCCATGCTTCGTACTTAGCGATATTGTGTTAACAAAGTTTTCGGCTTATGACCACTGATTGCCTCACCTTACCTTTGACCTTCACCAAAAACAATAGGGATCTTTCTCTCAATGTGAGAAATCCATATGCCAAATATAAGAAGTACCCACCATTGCCATCTTGAAATATTGTGCTAACAAGCCAAGCGTCACAAACATACATAAATACACACACGCAGGTGCATCATGACCGTACACAGCACAGGCGCATACATACGCACACGCGATGCCACACGGGGCACCAGGACAGGACCCGGTAGGGAATGCAAGGACATTTCCCAGCAGTGCTGGTGGGAACGAGGCGAGTAGCGCTCCTGCCTGCACACATACATACATTTTCAAACTTGGTGTATTCTATATTAACTGGTCATTTTAATAGCGAGAGTATCTGTGGGTTTGTTGGAGGTCAAAGGTCACCTGAAGTCACTAGAGGTGAACTATGAAAATCTCGAAAACTGAACAAACAGTGGGGGGGGGATACCTATAAGAATTGTGTTGTTTCGTGACCACCTAATGGTTTCAGTGGAATCTTATTCCATTACAAAGGATAAAATTAAAGAGAACAACTTACATTTTTCAAAAGTAGAACTGTTGCGGTAAATAGTTCTTTTTATTTTTATTACCTAATTTTAAACACGTGTGAAGCATGCTGTGACTATAAGATGATTAGAAATAACATTCGTATAACGAGTTTGATGACGGAATAGTGGAAAGCCCTCGGTTTCTCACACATACGGTCAGGGACGAAGCTAGAGGAATTTTGGGGGTGTGACACCCCCAAGTTCCACGCAGTCGGCAAAATCCTGCACTAGTCGACAAAATGAAGGAAAGAGGGAAATGCAAACGAAGGAAAGTTAGAGGGAAGAAGAAAGAGGAAAAAAAGAGAAAGAAGAGGAGAGAAGAGGGAGAGAGAAACACCGAGCGAACAGAGAAAAGAACAGGGGAGGGAGGAACAAAGTAGGGCAAGAGAAAGGGGCTGGTGCAGACAGAAGACAGGAGATTGAAATGCATTTGTAGACAACGTTTATTACAACATTTTCAAAGTCCGTAAGCAACACTTTTTGAAACTTAAAACATATTCTGTCGGCAAAAAAGCTACATAGGGCTTTTACAGTATAAATGTATACTAAAGGAGTTCATTGCTCATGTGGTTTCTGGCACTGAGTTGGTAAATTCTGCATCAGTCGGCAAAATCAAGGAAACATGAGGAAAGAAAGAGGAAAAGAAGTGAAAGAAAGAGGACAATTTCTGTAATCAGAACCCAAAATTTTGGACGCACTACGGGCGCTGTAACGTCACTCCAGTTTCTTCAGTAGTTCCATTCCTCATAGCTAGATAGCATAAGTCCTGTCAACCTTACCAAGTAACATGTAGGCAGGGTACACAGGTTGTGTAGAGGTCGTAAATTTCATCCCATATCGCAAATCCTACTTGTCGTTCTCTAGTGTGTGTCATGCGGTACGGTCAGTTGGTGAGCGACTCACGGAGTTTAGCTATTTCATCGGGTAGTCCAGGTGGTTTCGACACAATGTATGTTGTCCCCGATACAGTCTACAACCCTTACAGTTTTTATGTTTTTCTTTTAGTTCTTAATGATAAAATGTTTTTGTGTCAGCTTACCAAAAATTTTCGCCAATTTGCAATTTCACGATTCAGACTCAAAAGAACAGTATCAGTGCGTAACTCGACTTCTGACATATGAAGTGATAAAATGCTAAATGTACGGTAGTCTGCAATGGCATGGGATAGTTAGGCTACTTCATATCCCTTTTTCACTCCCTGGACATGCTGTCGGAACTTGGGGTCGGTGGCATGGCCCGGCCCCATGACGGGAAAATTCTGTCGCTACCCATGGTCGGTTTACTTATTTTAGCTTTCACCTCTGCAATAAAACCCCAAATTTTCGGTATGCTTTGCCCACTATTCCTCAGTTTCTTTACTAAAAGCTTAATATAGAACAAACCCTTTCCATCTTTTCAAGTAACTTTAGTAGAATTCATCGTTTTATGTCAAATGCCGGGAATCTCATCTCATTTCGCTAAACTAAGTAAACGTTCTCCTGAGTCTGTCTTTCGCTACGGCAAGTGATTCGAAGAGGGAAGTACAATGTAAGTTGTGCCCGATAGGGTCCAACTGCCTGGACAGTTGACCCCAGTAGCGACACAGGGGGAAAGCCGTTGGGCCATGTCCCCCCCCCCCCCACGGATGCTATTTTTTCAGGTCCTAAAACAAACGTAAATGTTTTAACAAAACTGTACTTCCAAAGGTGGCATATTAGGCACCAGATTGCATGTAAAGACATCTACTTTTTCAAAAATTTTCAAGGGGAGGGGTGCCCCTCCTCCCCTTACACCCCTCCCCCAGGCCGGCGATCACACAACATATTGCATGCCCCCCTTGAGAGAAATCCTTGGTGCGCCACTGGGTGACCTATATAAGCTTTAAATAAATACAGATTCTTTTTAGTGTAAGCTTGCCCAAAAATTTCCAGCTCTTCGCGCGCCTTGCAAAGTCACAGTTTGGATTTCGGGAAAAACCTTAAATCTTAAGGAACTATTTTCCTCTAGTCTATACAAAATTCTATGCTATATATTCCCCGCTATGGCTTGGTATAGTACACAGGTTTCTTCAAATCTCCCCTCACCAACGACAACGGGGCTTTCGAGGCTTCGGGTCGTTGCCCCCCCCCCCTCCGTTTGGCAAACCCTGGCGCCGCCCTCGCTGGACCACTAATGGTTCTCAGTGGGCTAATTGTTCTCAGCTCTAACTGCATCTCTTATCAACACTTTCAGTCGGCATTTGTTTCTTCTCAGTAGGCAAATAAGGCACAACAGCCCCCCCCCCCTCCCATGATAACTGCTCTGGCGACGCCCCTGCAGACGGTTTGCGGTCATCCCATTCATGACACTTCCTTTTTCCATTTAATTGCCATGCGAGGTCACCAGAGGCCAAATTGTGAAAACGTTGTTGAACATGGTATCTCAAGAGGGATAATTTAGCCTTGGAGAAACTTCAGTGCAACAAGCACTTCCGTTCGGCAAAGGAATCACTAAACTTTGGGCTTTCTGTCGTAAGTTCACCTCAGATGACCTCAGATAACCTTTTTACTCTACCAAAACAGTAAGGTCCATTCACTGACCATCCACATTATAAACATGGAGAGTATATGTGCTTTCTTCCTTAACTATCATGCAAAATGGTCTGAGGTTTAGAAGTCTGGTGACCTCGAATGATCTTTGACCTCCGTCAAAAACAGTACGGTTCTTTCTTAAATAATGTTAAATGTATACACCAATTTTGAAAACTAATAATCATTCCCATCCTGAGATATCATGTTTACATGCTAAGCATCACAAACACAAACATACATACAAACACTCTTACCCACACATACTTTACTTACCAACATGATTGCATAGATTCGATTTGCCTTCAGCAAGATTCAAAAACATTCAGAAGAACTCTCGAACCTTGGTACAAGACTTAATTTGTTTTCCCTTTTATTGATCTACAGGCAATGGTTTTTAGTGAAATGTAATTCCCATGGAGGGACTATTATTTAAAAGCAAAATGTTTGGTCATTCTCACCTTGATTTGTGTTATCCAAGACTGCAAGGAGAGATCAAACACAGTCAGTTACTTTTAAAGTGATTAATATTTTCAACCAAAAGCACAATTATGTAAAGTAAGTCGAACAATAATAATCACGTCATTGAAAAAAAAATGACAGGACACTTTTGCTTGTTCTGTAGCTGCAAATCTAAAGCTCCTTGTCTAAATGCTCTTTTTTTTTTCATTTTTTTTAAAGGCAAGTAGTTTAGTAATCAGGTTTTTAGTCCTAGTTTACAAAAATAGGACCAAATCGATAGAATTCAGGTTACAATAAGGACAAGGTAAGCATTGTAGGTCAACGAATTATCAATTCAAATCTCGTTTCATTTTAAAGCTGAATGTCGTTACCAACACAATAATCCGTGGACGTTTGATGAGGACTCATACAGTGATTATTCTGTAGGTACATCAAACACTGTTTCGGGTTGGAGGTTGCTTAGTCAAGACAATATTGCGAATAGAGTTACTTCTATTGGCAAAATTGTTGAATATGTTTTCTAGAATCTTTATGGCAAAACTATTTATTTCATCAGACGGTTCTAAATTTCATTTATATTCGAAATTGTCCTTTGTTTTCGAAGAGGAGTAAAATTCAATGCTTCAATATTAAAACAACATTTTCAGAGGCACACTACATAGAATCACTTTAGCCTCTTTCAAATGGCAAAGTCAAGAAGCTTAAAGATTTGAATTTCATATTCATAATGATAGTCATTCACTCCATCAATGAGGGTTGGCCCATATTCTCCTCCTCAGTATGCTAATCAGATAATGTGGGAAAAGCAGCTGACAGATAATGTGAGATGCTGTCTATCATGATTGGTAACCCCGTCCACCCGTCATTACAGATTTTTTCACAGTACTTGATGATAGTGCAAACATCGATTTAAAGCAGTGGTTCTTAACTGGTGGGTATTTACCCTCTGAGGGGTAATTTTGGTATCTAAGGTGGGTAATTATTGACCGCCGATCCTGTCCAGTATCTTTTTTAATTGTTCCAGCTCTGTAAGATCACTCCCGAGTCTGACGATCTGACACTGTGGTGAATATAAGTACTGAACCGTAGTACAATTACAGTACCAGACCCATTTTAGTGTACTCACATATTTGGGAAATGTTTAAATAAAAGCCAATTAGGACCGCTTTATGGAAAAGTAAAGGATTATACATTATATGGAAAATTGTCTCTAAATTAAAGTTAGGGTACTTTAAGAAAACAGGGTCGGGTCTGTTTTGCAGGGATATTGGACATGTTCGTTCAGTGTCGATCATCAAGTTATTGCCAGGTTATGACCATAAATCAGTCCATAAGGTCATTGTTATTGTCCATAGGCACTCTCTTTGCTGTGAATGTGAATTATGGAGAAAACCACTGTTGATATATTTTAGGAGGGGGAGTACAGAGAGCGGTTGATTGGAAAGGGGGAATGGAACGAAAAAGGTTACGAACCACTGATTTAAAGGAATTCACTTTAACTAAATCTAAAATTATCACTATAATTTGACTCAAAGGTAACTTCTGATCAAAGACAATCTTTATTCTCATCGCATTATCTCTTATTGTTTGAAAAAAATAATAAATCAACGGCATATCAGAAGGGAAGCAATTCATTTTATTGACTAAATTTCATTATCAAATGCTATTTTGAAGCAACTTCTTGTACATTACGTGTCTTTAATGATGTTCTTTATATAACAAAAGAGAGTATATAAAACAAGAAAGCAAATAAGTTTTGAATTTTTGATTTACGAGAAAAAAGTCTTCTTGATAATGAATATTTAGTCTTCCAGATATGCAGAAATCTTGAATATTGCAAATTTAAATTATGTACTGTAATGTATAAACTACAAAGTTCGTTCAATAACTAGAATAAAAAAAGTAAATGTCAACATGACGTAAAACAATTAAATATTTATGCCACCCGTCCTTCTCTTTCCCTCCAACTTTTATTTAAGAGTCGATGGACGAGGCAAAGAAAAACCTACCCATGGTGTAAGGAGAGTAAGTGGTCCACCACGAAGCTGCCAAAGGTAACAAAAGAAGCCATTCAATGATTAATAACTCCTTGGATGTTAGTAGAACAAGACATTTTAACATTCTGTGTACAGACAGATAACTGTACATGAAAAACTTTTAATGAAATAACAAGATATCCTTGTTATCAATGCTGCACCTAATTTTCTCTTTCACATACGATTTGGATAGACGATTACCTTAGTTATGCCTTCACGCCACTGACAGCAAAGAGGAAAAGGTACCGCAAGATTGCAATGAACTTGAAGGGATGGTTTTCGGAAAAGATCAAGGCAAAGTTTGTATTTTAATACTAACTACATTACATAATTCATCCATCGATAATGACGCCGTCACTGTTTATTGTTGAACTTGGGAAGGTAGACTCAAAATTTGATACATGGTATTATATATTGTCTATAATATATATATATATATATATATACTTATACTCTTTAACAACACACTCTTAAAACACTGGGCAATGTTTTTCTTGGGCAAAAGTAATTGCTTATATGTTGGTTAAACTTTGCTCATGAGATGGTAAAAATTTCCCTTTCATGCACGTGTATTGTACTAACCAATTACTGGTTAAACTGGCTACAACCCTTTATTCAACGGTTGGGCATATTTTCGCTTTACCTATTTGTTGGGCAAATAATTGCTAATTAGCATAATATTTGCTTATAGTTGGGTAAATTTTTGGCCGCCGGTTATGCGTCGAACAACCACACGCTTGACTCGATTTTGTGTCACATTTCTTCTCATAATCAGAAATTGATTCCATAATCTGAAAATTCCTTTTAATATCTTTGACATTGACGAAAGAGGAAAACTCGTACATTACGTATGGCCAGAAAATCGAGCTCTATTTCCATAAAATTGTTAAAATAGTACAACGAACTAGCAAAGGTTTGAATCAAATTCTACGATTCGGACTCAGTATCGACAAATAGCTATCCATCAGAGTTCAGAATCTAATTGGATATTCTCTATCACGTCCGAATATGAGAGTAAATATAGCAGATTATGAAATACGCATATTGATAATGCTGTCTTTACTCCAGTGTTTTAACGATGGGGAACTGCTACTGTTACAGTAGTTCTCTGTGTTCAGACTTGTGTTTTAATTTTAAAAGCATCATTTCACAGTCACTTTTAAACCTGATTCCTTTGGACATATACGGAGATGGTGATAAACAAACAGATTAGGCCAAGGCATTTTAAATGTACATCGCAATATAGGTGCATTTTTGTAATGTTTTCCAACAGCGGGTATTCTATTTTTATTAATATTAAAGACATTTTGTAGTGTAAAATAAATGAAACTAATTACCATATTTTTTAAAACATTCATGACCTTGGTTTCAAGCGATATAGGGTCCTAGACATAATGCGCCAATATAAGGTGCACAATAAATATCCAAAGATAAACTGCCTAGGAAGTGGTTAATGTCTTTCTCAATAAAATTAATAGAACTTCAACAACTGTTGAGTGTTGTGTAGAAAGTTCACACAAATCTCCTGGGAAAAAAATGCCCAGCATGCACACATGCTATTCTCAAGTAAGGAAAGCACCAACGGTTAGGCAAAGATGGTTAACATAAAATCAACGGTTGGTAAATGCATTTGCCCAACAGCTTGATGGAAGCAGTGCCCAACTACTAGGTATATTTTAAAATGCTCATTCACTTAAGAGTTGGGTAATTTTCCTCCCAACAGTTGGGTCCAAACTTTACCAAATTTGGTCTGTTTAGGTTGTTGAATAGATTCTCAGTGTTGGTCAAAAAGTTGGGCAAATTTTGCCCATTTTTAAGAGTACAGTCGCTTCAAATTTGAACGTACTAGGGTCAAAGGTGAAACATTAATTTTATTTTTGTTGTTTCTTTAAATCATCATTGCTATATCAAAAAGGTCACAGACCCGTCATATCCTTCCCTCAAAAACGGTCCGAAATAGTTTGGTCACCCTATTTCTTTCCCTCACGCGCTCTCTTCTTTCCCAGACAAAATACATCAACAAATCAACATTGGAGTTAATGAGTTTACCTGATAAGGGAGTTGAATAAGTAAGCTTTTTAAAAGTTTCGTGTTTCTAAAACATCGACACAGACTTCTTAAACTATAGCTGATCAGATAACTTCCCTTATCAGACTGGTTGTACAATGCTTACTTTTAATCATCTTTTAACTGGTCCGGCGTTTGTTACATGACTAGGGATTTTCTCTTTGCATTAAAAATAGGCTCGTCGAGACACGAGTCTTATCTGCATTGGACTTTGTCATTTTAGAACAAACAGTGAAAAACGTATGACAGCTTTGAAAACGCTGATTAACAGAGGCTTCGTCGGGCTTGACGATCATAACGTGGTTAACATAGCACTTACTTTTGTCCTCTTAACAAATCTGAAATGCTAATTTGAAAATAATAAGCTAAGTAAGCCAGAACCACAATAACTGAACTTTAGTTATTATTTATGTATTTTAATGCAATAATCCCCTGAATTATTAAACGACACAAATAAGTTATCACTTTGATGTTGAATAAAGAAAAATCATAGTATGGTTTCGGGAGTGTATGTCTTTAAATATTATTCGGTTTAAAATTAGATCATTTTCAATGTACAATGTTACTGCCCAAACGATTCTTCAAATACATATTCCTCACAAATGTAATAAAAGTTTTGCAATTTGTTGTAAATTTAATACATTAAGGTAAGAAAAAGTAGCCCAATCTACAACAAAGATTGAATCTGTCAAAACCCTCTTTCTAGACTTTCAAAGATCTTTAACAATTTTTTTGAACGCAAATATTGCATCGTAAGTAGACGAAGGACTTTTATTTCAAAAACGTAAGAATTCATCAACAGAAAACTTGTCCTACATTAACAGTGTACACAATAATGTAAAAGTGCAGAACTATTTAAAATGTTGAAGTATACTGAATCAATTGATATATTACATGACATAATTAACTGTGATGTCACACTCTAACGAACCAGATTGCCTTTCTTAATTTTTTTCTTTGTTTTTCCTTACAGGGGATTACTATCTCTTTTTATAGAGTAAGATGACTTCAAAAGCTATCTCCTGACAACATACTTTTCTAGAAAATGGTATCTCTCTAGCTCGGTATAACCATTTACATTTTAAGGGATATAAATACTGGCAACGTGATTGGAACAAGCGGAACATAGCACATTACTGTGCGATCGATGATTTCAAATGAAGTTCTTAACGATTAATTATTTCGGCTAATAAACAAGTTTTAAAGAAAGGAAATAGAGAACATTAGGTTCATTTTACAAGGTCTGTAATATGTTTTCCTGAATTTTTAGGCTTAGGCACACTTTAAGTACCCCTTCTGTATTCAGCAAACTTAGAAAAATAGGACCAAGTGGAGGTTACTGCATTTACTTTCTAAGAACATTGGATTTGGTGTGTATTTAGTAAATTCACTATCGTCATTTCTGCAGTTATGATTAATTCCTACCTTACAGTCTAAATTTTACAACCATTTTAAACTCCCAAAAGTCCAATAATCCTGCTTCAATGATTAGTGGCAACTGAGCCTTTAAGTTTGTGTGTGCGTGTATCACTTTCACATTAACAAAAAATTACTGCAAAAATCTTCAGAGCATTTCTTGATTTATATACATCAAAAATGTGAATACATCTTGGGTCTTTGACATAGCCATAAATCCTCACGAACGAAAGATTATGTCAAAGTTTGGCTAGCCTAGCAAAGATCTACTCTGAATCATGATGTTTGTCATGATTCCAACCTAAACATAATATGTATTTATTTCAAAATAAATTATGGACCCAATAATGGCCCCAATAATCTCTTCCACATCCTACTTGGATGAGCATCCATAAACATTCTGGTATTTTAAGATCAGAAAGTGCTTCTCAAAAACAATGAGACACAACAGCAGCCGACATTTACTTCTACTTGAACAACTTTACATATGTTCTTATGTAGGCTTGTGACAAAAACCGTTTACACATAACGTCAGCGACCAAATCAGTTGCTTAGAACTGTTGAGTATTTCGAAAAGTAATTTTAAGGCAAAAGCCAAAAATTAGCTTTTGTCGCAGTATTCAATGAAAGGGTCAAAATCTTTTCCTTGTTTTATGTTATAAGTTTTTAAAACATGCAATCAATTAGCTTCTTGACATGTGTGGTCAACTCCAACTGCCCTGGGAGCGTTAGTAATCTTGCTTTCATAATTCTCTTGCACTTATTTTCTGTTTTGCTTTCTAGACTCACGATTTAAAGATTAAACGGTTTACTTACCTTCCGATACAGTAGCAAAATAAACCAGACACAGAAAGACACGTAGAAAAAGCATTTTGACTCTTTTTGCGATCCAACCCTGCCTTGAATCTTCCAAAGTATGCTCATTCCTTTATTGTCTTCGTCATTTATATACTCGGGAAAACAACCAATGAAATCGCAGAAAACTCTTTGAAATATGTGACGATAATTTTATTCTGAACTACAAAGCGGCTTAGACACCTCCCCTAAATGGCGACGAACGTTTAAGTTGGCAAACAGGTCATTGCATTTAGTAGAGCTGATATAAAATTATACACGGAAAAACCCAACTGTCATGTAAAGGTTACCCGCATGTAAGGCAACGAAGCAAAGCAAAGACCTGATTTTTGCATAGCCATCCTTATCGTTGATTAAACTTGAGTTTAGCCTATCATCACAATTTGAACTTAATATTCTTCTTCGGTTGGGATAGTCTTTGTTCAGTTTGCCATTGCATTAGTTCTACCTGCCAAAGGAGATCTAATGGTCGTTGTGAGGAAAAACTTGAAAACCATTGGGTCTAGTGTCTACTTTTGACATTTCTCCCAAAGTGATCTAACAGCTCACAGGTATTACACAGGCCATATGACGGTCGAATAAGCAGGGTCTGCTGGGGAAAAGCAACCTTTAACGGAATTGTTGTGAACAACTGTATGAAAACGGTTGGGCATAGTTAGAATGCACTAGCGTAACAGTCTCAAACATAACATATCCACAGCATCTCAGTTTATTCAGAAGTACATACAGTGCACAAGAATTTTGCCCTAACCTTTAATCAGATTGCCATCACTAATAATGAGATGCAGTAGCAAATAGCAAATGAGAAATTAGATTTTAAAGCATGCAACAAACTGCTGTCATTGATGAATATCCATGATATGGAAAAGGTAGCCACTAGAAGGATCGCGTCCAAGTTTCCTCCGGTTGCATCATGAAATCTAGCCATATGGTTGAAGATTATAATAATTATTTCTTTGTGTTATTACAATGTAAGTGGAAAACTGGAACTCAGGGTTATCTGAGATATTGTTTTTACCAGGGCCTTTCGTTTTGTGTTTTGCTGACTTTGGGTATAGAGGTAGCCAGAGTTTGTGCGGCTTGAACAGTCACTGACTTTGTCTCTTCGTATAGGGGACAATTACCCCTGAGTTACCTTGCTTTTTCATAGCAGTAAGCCATAAGTGTTGCCCCGAAAGCTACAAACAGCCATCCAAAGTGCGCTGGTGATCTCAAGGGACCTCCAAAACATATTTGAGTTGTGTACGAACAATTGACACACGGTTTGTTACTTTAGCTGAATTGAACATTCACACATCAAGTATGCGATCTCTGCAAGACCGAATGATTTCCTGTATATACAGTTGCGCTAACACGCTTCCATACAACCAAATATCTAAGGTAAGCCATGTTTACAGCGTACGGTCTGTTAAACTATAATATTTTTGATAAGTTGGCGGTTTGACTTGGTTCTTCCATAATTAGAAGTCTGGGATTTGTTTATTTAGATCTCTCGCCCCCTGTGTTAGTGATTCCAAATGTTAGAGTTAGGTGTTTTATTATACTGCATTCGATGCTAAGAATAATGAGGCAATTGCGCGAAACATTTTGCCAGCAGTATTATCTCGCTTGACTCAAGTTTTGACCTCAAAAATTACACTAAAGCATACTGCATAGACAACGGATACAGAAATCTTTCACATAGGACCAAGTGCCTGCCAGCACCAGATCTGCACTACTTTCTGGAAAATTTGCTGTCTCTTCCCCACAGAGTAACAAAATACAAAGCTGTGAGCACTTTATGTAACACCACAGAAGGGAAACAACAAACTAGAACAAAGAATTATGTGCTTTTGAGGAAAATGCTCAATTGAGCATTTGATAATTTGTCCCTACGTACTAGGAGCAGAATGATCATTGAATTACTAGGGAGTGTTGTTCTGTAAACCTAAGAGGTTAGTAATAAGATGTACCCCACTTAGACAAGAGAAAAGTGACCGGCTTCCAAAGCACCATTTTTAGCGGATCTAAATAAGCACGGGGATGAAATACAACATAGTCGTATATTTATGTCCACAATGTGACCTTCAATCCTAGCGCCTACGTATCTAAACACGATCCCTGGTTCAGCGTTTAGGAATCATTGTAGTCTCGACCCCTACCCCAAACCAAGTTTTTGAACTACCCACTTCCATGATAAGTAGTGACCTTTACCATTTTACAAGTTTAGGTTACTTTGTTCTTCCTTGGTCTTGTAGCCCAAGTTCATATCGTGATGGCAAAGGGTTATGAATATTAGCGTAAGGGGTGTTTGGTTCTATGAGAAAGAAATTAATTCATGGTAAAACCGTGTCTGAGGATTTTAATACTGAAATGCAAATAAAAGGAAGCTTGCATTGAGCTCAAGATGTTTCATCTTAGCAAATAATGATCATTCACTTAACCTTGATCGAGATCAATACAAATTTGTTCAAGTAGTTCAGTAGGGCAATTAAAGGTAAGCATTAGTTCAAGTAGTTTCAATATGCAGTTGTCGTCAACAGGCAAACGGAAATCCTACTGCCATATTTAATTCTATAGACTTACGCATATAATGTCATAGAGCAGAAAGTGTTCCCCCGTTTGGAGAAAAAGCGCGTATCATTGCAAGTTACCCTAACAAATGCAGACAGCTGATTTGTTAACCAATCGTATACGAGGGTTAGTCTACTACACGAGTTAGTCTACTACACGAAATCTAAGCCGTTCGTGCACGTGTGCTTTACTGCTTCCTCCAAACTGACGTTGCGCGACGTCAATGCATAAAGTCTATTGTGATTCTAATAAGACAAAGAAAGCACTTGACATCATGAGAGATGTAATGAAGAAATAAATATGTCATTAATTTGATTTTAAATTCGTAGTCTTTTCCACCCTTTCATACCATTCATGCGACTAGTGTTTGAAATCGTGTTTATGCCACGGTAGTGTGTAAGGTTCATTTCTACCTTTACACTCATGCAACATACAGGACAATCCATTGGAAAAATTTTAGGTTTGTTTTAGATCATTTCTTCTGGGCCACCTTACCGTTTTGATGTAGAAAAGTTGAAATTGGATATTCTCATGCAAGAACAGTCACATTTGTGGCAACTTTGGAACTTTAATTTAAATGGTAACTAATTCATCTAACTCATACAAAGGTCAAGTCAACTCTATAAGGGACTGTCGGACGGGGTAGGGGCTCGGAGACCGCACCTCCAATAATTTCCAGTGTGAATGTTGTCGGTCTTTAAAACCTTCAAAATTATTCTTTTAAATACCAAGTTTAGAGTCGAAATTTTCAGTCAATTACCCAATCTCAGATACCTTCCGACGGCATTGGATAGGCAAAAGAAATCAGTGTGGAATTTAGGATCTGTTTCCTCCAACTGTTCATTTTTAACACTGTAAATCATCTACAGCAAATGTACTGATCTACATCAGCTAATTATACATTACTTTTAAAATAAATTTGAAAAAGACGTTACACAAATCGTAAATACATTCTCAACTGACTTTCTCGGAAATTTCCAGATGTATATTGTGAGATAAATGTCACACGCTGGGTCAGAAGACATGAAGCTTAACATACTCATAGTGTATAAAGTGGAAATTTTCGTGGAATGTGGAAGTCTGCTTTCGAAAGTTTATGGCGTACTTTCACATGAGATGCATTCAAGTACTAGCTCATGCTTCGCTTACGTGCGTATCTGTAAGGGATGCATCTAGAACTCAGCTTGCATTTCAACCACACCTTCATAAACAAGTCATAGGATGCATGAATGTTACTACAACCAGGTAAAACGTGTGCCAGTTATGGACCTCAATTAGAGACAAACGTTTGTACTTTGAGAGCAGGAGAGGTGACAGGTCATCATATCCTTTCAAAATGGAAAATATAATAAACTCGGCATACGTTCTTGTGACGTAAGAGTTAATACGGAAACACCGTGCACTGTTGTAAATCTGGAAATAGAGTAATGACAACATCACTGTAAATATGGACGAGGGCCAAACAGGAAAAAGTGGCCAATTTTAGGATTTAAGTACCCAAACGGTATTTAAGCCACAGCATGGCTAACTTTAGTCGAACTTTTGTTTAGTTTTCGAATACCCTGTTGTGGGTTTTCAGGAGGGGGCAATTCTTCCTCACCTGGGAAAACGAAGTGATAGGCGGATCATCACTGTGATGAATGTTAAATAATTGACAAGCAATAATTTATCATACATTCGTTATTTTAAGATCCCTACAAAGTGCCACCAGACAATGCATTAACGTACACTCAGCAACAGCGTAACAGCTCGTTTAGTACAAGAGATGGTTAATAAACAGTTGACTACATCATTATCTTCCCCATACCAGACTGAGACAACCCACGTCATGGATTTACCTGGATGGCCACCCTCTCGTCTTCGGCTCAAAAGAGTATGCTTGAGAGAATGGATCTAAGTGATAGGAGGTCTATTGACCCCTGAAGATCCTCATTCCATTAGTCTATTCTTGAATATGTTCAGTGTTGGAGCAGTAACAACATTCTCTGATAATTTGTTCCATGTTTTCCACACTCTGCTGAAATATGAGTTTCTCCTTACTTCTAATCTTACTGTTGGGGGTCTCGTTTTACTGTCCCTAATAAATTCCACAAAATCATCCAGCTTGAGTACTATTTCCCCTTGTGTTATATGTTGTAAAGTGTTATCAGGTCCTGGCGCATATGTCGTTGCTCAATTGTCATCAATTTTAATTCTTTAATTCCTTCCTCGTAGGATTTACTCTCCATTCCTGTTATAAGTCTGGTCATTCTCCTTTGAAGTCCTTCTAATAAAGTACTGTCTTTTTTAAATATGGCTTCCAAACTTGAATGCAATAATCCAAATGTGGTCTTACCAGGGACTTGTATAAACTCAAAACAACCTTGCGATCAAAATTGATGAAGTTCCGTTCGATAATACCCATAACCATGTTGGCTTTCTTTGTTGATTCGGCACATTGTCTACTAAATTTCACTGATGTATAAACGCACACTCCCAAATCCTTCTCCTCATTACTTTCTTTCAGTTTCTTCCCATCCATTTGATACTTGTACTTGGGATTACCAAGTCCAAATTGCATTACCGAACATTTTCCTACGTTGAATTTCATTTGCCACTTTTTAGTCTATGACATCAATACGTCTAAATCTTGCTGTAGCTGTTGCTTATCCCTTTCATCTCTTATTGGGCATATTACTTTTGTGACATCTGCGAACTTTCTTAATTCTGACTGCACGTCTGTATCTAAATCATGCATGTACATTGTAAAGCAAACAGGTCCTAATACCGATCCTTGTACCACTGAGCTTGACACCTCCATCCATTCTGATTCTTTCCCATTCAACACTACTCTCTGCATTTTTTACCTAGCCATTCTTCAATCCATTTCAATATAGGTCCATCGATTCCATGTGCCCTGATTTTGGTTGAGAGTCTTCTGTGAGGTACTGTGTCAAATGCCTTCTGCAGATCTAAATATGTGACATCTACAGGAATACCTTCATCAATATACCTTACTAACTTATCCCAATATACTAACATATTTGATACACATGAACGTCCCTTTCTAAAGCCATGCTGTGTTTCTAAGAGTAACTCGATCTTTTCTAAATGCTCTACTATGGAATCTCTGAGTAGCGTATCCATTACTTTTCCAGGGACAGATGTAAGGTTTACTGGTCTGTAATTTGACACATCCGAGTGATCTCCTTTCTTATACAGTGGTGTAATATTTGTACTTCTCCACTCTGTTGGTATCTTGGCCGTTTTTAAAGACCTCTCAAATATCATTTTTAGTGGCTTTGCTATTTCCTGTGCCATTTCTTTTAAATAGTCTGGTTTAATATCATCTGGACCTGCTGCCTTTCCCTTCTCAAGACTTTTTAACTTTTCCATCATCATCTCCTCTGTTATATCCAGGTTCACCAACTTACAACATCCTCATCCGTAAAAAATACTGTAGCTTCTGGAATATTGCCATCCTCTCTTGTAAAAACTTTATTAAAGAAAACATTTAAGGCATCCACAGTCTCCTCTTCCAAAATTATAACGTCTCCCTTATCATCCTTAATTGGGCCAACTTTGTCTCTTATTTTCTGCTTTGACCTTATATATGAGTAAAAAGTCTTAGGATCCTCTTTAATTACTACTACTATGCATTCTTTACCAATTGTGAGTTTGCACCACAATGCCTGCTTAAAATGTCCCATATTCTTACGTTTTACTGCTTGGATTGACGTCCTTATGTAGATGGAACACCCCCCCCCCCCCTCTGTTTTGCCTATCCTGTCTATAGCATTGGAAGTCTTTAAATGCCACTTCACCATCTGTAATATTTTGGTTGAACCAAGTTTCTGTTACTATTACTATAGCCAAGTCCAATGCTCTTACATATGCTTGCAACAAATCCATCTTCGAAATTAAACTTCTTGCATTAATATACATGCACTTAATATGTGCTCCTTCCTGCCCCCTTATTACAAAAAAGTTTCTACTGGTACTATTTACACTATTTACACAACTGTTCGCCTCGATCTGATTCCTACTCACTCTCTCCTCGAAAAATCTGTTGTCGGTTCCTAGCAGTCGAGGGAGATTGCAGCTGTTCTGATATGTCAATAAATTTCACTAATTTACCTCTAACGATTTTCAGGTTAGTTTCACCTTTGTTCATTCTCATTTTTATTTCTTCTCGAATTTGCTTCCCTTCTTTCCTTTGGTTATATGTTAAATTTGGACGAATATAAACATTGGCGTACTGAGCTGTTTCTTTAAGTTTCTTTGCTCGTTTCAACAGCTTTGCTTTGCTCTCTGTCTGTTTCATCTCTGAAATATCTAAGGTCCTTTAACCTATTCACTTGCACAATTTCTCCTGGTGAAATGGCAAATTCCTGAAGCAACTGTTCTACCTTACTCTGTATCTCTTCCACTCAATCTTTTGTTTCTGTTAGATTATTTATCACCACTCTATTTATCTTTTTTCTCTCTTTGCAATGCCTTATTTACTTCCTTTAGAATTTTTTCTTCACCACCAACAGTGTTAGGCTGGAATTCCATTGAAATCAGCTTCTCCGTAATTTCTTGGATTTCCCTTTTACATTCCAAAACAGATTCAACCTGACCCTCAACCTGTTCTACGTCCACTTTATTTTTTTTCTGCACTTGCCTTCATTTCCTTAATTTAGCGGTCATTACTACGAACTTTCTCCATTTTCTCCATTTCCCTCAATTTTTTCCATCTTTTTCTGTCTCTAGCTCATTTTCAAGATCTCCTGCTGCAAGCCTACTGCATATTTTCTACATATTCTGCACTGCCACAGTATTTCTTTCGTCCCTCTAAATCCAAACTTTTCTATTGCTTTATACAGGTCATAATTCCACATTCCAGGTAGTACTAAGTAATACACACATCACAAAGTACAGCTTTTTCAGTCTTAATCACTTTCTTTCTACATGCCCCACAATCCTCATCTTCCTCCTCCTCACTTTTACTCTGTCTATTCCTTGTGTTTACTCCTGCCATACTCCCTTAGTATCAACACTTGAATGACAAAGCTATAGTAAAAAGTTTAGCACAACTGATATATTAGGCTATATGTACAAAGTGCTATCACATGTCTACATCATGAAAGTCCAAAAAGCTATCCTTGAAAATCTTTCAAATTATACCCCATCCAAACACAATCCACCACATTATAGTTAGTAAAGATGAATAACTTCCAAACAGCACCAAAATAAGTTGTTATCTGTAAAGATTGTTCCAAGAATCCAAGAGAAAAATCCAGAGGCAAATAGCCTGGTCTACTCCAGTCATCAGGATAGGGCGTATTGCCTCACCAAAATAAAAGATTGCATAAATTTGACACAAATCCCTCAGAAATCTTGTCGAAAGCTTTGTTACAATAAACCAGAAAGCCAAAGGCTTAGTGATTCCTTGTCGAAAGGAAATGCTTCATGAGATATCTAATTTTAAGATGTTTTCACAATTTGACCTCTGGTGATCTAACATGACCTTTGATTTTTACTAAAAACAATGGGTTCTTGTGAACGTGGCTCGTAATCATGCTACGTATTAGATCTCTCACATAGGGTTTTTTACAGTTGGACCTCTTTTGACTGCCTACAAAAACAATTGAACTATTGAACATTATAAGGGGTATCCACATGCCAACTGTGATATCCATCAAGGTCACCCTTTCATCATAGGACCCTTGATAAAACCAAATGAACTCGACCTCCACCAAAAACAAAAAGTTCTTGTAATCAGTATGGGGCATCCACATGCCAAGTATAAGATACCTCAAATGAAATACCAAGTTTACAAGCCTAACAAGGTTTTCGTAGTTTCACCGAAGGAGATCACATGACCTTTTGAGCTCTACTAAAAAAAACAGGATTATTTTTCTAAGTATATGACATCCACACTCTAAGTATGAAAAGCATACACGATTTCTTACTTGGGCCGTGGAAATGGAAACCGGAACACTTTCATCTTCACCATCAATATACAGCTTAATCGTAGGCGGTTGTTAATTTTAATATGGTCACAACATCCTTCACACAAGTCAATTATTCAGTAATTAAAATAAGAATTACTTATGAAATTACCAAAGTTATACTTGTCAAATGATTACGTATATGTTGTTTTCTAAAGTATAATTTTAACCTTCCAATGGTACAAACATCCAACCCTCCCTTTTCGTTGGACACGGAACGACACAATGTGGATCTACGGCCCACTTTGCATCCTTGACATATGTTGTTTATGAGCAGTTTGCAGGGTTTTTCGTATTTTCACGTCTAGTGACCTCACATGACCTTACAACTCCACCAAAACCAGTAGGGATCTTTTGTATATGACAAATCTATAAGCAATATTTGAGAAGTATCCATCATCTCATCTTGACATACCTTATTTACATTCTTTTTGTTTTTTGATCTCTGTTGACCTCAAAGGACCTCTGACCTCCATAAAAACATATAAGATTGAAGCTTCTTTCTTGCACTGGTTACCTTTTGTATATTGGTCCGGCCTTTTTGCACCGGACAAGGACCAGAAAAGGAATACATAGCAGCTATATATGCCTCAAATGTTCAACTTCACGTTTTATCAACAACTTTTCTCCTTTAATACTTTCCCATTTTCTCTTCTCCTTTTTTACTGGTTTATGCTTTCTTATGGTAATTGTACTTCGGATTTTTTGGCGCTCATGGTTCTTTGTCGAAGGTGAAAGGAATCTAAGCAATCACTCTGGAGAATGTATGTGTGAATGTGTAGTGTGATTGCTTGCCGAATTCTGAATGGGTTATTGACAATGGTTGAAGCAGAAACAGGGAATATTGCTTTCTGTCCGGGAACAATTGGCCCAGAAATTTCCTGTCCTCCGGACAATTGTCCATGGAATGATGCCCCCCCCCCCCGATTCAGTGAAAATTGTCCGCAAAGAATTTACATTGTGATCCCATGTCTACCTAATGGTGTTAGAGGTGTGGTGTACATATATATATATATATATATATATATATATATATATATATATATATATATATATATATATATATATATATATAACGCCAATTCCCACCTTAAGGGGAAATTGTTATATCTGCTTGTACATAGGGCGAAAAAAAGATAATAAAATACATAAAAAATAAATTCGCCCTAACGTCTAAACATATAAATTAACGTTATTTCAATGGCCAGCCATCCGTTCGTGTTAACAGCTAGGTGTCCGTAAATTTGACAACTTTGAAGTAATGGCATATAGTTTGTAAATCTAAGAGGGCGCTCTTGTAAATTTACGTATTCCTATAGAAAAAGTGTGTGGAAACGTTAAGGCGATACTTATATTTCACCCGAAATTTTTTTTCCCCTTAAGGTCGACTTTTCAACAACAACTTTCCCCCTAAGTGCCGAATTAGAGAAATATATATATATATATATATATATATATATATATATATATATATATATATATATATATATACGGTAACGGAAACTGTAAAACAACATGCTACAGAATTGAATGGCTGGACCTCGGAAGAGATACAAATTAGCATAAGGCTTGCATTTCGGTAAATAAAACAGCCAAATATATATATATATATATACATATTTATAAATAGGTTGAAAGTTGTATCATGAAATTTAAATTAATCCCAAGTACTGGCGTAGTCTTTATGAACAAGGGAAAGAACAGAAGAAATGAATCACAGAAAAAGTTAAGCCATGGGCTCGACTTGAACCCAGCGCCTGTCGTACTATATATATATATATATATATATATATATATAATATATATATATATATATATATATATATATATATACATATATATATACATATATATATATATATATAATGCAGACAGTTGATTTGCGCACCTGGGGATACGCACGTAAGTCTCCTACACGTGCGTGAGAAATCTACGCCGTGAGTGCACGTGTGCTTCTGCATTATTTTCCTCGAAAAGGACGTCAGTGTGATGTCAATGCATAAAGTCTTCATTTGAATGTAGCGCCCCTATTGCATGACGCTATCGGATTGGATTGTAAATTTAACTTCCCTACTGTGCGGTTATTCAGCATTGGTATTCTGAAGAGTGAGGAAGTGCTATCATTCTTATGAAACAAATTTGTCAGTCACTGTGATATATCAATATGTCTGCAACAATCGTTCCCTAAAAAATAGAAAAGTATGCTTTCAAGGAAAATGTGTGACGCTAATGGAGTGTAATACCCTCAAGTGTATCTAATTAGAAGAGATACAATTCTCTAGTTGACACTTGGAACACTCGAAAATATGTGTCCACTATTAACGTGTTGTCTTTACAAGCCCACAGTTAGGATGTACACTGATGTGTACTAGTTCCCAGTAGGAGCACTGGCGCATGTGTGCCCCCACATTATGTATGTGTGTTTTCAAGAGTCCCGAGTTGGTACATGTGTGTGCTTTTAGGAGGTCTCAGTGTGAATACACATGTATGTCCTCATTTGGTGTGTACGTTATCAAAGTAAATACACTGAAAGATAAACTGCAAAGCAGCACTCACTTCGAAGTTCCATACTGTATTATTAATGCTATACACATGGCATCAGTGTGAGGCTACAAATAAACAACATTTATTGTGTCCCCATTTAGGGAGTTCCATATGGATGTCCAGTTCTTAGTTGGAACAATGGTGCATGTGTGTCCCCACTTTATGTGTTCTCAAGTGTCCCCAGTTGGTATATGTGTGTGCTTGTAAGAGGCCCCACGCTGAACACAAATGGGTGTCCTTATTTAGTATGTAGGTTTTCAAAGTGAAGAAATTGACAGATAAAACCCAAAGGAGCACCCACTTCCAAATTCCATACGGCATTATTAATGCTATTGTGTGTGTGTGTGTGTGTTTGCGGCACTTTGCTCGTTAACATCATATGTCAAGAAGGGAACTTTGACAGTTCTCAAACTTAGTACATAGATGCCCCATGTTAAGAGAAAGAACTCTTTTGTTTTTGTTTTTTTTTTTGAAGGTCTAAGGTCATCTGGGGTCACCTTGGGTCAAACAGAGAAAACTTTGTTATCACGATATCTCACGATAGGAAGCTTCCATAGATATTTTATTCACTATGTGGATGCGTTATGGTAAGAAGATGGACCCTATCGATTTTGGCGGAGGTCAAAGGTCATCTGAGGTCACTGGAAGTCAAACTCTGAAAACCTTTTGACACACTATGTCAAGGCAGGAACTTAGCTTTGATAGATTTCACACTTGGTGTATGGATGCATTATGGTGAGAAGATGAACGTTATTGTTTTGGGGAGGTCAAAGGTCATCTGGGGTCACCGGGGGTCAAACACTGAAAACCTTGTTTGCATAATGTCTCCAACTGGGATGCTTGGATGATTACATAGTTAATATGAGGACGCGTTATGGTGAGAAGAAGAACCTTTTCATTTTGGTGGAGGTCAAAGGTCATCTGGGGTCACCAGTTGTCAAACACTGAAAGCCTTGTTAACATGACATCTCAAGGTAGGAAGCTTGGATAGATTTCATGCATAATATGTAGATGTCCTATGATGAGAAGAAAACCCCCCTTATTTTATAGTGGAGGTCAAAAGTCATCTGGGCCGGTCACGGTGTCAAAAAGCAAAATTCCCCTAGAATTCCCAAGATTGTCATCTGGAGTCAATCAGAGGTAAAAAAGCGATATTTCCCAAGAATTCCCAAGATCAAATATGAACACAAAACCATATTTTTCCAACACCTTTAGATAGCATTTGATCAGTGACTGAAAGATGGGAAATCATGGCATTATTTGGAACAGAACATGTACATTGAAATCTCAATGCATTTTTTCATTCTGGTTATTTTTATTATTATTATTATTACTTTTAATTTTATTCTGAGGTGTTCGGCCCCTTTCAATCAGTGCATCGGCTATTTGGGAACTATCTGACTACGTTTCTCTGCTACTGGTGGGTGAAGAATAAACCCACATGACTGGACTTAGCCCTTTGACTCAAAATATGAAATATAAAATTCACGTTTCCAATGAAACTCAGATGCGTGGAACTTTTGTTTGGATACAAATATAGTAGAAACACTGTTACTTCAATACCTCCCACAGGGGCTTAGGCTGGGTGCACGGGGCGGACGCACGTCAGCGCATCAGGTGGGCGATAAAAGAAGCTCAACAAGACTACCGTGTAACTCCCTGACCTCGCCCCTACCCTTCACACTTGTGCCTACAAGAGCATACAAATCGGCAAATTTAAATTTACCTGCCAGTTTTTGTACACGCAACCACACAAATGCGGTATACTTAGTATACTGGGAGTGAATAGGCAGTAACGTATATCGGAGGTATATAGAGCCATTGGACGTTTTGAAGGATTATGCACCCTTTAGCTGTGACGCTGCCACAAGCCTTCTGGGATTTAAATGTCCATATGAACATGGTAAAGTAAGGGTAGGTGGTGCACTATCTGGCGTCACATGGGTAGTCGGTGAATCTTGCACTTTTGAAGGAAAGGTCAGACTTGATAGGCATTTTCAAGAGATATTTTGCCGGGGATACTTATTATTGGTTTGATCTCTGTAACCGAGCTAGACCGGTTTCTATTGCTTTGGCTCTTAAGATGGTCAAAATTCATCAGTAGCCAACCGTTAAAACGATTTGGGTAATTAGTCAAGATTATTCATGATAGGAAAACAACTAAAACAGAAACATCTGAAAAACTTTCGTAATTTTTACTTTTCGTAACATAATTAAATTTCCCTTTGGTAGCACAACTTACACTTATCACAGAAGCCTTCTCTTAGCCGTGACAAGATCTTGGGTGGGGTATACATGTTTGTGAGGGTATAAACAGGTGACATTTATATCTATGGAAAGTTCATAAACTGTAACAATTTTTGCGTAAATGTCGTGGATTGTGACAAGTTTCAGAGGGGGTCGCCCTTGTTTCCAGTTGCGTTGAAGGGATTTTAGCAGTAGTACCTTGTATTCCCTCCTTAGCTAATTTTGCTTTGCCTGAGAAACTCTTTCTAATGCTTTGCGACGGTCTCTTCAATTCCGTTAGTATTATTTGCAGGGGAGTTACAGTAACATTTTCAAAAAGTACGTTCCCTTTCGCAATTTAAGCAAGGGGTTAAATTCGTTCTCAAAAAGCATCCCCTTGAAAAATTTATAGGAGAGCTATAAGCGACATTCTCCAAAGGCTTCTCATAAGGCGTTAAGTTATGAACTTTATATTTTCGGGGCCTTATTTTGATAGGCCCAGGTTACAAATCTTCGTAATTATCGAGGACTCATTCTTGACATACTTCGGAATACTTTCGACTTGTGATAGTCAATGCGCGGTTCGTGACTACGTACAGTCTTATTTTCCTTTAAAGACCACGAGATTGTGTTCTACCAAACGGGTAATGAGTGTGCCTGTACATCAGGCAGGATTTGAGGGTGTTAAATCTTTCAGTAAAACGTTCTTATGGTAGTTCTAGATTTCTCAGCCCTTCAGAGGTCGTATATTCATTTTCAGATGAGTCTTTGTAGACTGGCCATGATGGGTCACTCGTTATGAGGTTCTCCTGCTTAATGGTCGAGGCATAGAGAATCAGTCAGTGATTAACTACGAAGTTTGTATTTCAAAACCCAAGGGGACAGACAAGGGATACGTGGGAACTTTTCCTGTGTCAAAAACCAAAGGTTGTTCGCCCCCCCCCCTCCCATTGTTGTGCTGCTTATACATACGCTTGTGCTTGCTTTTTTAATTGAATTCCATGTTCTCAAATGTCACACCTCCCCGGGCTCAGACCTTATCCTGTCCCTGACCGACTGCATGGTCAAGTGGTTAGAACATCGGACTTGCAGCCGGAAGGTCCGGGCTTCGACTCCTGGCCGGGTCATACCAAAGACTTTAAATATGGAACCTACTGCCATTGTGCTTGGTGCTCATCATAAGCAATTAAGTGGGGAAAACAAGCCAGTGAGCCACAACTGGAAAAAAAGGCCGTGGCCGGCCCGACTTAAACCAATTGGTTAGAAACTGAGCCGTTAAACCTCATCTAACTCTACCTCCCAGACTATCTAAGAATCCTCACAGCTTTCCAATTAGTGTCTCATCTTTTTTTGGATAGTCTCGGAACTTAGATGCTTTGTGGACGCAGCGACGTAAACATAGGTGGACGGCGATAGTGCAGTGTAATATCTGAGCATTTTATATAGCGCCTTTTCACCGCAATGCAGCCTCAAAGCGCTTTACAGATATTACCCCTGTCAATGCAGGGAGTTGCCACTCCCTGGTCACAATAGTAACTTGTCAAACCCGCACCGATATGCACATTTCTGGCTGTTCGCTCCCGACACACATTTTAGGCCTACTATGTGCCACCATATCGTGTCCCCGGGGACTTTCCAGTGGGCGCTGCCACTGAAGGGCGCTAGCTACAATGTACAAGTCACCTCGTGGGTACACAATTAGCACCTGGGTGGAGAGAAGCAACGGAGATAAAGTGCCTTGCTTAGGGAGAAACCGTGAGGGGGCTCGAACCCACAATCTTTGAATCACAGACTTGAGCATATCCGCTTGGCTATCACTTTCTCCGTGAAGTGGCTGGAGAATGCGCTTTGGACCGCGGAGGCCCGAGTCCGATTCTCTCACGTTCCTGACTCGTCAGAAAGCTGCTGTTTGCAGTTGTTGATGGTTGCGGAGTTTCCGGTTGTCAGTGGGCTGTGCTGCAGTTCGTGATGTCTTCTTTTTTAATCCGAATGAGTTACTTCACACTTCACCAAAATTAAAATTACACAACAGTTCCTTAATTACTCTGCATAATACCTTTCTTATGAGCTAAGAACAAGTAGGTTCGACATCGGGACTCTGCGGTGCAAACATAACGTTCACTCCCCACTATACGCCACTTCCACTTATGACGACTTATGAAGTTTAAGAGGGCAAATTCCCCATCCGACAACACAGAAAGGGGTGGTAGCAACCTCGTCGTCAAAACTGCTGCAGGATGAATTTCTTTTCGACTACAAGTGGACAAATTCAGGAACATGAGTACAGCTCTTGGGAAGAGTACAGCTCTGTGACCACATCAGAAATTCCGAAACCACCACCGACAGGAGAAAATTATTTTATTTACAAGCAAGGAACGGCGTACGTGGGATTTAATCTGGGAAGAGGACTACAAAAATGATATGTAAACTAATTTTTTCGTGGCGTCACATCGGCAGACAGCGTTTATCGGACCGCGTAAAAAAGTCGGATTGATTTTCGAACAAATACGCTCTGTTAAGCGGTATAAGTTATATAATGGTAGCAGAACAGTTTGTGGTGAGACAAACTAGGATCAGCTATCGATATAGCGTGAGTACCATCCTTAGAACAAAGTCTGAATACAAAACTATTGGTCCGATGTAGAAAAATTCGGGTCGGATTTTGGATTGAAAATCGCTGAAGTGTGACCAGCCCTTAAGGCATTTAGTCTTCTGTACGAATAAAAAAATTAGTCAGGCAAATATGGGTGCATACCGATCTATAAATTGTTTATTACCATCAACTAGAAAAACTTCGCACAGAGGTAAAAACCTCTAGTTTTGAAAGGTTCGCGGTTCAGTAGAAAATAATGCACAGTACATGTGGGCTGTTATGTTTTGAAAGGCCACCGGTTTGGTATTTTATTGAAATTTATGCTGACGAGCAGTAATTTAACAGACCCATAGACTGTAAATAACTTACATGTCAACAAAACAACACCATTGTTGTTGATGCTAGATAGCAGATTATTTCTTGCACTGACGTCATACAATTTCGGCTGAATATCAAACTCATTTCATGATTATTTTATGTCTGTGTGTAGCAGACTAACAACTACATTTTGTTTTACTTTTGTTATAAACCGTCGCAAAGGACTCACACTCGACGTCCCATATCCTAAAGATATCCTCCACATTATCGCGTAGCCCTTCAGGCGCGGATCCAGGGGGTACAGATGGGAAAATGCCCCTTTTTTGGTCCACAATTATTTTGAAAAAATACGGTTCAAATTATGCCCATGACGCTGTATCATACAGGTAAATAAGGTCTGGAAAGTGCAATTTCCGGCGAGTTAGGAGGTTATCTAGCCAAAATTTCTTTTACACTCAGCGCAAACTGATGTTGGCGCCACACCTAAGATACTGTCCTCTTCTGCTCACTGGCTAGGACTCCACCTTAGTCACAAAGTGTGCCCCCTTTTTCTCGAACCCTCGATCCGCGCCTGAGGACAGTGGGCACAGTGCGGTACGTGTTTCTCGTGTAAGGTAGATTAAAGGACAATGACGTCGAAACATATAGGTAAATAAGGTCTTTAAAATGCAATTTCCGGAGATCTAGAGGGTATGTCCAGCAATAACTTTCTTGAAGATTCCTCGCTATCGATGTGGTGCTACGCTTACATACTGTCCTCCACTGATAACTGGTTTGGACTGCGCCTACAGACAGTGTGACCCCTTCTCAAAACATGCACCCCGCCTGAGCACAGTAGAGTACGTGTCCCTCTTTTTGACCTACAAAAAATGAAATATACAGTGAGATAATGACTTTCAACCCAGTAACATACAGGTAAAAAAGGCAGAGGAAGTGCCAATATCCGGCAATCTAGGAGGCATTTCTAGCCACAGTTTTCTTGTACGCTGCGTGTCAGTCGTTGGCAACGCTATGCTCCTCCACTAGTAACTGGTTCTGACTCCGCCTTCACAGTGCCCCCCCCCTTCTCAAACCCTGGACCTCGCCTAGGAATAGTAAGGTAGATGTATCTCTTTATTGGCCTACAAACAAATTGAAATATACAATAACATATAGGCCTATGACGGCATATCATACAAGTATATAACGCCCGGGAAGTGCTATTTCCGACGATCTAGGACAGGCGGCTCCCAACCTTATCTAAGAGAGGGCTACATTTTAAATCTGGCTCCACAAAAGGGGCCGGGGTGTCTCAAGACGCTTTTACTATAAGTAAAGTTTTATTCTATACCATGCCACGGCCTAAAACTGCAATGTCAGCTATACACACGACAGCATTATTTGCACACTGATCGCATGGGTAACAAAGCGAATTCATCTACCTCCAATAGTTTTAACAGAAAATACAGGATTTCCTTGGGTACCCGGGGCCGTGCATGTTTGGCTTGAGGGACGCCTGTTGGACGCCCCTGATCTAGGAGGTATTCCCAGCCAAACTTTTCTCGTAAGCTTCGCTCCAACTGATGGTGCTCTACGCTTACACACTCTCCTCCACTTGTAACTGGTTCGGACACCGCCTTCAAAGTGTGCCTCAAAACCTGGAACGCTCGTGGGAATAGTGGGGTAGATGTCTCTCTTTTTTGGCCTATAAACAAATTGACATATACAATAACATATAGACCTATCACACCATATCTTACAAGTAAAAAAGTCCTGGGAAGTGCCATTTCCGACGATCTAGGAGGTATTTCCAGGTATTTTTGTTTTCGTATGCTCTTCGCCAATAATGGTGGCGCCACGCTTAGATAGTGTCCCCCGCCGATCACTGTATTCTCTTTTTATGTGTGACACTGTTTTTCAATAACCATGTTAATGATTCTAATATGCAGGCATATGTGAATGTTGTTTGTGCCTGAGCAGTTTCATTATTGCATTTAAGGTAAGGGTGGAATAAGAAATGGTGGGGTGGAGTGAGGGAACAACTCTGAGGTGTCTGACCTTTAATTTGATATTTTCCTGAGGGAAAACAAATTCCTGGTAATTCCACAGTCATAATCATTCCTGAAAACAAAAGGTTGCCAGTGGGAATCAGCTTAATTCATCTATTTTGTCTGAACAGGTTTCCACCTATTGTTGAATGTAAAGTTTAATAAAATAATATAACTGTTGATCTGGCATAATGGCCATAGAATGCAATATAAAGTGAATATAAAGAATGCAGTATTAAGTCCATAAGATTCCGAATCTATGCATGGCCATCTTGCACTTCAAAATGGTGGCAACATAACCCCTCGCACCATCGATAATCATGTTAATAGCAGAAATGAATTTATCTACCTTGCAAATGTACGTTTAGGCCTTGAAACCACATTTTTATGTTGCACACAGGCTAAGATATTACATTGCATAGATTCTGGTGGGGGTCATTTTGAAATTCAAAATGGAGATCAGTACCTTGGTGATGGCGATTTGTACCCGGGCTCTTATTAAACAGCATACTCGATAGTGCATATGAGCAAAGTTTCGTAATTTTGTCAACAAGTCACAATTTTCTAAAACATTGCCCTTAGCCGCTGCATTGGGACGTGCGTTAATTCGATGCGCAACACGTCGCCTTCCTGCATAAGTGTGATAAGTAGTCCTGTATTGTAGGAACGGCAACTATGAAAAAACTCGTTATTCTGGTTTCTACATACAGGATTTTATGTGGGTGAAATGGTAACATCTATCATTTTTGTTTTGTTTCCAAATTCACTTGGAAAGTCGTTCAGCGTTCAATCGGTTCCGTCACGTAACCAGCAGTGGCGAATAGTCGACTAACTTTTCGCTTCGCAACCCGGCCACAAAATTTTTCGAAACTCTACAGTTTCAATCATTATAAAACATAGACAACTCCATCCACCATTCTTACCCCAAGTATTCTTTAAAAAGGGGATCTAGACACATCGTCAGCAATTTTTCACTAGACTCGATCAGTTCAGTGCCTATGGTGTTCACTTTTCACTGATTATGAACACAAGGAACTTAGGTTTGTACACGTCGGTCAGACGGTAGGTTACAACGACGAATCGCGGGTAATGTAAGGAGTGCCCTGATTTTATAATAAAAGCCCATGCATGGACACAGATCCTAGTGGGGATAGCGGAACGCGTCCGCACCTGCTCTTTCAGTGCCAATTTTCCTTGCCTAAATGTTGCATTTCGAATTCCCCTGTATTGAACTTCGGCGCGATTGATCCATCATTGTGCAAGTAACATGCTAAAGACAATTATTGCTGTTGACAATGTTATGCGAGACTTCTCTGCTGGAGTATTAGTTAACACATTCAATCAGACCGGAAATCACATTTGCGGCAGTTTTATTTTCAATATATTTCTGGGAGAGGAACCCGGACCTATCGAATACTAAATTCTACTTGGATTATTTGTCCCCCTGATTATTTTCTACAGACGCTCATCATGGATTCCCCAAAACTAAAATTCTAAGCCATGAACATCTAAAAGTGAAGACATTTTTGGAGCAACGTGTAAGGTGTGCATGGGAAGTGTTATTTCCAGCGATCTAGGAGGTATACTGGCCAAAACATTTCTTGTACGCCAAACGAGAATCAATGGTCGCGCTCCCCTTAGATAGTGTCAGAGAGCATACACGCCACCATTATCCAAGACGGATGAGCCCGTGGAAAATTATAAATCCTTTAAGTATTTTTATCATTAAAATTCATTGACCAGTTTAATCATTTATAAAGGTATAAAGATGAATGCAAACTAATGCTTGAGCTAATGTCAGTTTGGAACATCTCAATTGAGTGTTTTATCACATCCACCTGCTACGTCTTCAAACAGCCTTTTTTTGGCAACTCTCTTCCAATATGGCTGCCTCCACTCGATAGGCCCGGGAGTTTTAAAGTCAATTTTTTCAGGTAAATGTTTCCCAAAACCTAACCCATATCATGATAAAAAACTAGGTAAAAATGTAAACAATGCATGTGTTGAAAGTCGACAGGCTACCAAATCTATATACCTTTTAGAGTCTGGACCACAACAGTCATTCCTATTTCTAGAAGAAGGTATGGGAAAATTAGGAACAATTACACATAAAAGCTAACTCCCGGTTCCGGTTTGGGAAATCTATAAAGAACAAATTTTTAGCTTACACACGTTTGTGGGACGTCTTCAAGAAAGAGGAGACTGGTGGAGGGTACGAGTAATCCCAACAAGTACTATGCCCTGTTCCCCTCCCTCACAATGCAATCTCATGATTCAAGAAGTATGCATGTCAGGACTTCCAGTTCCACACACTGAATACTGAGCACAGGTGTGATGTCCACTTCAAACGCAAACTGTGCGCAAATTGATGGAGAGGAATATATGGTTATGCGCTGATATTCAAAATTTGCATTATACGTAATTTTCACACACAATACAGAAAAGATCATCAGTATTTAAAATTAAATGATTGTGAAACGCATTCGTAGTGGAACTTTATTCGTTTCATATCAAACGCGGCTGGATGATAGAAACACTCTGTTAAGAGTGTAACTACTTAAGTAACACTCCAACTGAAAATTGTCTCCCTCACAGGTTTGAGAAAAAAATAATTGGACTTCATCTTAAGGCATATATACACGAGCAACATTTTTAAAATTCTCAAAACACTTCATTTGCAACAAACCCAAACACGCTTGTTTTCGGTTTGTTGCACAGTAGACAGGGTAGCAACAATTTGAAAACATTTTGAAAATTTTTTGAAAAGAATTGACAGGGCATTTCTTCTGCAACATTTGCATAAAAAAAAATCAAAACATGTATACCCTGTTTACACAGTGCAACAAACCGAAAACAAGCATGTTTTTGGATTTGTGCCAGTGGATGTTTTGGAAGTGTTTTGGGAATGTTTTGCAAACTATTTTTCACTATTTTCGTGACTTGTGACTTGACTTGCGATTTTCGTATTGACTTGCTAATTGACTTGGATTTGCATTGATTTATTTGTGACTTGACTTGGACTTGCAACAAATGACTCGTCGCCAGCGCAAGTCAGAAGCATTATTTAGGTGGTGAATTTTGATTTGACTTACTCGCTCCCGATCCCTCATGCCCAGACCACAAAAGTGTACGCGACATTTACCTACACAAACCACTACACAGTACTCACATTGTACCATAACGCAAACAGACCGGTTATGCATCATTGCAATAACTGGTAACATTTTTTTCCTGCATGCAATACTAGCAATTTATATATGGACAGCTGAGCTCGGCTTTGACTGCTCGTCTCTAGCCGAACAGTGCTGGTAATAAAAAACATCTCAAAGCGTTGTACACGGTATACAGAGAAGAAACGAAGAGTGTATTCACTACTCCAATATGGCAACTGTCCAATCGAATTCTGTTTGAAGCACGTAGTCATTTCCCCAAAAATATTTTCCAAACCTTTTTTCAATTTTCATCTCTTTGTTGTATGGTTATGATGCGCATCCGATTCCTCTGACCTTGATTTTGGAACGTATTAATGATTTGATTTATTTCTTCAAATCGGATCACTTCTGGTTCACCAGCAAGAATACCCTTTGTAAGCTCTTTCCCCTGGCTATGGAGACGCTATCCGTCCCAGCCAGTAGCTCCCCCATTGAGCGCGTCTTCAGCCATGCGGGGATTATCATGAGGCCCCAAAGAGCCATGCTTTCGGATATGATGCTGAGCAATCGCATATTCCTCAATTGTTACAGCCTGTCTACGAGGAAGTGCATGCCCTAAAGGCTTTGGCAAGGATCACTTATCAGGGAGAGGATGAAAATCTAAATCAATTGGTCCAAAACCCACCGCCATATGATGTTCTGTTGCAAAGTTATGGCCCTTCAAGGTTTTCAGATGGCTGCTCATGTACATTGCACGATATTGCTAGAGGCTCTGTTGCGCAATAAAAGGTGACGCGTGGTCTCACACGTATAACATTAACAATTGGTTATGTATTCTATTAATTTTCACGAGTGAATTACTCAAGATTGTGCGAACCCTGTGTATTTTCCCTGGCAATAACAATGTTAGTACCTATTATCTGACCACATCTAATTAATTGTCAGGTTGTAATTGTGAGGATGACGTTTCAATCACAATGGAGAACGAAGAATATTTCCTGAGTTGTACGTGTGAGACGTCTGTTTTCATTGCGCAACAGTATCTTCAGCGATATTGCAGATGTCCTGACTATTGCATAGTTTGAAAGTGTGTTGCGATTTTTATACTACATTAACCCAACTGTAATAGAAGACGGTATAGGATCCAGTGTGTTTCAAATTTTCCTACTTGTATGACCCCATGAGTAGTGTGTCTGTTTTATCATGGTGGTAATATTGACACTGATGTATGTTTTGACGTCATTAGGACTTGTTAGGTTAGGATAGGTACGGTATGGATATGTTTTTTTTTTTCATGATTTGACACTTTGCCAGTTTGCCTAAAAATTTTTCACAGTCCACCTGTATTTTTCCAATTTACTCCACCTTGTACATTCTATAGAACTAAAACAGTCACGTACCTCACGACTTTTGGGAATATTTGCGGCAGTTCATACCTCATGGTTGTCTCCAGATCATAATTATAATCCAGATCAAAATTATAAGAAATATCTTTGACTGAATCTGTGTTTCTTTACTCATGTTTGCGACTTTGTTTGTTGTGACTTGTGATGTGAACAAGTTTCAAAGAGTGTTGTTGCTGTGTGGATTCTTCTATGTATTCAGGAAGCCAAATAAGAACATGGTGCTGATTGCTCAGTAAACATTATTGTGTGATAGTAAAAGGACATCGGCAAGAGGATTAGGAGGCAGGTGTGTACCGTATCCTATCCTGTCACAGTTACCATCAGGTGATGATGATCTTTCTTAGCTTTTTGTAACGAGATCATGATTATTCTGGACATACTCTCACGTTGCAGGTCTATATATGTGAAGGAGATCGAGTCACCCAACAAAAAGTTTATTACTATAAAATTGGTGTCAATGCCTAGAAGAATTATTTGATGACTCTACCATCTCTGAAGTGATGAAGCCTGGACTCGTTCTAAGGGGGTTTGTTTATAGTAAATTTATCTTTTAGCATAGGTAAGGTCCTTGTGAGACATGCACCCAAAGTCTCATATAAAGAAAGATCTGTCTACTGTTCATGAGTCATTAATGAGTCATTAACTGGACTTACTTGGAGTTATGTTGAAAGTACCATGTTTTCTGAAGTGAATTTTTCCTCGAAAGGAGCTGCTGTAAATATAGGTTTGTCTGCATATCCAATGAATTGCGAGAAATATTGGCAAGGAATCTCGTCACAATTGATACCTATGCGGTCAAAGACAGGGGGTTCGTAATCGCGTTATCTCAACTATGCGCAAAACTCCCACAGACTACATACAGTTGGCATGTAAGTCGTCCATATCGATTAAAAGTATCGTGTTGGTTTTATTGCGGTTCCAAAGTTATTCGAGGTCGACAGAGGTCAAAAACTGAAAACCTGAGTTTGAAGCTCATATTTACTACGTATGCTCCTATTAATGAATACAACCTCAAGAAACCTCATTAAGTTTGGTGAAATCCTAGGTCATTTATGGTAGACAGAGGTCAAACACTGAAATTTGCCAAACAAGATTCAGCCAAAAGTATCGGTTAATATGTTCACATTTTCTATATATGTTCACTTTGTCACGATCTGTTTGGACGAAATTGACGTATGTAAGTTGACTTCGCCCACGGACTTTTGGCAGGTTAGACACGCCATAGATGGCCTTCTTATCCTACGCCCTGCGGTTCCATGCCTCCTAGTCAAACTGATCTGTTGATAATACTTGTGTTATAGACGTGTGACGTCAGTGTTTACCCCCTCGCCCGTCGGAGAAGGTGAGAGGTACTATGCAGTTTACACAACCAGACAGATCCATTGGGGATCTCAATGACCATTTGGATGGTGGATTTGTTGGTGAAGTTATTTACGTGGCAACTTTGACAGTGTATAGAATGAGAGGTATGATCACACTTTTCGGCACTCAACTTCTCAACCGAAACGGCTGGTGAAATAGCCAGTCCCTCTCCACCACACTCGCACCTCGACTTCCATACCACTATGATAGCAACCATGCAGCCATGTCATACAATGTCTACTCCCCGTTATTTCGAACTAACAATAAACAATATTTTTTCGAACATATCGTTTGAAATGCATTCTGTTTAATATCTAGTACCCTTACCCATGGTAAGTTGAACGATCTTTCCAATCAATACATTTCAATAAGCAGGATCTAAGGGTCAAAGAATCGCAAAGGTGCTTGTAAAACCTGTTCAAACATCTCACAGGGTATATTAACGAGAACCGAACTAAAAGAATGCCTTTCTATGATGTTTGTTCATGCGTGGATCTATCAAGTCACAGGCCTTCGATAAATCTGCTCGCCATTGGGCAGTGGTTCTTGTGCCTCTTTCAGTGTTCATTGTCTGCAAGTTGATGCATAAAATAAAATTATCAGTTAAGTTCCCTTTGTTTAAACAGACCTTAGAAGACTAATAATTCCGTTTACCGTACTCAACAAAAACCATGCGGTTTTCAATTCTGTGAACTGTACTAATCAATCCTACTAGGCCATGGCCACATCTACATTCCGATAACCTTCATATCATACGTGTGTGGTGAGCAGCAAACACTGTCAAATATAGGTTACGTTTAGTTTGTGAGCAAAACGAACGGGTTGAGCAAGTCGTTTCGCAGGCGATGACAAGTTCAAAGGGAAACTTCTTCATGTGTGAAATGGCTCCGTACTTCATGTTGAGCATGGGTCTTTCTACTAGGCCTACTGTTAATCGGTATGCGATTGTTACAGTCCTCTCATTGAGGATGGAATGTAGCCCTTTTCGTAGAGGTTCTTGGAATGGGATTTACTCATGCATGCATCCCTTACCATCGAATGCCAGACACGATTAACAAATAGTTGAAATTCATATTTTGTTACAAGTTGTAAACCGTGTGAACTACGGTTAGCGCAAGTAGCAATGAGTGATTATGTTACCACGGTGAAGCCAGTCCCAGCGAATTGGTTTTTTTTTTCACTCTCCCCTTTTGGTTTGAAGGTACTTACTAGGCGCTTGGGATGGGGAGGGAAGAGGGGAGGCTGACGTGAACGTGCTGGAAATACTAAACTGTGAAAGGAAAGAAAGCCTATGCTATCTTATTATCTTAGTCTACCTCGGTATTTTTGCGCCGAAATCTCTAATTCTCTAATGGCGTAATTTGTATTATTTTTGACTGGCAGCCTCAGGGGAAGGCTAGGCCATGCTTATTAAAGGTGAAAAGATCAACGTTGAACGATGAGCCATTCCTCTGTGATTATTCAGTCTATCAGTACACGTTTCTCGTCTCAAAAATGTTGACTCGTGAAAGAAGTTATGTTGGTTTAGGTCATTTCAACCGTTCTCATGTTTACCTGAAGTCGTCTGTTTATTATGTATGGTGGGCCTTATATATTTTCCGCTTACATAGAATTACCCTCAAACTCAAACTCTGTAACTTGACAACATCTATTGATGTTGGTTAATCAGGCTCGAACAGAGGACTTCAGTTTTGCAGTTACCGTCCCCCCCCCCTTTCTTCGACTTTTGACGTCATATCACTATCATCACATCATATTATGATTACCCCTAACTGTGAATTGGCCTTTTTCATGTTTATGGCATGTACTAACCGGCGTTCATTATCAAATTTGGTATTCGCCTATCTTTTTGTTAAACTTTATTTACGTCAGTAACTGTTACAAATCTGGTCTATTTCTGACAAAGCCTACCATATACAGTATACTATTTACTGTTGTGATCAATGTACGTTTCCAGTAGCTACAGTTGCAGTCCCTACTGCAGATAGTAAGCTTATGCGTTGTGTTTGTAAGAGATGTTTGCTGGGTTCTTCGCCTCGCCCTCTGTACATCGGATGCAAGCTGAAATTTCACCTCCTCTCTACGCAGGTTTAGTTCCAGTCTCCAGTAAGACCTGTTCAGAGCAAGGTCTTTCCAATCCGTGACGATGCAGGTGTTTTGGTCTGCACCCGCTAGGGCATTAAACTGGCCGAGAATGAATAGGGTTTCGATATTGAAAATTTTCTGATGACATCTATTTATTTGTCGTAAAACTGGTACTCCTCACCATGAGAAGAGTAAAATGTAGGGGCGTAGGTGCAGATGAAGTTTACAGGGCCGTTAGTTGTGTGAATTCCTAGCTGCAAAGCCCATGCTTTTCTGTCTGATCTTGTCTGCAGTCCGTCCGCACAAGGCAGTGCTGCTATATCAACTTGCAGTTTCAGCAGCTCGTTGTTCATCAATGCTGTCTTTGATCAATTTATTAACATTTTCGGCGAAGGCCGTATACTGCTGCCATTTACAGATGCCATTTTGTATTCTTATCAGCTAGATAGGCGGCGGTTAAAATTTTGTAGTCACTGTATTTATTTCTGGTTAGTTGTTCATGTTAGTAAGTTCGTCATAACCAATTCGCTATTTCAATGTGTGCATAAGCTTTATACTTGAACTATGTAAGTTTTATTTTGTATATATCGACCACATTGCACATACTTGAAGTCATGGGTGGACTAGTGGGTTCATCTTTTAACTAAAAGGGGAAAAACTGTTGTCTTTCTTAAATCGTTTACATTGCTGTCCTGTTTATTCTCTCTCTTTCTCTCTTTTATTTGGATACATTCCAACTGGCATGTCTATTTAATAAACAGTTTATTGAACATATACGATTCGACTTTATACATATCAAAATTTAGCACAGCCTTAAAGGATGATAGAAACATAGCATGAACCAGTCATAAAAAGGGTAAAATTCTTATGTAACAGCTAAAAGTCTTTTTGTTAAAACTGAAAATTCATTTGCTAACATTGTAAAAGTATGTGCTCTGTGGGTCACGACTCACGACAACGTCCTCCTGAGCAGATAATTCCCACAATTTCTCGCTCTTATCAATACAGAAAAAAGTATAGCTATACCGGAGAGACAATTTAGATTGTTACAATTATGGAAGTAGTTTTCACTATTTAATATACTTTTACCGTCAACAACCTATTACGAGTGTTCCAGACACATTTCTTATAGGTGTTGAATATAAAATCTAAAAGTATTCTTTTACGGTTGCATGCTGGCAAGCCGACTCCGGAAAGAGTGGTCTGTTTCCACTGCTTTTCATCACTATAATATGTCAAACAAATACGATTGCATTTAGTAATAACGTTACTACATAAGTACTTCTTGTCAGAACATTGGTAAAAAAAGTGTTCTGTGTTTTCAATATCTCTGTTTCAAAAATACATCGCTGGCTGTCAGACATTTTGAATTTGTATAGTTTTTACTTCGTAAAAATAATGTTGTGTAGAATTTTGAAGTCTAGATCGGCATCAAAATTACTTTTTGTGCCCTTATGGACATTTTTAAACAGTTTTTTAAGCTTGTCCTGTCATTTAGTGTAAGGCCTATAGTCATAGTCCTCGCATTCCATGTTTCGACTTTGAACAATGGCTTTTTTTCACCTTTCTCTTCTAATGCTTATGTTTTACAGTCAACTTATCAAGCTTTTTACAGCCCTAAGTTCCACGCACCCAGGGAAACAGGTGGACTGAGGAGGTATAACACTTTACCGTCCAGGGGATGCCCAACTCAAAGTGGACGGTAGCTATCCAATGGTTTCCTACACTGCCAAAAGTGGTCCCTGGCGCCGCCTAACTCTAGAATAAAACCTGGTTTATGTATACCTTAGCTTCAATACTCAAACCACTAAAACAAACGAAACGTGTTCATTTCTTTCTTTTATTACAATGAAGACAATAATAGACTACTATTAATTAATGATGAAAGGTCACTCAGTACACCTCAAGGTCACTCAGTGCACCTCAAGGTTGCTGTTTATCACCTGTTTTGTTTTGTCTTTATAGAAATGATTACAGATGTATTGATCAAAATTGTGCAATTATTAAATATGCTGATGATACGATTATAACGGATTACTTATTCAATGACAATTTAGATTCCTACAACCATGAAATCCAAAACTTTGTAAACTGGTGTAAAAGAAAACACTTAGTACTTAATGTGAAGAAAACAAAGGAGTTGGTATTCGATTATAGAAAAAAAATCCAAGTTCATAATTCAATTACTATAAATGGCAAAAACATAGAACAAGCCCATTCTTACATGGTACTACAATTGATTATGAGCTTACTTTTCCTGATCATGTTAAGTAAATCAAAGGCTCACCAACGTCTGCTTTTCCTTAGAAAGTTGACGAAGCTTCATGTAGATACTACAATTATGCGACTGTTTTAATATTCTGTTATTCAGAGCATTTTAACTTTTAACATTATTTGTTTTTATGGGTTTCTTTCTATTGAATCAAAAAGGAATTCGATAAAGTAGTTCAAAAGGCTGGTCGTATATGTGGCAACAAATCATTGTTTCCTAGTATTTCTTGTATCTTTACGGATTTTATCCAACGCAAAATTTCAAAAATTTTAAAAGACCCATCCCACCCGCTTTTTCTTCCATATAATTTCTGCCCTTCAGGTAAAAGAATTCGCTTGCTCCGGGCAGAGAGCTGTACGGGTAAACACTAACAGATACAGGTTTTCGTTTTTACCTTATTCCATTTCGATTTATAACAATAATGCAACCAGTTAATGTGTTTTTCTCTTCTCTTAATCTTGGCGTTTATTCTTTTCTTCTCTGGTAATTGGTATTATTATATGTATTTTGTTGCTGATTTAGTCTAGTGGCGAATTTCAAAAAGAGCTCTAAAGATTGACTTACCCGGTACCGATTTGTAAAATATAGCGACTATGCTAAAACTATTGTTTATAATGTAACTTTAAATTTAGGTCAGTTGTCACTTTTTAAAAGTTCCCGAACATGCAAACTTTCAAGGTCAAAGGTCAAAAAGGTCAATTTTTCAAAATTTTAGTATTTTAACACAGTTTAATATGACGAGACTTATAAAGTGCTGTGAGTCAAAATGGACAACTTATGAAGTCTTAAAGTGCTCAAAATATAACGAAAATAAAAGAATTATAGACTGTTTATAGAGTGTTTTGTAGCCTTAACAAAGAAACTTGAATAACGGACTTAGACAAGTTGAACAGTCTGTTTTCATTACTTTTCAAATAAATTTTAGATCATTAGTGAAGGCGGAGAAGAAAAACGTCCAGAAACTATCCCACGCGTTCTGTAAACTATGGACAGGTGATGTTTAAAATATAACTTTTGAATGTTTCTTTAAGTTTCCGAACATACAAAGTTTTAAGGTCAAAGGTCATTAAAGGTGGCACTTTTGAAACTTGATCTGCATTTTACGTCTTTCCCCATAAGGACCCCTCACAAAATCATATGACTTCAAACAGTTCAGATGTTTTAAAGCAACTTTAGCAGGGATGAGGCCAGGACGGGTGAAGGAGGCCATGGCCCCCTTTGTGAAAGGTTGAGGCCCTCGTCGGGAAAATTTTTTAATCTTCTTTACGGAGAATGTGCGATGAAGTTTTTAATCTCCGATGGCGACTGGTCGTCCCAACAATTTAGTTGAGTTACTCTTAAGAGGACAATTTTCTAAAATAAACCCCACCTTTCACATTTTCTACAATTAAAAAACCAAATTTTTAAATTTACTTCAATAAAAATACCAAATTATTGAAATTTCTCCACTAAAAACCCCAAATTTGTGCAGCCCAAATAGCGCCGACAATTTTATTCCTTCCAGTAATCAGTCGATTTTGTCCTGGTTTTTGGGTATGGCCGCCGTCCCTACCCCTGTCGAGAACTTGCCTAGTGCAATCCTTATAATGTAGTAGGATATAAAGAAAATATTTATACCATACAATATAGGCTATTTTCGTAGCTATATCAGAGGAATCTGAATATTTATTTCTACTGTTAGTATGTGTGGAACCTTTGCAGTAATTAGCAATCACATAACTAAATTAATAGATTTAATTAATTATTAAATACATTACGGTGTTTCTGTCATTGCAATTACTATTTGCCAACGTGAACCAGATTAGTGAAAAGGGGTAGGTTGTAGCAATATCCCATGCAAAAACAGGAAATGTTTGCCTAAATGTTTTCGAACATGACGGTAAATTTTATTAAGGCATGATCGGTCTTTGCTCTGAAAAGCATGTAACTAATACATTTTAGCGTTATAAACTGACAAAGTACGGTTTTCTTTTTTCTGCTATCTTTTTTCGAGAGGGAGTTGGAGCTTAGTCGCAATGAAACTTAGTCGGCCTTCAACTTGTTTAAGGGCAAATGTATGGGTGATATCTCGTTAAACGATACTTGTCCTGGCATATAGGCTAAAAACAGTGGTTTGGGAGAATTTACAGCCACGATTTGGTAAATCGAATTTGTTACCTGCGTTTTCCAAGCAATTGGTTTGTGTGTGTTTACGTGATTTTGAAAATAGGTGAGCATGAATGTCCTCATGACAAAGCCTCCTCGCCGCTCCAGGAGATGGAATCTTCCTTACAGTTTATGCGATTTCCTCTGCAGTTTAGTGATTTTTTTCTTTGAAAGCATTCCCTTTTTAAGCACTAAATAGTCCCCGTTTATTGATACGACCACTTTTATCTAAGAACATCTCCTATGATATCAAAAATCCTTTAAACATTTTGAGTAAGAGGGCAGAGGCTCTATCAAGGTGTTGCCAGTGCCTTTGTCTGTTGAAAATATGTAGACTTCGTTGTCCAGCAATCTTTTATCCGGTTCTTTCCCTTTGTAAATTTGTCAGGTCTAGAGATTTTACTGATTATAAAGACTCTTTAATAGGACAAATGTAAATCATAGGCGCACTGGAATGGGGAGCTGTAGCCGCCGGAGTTTGGAAAAACTAAAGACTATTTCTCTGGCACATTTTGTGAAAGTTGGGCCATTGGTCGGATTATTACAGTTTTTCGGGCAAACGGCTAAGCCTCCTCCCCCTAGAAAATGCCCCGTACACCCACGATAATTGTTACATGAATTTAATTCATTTTGTTTACTGGTGAACAAAACTGTTAGAAGTCGTGGTTATAGAGCAATATAATTAATCCCTGTAGCCTGTTAGAAAGTCAGTAAAAGATTCTCGCACCGGTCGATGTTGTTTTCAATTTGGACATGGAAATGGCACATATCCATAACAGGACTTGATTTTATCTACCAAAGATAATTCGCAGTTCTTAAAAAATAATCATGCTGAGATGAATTCAAGGAAGCTTGTAGAGGGGCTGTTAACTCGTTACAAATTCATATATGATCTTGTTTTTATTTTGGTAAAGTTATAAAGACGGTGTTTTGTAATCACACTTAGGGATTACTTGTTTAATTCCAACCACATCTAGCATCGTGAGGAGAATATCTAGGAAACGGGTTCCTTCCAAAGGACTGATATTGTGCTTTTTGCTAGCACAATATACGTTTTTGTCAAAAAATGGTTGGAGGTAAGAAGCATTCAACAAACTCAAGGGTTTTTGGGAGAACGTGCGTTGCCACCAATTATTCTTTTGACCTGGCAACGAGTATATAAATTGGTTGGCTAAATCAGGGATCAACCAGATCCAGATATGGCTGAGAACAACCATGTGTTAACCAGTTGAACAATCGGAAGAAAGGGTACACTTCGAAAATACAGGTCCATAACTCAGGAGCAGTGGAGGGACCCACAAACATTTACGCCTGGTAGAAATTGTAGGAACAAAAATTACATCACGTGCCTTGAAAATGATTTTGACTCTGGTATCTCCTCCTTCAATACTTTGTCTGGCTAAAGGCCTGGATAAACTTAACTAGTTCTAAGAGCGCTTAGTGATTCGGTTTTTCATATGCAGACTAATGAAGGCAGTTTCAATTCAAAGGATACTCAAAATGTTTCTTTTTATAAAAAGCAAATAATTTATTAATTGTTTGCCTCTTTGACGCATTTAGGGCAAGATTTTAATGATACAATTTTAAGGTTGAACATTGTATTTTACTGTTCTTACATCTGATACGGGATTCGGAATTATTATAGTGAAAAAACTCAGGTGTTCAGCTGTACCTCTCCTGCTTACAGAGTGCATTCGGTTTGTAATGACCATTCTGATTTTTCGCCTTCAGAAGCTCAACCTGAAAACTGCCAGAGGTATCTATTTTAATGCCATATAGTCTAAAGGCTTTAACAAAAATGTGGTCAGAAGCCTCAACTATATAAGAAAATTTTAATTTGTTTACGGTAACTTGAAAACACTGAAGCGAAACACCAAAGCCACAATTTTTCGTTAACCTTACCAGATATGATTTCTAAATTTGACTAGTCTGCATACAGCTGACGGTTTTTATTTTTTTTTTTTTTTTGTTTAGCCCTTTGCTACGGTTACCCTGTGTGGCAGCAGTTAAAGAGAGCCTCTGCGCAGTCAAAAATTCAACAGATCAGTTTTTATCCAAGAAGATAATTATATTGCAATGTAGAACTTATAACCATCTTAACTTGTCTTTATTTAGAGACGCTTTATCTCCACGTGGCAAAACATGCATAAGATGCATTAAAATATCATAACGTGTAAATTTGTAATGGGGCAAACTAGGAAAATGTAATGAAAATATTCGATGAAACCATAATCAATATTGATAATTAATGGTTTTTTTACATTGATTGGAGTTCAGAAATGTTAATTGTAAATTTATTCAAAATATTTACCACACTAGACTCAAGGTAAAGCCTCCCCATGAAAACAAACTGCAGGTAAAGCGCACAGGTATAGTACCAAAATTGTTGAAGTTTGGGTGAAAATGGACTCATGACCGTTGACCCTCCTAATTATTATGTTCGGGTAAATTTAAAAGGTGACATTCAGCAGAAAATGAAAGCTGATATCCTAAGAAACATTTTAAGGGTAATTGTCAACTTTCACAAAGTTGTCCGGGGGGGGAGGTCGAAATGTTAAGACTTCGCCGCTAGTCTAATTGTTATGTTTTCTGCTGCCACGAAGGCAATTTTCCATTTGATGTGGACAATAAAGTGTATCTTATCTTGTCTTATGTTATCTTATCTTATCTTATCTTATCTCATCTCATCTCATCTCATCTCATCTCATCTCATCTCATCTCATCTCATCTCATCTCATCTCATCTCATCTCATCTCATCTAATTATCAGTATAAATTACATTTTAAAAAGATATTAGCCATCACCCACAATCTATTGTAACTTTGAAAATCACCACTGAAGCGATTGACTGCATGGTTAAGTGGTCAACATGTAGCCCCACCCACCCCACCCCCACCCCAAATGACAATAAAAGGGACTTGCCCCGGTGCTACTCTTGGCCTGAAGGAGTCATAGGGGTCGAACAGGCATTCGATCTTTTCGACTTGGGTAGAGTGGTTAGAGCATCCGAATTGTAGTTCGGAGGTGTGGTGTTCGAATCCTGGCCGTGTGAGCAAAGACCTGGTAAATGGTACCCAATGAGTACATATTGGAGTAAGAAAACACGACAGTGAGCCACAGCTGGAAAATAGGTTATGGACCGGAGTAATTCAACCTAAATTCAACCCACATATTCCAACTAGAATTATTTCGAAATACAATCTTTTGGCTGTTGCAATTTGCCATAACCAAGCTCTTTTTACGTTTTTTCTTCTCTTTCTTTACTAAAATATAAATATTTTCTTTGAGTTGTAATACATTAGGTATAAGCTTAGTTAGTCATGATAATAGTAGTTATTAAATTGATGTAAGTCATTAACCTTCTCCCAAACTGGGAGATGATTACTCATCATGTCAAATACAACAATATCTACAAATACACTGTAAACTGCTGCAGTAATTGTCATCCAAACCATAGGGATATTCATCGTCATCCAATTTGGTCAAAAGGACTGACCCATTTAATCAAAATATTGAAAGAATTTATTTTTGGTTTTGGGAGGATGAAGGTAAACTCGATGAGGAAATTCAATTGTCCTTTCATTGTGCTATGGAGATGTTTCACTCCTCTACACAGGATGCATCAAGAAGAGTTAAGCGGACCAAATTTGAATAATTTGTCGTTAGTGTATAAAATGTTATGCATAATTTTAAAATCAATTTATATATCACAAAAATCTTAAGAGCTCTATAACATTCTTCCACCAATGCTCAAAATTTCAGGTTAAATATTCTTCCAATGAGCTTCTTCCTTAGGCTTACTACTTATTGTGCTACGAAGTAGACGTGAAATAATCCTTCAAGTCAGATTTTCCGGATGAACAGCCTCGCCACTATGAGTGAATTTGAGGAGGTGGTAACCCTATTGTGATGGAACTACCTTGTCAGAAGAATGAATCTCTTTGATCCACTCACGTGGAACAGCGTTATTTCATAATCATCTTTATAACGATAGATGCTAAAAAGAGTCGGAACGTCCACTCACAATATTCAGTTCTCACGAATTTCCCATTCAATACAACAGTGTTATTTCTGTAATAGTCTTAGTAACGGCTATAATATGTAAACACACTGCTGTGATAAAGCACGGCACGACATATTTCATCACGGGGGAGCTGGTACTGTCAGTGTGACTGTACAAACACGATGCAACCATACAATACGGTACGGCACGATGTACATTTTGATCAACGGTGAACTGAGTATAGCGTTATTGTCAGTGAGACTGTATACATACTTACAAATGCATTACGTGACAATACCACATATTTATCAGATGAAAGTTTTAAAAGTTTTGTAGTAGGACATTTCCATCGCCACCCGACCTTTTACTCTTGACCAAACATAATCGCTTAATATTTTCAGTGTGATTGACAACGTGCAATGCGATAGGGGAATATGCGACATTTTCACCCTATGGAAGTTAAAAAGTTTTAACTTTTGTTGCACGATATTGAGACCACAACGCGACATGTTTTAAGTTCGATCAATTACAATTGTTTATTACTGTCAGTGTGATTGATTGTACAGACAGCACGCATTACGATACGATATGATATTTTTTATCTGATGAAAGTTGAAGGGTCTCATTTCTTTTTTGTAGAAATTTATTCCGCATATTAACTTTGACCAATCCTAACCGTCCATCATTCGAGGATGGGGGCCGACTAGACAGGGCAATGGAACACCAAATTTTTGTCGTGATGTGGTACACCATCCAGCGTGATTTACCTGTCGTACTGCATAACTGCTCCATTTAGCAATCATCAACTCATCAGACAAAACGTATCGATGTTATTCTATGGTGTCGTATAGTATGTTGTGTGTTATCAGATATTGTCCTGTTTCATCTTTAAGGTGTCTACCTTATGAAATTTAGTTGTGTGTCATAGTATGCTATCAATTTTCTTTTTCCGTTATCGCATTTTATCAAAGGCGTACTGGTCGGGGGATTGCCCCCCCCCCCTCCCAGGTCGGAAATTTTTCTGGCGGCTGACACATTTTTCGGCCAGATCAAAAGAGAGAAATTTTTGCGGTTCAAAATAATTGCAGTATCCCCAGGAAAAGATCTGCTGCCAGAATTTTTTCGAATCCTTTTGCCAGTTTTGGGACCTGAATTTGATATGCGAAATCAAAACCCTGAGAATTTTGTTTTTTTTTCTATTTGTAACAGATGCCAAATTCGAGGAACGAGGTTTGAAAATTTGGGCAGGAATTTAAATATAAAATATGGGAAGATCCCGTACGCTTTCGTATTTTATCGTATTGTATCAAACAGACTTTAAGACACAGAGACACCACGGGGCTTATAAAATGTATACCGACAGGACCGTTATTTGTTATCAACTAAAGCTCGTCTCTAGATTCACCTTTCTCAGCAGTCTTATCAGCTTTCATCTTGTATCGTTCAACTTGTGAATCACCCGGGGGGTTGCAAGAACCAGACTGATAGCACAAGTCACTGTAGTCCCCTCGTACGTCATCAGCAGCATTGCTGAACGTGTAGGGATTGCTTGGGTCAAGAGCCGGACCAAGATCATTGGAAATCCACTCCGTGGCGCAATCGAAGGCTTTCCCTGGCAAGGGTGAGCAGGATAGGGTATCCAAAGACGCAACATTTTCTCTCCAGCACGTCGGTTCTCGGGATGGAGGTGTTCCTAGAGTTTTTTGGTCGAACGTCTGGCCGTCATCATAATCTAACTGTTCTGGGTAATGCTCTTCTTCGATGTTACTTCTTGTCCCACACATCCATGTTACTTTATTAATCAGTCTTGCCAGATCACCCTCCACAACAGCCGGTGGACAGAAAAAATGGCTTTTAGCAGTATCCAAAAGGCACTCGAACATGGCTTGCTGGAACCATTTCCGTGGACTTTGGCGGCAGTAGCCGTTTGTGTTCCACGAGAGCTGAGCATTTTCAGGGGACAGTGTAGCTTCTAAGCTATACAGAAAAGCCTTATCAAACGGCATAGGTCCCAGTTTATAATTTTGATCCCAAGCAACAACCATCGATGTTATTCTGCCTTTTAGTTCCCTCAACTTTATATTAATTATTCCAGCACAACCATTTATACAGCCTGAAGTAAGAGGGTTTCCACAGCAAGGACTGTTTTTCGAAAATAGAAATAGCTCGGGATTTTGTTGATATTTGACTTTATATTCGTTTATCATATTATCTGCATATGCAAAAATTCTGTCTTCAGTGTGGCGCCCGCCTTTGATGAACCTGGCTGCAGCATAATTGTTCCCAACACAAAGCCCCTCGGCGTTGTATTGTGCAGTACCTGTGGGCATCGGGTCTAGTTTATAAGTGTTGGAAAGCCTTCCAACGACCAGCAGCGCATACTGCCCATCTGTTTTGAATTTACGGCATAACTCTGTAAAGATTTCTACGTCTCCGGTATTCATTGCTTTTGAATATGTACTTTTCACTTCATCCTCCTCCCGATCACCTCCTTTCATGTGGACTTCCTCCTTAACACAACACAACGTTTCTTCGGTTGTCGACGACGTGCAACATTTTCCATTGTCTTCGGGGCAACACCCGTCTCCACAACATGAACTTTCTGCGTCGCAGCAGTGTTCCGTTTCACAACAGGTCGGATAATCTTCAGGGCATGCACCATTTGGACAACAGACTGGGTAACCAGGACAAAGACACCACCTGCCGCAATCATTACTGCAGCCTGGCTCGGGGCAACATCCCGATCCGTCCACTGTGCAGTAAGTATCGCCGGGACAGTAATAGCAAGACCACCAACTGCAGTAACATGGAGGGCCGGCTTTCAGTTTTCCTGAAAACCTGCTAATGTAAGGCGCCAGACGGGTGACTCTCGACTTCCTAAATTCATTCAATGAGGTTGCTTTTAACAACCAGAGGCTCCCAGTGGCGATCAGGAAGTACAATGAAATGTCCATCTCGAAGTTTTGTCGGTCTCGGTCAGAGATACTGTAATATGAGCAAAATGACGTTCACTTAGGAAGGTATAGGCTCTGTCGAGTCCTACCGGCGATTTTTTCCTCCCTCTCCTACTGTGTTAACCAATTGTCACTTAAGTGTTATACTTACCGGTATACGCTACGCTGGAAGGCCTCTGGACAAAGTTGTTCTATTTTGGCAATTTATTAACTAAATCCTATAAAATCTGCTACCGAATTGGTAACAACCAATCAGACGGTGAAACACACAGTAAATGTACTGTACAGGGACTAGTATTACACAACAGTGAACTTTTCGATGACATCGTAAGTTACGAATAAAAGGATATTCATATCTGAACCTTATCCAAAGGCGTTGAGACGGACAGATCACACGACCTGTCAGATTGTAGTAAAGTTGTCAGATCCCACTCAACGCTTTGAAGAGGAGTAGAAGAAAATCGGCAGAGGCGCCTTGACAAAGACTGTTAGGGAGGTAGCGTGGTACAGTGGAAACTAGTGACAAATACCCAATAAAATATTCTATGATATACCCAGGAAAACTTTGTTAATAACCTTATGACCAAATTAGAATAGCCATATGGCGTAAAAATCATCCCAGTGAAATGGCGTTTTTTGTATACGTAACTGTGTAAGTTATAACACCTTCTCCTTCGAGCTGTTATAATTTACACTCCACAGTTACGAACAGAACAGACCTTTTTTTTTTTAATTCCAAAGGATTTGAAAAACAATTTTACTCCCTCTCGTCGTCTGCCCTATCCCTATTCAGATCATACCTTATAAAATGGTCAATGGATTTGAGTTGTACCAAGAATACCAAGAGGGGATGGTTACTGGATTTTGATAATAATAATAATAATCTATTACGCGAAGAAGCATACTGCAATCAAATACGGCAACTTGTAAAATTACACATAACCGAGGAGAATTATAATGGTGATATATTTCAATGGTATGAATAACTTAAGACGGAAATCAATTTTTTTACAATCAAATACAGCAAACAAAGAAAGAAGATGTAACAGAAAAAGAAGCACAAACTAATTCAAAGAAATAAACTTCGAAAGAACAAAAATTCAAATGAATGTTGGATATGACATTAGTAAGCCATGATTTGTTTACGACAATTGCGAAGTCAAGCTCGGTCCCTAAGTAGTGCCCGATGTATTTAAATACTTACAATCATGTTACATAGTACCACCACTTACTTCTATGAAAGCTGAAGAAATGCGGCTTCCTGTGTTCTTGGTCAAAATTTGGCTTTGTCTCCCAACTCTCCGAACTCTGCCGCCGCCCGCTGGATGTCAGTGTATAAGAGTTTTTCTAAAGCTTGTTTGAAGAAAAGTGCTAATTCTGGTAACACGAAACTTAACAAATATTACCCCATACATAGAACACTAAAATGATCTAAACATGGAACGAATTGGTTTCGTTTTGGAAGATTTTACACTTTGAGTGAAAACTGTAACACTAACACTATGAGAGATTGTCTCGTTTGTTCCTTCTACACGGTTTCATTTTGGGCCTGCGCACTTGTAACTGTGAACTGGCATGTGAGATCTGGTATATTTTACCTCCTCACCTATCTCAATTTACATATTCGATTAGCATCAAAATACGATCACGATATCAGTCTTCAGTTACTATCATAAGAAAACTTGAAAATTGGAATCTGATGAAACTTAGCGACCGTCAAGTAAACTTAGGAAAAGTTGAGTGGCAACACGCCAACACTGGTTGTCTCGGAAGATTTTAATCATCGCGTCAAATCTGAACAGAAAAGGAACACCCACGAACTCAGACAGTATCGTTACCGAGTTAATCTATTCATCGCTGCGGTTGAATCTGCATGACACTTTATGATATTGTTTTCCCGTAAGCATAAGTTTATCAAAGTTCCATGGTTAGTGCCGAAAATTGTCAGTAAAAGTCATTCAACAGTTAAACTTTCTGTTGTGTTCACAAACCATATTTAGCAAACTTCTCACACAGTCAGCACTAACGTTAGGCCCCGGCTAGGCCACAGGCACCAATAACGTTGACTGAACCAGAGGCAAGTTTGTATAAACGTTATGCTAGCCTACTGTACTAAACAAAATACTGAAGTTAGGACACTTAATCCTGAATACAAATTCTTCTCTTTCTGATTCCTTGGCAAAGCAGGAACCTCGGAGACTCTAATAGGCCTATCATTTTTTCACGTCTTGAACATCAAAACTCTGAAACAATACAGGTTTCTTCAGGATGTTTTCATGAATATGGGCATTTTTAATGACTTTTTCCTCCAGTAATTCACTAATGGGAATGAAATAGCTAGCTCCCAGGAGTGAACTGGCGAGCTCCCAGAAGAAAAATGGGTATACACTGTAAACATTTGTCAAAATATTTCCAAAGGAACCTTTATTTTTTTGAGCATTAATGATAAAAACTTGAAAATGTGATATTAGATACTCCAAAGTTCCTGCCTCGTCGATGAATCAACAACAGAAAGATTTAGTGTCCTACTTCAATATTTTAGTACAGTAGGCTAACATAACATTGAAACAAGTGCCTGTGGGTTGAACTCGCCCTAGGCTCATAGCATATAATATTATAGGGAACATCTGTGATTATAGCATCAAAGGGGAAATTAGTGATAATATGATTAGAGAAAATGACAAAATTCCCGATATTCACCTCATTCGTAAAAAAATTTGAAAAATCTCTCCACGTTGTCTTCTTGATAACTTAGCTCAATATAATTTCAAAGGAGTGTTGAAAAAATTGGACCTTTACATTACATTAAATGATATTACCTGCGATCTAAATTGGGGGAAACGGATTCAGAAAATTTGCATTAAGGTAGGGTCATCGGTGTTTAATCTAGAAATTTTTCTTTCTGTCCAAGTCATGCCAAGCTAGATGCCTATTAGAAATCACTCAGGTCTGTCTGGGAACATGTCAGTTCTATCTGGGGCCCCGTCAGACTTGTAACCTATTTAGGTTAACTTGGAAAGCGTTCAGAGAATAGCAGCTAGATTTATTGCTTCGGAATATTCTCGCGATCCTGGTACAATGACATTACTGAAGGAGTTGTAACCTAGCCCTGTAAGCTGATCATCGCAGGCCTGGTCGGGAGTTTTTAAGGGGATGGGCAACAATTGCTCTTCTTGGTGATCTTCTGAAACTCTGAAACTGGCGATTCATTGCCCATCTAAAAATTAAAGCTTGCTATTGTATTTTTAGACACCACTGATGTCCCCTCCTTTATGTATGAAGTAATTTATGCTCATATCTTGCATGGTATGCCTCTCATAATGATTGAGAAATTTATTTGGAGGCAATCCAGCTTTAAAAAAGCAGTAGGCTTACATACCCCAACCCCTCCCAGTATTGAGTATCCATCCCTCCATCCGTGCCATGTGTCCCACTCCCTCCCTGATGCAGTGCTGTCTCCCTCCGCCTCTCCCTCTCTCTCAATCTCTCTCCCTCTCCTTCCATGTCAAGTGTCTCTTCCTCTGATTTGACCTTCTTCATCATGTGCCCTCTTTCCGATGTGTTCCTCCCTAACCTGTGCCCTTCCCTAAAAATATCACTAAGGGTGAAGAGTAGGTTTGTCTGTGTAGGTAAGGAAGCATCCTAAATCATCAGTACTCTGTTCTTTTATATGGAGAGGTAAGAAATTACGAAATCAAGAACAGTTGTTATAAATGTGAATAGACAAATGCACCATACGATACAAGTTTGGTTGCAATTGGACCTGAAATTTTAAATTAATACCTATTTCAATGTTATTTGCCCTTTGACATCGGTATGTTTATATAAAGCTCATGAACATATGAAGTACCTATACTGTACTAATGCTTCAGGTTTGGTTACAATTGGACTAGTATTTTTAAAATTAGACCCATTTCCATGTTACTTGACCTTTGACCTCGGTATGTGAACATTGACTTCATGAACATACGAAGGTAACCATACTGTACCTATATTCCAAGTCTATGTGCAGTTAAAGTTGGCATGACACGGCCAAAGTTAGTTTCTCAGTAAAAAACGAATGTTTTCCGGACTTAAATTCGCCCATATATATAGGAATATGACAATGGGAATTCCCAAATGCAGGCGAGGCTCAGCCCACCTGAAATCCGAAACCGAAAAAAAAACGTATGTGAGCGCGTCTCAAGACGTGACGTCATTGGCGGCACGGTCCGTAACACTACGTCCTGTAATAGGCAGCTCACCCATCGTTCTACATATGTGCATGCTAACGCGTGTTAGCTGGTGCATCATTGCAAACACCTGTGCTACGATGCTAGAGCAGTGCGTGTGACCAGTGACCAGATTGTGAATGATGTGTCGCGCGCTGCGCGGTGACCGCTTCGCATTCGCAATAACAACGTTACTGAATATAGGCGCGCTCGTTATGGACTGTCCATAAATGTGCATAGCTGTTCTATACAGCGCGCTGACCGCGTTCTTTGTTCCCCGAAAATAGAACTGAGGCTTATAAAGGGAAGCTAAAACACACGCTCGCATATGCACGCGTGCATATTGGCCAATAATGTGTCTGGAAGCCCCCGACACCGTCCGCGCTTTGTGCTCTGTATGTTGCTCGGGTATTGTGATGTAAGCCTTTTCATGAAGTTGCTAGGATAACTTTACCTCAGCGTTATATTAGTTCCACATCTGGATATGCGTCCTTATGTAGTGCAGTGTTTGTGCCGCCAATTGCGTCATAACAGTCGGGTGACCTGTTAATTGCGGCATTTTGCGAAATTAAATTTTCGTGCGTTTCTCTTCAAATTCCTTTTTTGCCAAATTGCACAGGTTTTAACTGTGTGTGAAATGATATTTATACAATACTTCATCCAATCTTGCAATACACGAAAGTTATTTTGGCCGTGTCATGCCCACTTTTAACATTTGCTTTTGAAATGAGATCCATTTCCATGTTATTTGACCTTTGATCTCGGTATATGGGTGATGATTTTAAATAAGAGAGTCAGTAAATTTGGAGTCCAACATTACATTGTCACATATTTCACCTTCAAAGTGTACGTACATAGAAGCAATGGATTAGTGGAAGATGGTCCCAGTCATAAGCTATAATGATGCCTGAAATACTCTAAAATTTAAAAAAACATATAAACAAGTCGTTATGATGCTATGTCCAAGAACTGACTTTTTTCTCACGTGTAAGTTGGACACCAAGGGCGTAACATTGACAAACGTAGTAAATCACTTTTCTTTTTGAAAATGAACTGCGTGAAACTCCAAAATTTTAAAATAGTAGCAAAATGCATTTTTAGTAAGAACATGTATAGTACTTTAAAATATAAGCAGTTTCACTAATTGTCTGTCTGCAACATGAAATAGCACTGTGATCAAAGTAATAATGCCCCGTGTAACATTACTTGTAACTTCTTGGTGTCCTGTTGCAAAAAAATAATTCACGATTTTACTAATATTTAGCTTCGAATATTCACGAGTATTCTGATATATTTTTCCATTGTACTATATGATCGCTGCCAAGAAATACTTAGTTTGCCAAATTGCAATCAGTTGTGCATAGCAAATTTTTGAGATTTTACTTTCACTTTGTAACGGGGACACCGTTGGAAACTAAATAGTGTCCCACTTTTAAGAAGGTTATTTTCCAAGTGTAAAACAATCTCCTCATTATAGAAGATCACCCTCCAAACCATCTTTAACATCGCAGACCCCTTTTTTACGAAAATAAACAATGTGTTCAGTATCTCATGGAAAACCTGTGTTTGGTGTCCCCGTTACACGACAAAATTGAACCCTGCTTTTTCAAACTTTGAACATGGTTTGTATATTTTCAGTACTCATACATTATCTGAAAAATTAACATTTGTTGTTAACCTTTTAATTCTAGAATTGGACATTTTACCCAAATGTGACAAAATGGTCCCCTTATTTAAAGAATCACCCATGTGGCCTTTGACCTCGTAAACATATGAAGTTACCCTACTCTACCCATGTTTCAAGTTTGGTTGTAATTGGCCTGTTTTTTTTTTTCAAAACGATCCATTTTTATGTTATTGGAATTTGACCTTGGTATGTCACCTTTGACATCATGATCATATGAGAGTAGTCATACTGTATACATGTCCCAAGTATGGTTGCAACTGGACCTTGAAATGGGGCCCATTTTTATTTTATCTGACCTTTAAATCAGGTATGTGACCTTGCCTTCATTAACATATGAATATACCCATAGCACACAGGCCATACTGCATCCATGTTCCAAGTTTATCTGCAGTTGGACCTAAACTTTTAAAATGAAACACATTTCCATGCTATTGTAAAAGTTATAGATACCCCTGACCTCAGTATGTGATCTTTGACCTGTGGAACATGTAAAGCTACCTATGATGTACATATGAACTAAGTTTGGTTACAATCGGTGTTTGGGGGAATGAGATATGAATGACACAAAAAAGTGTGTACCAACAGTTACTGACAGACAGGCATACTGACAGACAGGCATACAGACAGACGAATGCAGCCAAATTTCTACGGAAGACCAAAAAATGTGTCCTTTCCTTCCATATTTCCCTCCATCCATCCCTACCATGTGCATTTCCATTCCTCCCTACCATGCATGAGTCTTATCATTCCTCCCTACCATTTGTCTCTTCATTCCTCCCTATATGTCTGTCTATCCCTCCCTTCAATGTCCGTGCATCCTTACCGTGTGTCCTTCCATCCATGCCCTCCTTCCTAACCTCCAACTTCTCTCCCTCCAATGTGCCTCCCTCTACCACATGCCCATCTCCATCATGTGTTAATAATACTGTATCCCCTCCTACCTTGTCTCCCTCCATCATGATCCCATCTTTTCATGTGTTACCCTGTACCATCATCCATGTTTTCCTCTCTACTACAATATGTGTGTAGCTTTCGTGTGTTCCTTCCTGCCACGTATCCCTCCATCCCTTCCTCTTGTGTATCCATCTCTTCTCTTCTTGCCATATGACCCACCCTCCCTCATCCACCCCTTTCCAACCAGTTATGCCCTTCCCTCCTTACCCTATCTCTCCATCCCTCCCAACTATGTTCCCCTATCTTTCCCAATCATTCCTTTCATCCCTGCCAGCCATTTCATTCCATTCTTACCAACCATGTCCATTCATCCCTCCTAGCCATGTCCTTCTATCCCTCCCAACCATAGCCCTCCATCCTTTCCAATCATGTTCCTCCACCCCCCCCCCCCCAACATGACACTTCCAGTCTTAAAAACAAAACTCTCATTGGCAAATCTAAAAACATCGAAATTCCCGTTCAAATAGTATGTAGGTTCAGTCAATTGAATAGCACTGAGAAGCAATCAGAACGCGTGCTTTTCTCAATGGGACTTAACTGTAGAGAATCTCTTTCATGTAGTTAAGTCTATAGCAGTGGTTCCCAAGAGGGGTGCCAGAAAATTCTCTAGGGGTGCCAGCATAAGATTAAATAAAAAATAAATAAATCAAGAATATACAATTATTATACATTGTAACTAGTAACTGCATGACTTTTTACTAAGTACGAAGACATGGGAAGTGCCATCTTCTGCAATATAGGGGGCGTGTTAGCCCCATAAGTTTCGTGGACGCTCCGCGCCAACAGATGGTGGCCCTTCGCTTTAGATAGTGTAAGCAGGGTGCCACGTTATAACTCATCATTACCTATAGTCCAGTTGCCAAAACAGTTTTTCTACCCGAACCTTGCTAATGTCGGAAATAGTTTTTTTTTAATAATATTGATTGTCGTGACGCTCAAGATGCGAAAAATCGTTATTGGCACTCTGGCAGTGTTGGGCAATTTTTTTATTAGCATACACAAAGTGCCGGCCAGTACAACGATCTTAATGTATAAAAATAACATGAGAAATATTCATTAAAAATACTTTTGAAACAGTTGCCTCTAATATCTGGCCCGAATTTGTGACAAATAATCCAAAATTATTTTTCAAAATATTTCTTTTGGAATTCAGGTCAACCAATATGGCGGAAAAAGCAAAATGGCCGCCAATGCAATAATTATGTAAATATATGATAATAATAGGAAAAATAATCATTAGAAATATTTTATAAACAGATAAATCTAATCTGTGCTCATATGCTATCGAAAATATTCCAAAAGTATTTTTTGGACATTTTTTGCTGGATCCGGGTCAACCAAAATAGCGAAAATAGCAAAATGGCCGCTAAAGTTAAAATTACAATAATAGGGAAAATAATCCTTAAAAAATATATTTATGACAGTTGCTTTTTACATTTGGCCATATTTTAAGCCAAACATATCAAACATATTTTTGTTGGAATTCAGGTCAACCAAGATGGCGGAAAAAGCAAACTGGCGGCCCATTGGTATATAGCTACAATATAGCATGATAATAAAGAAAATAATCCTTAAAAATATTTTTCAACGCATTTAAACCAAAGGCAGTCCATATTCTGTAATGAATATTCAGAAAGTATTTTTTCTGGACATATTTTGCAGGAACCAGGTCAAACAGAATGGAGGAAATAGCAAAATTTCCGTTCATATAATTAACATAACTATAATTAAGTTAATGTTATGAGAACCATTTTGCTATTTCCGCCATCTTCGTTGACCTGGAACCTGTGAAACATGACCAGAAAAATACTTTCTAAATATATATTATAGATTATGGCCAGCCTTTAGGTTTAAATGAGTTATAAATATTTTTAATGACATTTTCTCCTATTATTATAATATATTGGCATAACCAGTGCATGGCAGCTATTTTGCGTTTTCCGCCATATTAGTAGACCTAAATCCAAAAGAAGCATTTTAGCAGATATTAAGGGCACTTGTGTCAAAAGTATTTTTAATTATTATTTCTCATATTTTTTATACATAATGATTGTTATATTGACGGCCATTTTGTTGTTTCCGCCATCTTGGTTAAGCTGAGGTCTTGCATTACATATCAAAATCATGCTTTGAATTTTTTTCGCAACCTTGTATAAAGACATTTAGAATTCCTAATCGAAACATATTTTTAATGATTATTTTTTGTGAATCTTTCAAGTTTTTTTTTTCTAATTACTTTCTTATGGGGGGGGGGGGGGTTTACAATATTGCTTTTACTCTTTCGGCAATTTTCTGCCATATTGGCTGGCAAGTACTTTTGTGTCAAGGATTGTAAAACTCAGTTTTAAATGTAATATACTAATTTTCATCATTATGAATTAGGATTGTGGAAATTTACATATTTTTTAGACAATCTTTGGAAATATTTCATTTATTTTGGCGGCCATTTTGCTTTTCGGTCATCTTGATTCATCTGCATCCAGCCAAAACAGTTCCAAAAGTCAATATTGGAAATTTTGTCAAAAATATGACCAAATTTCAAAATCAGATGTCTCGAAAATAGTTTTAAGAATATTTTCTGAAAATAAAATTGTGTCTAAAATAGTATTTACAAACCGAAAATGATGGCCATTTTGGAAAATCAGCCTCCATTTTGAGTTTTGAGTGGCTAACGAGTTTTTCAAAAGAGCAACTGACAATCTCCAAGGAGTATTTGTGCAAACTTTGGTGCTTCTTTCCACTTGTGAAAGATTTTACCCCGAAAATGCTTTTATCATTACCTCTGCTGTGCAATTTTAGCCGCCACTTTGTTTAAGCTGATAAAAATAATTCCCCAACACTGCCACAGTGCCAATAGCGATTTGTTTAATCTAGAACGTCATTTTAAGCAATATCAATGAAAAACAAAGCTATGTCCGATTCAAGCAAGGCTCACCCTAGTGGCCACCGGACTACTAGGGGTGTCAGATAGCTACAAAGGTTGGGAACCACTGGTCTATAGGATCGTCCCATAGAGTTTGTGTAACAATCAGTCAGAGTGAATACTTTTCGTGTCGGTGGATTATTTGGAACAATGGGGTGGAAGCCACGATTATTGTTTTATTTTAGGAATCCAAAGTGTTTGTAAACCTTAAGAACTACAGGCCTTAGTGTCATTTCTTCCATTTAGCATATAAAATTTTGAATATGATCAAATAATTTTTTCTGCAAAAACCATTTCACTCGCCGTATCGGGCACGTAGTGTTGAGCGGAGAGCTTGCCTGGTAGCATACTTGTTAGCGATTGGCAACAGTGGCAAACAGTGCTGGTGGTGTCAGTTGGGTGCTTACATGGACCGCGAACTTGTCACCATTTGTAAACATTACGCGAATTTCTGGCCGATTGTCTGTCCCCTTCACTCAAAAAATAATCCATTGTAGCTCTTTCTCTTTGTTTACAATACTTATGGTACTGTACAATTTGTACAGTACTTCGGAAGTTTCAAGTATATGCTTTTATAACCATGTTTACCAAAAGCCTCGCGAATCAAAACACTTAATTATATTACTGATTTTGACGCCGTTGGACGAAACTCGTGAAAAGGAGTCACGAATATCCGATGATTAGATAGTTGTTAACTGTAATTTCTAGCCAGGGCCTTAATTTATGTAAAACTATACAAGAAAACTCCGTAAAAACTTACGTTATCTTGCTTCAGTGGTCGGAATACCTTGCTGCTGTGTATTTCTCTGTAGGGTCTATTGGAAAGGCAGTGCATGTTGATATGTCACATAGGTCATATCCTCTGTTTCCACATTTAGACATTTAAGCATATCGTATTGACTGGTATTTGGCACTGAAATGTGTAGAATTTCCTGATCTTAAAATTAGTGTTTAGTTGTTTGTCTAGGGGGTTGCAGAGGCGAGCTATGATTTTTATATGGACCCCTGAAAAGTGCAACAAAATAGTGGAAATAGCGCAAAATTTGAACTCATTTTTCTGATATTTTCGTGATTTATGTCCCAATCAGGCTGAAATTTTGTTGAAACAATACTAAAAGTGTCTTCTAAAGGTGAAAATAGGCACCACTTCATTTCGGTTAGGAGTTACCACTCTAGAGTTTTAAAAAATTTCGGACGAAATTTCTGGAAATCGTCTTTTTTTCAAAATTTCACTCTGTCGCCAGATTTGTTTTCACAATTTTCCTCAGCCCAAACTCTGTCTGAAAAATATGAATGAAAACCTGATGTTTTTGATACAAAATGAACCATTTTCCAGATAAGAGACATGTTGGGTTATGAAATTAAATCACGTCGTGGGTAAGGGGTTAGGTTGTTAGTTTCCCGCCCCTTCCATCTCGTCTGGTGAGTACAGGCATTTTATTAATGTGAAAAATTCTGTAAACACGGTAACCTGAGGACCATCCTGGTGATTCCAACTTTTTGTAGGTGGTCCTTTAGTTGGCTCAGGCTGTTACTACGTACGGTTCTTAGACACTCTTATTTCTGCAAAAACAAAACAAAAACAAACAAACAATTTATCATTGGAGAAACTGTCTCTGTGACTGTACAATCTAAACAGTCGGTAAATGAGCATGCACAGATAAACTTGATGTACCATTCGACTGAGCCGTGAAGCTGTAGACAAAATCATTCAAATATTTTGTGATAATTTAATGCTCTGGGTTCAAACATAGGGTGCCAGTCCCTTAGTAATTAAGCCAAGCAATTGGCCAACTTGTAGGTAATCAAGTATGAAGGGAGGGTGTGATAGCCTAGCGGTTACAGTAAGCATAGGTCTTGTCAGCTAAAGATTGTGGGGTTTTTGGGCCCCATCACGGTGAGTTCTTAAGGAAGACACTTTACCTTTGTTGCCTCATTTTATCTAGGTGTGAAGTGGGACCTGTGAGGGACTTGAGCATATCTGGGTAGATTTTATCTGCAGCAACATATTCTCCAAGACTGTCAGGGTTTGTGACTGGTTCCAATGTTCAGGGTAATATCTGTAAAGCACTTTGCTACTACGTTGTGGTGATAAAGGGCTATAAAACTCAGCCATACAGTAATTAAGGTAAAAATCACTACCCCATTCATGTGTCGGTCTAGGAGATCCATCTTTCAGAATAGACATCCCTCACAGTTGTAGGAATAGGTGTGTGAAGTTCTTCCAATAAATCTGATCACTGTATTCCTTAATCTTTAGAGGAACAAGGTAGGGGCTTGCCATTACCTGTTCTCCAATTCGTTCGTAATCCTCACGCACTAGTCCTAGCTCTCCAGTTACCATGTGTGTCCTGAAAAGAGATAACAATAAACCTAAATTAGCATACGGCTGCTACGGTACCTTGAGTAGAACCCACACGTAGATCGACGCGTAGCCCGTCTGTAGGAGACCTATGCGGACTGTCAGAGTAAACAGGGCAACTATAATTATAAGCCTTCACTGCTGCTCCCGTGGTATGTAGACTACGTAATAATAAAGGCAGTAATATAACGGCAGTAGGATGCTGTGCTGCGATTTGAGCATATAAGTAGTAAATGAGTAGTACATGGATGTATAACAATGCAACAATTATCAGCAGCAATTAGTTAACGGCAGTGCGCCTTAAGTAATGGCAGGAAATACCCACGCTACCAGACAAGTTGCCAATATCAATTAACTCACTCAGTCGTATTGACGGATTCGTTGTATCAGGCGATCTGGACGCCGTCAGGCTCGGTCTACGTCTTGGTGTAAGCTTGAAACAGTTTCTTAAAGTCCCAGTACGACTTTGTATACGAATTTGGATAAGAGAAATGAGTGGTGCTTAAGGTTACTTAAACCCAAACATAACCAGAGAAATGATTTGTTGGAGAAAAAAGACATTTACGGAAGTGAAAGGTTGTTTTAAACAAATCATGGTTGTAAATGTAACGGCTGTTTCAATATGCACAAGGTTCATCACGGTGGGAAGTTCTAGATTATTATGAATATTCATTACTCAGCTGCTTCGACGAGATCACATCATGTCGACGACTGTGCAACACGATGCAGCCAACGCTAGGCTACGATGTGCTTGATGCACGAAGAATTGGCAGATTTCAGGTAATTTTAGATTCCATTTCAGGAAAAATGAATTTAGAGTGTGGAAGCACTGGGTGGCAGTGCAGCCACGGCACTGGGCTTATAGACAGCGGGCGGTACCCAAATATGTGCTTTCGTTTTCAAATTTTGTGACGCACATCTGAGGGACTGAATGAAATTACCCAGAAAGGTTAATTTTAACCTAGTGAACATAACACCGATCTACCACAAGCGAAAGAGTTGGCCTTCGAAGAGAAATTTGAGAGTGAATTGTTAGCTTTATTGTGGTCACAATTCATTGCACGTACTAGTTCCACGAATCTTCTAACACGTACAAACTGTATGTAGACTAATACGTACAGTGCCACAGTACAGTAGTCAGTGTAATTCGAATGCAAAATTGGTACATCTAAACCGAGACATGACAATTTGAAAAACGAAGATAATTTAGCATAAGCCCTTTGAACTGGTTCTTCAGTAGTTGGCGTAAATCCTATACAAAGCTTTAATTAAGGAAACTCTCTACGCTTACCGTACGGTACCCCCCAAACCCAAACATCCTATCCCATTTCAAGAATAAAATACGGCATATGCGTTCCACCTGTAATTAGACCCTATTACAAAATAAACTTTATACCTGTCTCAAATTTATCAAGAACCTTTCAACCCGAACCCTGTTGGACCCAGAGATCTCATGGGAAAAGGTTTGGGATTTATATCCACGTCCGGCCCGAGGCCTAAAAGATTCTCTGCCACAAGCTAGCCTATTAACCAGCTGACCCTGCCGTAAAATGATCGAGGAGTAAATATTTAATGAATGATAAATCCTCCAAACCATGCCATAAGTTCCGTCTATCATCTACCTGGAAACCGAAAGTTACCCCATGCACTGCATAAGGGGACTAACTACAAACCAAAGGCCTCCCCTGCCTATAACACCAAGGCCTCCCCGCTGAAATTCCGATTCACCTAGACGAATCTAATATATCCAATCCCGAGCGCTCTGCCATCATTACGCAATGAGCGTAATGATTGTCATAAGAAAGTCTGATAAACCAAGAGGCGTTGCGACTATTAATAAAAGTCTGATTAAGGCAGAGGCGTTGCAATTATTGATAAAAGTGACTACAAGAAGGAAGCACTCAAGCAATATATCGGGCCCACAGTACCAACAACTCACATCACCATGGAAACTATCTCCATGGTCAAATCTCTCAGGTTTAACCTCTTCCGAAATTAAGAAATCTCCGAGGACATATTACTTTTTTATTTTACCTCAACCCTAGTAACCACGTACAGTATCCGTACACCTGCTCTCGTCCCTGTGGTCTGGGGGTAGTAGAATATGCCCACGGTATTTCCCGCCTGTCGTAAGAGGCGACTAAAGGGAAGGACTTGAACCGTATTTAAACTTGTTGACACTATATAACACATTCGTGTCGGTGTGTCGTTAAATCTCATCTAACTAACTAACCTATAGCTCTCTTCTATATGTTACCCAAAGTCCATAAAAGGCCACCCGAGGGCTCCGTCTTTATCGGGAGACCCATAATCTCTGGCTGTGTGGGGACCTACCCAACAAATATTGAAATTTCGGATTTCTTTCTCCTTCCTCTGGTTCAAAGACAACCAGCGTACGTGAAGGATACGAATCAGATCCTTGATTTGATTAAAAATCTAAAATAACCAAATGGCAGCATTTTACTGGTTATTTTAGATATAGTCGGAATGTAAACCACCATTTATTCCTGATGTTCAAACATGCACCGATGTCTACGACAATGGCTTATACTCATTACCTGTCCTAAGGTATCAAATGAATCTTTCCAACAGATTCTAGAGACCATTATAAAACGCAATTGTTTAAATTCGATACAAACTACTATACTTACAAACATGGGCGTACGCAGAAAAAAAAATTCAGGGGGATACAAAATTTTTAGGGGGGGGGCAAAACTTTTTTCATGGGAAATATTTTACTCCCAGAAAAGAAATTAAATGCTACTTCACACAGTTTTGACAAAGGCGTAGCCAGGAATTTGTCAAGGGGGGGGGGGCGAAGTCCATAGACAGACTCTCAGCACTCCCCGCCACCATGGGTTGGCGCGGAGTGCAAGGAAATTTTGGCCCAAAATGCTTCTCAGATCGCTGGAAATGGCACTTCCAAGGCCTATTTACGGCATATAAAAAGGGGAACCACTAGCAATACCGTAAATATAAACTTTAAAAAATACCAAAAATATGCTGGGGGGCTGCTGGGGCCAAAGTGTTGATATCTTTATTCAATTCCTGTTTTGAGAGTAGAAACCCACACTGAGTGAACTGTTAAGAAATGTTGATGTTATTCGTTTTCTCTTTATTTTTTCTTCTTTTTTTCAAGTTTTTGATTTTCCAGGGGGGCAAGTGCCCCCTTTCCCGCCTCCGGACGCCCATGCTTTCAATGTGACTTGAGTCGAGTCAGACTCGAGTCATTGTACAATTTCTGTGAGGAAAATTATGATACAATCGCTCGAGTCATTTCCCTTTTAAATTAGTGATTCGAGCCATGACACCTTACAACACTGAGCAATTAGGCTCTGCATCCTTGTCCCAGACTGACGGAGATTTGTCGAACCCTGGACTTGCGCCATCTCTGAAATTGTGTGTCATTTAGCATTCTGAAATCTATATCTACCTCAGTATAAATTAACCGGCTATACTGTATAACCATTTAGTGGATAAAAGTGAACATTTTAAGAAAGCATGCCAAGTCGACCCCACAGAACCTGTGGACATCCGGTGAGGCCCAACTCAGATGAAGCGAGGCCCAACTCGGATAACACCTTTGTTACGCAGGACTGATAAGCATGGTTGGCTAGAACTGGAAGAAAATGTAACCCTGCATATCTCTCCCAGTTTTAAGTTTTGTCTTTTCTTGTTTCAGTACTATACGTTACTTGCTTAGTAGTCCTAAAACGATGTTTTAAACGTTAAAATTGAAGCAGTATCGACTGAAATAGTAAAAATGGGGTGCTTTCAACAGCCATAGACTTCCTCCCCGTTTCAAATGTTTCTCAACAAACATCCGGCTAATCCTTCTGTACGTGTTTGCTTCCATAGAAAAGTCACTAGCTTGAGGCCCAACTCGGATATCGGCTCTGCCTGTAATTAGGCCTTTTGGTATAGTTTATTTTAAAATAAACGTTTTTCTCAACTCTATAAAAGTGCAGAATAATTAAAACTCTTCGTTTTATGCAAGTTGAGCTTTTCAATGCTAACATTTAAAAATCTGTGAGAACTCAATTAATTACACAAGAAGCAGCAAGCACAAGGTTTTTATCTGGCAACAAAGTCACCGTTCACTCCTACAGGTGAAACAGCCAGTCTCAAGTCAAAAGAGTGAGACATTGTTATTCCAACGAATACACATTGAACGGGGTTTGAATTGCTTTAAAGCTATTTGAATTCAAGCAAGTGTCTAGGTGTCGGGGGTGTTTTATCAGTATTTCTTTTACCTAAACTAAAGTTACATTCTGACAAAGATTATTAAGAATTGCTTTAAAGCTATTTGGATTCACGCAAGTGTCCAGTAGGTGTCTAGGGTGTTCTATCATTTTTTTTTACCTAAACTAACGTTACTTTCTGACAACGATGCTTTCGGTCCAGGATTGCTTTCTTTTATATGTAAAAGTTAGATTTTTTGTACTAATAGAAAACAGTGGTAGGTGCAGTAAGTCCTACGTAAAACGGTTTGAAAATTTTAAGTTGTCTGCAACGTGTAAAAAAAACGGATGGTTGCAAGACTTAATAATCAATCTCTAGAATCTTGTCGAGTCCCGTCGCGGTATTATAAAAAATGCGTTAAAAATTGTAATTGCTACTTCAATACAGTCATTGTGATGCAAGGGTGGACTGGCTCTTTGAGAGGCTTCGGAAAATTTAAAGGGGCAGTGATCGTGACGACAAGTTAGTTTCTTTCAGAAACTGACCATAAATGGCCCTTAACCCGTGCGTATTGAAAGGTGATCGCCACATCCCAGCGGCAACGGCCAATCCGCCTCTGTTCTTAATATAATGGTTGAGAATTCTGAGTAATGCATAAATCATTCTGAGGGCAGCTTGACTGCGGTAGAGGGTGACGGGACGTGGCCGGGGTGGGGGATAAGGAGATATTACCAAGCCCGTAGCCAGGAAGAAGGGGGGGGTGGGTCCTCTGTACAAAAGCACATTGTCAGCCTCCTCTATTAAATAAAGTTACCATTGCCATAATGCGTTTCCGTATACTCGCATCCCTTATAAATATTTCGCCCTAGCCCTGGAAGCCATCTGTCTCCAATTTCAGTCACCTTGTCTGACTACACACATGAATATTACACAGGCGGAAATGCCGAAGGCTAGGGTGATATCCTCCCCACCCATTTTTAGCAATGCTCCCATTCACTTTCAAGTTTTGCCTCAGTAAATTTTATTCTTATCTTCCCAGTTTTCGCTGAAACACCACCTACCGTGGGGTAAAGGATCATTAGAGGAGCGTTACCTGTGCCTTAATTTGCCCTGGTTTTACAAATCACTTCTTCCATGTCAGTTGACTGCCTGAACAACTACGAAATCATAGATTAAAATCAATTCCGGCCTATTTTATATAATGTTTTATATTTTTTTTCAATTTACACTTCCTTCATTGACATTTTAAATGACAACTTTTGCCGCACCAAACTTAGGGACGTAACAGCCAATGCTGGTGAGCAAGACAGGCAACACCCATTCAAATATCGCTGTAAACGGTACTGAAAATATGGGATATCTGGCAGCTTGTCTTCTGTCTTGTCAGGCTTATCTGGACGTCTTGTCAGGCTTATATTCGGACGAGTAACATGAAAGGGTGATTTTACGGTTACATAAATGCAGCGCAGGAAATGACCGTACAACTTGAAAGATAAAATTAAACACAGCTTGTTAGACCTAAACACTAAACAGTAGGCTACTAGAATATTTGAAACCTAAGTCGTTCAATTCAACGAACAATTGTAAATGATAAAACGTGAAGGTATATGTGCTAACACAAAACAAGGATTTAAAATACAACTTGTACTTTACTTTCAAGGGCCTTTGGCTAAAATCGTTCTCCTAATAACAAAAGCTTGCTTTTTAAAGTAAGAAGCTTATCAACTCCTGTTAGTTTCCTGTTCGAACAAACGAGGTTAGTGCACGGAGTAAGGTCAAGTGCTACACAGCCTGTATTTGAAGACTTGCGGTTAGTCAGGCTCAAACTGATTCAGCTTGAATAAGCAGCCAATGAGAAAGATAAACAGCTTAGCCATGTCCACAGGTTCTGTGGGCTCAACCTGTCATGGTATACAAATTACAAAAGTGTTGTCTTCTAAATCAATGATTCGCTAACATTTTTTAGACTACCTCCCCCGGGCCTTCCACCATTTTGAACTTTCTCAATGTCCCCGCCCCTAGAATATTATCCTGGCAAACGCGGAAGAAATCAGTGGATCTAGGGGGTGGAGTTGTTAAACTTCTAATGCCATTTTTGGATAATTTTGGGACACAAGTTTATTTGGGGGACCGAGACTAAGAAGGAGACGGTGGGATTGGGGGGAGAAAGAAGCCGAGGGGAAGAACCAGCCGAGGGGAACACAGACCGATCCTGGATGCCTCATTGTGCCCTCGCAGCAGTTATGTGTCGTAATTGCCAGGGACCCCAAAATCAGCCTAGTACCAACGTCTCTATTCCCCGTGTTCTCTGTGGCGCCCACCTGAGTGACTTCCCAAAGCACCCGGGGAGGAAGGGACCACTTTGAGAACCACTGTTTTAAATACTAGGCTGTCAGAAAAGGTCACACTATTGAATTTTCTGCTTTGTATCTCAATGTAAAGCGTATACCAGGCTCATAGGCCCTCAGAGGTTACCGGTATTATTAAGTAACCTACTTTTCGAGTAAATATTTTTGGCGTTTTCCTGCACAGAATAAGGTTACGCCATATGATTTCCACACAGAACCTGAATGTAGTTATCTGTTGATGGAACTGAACCATCAAGCAGAGGCTTGCAGGTTCCGCATCACCAGCCTGAGGACAGATTCGAAGATTATTCATAGGCCTAGCTATTTGATGGGAAATCACATAGTTTTAAATTTATCGCAGCACTGTATAATTCACTTCCTTTTCGTTTTAAAAGTCTCCTTCCCATACAAAGGCCAGGAACACATTTATTTGCAAAAATGGAATTGCACGAGTTAGGTTTAGGTCAGTACTTAGACGTTAACCCCTTAGTAACTAATACGGCTGTACATGCCAAGTATTGCTAGGCCCGAACTCATACCGGGAATCAACACGCCTCCACTGCCTATAGTACCCATTGTACGAAAAAGGCTTGATACTAAATCATGCTAGCATTTAGTGGTTCCATCGACTTACTTTCAAACCTCTCGACTGTTTGCTTTTTCAGTGAATCTTGAATAGCAAAATGAGTGATATCTGATGTTCTTTGGAACTTCTCGAACTGGGGGAATGCGTGTATGTGAGGGGGGGGGGGAGTGAGGGGTGATCAGAGCTGGGCTGTGCACACAAACCTAAGTTCATGCTGCTTAGCAAGGACCAAGCTCGCATGCTATATCGTGCAGTTCATCTCCCAGGAACCGCCATTTCTCGACTCACAACCAGGATCGCTCCCACGAGTTGGGACTGAGGGTATTCTTTTTTCAGAATTCGGAGATGCAGATTATACAATTTAGGGCGGAATCACTTTCAGCTGGTTTTCGTTCTTCTCATTGTTTACGTTACACTCATAACCGATGTAGCAGAGATATATACCGTTCCGCGTTCGTGTCACCTGTACTTAGTGCTTCCACGTTTAGTTACCTAATTTTAATCTCACGCACCAAAAAATCTCACCACATTTTGTTAAATGTTTCTTTTACTCCTATAATGAATATTTCAAGTCCATAATTGTATATAAACACGTAATTATAAAACAAAGTGCTGTTGGAAGACGCTGCAGCCGCAGTATGTTATTATGTGAGAAAAGCGTGCCTTAAAAATGGAAGTGTTGTGTCTACCTCACTTTCGCCAAATTTCGGATTTTAGGGATTATTTTTATTTCTATTTTTTAGTTCCATAGGCCAAATGGATCGCTTGTGGTAGTTGCATGGGTAATCACTTTATCTTTTTACATGATTCTGTATTTTTTCAATCAGTCCCTCCGAGGTGCGTCACGAAGTAACACGATAGAGCATGACAGATCACGGTCTATTACTTCTCAGGACGGAACGTCTTAAGCTAGCCGCACACTACACGACTTAGCACACCGCAACCCAACTCGATCGTCGGGTCGCCAACAGTAGTGAGGTGTGCAAGATTTTAAGACTGCGATTGGCAGCTTTAAATCAGTTTTAAGTCGCGCCGACTTCAGTCGGGAAGAACCAACATGTTCGTTCTTCCCGACTGAAGTCGGCGCGACATAAAACTGGTCCTAAAATTTCCAGTCGCAGTCATAAACTCATGCACACTATACGACTGTTGGAGATCCGACGATCGAGTTGAGTTGCGGTGTGCAAAGTCGTGTAGTGTACGGCTGGCTTTATCGTACCTTGTCTTATTACATATATATAGTTTGTAGTATATGTACGTAATGTTTCGAACGCCTGTGTCTGTGCCAGGCAACAATATCTTGCTTAGGATTTCAGGTGAGGTTTTCCTCCTTTTTCATGTTAGTTGTGCTGCAATTTTGTTGGCGTGGGTAATTATTTCTAGCTACAATTCAATTCTAAGCCTACACTAACCTGAGTTTAGTCCTAGGCTGTTTGTGTAGTCCATCCGTTCGAATATACAAGCAAATGCTCTGCACTGTTTACGTGCGTACATTTCACTACAGTTGAGCATGTAGGCAAGGACCTATAGTTGTTTATTCATGAATAATTATAAACAAACAGACTTTCATTGGTTCATACTCCTGACTGATAAGCCTATTACGAGGGGAGAACTCGAATTTCAGTTGGCAAGCCGAATTCAACATCTGCATTTCGGACAAAGATTACTCCCGAAGAAGCTAAGATTGTTCTTCTAGGTATGTTAGTGCTTCTTAAACTGTTACCAACTTCATATATCTGGATCTCGTGCTATGACGATTTTTGGCGGTTTAAGTATTTCTTTATACAAAGTCGTTCTGGGACTTTAAGTAATAAGATGAGGTGCCCTAAATTGAGTTGGCTATGACTGAGCCAAATTATCCTCGCGTGAGACTAAAGAAGTTATTCCCTTCGCCTCGCTAATTACATAGCGCTTCGCTAATTACATAGCGGGTGCATAACTACAAAAGCGAGAACGGGTTATAAGTATTCAATAGGCACATTGAAATAACCACAATATGAATATTTAGTAAATGATAAATTGATAAAGGTATGATCAGCACAGTAGTAGTTTTGTACCTGTAATTTGTAATATCCTCCTGTTGGCACTTCAGAGCTAGTGGTGTGGTATACTCGCTTATAAGTCCTTTCTAGGTGTGATCCAGAGCTGCAATGGTGAGCTTACAGCTTGTGCTATACTGGACACATTGCTCACTAGCACATGTGACATGAGGACCTAATTAACATTTCTACATGTGCTGCATCCTATCCACACTTGTGCATTAACATTTCTACATGTGCTGCATCCTATCCACACTTCTGCATAACTCAGGGGGATCCAAGGGGGGCTTTCTTGGGCTCAGCCCCCCCCCTTTTTCGCCACATCAACAATAACAAATACTCGAAAGTTAGCATAATGTTTATCTACGAGAATATTCAAGGGGGCTTTCAGCCCCCCCCCCCCTTTTCGAAATGTCTGGATCCGCGCCTGTAACTTCTATTGTTAAAGTAGCCTGAAGATTCTGTTGTGTGTAGAAAACTGTTAAGTGGAATGCAGAGGGAAAGTGCTTCACTAATGAGGTCACTACAAATCCTGTTAATGCTAATAAGGCAGTATCTAAACATTTTTCTGGGCCTATATTGATTATTCCTCATTCTCAATTTACTACTAAATGCTATTCTCATGTCTCTTTGAAAACAGAATAGATTAGACCTGGGGAAGCTTGTGCACCCAGTAACATAGACTGCAGTTCTTACACACTACGCAATAACTATACAACAAAACCCACAAAGATTTAGTCCATGACACTTAGCATTCCTGGAAACCCGTGTATGCTTCTAGGGCACAGTGTACGATGTAGAATTGTAACAAAACAACCCAGCAGTACATTCAACAAGATTATCCTTTTAGGATGTTACTGCTGGAGTAGTCCTCGTGTAGCCTACACCCACTGTACGTACACTACCGGTGGCTCACTGGCCATGTGATATCTCCCAGTGTACTCTCCCATGATATTTGCAAAGAGGTCTCAAATTTCTGGTATTTGTCATTTTCCAGTACTGGCTAGACCAGTGTTTCCCAACCTGGGGTAAATTATCCCCGAGGGGTAATGGTCCTATGGGCGGATTTTTGGGTTAATGCGTAATGGTTCCAAAAATGGGAAACACTAGTCTAGAACAAATGTACAGTATGAACAGTTACACTAGATACAAAATTATTCAAGGTGAAGGAGACCTGGAACCCTCTGGAACAGGTACTAGAGGAGTTGTATATATTAATTTATGTCAATAACGTATTATATAGTGTCATAAACCAATTACCTTAAATGTATTAGGAGTGCTCTCCCAGCAAAAAATATCCAGTATACTTTAACAGTTTGCACACTGTGCACTATAATTCTTCCCACTTCAACGAGGGTGACAACATGGTGTAGGGGTTTCAGAGGCGTGCGCAGGATTTGGGGGATGGTGGCGCCTACTTCTCATTTCGCTCGACGGAACTCTCATTTCCCGCGACTGAGCCCCATTGTTACCCAAAATTTACTTTCAAGTTTAGCTGTTTTTCATTTCTCCTGACCGGAGCCCAAAGTGGGAGGCCATGCCCCCCTCCCAGGCCCCCCTCTGGGCAAGCCACCCAGGAGTTCGATTGTGCTTTTCACCAACGCATTCTAGGTTCAATCGAATGTCTTCCCTAGCTCATCAAAAACGTTGTTTTGAAGGTGTTGTTGGTGTCAGAGTTTCATGTGTGCTCGAGCAGCTATAACTGCACAATTTCAGATTCCATTCTGTTGTACGGTTGGGATTAAAGATTCAGGGTAATTCTTAAAACCGTCGAATGAGCTCATATATCGGCTTAAACCGAACACTGTTTTTCTAGCCTTGCATGATTTGTGACTGTGATATTATAATGTACAGTGAGCAAGATATTTGGATGCATAGGTGAAATGCATTTTTGGAAACTTACTTTTTTAAAGCAGATAAACTGTAAACTACGTTCCCTAGACCGTTTATTAGCAGGCAGCCAATTTCATAGCATGTACAGTAAATACTGTACATGGTGGAATATCGTTTCCAGTTTTAAACTGTGCCATGTAATAATTTTGTAACACGAGGAACGTTTAAATATCACCAATTTTCCCCTAACCCTAACCCTAACACTAAAGATTACCCTAACCCTCAAAAAAATAAGAGTAAATTCTGTTAAGTTTGTTAGAGGAATCGAACCCAGAACCCCGAAAATCATGGTATAATGCCTTCCTTCTCGACCATGGTGGAATGATACCATACTTAGAACATGAAATCAGTCCATGATGAGAAGATGATTCCAATTGTTTTTTATGTCAATCTCATTACTGTTCATGGTGGGTGGTGCGCTTAGAACCAAATCCTTTAAATGCCAATATTGAAACCAAATGTCCATTTGTTCAGAATTGGTTGACATGGAGTGGTGTACATGTGCTGATGGTCCATTATTGCATCTCATTAAATATTCATAAGGGGCTAGGCTAAACCTCATGGTGGAATCGCATAATATCATTTGAGATCAACTCGGCAATAAAATTTTCAACTCACTCGCATGGCCCTCATCATGAATGCATGATCGTCATTGCTTTGATAGTAATCAACACTCATCTAAGGGTAACAAGGCTCAAACGCCAAATTCTGGGGGCATGTTTACTTTCAGAACATGCGAGTCTTGTTTCAGACAGCTGGGTTTTACCTGAAAATCAATCAATCCCAGCTCCTGAGGGCTCCTTTAATATGTGGGAAATACTGTAGGTTCATTGGACAGATTTCTCATGTATGCTCTGCAGTTGTGATGGCCAGAAGGCTGCTACCCCTCTCAACATGTACTGTAGGAAAGTGGCTAGAAAGGCTAGAACATGGATGTAAAAAGGTGGTCTTGGGACCAGAGGAAGGGGGAACAGGGTCCCCACCTTGGCGTCAAGTCGGAGAAAATGAGGAAAAACATCTAAATTTGGAGGTGAATTTTGGCAAAATGGGCTCAGTCGGGGGAAATGAGGATTTGGCCCCACCACCCCAAAATCCTGTGCAGACTACTTTGTAGAGGTAGCTGCCACCCGTTCATAGGAAAGTGGCTGAAGGCTAGAACCCAGGGTGTAAAAAGGCAGTCCTTGGATCAGGAGGACTTTGGTTACATATCGGAATTACTTGTACTCGCAGCGCTCATTAACCAGCGTTCCATGGACTGTTCCATTATCAAGTAAGTTATTAGGTTCGTACAGCGTTGAAAAGTCATGATATCTTAATCACATAAAAGCCGCGTATTACTCATTTCATCAGTCGAAGGAAACATCTATAAGTTTCACATATGTCTGCGGGCTATTCTAGTTAACAGTTGTCTGAATAATTACAAATTTTTCTCATTTATCTCAATGTGCACCTTCGAGTATCGTTATAGGCTTATTACAGAACCACTTCCACGAAAACAAGATCGCAAAATAAAACAACGTAGTTACATGTGACAGCGTAAAGCTAGTTAAGTCACCTTGTGTTGGAGGGAAGATCAAACGTTTGGATAAAGCATTAAATCTAACCTTGACTGTAGGTGATACTACACATGGGCACTGCAGCCAGGGCCGTAGCTAGGGTCATATGTTTGGGGGGGGGGGGTGTGAAGGTCCCAAATTCCGACTGGATAGATATATTTTCCAACTGAATGGTGGCGCGTAAATTGCACCATTTTTTATGCGCCCTGCGTTTACATACGGCAGTGAGGATCCTTCCTTTGTGACCACATAAAGGTGCCGTCGTGGGGGAGGGGTCTAAGGGGAGGGGTTGACCCCTCCCCTTTGAGAAATTCTTGTTAATTTAAGGTTGCTTAGATGCAAAATGGAGCTATCTTTGGGATATTTTTGGAGCGGATCATATATGGCTAGAAAATGTCCATAATTAAATGAATTGTAATTTTTCCGACTGGTTTGATTCTTTTTCCAAATGAGTGGCGGCCCGTAAATTGCATTTTCGTTTTTATGGGCGTTACTTTTGTATGATGCAGCAGTGGTGATCCTTCCTTTTTCACTTCATAAAGGTGCCGTCCTGGGGGTTAGGCCTAAGGGGAGGGGGTGTCCCCCTCCCCTCTGAGAAATTTTGTTAAGGTAAGGTTGCTTAGATGCAAAATGGTGCTATCTTGGGATACTTTTGGAACTGATCATATATGGCTGGAAAATGTCCATAATTTAGTGAATACTAGGATTTGGTGAAAGTAGAAAGTATGTTGTCTAAGAGAAGAATACGTTGTCAACAAACATCCTGAAGCCCCCCCCCCCACACACACACCTTTTGACTACTTTAATGCCTTCTATTCTGGCATCTTTTGCTGGCATATACCTGTATAGGCCTCCTGGAAGCTCTGGATCAATAATATAAAATGGGGCAATGACTGGCATCTAAATAATAATATAGAGTATGACGCCAAGCACTTTACATCTATCGTATTTTTACCAATTTTGAACGAAAATCGATACGAACAATGGGGAATGGGCGGGAGGGAGAGTATAGGTGCAGAAAAATGATACTAGACCTCCCAGACAGGTATAGCAAAAAGGGTTTAGGACTAACAAGCGCGTTTTCAGAACGTACACCTAGTTTATTCTATAAAAGTTCACTGGTACGTTGTGCTTATAATGTTCATAAGTGATACAACGTGGATTGTGAGGATTGCGCGTAAAGCGCGCCAAAATTTTGGGGTATACTTCAATGCCAAAATGAAAAACCTGCACGCAGGCTCAGCCAGGGGTGGTGCTTTGATTTGCCGACACGGGGGGAAGCGCCCTGACTGGGGCCAGCTACTCTAAGTCCCGACAGATGTAATGGATTGCCGAACTCAAAATATAAGGAGCGCGAAGCGCGCCGAAAAATTTGGCGTTATATTGAATTTTCATTAAGGAAAGTTGAAAATGTTTGGGCTTTTATTGAAGAATCTGGACAAAACCAAGAAATTTGTTCGGGTGACTGCATGGTCGTCGTCGGGGATTACATTCTTTATCTTACCCATTAAGGATCTCCTACGAAACTGAAAGATCTTTTTCTTACAAAATATGTTTGCCACGATGGCGAGGCTGAAGAAAGAATCTTCTAAAAGTTAGGAAAAAGAGGAAAGAACTTCGGAATGATGCATGCATTTTCGTGTTTCTCTAGAATCACGCCTACAGGGAAGAACAACATTTGTGGAAACGTTGAAATCCAATATGTTTGAAACGGGGGCGTTACCACTAGATAGAACTAGAGATGAAAGCGCGCGTAGCGCGCGAAAAATTTTTTAAGTTATAGAAAAATCGTGACGCATGCGCGCGAAGCGCGCTTAAATTTTCATTAAATAAGATTTTCATAATAAAACCTGCATTCAGAATCTCCATCAAAATACGTTCAATTGCCCAACAAACCAACATGCCACTCAAAAAGCCAGTCTTTTACCTGGTAATTTGTAAACACCTTTCAACTTCTGCTGTTGTGCTTCTCCGAAAGTTGCTATCGGAAGATATTGAGAATAAGAAAAACACTGAGGTCAGGTTTGAAGCGCGCGGAGCGCGCAAAAATTTTGAAAGTTTGAGAAGACTTTGCGAAAAAGGACAGCTTTGATTTGATTTTACGTGAGGAAAATAACGTTTGGTATTATTCTCACTTGGTCTAGTTGGAAAATATATACAAAGTTGACATGGGCTCAGTCGGAAAAATGTGCTAGACTGAGATATCAGAAATTCCAACTGGCATTTCAGATTTTCCGACTATCGTCGCTCTGACGACCTTTGGGGGGTGAGACACCCCCCGGGCGCGACGGCCCTGGGTGCCATGAACCGCTCACTCCAGTGTGTGCTCGTATGTGTATGTCTGTGTGATACCAAACAGCCAGGTAGTTGCTGTGATAGGAGGGCTTGACTTCAGAAGTAGTTGCTGAATGGTTGAATGGAAAGAACAAAATATCTTGAAAGAATATAATCACAAATTAGACCAAGGAAGGAACGAGTTGTCGCGTGGTCATTGTAGTAACTTCTTCTGTCTGCTGTCTTTGAAGCACGAGTTCATGTGTTCTTTGCAATGAAGAATTTTTTGCTAAGTCGACAAACACGGTTCGTTCACTAGGGTACTGGAAGAGTAGGCTTTGAAAAAGCTGCAAATAAGTTTTGAATATTCCTGAAACCTAAGATACTTTGATATGGGAGTGCAAAAAAAAATTAAAACTATTAAAGGGGACAATACATTCTCACTCAAATCTTTTCAAATTAACAATGTTTGAAGGAACTATGAAGGTATTTGATGATTTTTTAAGCATTATCAGTTTGTCACGTAGACTACGTCTTTAAGAGATTTTATATTGATTTTTCAATTCTTCCTCATAATATGACCAATCTACATACCAAGAATGAAAAGTGTTCATCATAGGCTTGTTCCTCTTAATATGAAAAATCTATATTCTAAGTGTGAGGGTTATCTATCATTCCTGTCTTATCCATCTTACCTGGCCATCCTTCTACCAAACGAAGCAGGTCCTCATTTGTCAGGGATCTGATGTCATACAGACCGTCACCAAATAAACCTTTTCTAGGCTACAAATCAAAAGAAAATTGTGTAAAAGTAATGAAAGAAAATAATGTGAACAACAAAATAAACAACTAGAATGCATTGTGTTGAATATGTTAGCCCGCTAAATGAACAGAGATTGAAAATTCAAATATAACAGAGCTTTTTACTCCACCCCGGCTTTAAAACCAAGGTGCAAAAAAAAACAAGAACCACCCTGAATAGGATTAATGTGTTAATGCCAGTTGGACCATGTTCAGTTCAGTTCAGTTCAGTTCAATGTTTATTTCTAGCAAATTTGTACCATATTTACATAAGTGCAATTTATATATACATTTAACAAGCGTATCTAAATAACTAGAAAAGGAGGAAAGAGAAGTCAAGACTTATGAGCTTTTCCCCTCTTAAGATATTCTACTACACTATAACTACAGAATAACTACAAAATAAGTGAAGACAATATGCTAGAAAAATAATAGATGTGAAATGAGATATGAAGTATGAAATATGAAAAATGTGATGGTTGCATTGTCTATTCAGCAATTACAAACTTCTTAAAATTGTATTTAAATGAGCTTATACTTCTACTTTCTCTGATACTTAGCTCAATGAAATTCCAAACATTTACCCCACAATATGATATACAGAGCTGTTTTTTATTTTGTTGTTGTTGTTGTTTTAACACGATTTTGTCTAAGATTCCCACTTTGCTTGGTGTTATAGTTGTTTGTCGAGATAGAGAAATAACTTTGAATGTTACTAGGCAATAAAGTATGATATGCCTCATACATGAAGATACCCGTTTTATACTTAATTAACTCAAATAATGTCAAGGCCTTTAACTTTTGAAACAAATGTGTGTATGGGTAAGTGGGTTTGCATGGCACACAATTCTTATAATTCTCTTTTGTTTTATATTGGCGTAAGATTACTTTTATGTGTATTACCCCATACTTCCAGACAATAATTCAAGTATGGTAAGAAAAACGAATGATATAAGGTACATAACGCACTTGAGCTTAAAAGGTTGCTAACTTTGTGAATAATAGCAATACTTTTTGAGAGTTTATTACATAAATTAGAAATGTGCTCCTTCCAGGTGAGTTTCTTATCAATTAAAACACCAAGGAATTTTGTGCAGGTAACCTCTTTTTGATATGTATATCATTTATCTTAACTTCTAAATTGGAAGTGAAGATCTTCTTGTTAGTTAATAACACATAATTTGTTTTGTCTAAGTTTAATGACAGTTTGTTCATTAAAAACCAGGTTTAAAGCTTAGAAAACTCACAAGTGACACTCTTGTATAGAGTACCTAAATCATGTTGTGAATAATAAATATTGGTATCATCTGCAAATATTACAAATTGAAGTATGTCTCAAACATTACATATACCATTTACGTACAAGATAAATAATTTTGGTCCAAGTATTGAACCCTGTGGTACACCACATCTAATTTCACTTAACATTGAATTTATATTTATAATCTATGTATTGCTTTCTATTTTTTAAATAACTTTTTAACCACTCGAGTACAATTCCTCGAAAACCATAATGTTGAAGTTTTTTAATAAGCAGTCCATGATCAATTGTATCGAATGCTTTCTTCAGATCTATGAAAACACCTAATATAGACACTCTCTTATCAAGGCAGTTGTTATGTCTTCCATTAAATTTACTAATGCATGAGAGGTTGAACAGCCACTTTGAAAACCATACTGACTGCTACAAAGAATATTATCTTTGTTGATAAAATCTGTTAATCTTTTATCAAAAAGCTTTTCCAGAATCTTGGAGAATTGAGATAAGAGAGATACTGGCCTATAGTTTGTACACATACATTTGTCACCAGACTTATAAATAGGTACAACTCTAGCAATTTTCATATTATCTGGGAAACAGTCTTGTATAAAAGAAGTATTAAAAATAAGTGTTGAAGGTTTAACAATCGGGTGAATAATCCTTTCAACGATAGCCATACTTACACCATTATGGTCAGCAGATGTCTTACTATCTAAACTTTGTACAATATCTAATATTTCACTTTCTGAAGTTTCTAATAAATACATGGAATATTTATTACTCTCACCTAGATAGTCGTGAATCTTACCATTACAACTTGGTATATTGGAAGCTAAAGAAGAACCGATGCCAACCATGAACTTATTAAATCCTTTAGCAATTTCAGATTAATCACATAACGTCTTACTGCCATCCTGGAAGGTGTCTGGGAAATTACTATCATTTCTTTTTGTTTTATTTATGACCCTGTTTAATACTTTCCATGTCTCCTTAACATTATTTTTTATGTTTTTCTAGTATGTTTGAATAATAATCTTTTTCACAGTTTCTAAGAATGGTTGTTAATTTATTTTTGTACCTTTTATACCTTTGTTCCCTATCAGAAGATCTATTCTCGAGAAACTAACGATATAAATTATTCTTCTTCCTGCAAGCATTTCTCAGACCTTTAGTAAACCATGGTTTATCTGGTCTTTTTCTACTGATCTGGCGGTTTCTGAGAACACAACATTCATTGTAATGTTTGCAAAAGATTTCAATGAAGTTATTGTATCCTACAATTTTCCTTCACAATCACTTAGATTTTTTCAAGCACTTCCTTACCACTGACATAATTTTTCTTCAGCTGTATTCTTTTTAAGTTCCATGAATGACTGTATGAAGCTACTTTATGCCGTCCAAGTGCATTTTGTTTCTTATCATTCTTAATTAAGACAATTAACAACACGTACTGTTAGTTGTTGTAACGAACAGTTATAACAAGCAACATTTTCAATCTTGAAAGCATCCCTTCCTGTTAAATATTCTTTTTACAGAATAACTTGCATCTTTACATCCCTGTTGGAAATTTGTGTTAATTTATATTTATTATGAAAAACATCTGTAATCTAGAAACTATGTTGAGAGGAAGAATTTTCACATTCTGCAATACTATAAGGTGCACCAAACCGCCTAAGAACTTGAGAGGTGCTATTTAACATAGGCGTAAGGTTTATTGAAGTGGGGGTAAAAAATACGTAATCAGTGATGGCCGGATGAGAAAAATAGGGGAGGGACACAATATCCTAGGAAAATGTTACGTGGACTAATTGTAACACTATGTAGATGGAGTGCCCCATGAGTTTTCACCTTTAGTACCAAGACAATTTTCGCCCCAACTGGCTTCCAAATTGCAGAAATTGGCACTTTCCAGACCTTGTAAATCCATATAAACTTTTCAATGCAGTCCAAAGGGAACGTAAATTAAACGTGTCTTTACAGCATTAAAAGTGGTGGGATGAAAGATTGTTTCTGTGGTGGAAGGCGCTTAGAAGCAAAGCAATGCTTCGTTTCGATTTCACACGAGCAACATGCACTAAAATCAAGAGAGTAGCCGGGATTTTCCCAAAGGGGCCAAGCTCCCTGACAGGAAGGCCAGCAATCCACAGCTACTACAGATTGGCAAATGATGGCAAAAGCAAACTTTAGGAGTCCGAAGAGCGCAGAATACGTGGTGTTTGTTACTCAAGGCACTTTAAATATTTGTAAAGTTTACTTAGAAGACTAAATAAAAATGAGGGATTATTTTTTGCAAAATTAACTGTGCGATTAGAAGTCGTCGATGATTACATACTGAAACCTAAGTTGAAGTCTCCACGACGAAACTGGAGAGGCTTCTCCGACGGGGGCATGCCCTGCCCCCACCAACTGCCATTCCTGCTAGAAATTACCACGTACTGCCTAGAAACCAATGCTGTTTTGAAAAACAAGGTGACATATGTTTTGGTTAAATGAAAACATTAACCCTTAATTTTGAATAACCAACAAACGTGAATTCTCAGGCTATCAAAGGAAATGTATACTTACTGTTGGAGTGGGCTGTTTTGTGCAGTGTTGAAGCAAAACAAACACGAAGGTTCTCAGTTTGCCGGAATTAACTGAACTTATTCTGAATTTGGACTAAAACTACCAAAGAAGACTCACCAGCTGTAGTGTAAGTATAACCAGTGGTGGAACATCTATATAGTCGGCGACCTTTTTAGGTTTTTATCGTACTTTACTCTTGCACCATTATTGGCATTGCTTCCAAATAACATGATTTTACAGTGTTATTTTTAGGCCAAGATAACAAAATTTCCAAACAGCAGCCATTATCTGTATCATATTCCAATGGGAATGCTCATCTTCTCTGATCTAGGAGGTAGGTTTAGCCAAACCTTGTCTACGCGCTGTACACACACTATAATGTATGGTGGAGCTTTGTTTAAGTCATTGCTTCTCAACCAGCCGTGATAAAAAATACAAAATACAGGGAGTGATCTCTAATTCACTCTCGCAGTCCCAATTGCAAGAAAGATGTTGAGTAGGGCGCAAAAATAAATGTAGCAAAATAGCAATGCCCTCGTACGGTATTATTGTCAACATGAACAATAAAAATAGTCTATGCAGATTCCAAATTAGTTCCTAAAAACTGTTTCCCAAACCATTTGAAAAAAGCCTTCTGGTTAAAATAAAACTCTGGTCCTAATGGGAATGGCTTTAAAGTACAGGACTGATATCTGATGAGCAGCTTCCTTTTTTCTTTCCTTCAAGTGACCATTTTCAAGGTTACATAGGCATGACAATCGGCTTGCTTACTCCGTTAATGCAGAGTGGTCATGTGGCACTGCATGATAATGCCATAGAATGCTTCATTCTGTACTTTCGTGATTCTCAAATGCCAGGAAATCACATCTACTAAAGTTTACTTTCATTTTTTTATGAAGAATGTGCTCTTGGGGGCCAACCAGACTATCCGTCTTGGTCATTTGCCAACAATTTACTTAATTACTTGCTATTGCAAAGGAGTCACATAAGGATTTGCATAATGATACATGGTTCAGGAGAATTTTTGGTTCTTTAGGTTCTTATCTTGATTTCCAGATGCCAAAAATGTACATCTAACGGTGATTAGTTTCCGAAATTTTGTTTCCCCCTTTAAGGTTTATTGCCTTTGGCCCTAGCAGATTTAATCTTTATCCTCACAATAAAAGTTCTTGTTACATAAAATATTGAATCTGAACCTGAAAAAAACATGAACATTAAGTGGATTATAATGGTAATAGAAATACTTGGGAAGGAGAAATGGTGAAAATTACGGTGAAAATTAGGCTAACATTATTTATTCGCAACAGTCGTTTGTATTTAAGGTCTGAGATAGAAGCGGCTTCAAACGAAATACATTTTAAGATTAAGTAAGTGATGATTTGCTACGACTATGTTTAATGAGAAGAAAGCTGATCGACTATGGCTATCTTTAAGCCTCCAAAACAACAAATGAAAACTATGCTTTTTATATCAAAGAACAAACATATGAAATTTGTTTTTAAACCAAAATGGATGTAAAATTTTCAAAAATGCTTTTATTTCCCTTTACTTGTTAAATTATAAGTAACAAAAACACAATGGGAGGTCCCATTTTTCAAACTGCAGGTTATAACCTAAAGTTGAACGTTTTGATCAGTTTCTCGCTAAAAGCTGTATTCTGATTTTGTTGGTAGCCTAAGTGACTCTACCAAATTTTCCCTCATTCTCAAACGATCATTGAATTGGCATTGAAAATAGGTGCTAGTGTCCTCATATCGACATCGTTGTCTTGAGAGCTGGTTTGTCTAAAATCAACATTTTTTAAAGGATAAGGATTTGATCCAGCTGGCATCAGCATTTCGAAGTGCCGTTTTCCATTCACCAGACGAGGCTTGCTTCCACAGTTCAAGATTGCTTGATCATCTTTTAAAGCCAGTCTGGAACGGAACACGCATAACAGACCTATGATGTTGGGTTTGACAGCTGAGAGGATGGTAATGTCAAGTGTCCCATCAGGGAACTTCAAGGAACAAAACCTCTTCAAGGGTAACGTTCGGTTCAGGCATCCGGCAGAAATGAAATTAAGAGGAGACCGTTACTACTTACTAGGTCACCCATGCAACATTACAGTTCAGTAACGCTAATACATTGGAATAAAGTATCAAAATTGTTCGAACAGGATAAGGATCGAAATAAAAGGAATTCCATGTTTCTTGAGGAAGCTTCAAATTTACGTTGTTTTGTACAAATATGCTTACTTCCCTGTTAGCAAAATCTTAAATATCCCACAGCAGAACAAGGCCATTGTCGGACAAGGTTGTGTCTTGAAAGAGGGCGAGTAGTGTTTTTAGGGGTGGGGAAATTTTACAGGGCAGAATTTTTCCTGAGGCGAGATATTTTAAGGTAGCACGCCCCCATTAGGAACTCAATATTAATGCGTCATTTATTCTCCTTCACAAGTAACATCAATTAGAGACATTGGGATAACTTTTGTGATATGTTACCAAATAGAATGGGGTCTTTTGTCAATTCGATATAAAAGCAGACTATATAGATAAAGTATTACTGGTGGCAAAATGGGGTCAATTGAAGCATTTTGGGGGAAACTAGGGGCTTAGAGGCTGGCGGCTGTATATTAGGCTTTGACTGAGTAAAAAGGCTCTTGGAAAAGGTGCGGAAGCTTTGAGCTCGCTAGCAAAAAATCTTCACGGTCATGGTATAGTAAATTGAATATGCCATGAATGGCCAACTTGTTAGCTTTCTTGTGAGGGGTAGCTTGTACCTGGCGAAAACTTCTACAAGGTTTTGGAGGGCACTTTACTATTTCAAATTAGTGTGTAAGTCAATGGAGGAATTATTGAGGGTATGCTACCTTAAGGCTTTGGTAATGTTTGTTCTCAATATCTTTACGGGGATTTCTCTATGGTGTACCCTCTCGGCGCCCTGGCTACAGGCCAGGGCAGAATGTACAAGCTAAATTTATTGAACATGCAATTAATCTACACTAAAACTTAATACCATGTAGCATGAAACTGCAACTGGGCACACCGGATTCGATTTTGCTATACAATTTCTAGGGATACCACACCACACGTCACGATGCCCGTCAAGACCTCGAAGGACATTGCAGGCAGTCATGTTGTAATCAGATCTTACGATTATGCCATTTTCTATGGTTCAATATCGTCACGGCCCGATGCAAAACACTTCATATATCTTTAAAACTTTTTAACAGGTCTTCATATTCTGGACTAGCTTATGTTGCGACAAAATTTTGTCGTAGAGGTTCACACACGGATTAGCATGGGCGCCAACAGGTAAGGAAAGGGGGACATATCCCCCCACTTGAGATAGGGAATATCAAATCTTTTGAATCCTAAGAACAATATTAGGCACATGTTTGATTCCATAGTTTACAATAAAGCTGATTTAACGGAATATTACTCAAAAATTGGGACATTGCGATTTATTAAAAGTGTGGAAAATGACTCAGCTTGCACCACGGGTCCCCTGGAACCCGCATTTTTACCGGTCCCCTTGAACGGGCTCCACATTCCTCGTTTTTGACGCTTCATGGTTTCGCTTCAATTAGTTTTGATCAAGGTAATGTCCCGCGACCTCCCCTCTTTTGAAAAACTGATGACGCTTTTGCAGATTGTAAGCATTTCGTGTAGTATCATAAAACGTGTTAGGCAAAGTTGCACTTTGTGTGCCGTCAAACGCTAAAATAAGTTCCAAAGGAGAAAATGACATCTCTTAAGACCCCTTCTCAGGACGATGTTTTAAAAAATTCTGCTTTTGGTTATAAAAAATTCGAATTCAAAATTTCGAGGAAATATACTAAATGATACAGTTTACAAACCCTTTAGTGTATTACGTTATATATCACATGAATTACATTATAAGTGTTGATATGTATGCCTAAATTGTTACAAATACTACAATGCACAAATGCATGCCTTTCCCATTCCTTTTATTTTGTTTTTTTTTTCGACCACTCACGAAAAAATATTACAGAAAAGTGTGCAGAAAAGGTCCCCAGGGGGTTCCATCCTCCTTCTTGCGTCCCGAACTTGTTGATAATAGAATAAACCTCTGAGATGTTCTTAGATTGCTTTGAATGACTGCTAATAGGTACAAAGATATGTAGTAAATTCACTTCTTTAACAAGATCAACAGACTGGCGGCTGGTCGATGAAGGACATAAGGAATACCAAATTTCACTTTCACTCTTTATTTTTCCGGTCTGTGGATAGGATAAATTTTTGTCATATTTGGCATGTGTACATAAGGAATCAAAGAGACACATAAACAAACTGCAAATGAAACAGTCTACCCCCTTTTTGAACTTTTACTGAGCCTGAATCATCTGTAAGGTAAAAGCAGAGCTATACTAAGATGAGCATGATTCATCGGTGCCTCCGTCCCTCTGCTGCTATCTATGGGTCCAGAAACCAAACTTGAGTGAAACAGAGCAAACATTGGGAGAAAATGACACCCTTTCATCAACATTGCTGTTAGCGATTGAAAAAATACCCTTTAGGTAGCACACCACCAATTATTCTGCCATTGACTTACACACTAATTATGGTCCATTTCGTGGCCCCTGGACTCTCGTAGAAGTTTTCACTGGGCACGAGCTACCCCTCTTATGAAAGCTTACAAGTAGGTCTTTAACAGCGATTTCAAATTTGTGTACCATGAATCTTGAGATTTTGAGATAGAAGGACTTGTATAATAGAGTGGAAGTACTACTTTTTTACTCATTCAAAATGCCATTTTGCATTGCGGAAGGATATATTGCAAAACAAGTGCCTGAAATACTTTCAATTTTTTTTTTATTTTTGTAGGATGAGTACTTTAATTCCTTTCCTACCAGATACATATCACAAATTGAACACATCACTTCAGCATCATGTTGTAAACTATCTCCCAAAAAGCTATTCTAGGGTGTTCAATTCGTAGGGTCCCCGCGGGGATCCCCTTGAATTGGTGGTATGTTACCTCTAGAGATTGATGTCATTGGGAGAGAGCGGTGGATTTGCCATTCCAGCCATGGTTAATGTCAACTTATCCTCTTAACTTGCCTGACATCAAGGCGTTCAAAGCTCCAATATGTTTAAACTTAATATTTTAAAATGCAACTTCGGCGTCGCAGACGGACCACAGGGGGACAGAGTAGGCTCCTGTGAGATATTACCTTAGGGCTGTTAACTGTCCTGAAGATAACCTTGGATACTCATAAATCGCAAGTTTATCAAACAGGTTAAACGCTGTACTAACCAGCAGTCATTTCTTGTCTACTTTCAGCTAGAATCTGACACCAGGCGATGTTTTGAGAAATATATAAATACAGTTTTCTGGTCAGGAACCCTAGAAAAAACTCAGAACGCTTTGAGGTGGTTACAAAATTTGAACTTCAAATTTATGCTTTGATGGTGCTAAGTGTGCGCTTAAGCCCTCTACTCCTCGTCTCCAAGTCAAATACACACACTGCATTCTCGAACACAAAACGCATTTTTATGGTTAACACGGCCGTGAGGATCATTACAGAGGGATGGAAGAAATAAGTAGGTCCCATGGCTTGGTGGTCAAATGTTCTAGAAACGGTTGGAGAGTGAGCAACAATCTACGTAACATTAATTGACAATCCATATTATTTCGAAATAGTACCGCACAATTGAGCGCTCTGAAAGAAATACCATAACTAGCTTGCAGCGAAAGGTTGCAAAAATTTTATTGAAAAAGGTAGTAGCAGTTGCTTACCTGCTAACGATAGTGGGGAGGTAGGTTCCCCCTCCTCTGACAGGTTAGAATGGGTCGATCACTTTAATCTACTATGCAGAAAAGCATAGTAAAGAAAAAAACGGGGAGTAGAAATTTTTACAATACTGATAACTTTGACAGTGCGAAACGAAGTATAATTTCCTTACATCGGAAAAATTCTGAGAAAATTTGATTATTCGACGCTCACCAACTTTAAATAGTTGTCTCATTGTCTCTTCCTAATGGAACGGTTTCGAAGATCCATAAACCAGTGGCACGACCTTGAAGGAACACAAAGGGCAATTCCACCAGTCATGGCCTTTGCCTCCATCCGCTCCTGTACAAAGGTATACCGGTACAATTTACAAAGCAATGCACACGCACAATATTTTGCCCCCTAAAGTTTTTGCTTGCAACTCACTCCCTCCCCCTACACACATTTTCGAAATCTTGGCAGAGCCACTACCATAAACACTAACATCATCCGTCCGTCCCGTTCACAAAATTTCCTCCATATTATCGACCGACCAATACTACAAGTTGGGATACGCTATTATAAAAAATATTTTGTTGTCTTTTGACGCACAACTAATGTCATTTTTCTGATGCCCACAGCCTAGAAAATTCCCAGAGATCTTCGGACCTCGCCCCTCATCATCCATGTGGCATTTCTTGGGATCCCAAAATAGGTGTGATGGAGGGTTCTTGGACCCACACCCTCGGATGAGAGGTACAAGCTTGCTTTCCCTCTCTCGCCTTAAAAGTAGTCAAGACTTTTCGTAAACTTTTGAAAATGGAATGACGTATTAACGCTAAAACACAGAGTTTCGAACACGTCTGATAAGGGCAGAGGTTCGGGGAACCGCGTTTTGGGGAAATGTACCTATAATCTTAGCCATGTTGTATTAATTAGCTCATGTGGCCTAAGTCGATAGAAAATCGTACAACTTCGGACTTTAGCTCTCCAAGTAAATGTGGAGAGAACTCGACTACGATTATGCAGTTACTTGACCTATAACAAATATGTATCGTATACCTTATGTTTTCTACACTGAGGTTAACGGCACTGCATGTGTAGGCATATTCAGACGTATATTGTGTAAACCGATGGATGCAAAGCCATCCGTTAAGTCCCTTCCACATTACTCGGCTCAGTCGATACAACGTAACTCATTGCGACGCGATTATTCCCTGGCGTCGTTTAGAGTGGACGATTTCTACGGAACGCCTCTAGTTTCATAAATAGCCACATCACGGATGAGATGTTGAGTATTAAGATGACTGAGATGTCGAGGCCTCATATAACAGCATCGACATGAAAATATTGCAATGTCGAACAATTTATAAACATACAATTTAACCACGTCGTAGTACCAGGCGCGGATCCAGAAATTTCGAGGGGGGGGGGGCCCAAGATGAAAAACCTCATGTGCACCGAAGGTGCACGACGAGCGCGAAGCGCGAGTCCCTACGCGTGGGGTCTAGGGGCCCGCGTTAGGGCCCCTGGCGGGGTCCAGGGGCGGAGCCCCGGTGGGGGTCCAGGGGGCGAAGCCCCCGGAAGCTCTCGCAATATTGCATTTTAAGAGCACAGAAATCGGCTCCAGTTCTTATGTCAGTGAGATTTTATACCTTTTCATGTTGCATGGAATTTGATGTGTATGGCTCAGTATAAGTTACTATATGTACCTGCAGAAGTTCCGGAGAATCTAAGTTATCTTAAAACTTACACGCCAACATTATGAGCCCGTGTAGGTAACTTGAAATGATTTTTGCCATAATGAGTGTTTTATTTTCGTTATACAGTATTCGGGTATAGGACGTCAGATGAAACAATTGCGCGCGAAGCGCGCCGAAAATTTGAGTTTACATTTAAAACCACTGCTATGACTAACGGTGTCAATTCCCTTTATGTGTGTCTATCAATTAGAAGGTGGGTTCTATACTAAGTTTTCAGTTCTCATAAGAAGAGGAGGGTGAAAAAATAAATATCAGTTGCTTTATATCCTCACAATGCTGGCTCCTCTGAAATCACGTTTATGCGCACGAATAATTGGCTTACGGTAGAACCCCACCGATGAGTAATGCTAATACGTTTGGGACCTTATTGATAGTAAAAGAAGCAATTCAAGGCTAAAAGTGCGCAGATCAAGCAAAAATCAAGAAATATTGAGAAGACTGTGCAAAAATCGTGAAAGATTTCAAATGATTTTTGGTAAAAAGTGATAAAAATAAATCCATCACTCAATAAAAACGTACCTCTCTCCGTGAGCGTAAACAATTGCGCGCGAAGCGCGCCGAAAATTTTCGGTGTAGAGCCTCCTGGGAGCTCTGCATTAATTGTACACTGAAAAGGAGGACCAACAGGACTCTCACAACCTGACATCCATTTGGGAGGAGAGATGATATACGACCTTCTAGTATATGGACTTCTGAAGGGTATACCCTTCAGAAATCTATGACCGATCTGCCGATGGTGTCGGCGGGAGTTGGTGATTGGGGGAACCACAGATAACTGCTAAACGGTGCCTTTTTAGGCAGTGGGATTTTGTTTACGCTATATAAAAGAGTGGGAGAGCCTTTTCTTATTAGTACATGAGAGTGCAATCCCAGGAAGGGGTTTACCCTCCCCTTTGAGAAATTTTTGTTAATTTTAGGGGGCCTATATGCAAAATGGTGGTATCTTTGGGTCATTCTAAAGTGATTGTATGTTTAGAAAATGTCCACAATTTAGTGAATACTAACTTTTGTTCGGGTGAAAAAGGGGAGTAAGAGACGGATAACACATTGTCTTCAAACCTCCTTAAGTCCCAGGAAAAATTATGGCGTGGATCCATCTCCAAAAGTGTGTGTGTGGGGGGGGGGACTTTTTCACATTTGTGAATCGCCGTCCTGGTGGCGCGGAAGAAGCAGTTGGTGGTAGTCAGAATTTGTGTCACGGGGAGGCAATTAGTTTTGTGATCTTCGGCATGGGGGAGGGGTCTAAGGGAAATTTTTCTAGAACTGAATGCCCTCAGATGCGATTTGGTGCAACAAAAGTGTACGATTTTTAGGTTATTTTTCTTCTAAAAATTTCGTTTTCCTAGGCATAATTGCAGTCTGTTTCATCATTTTTGAAAAAGTTAGGGGGATTTTTGACGACGTCCCCTTTTCCAAAAAGTGAGGGGGACGCGCCCCCCGTCCCCCATGATCCACGCCCATGGGAAAATTGTACACGCAATTATACCTGTGTGGAGTTCACGGAAACGTTCTTGGACTATAATAAAATTTTTTCTTTACATTTTAAAAGGATATCCAGGGTTGACAGAGAACAGTATAGAACCTCCCGGGGGCTCTAAATTAATTACAGTATACAAAAGAGGGACCAACGGGATTCTCACTACCCGACATCTATATGGGAGGAGATATGATATATCACCTTTTTTTTAGGTATAGCAAGAGGGATGGTGGACAGGCAAAATTCGTTTCAGAAAAGATTTTCGTCATTATTGAACGTCGCGGTAAGATGTTTGGAAAATAAGCAACGGCAATTACGTACTTTCAATCTTTCAGATCATGTGCTAGACTAGATTAGTCAAAGATCCCATAATGATGAGAGCCCTACAGAGAAGGAGATGTACTTTTTAGAAAAATGTTGCCTTTGAATAATTTCTTGCGTCATAGTATTGTCAATGGTATATAAAATCGGGTGTAAACCCTGTCGTATGCGCGCGAAGCGCGCCGAAATTTTGGATAAAATATTAGTCCATGATAAAACCTGCATTTCAGAACGCTGCATCGGACACTGTCACTTTCCCACCAACCTATGCTATTCAGAAACGAATCTTCTGACTGAGAATTCTTAAAAAGCACTTTTGCTCCTTTGTTCCCCCGTGAGTAGTTACCGAAAGCTATTGATAATAAGGACAACTCTGACACAAGGCTTGACGCTAGCGGAGAGTGCGAAAATTTGAAATTTGTCAAGAATTTCCAAAACTTATGATAGTTTGAGAACATTTTGTGAAAGAAAATGGTTAGAACAAATAAACCAGTCATCAAAAATACATCTCACCCTACACCCTCCACAGAAATCTGTAGCTTAAATGACTTTTGGGACCATTTTAAAAATTTTCAAGAATCGATGGGGGAGGGGGACACACACACGTCACCCATTGCCCACTGTGCCGACACCACTGTCTGTAGCTTAAAAGCATTTTGAGTTCATTTTCAAACTTTTCAGACAGTTTCGAAATCGAATAGGGTATGCACGCCGCTACTTTGCCTACAACAGCTGGTGCCACTGTGCACAATAGCACGTCACCTGACAGCTTGTCTTCTGTATTCATTCTTCAAGGTCTGTATGGCGAAAACTTTGACTCTCAATCCCTCTAGATTACAAAAAATTTCACTCTTTAACACAAAATTGTTACTAAATTTCAGTGCAGCTAGCCGAGCCCATACTACATATGTCACGATGTTTACTTATTTCGATCTTGTGTCAAGGACCATTACTCGGCTATTCACCTGTTTTCGAGCATTGTAGCTCTCCTTTCGTCGCCAACCACTTTGAAAGATATGTAAAGAGATAATCCAGCGATAGCTCCATCCAACCCCTACAGAAATATATACTTTGAATACGTTCTTAGACACTTTTATTCATTTTTTGCTCTTAATTTTTCTTTCTCCTTTTCTTTTTTTTTTCTTTTTCTTCTTTTTTTCTCCTTTCGTTTTTTTTTTTCGTGGCGAGGGGGGGGGCCGGCCCCCCAGGCCCCCCCCTGGATCCGCGCCTGCGTAGTACCGTAACATGCCTAACAGCATTGAAATTATGGTGAACTTCAAAACGGCTTTGAAACTATCGGTGAGACAGTGGTGTGCCGTTAGTTTCATAAAATGTAAGTGGGATTATGTACAAAATCGCACACAAGTTAGTTGTAGAGCCATCGGGTCCTGCCTGTACCAGACAAAAGACCCTTTTCCAAATAGACCTTTTATACATATGTTACAGAAAAGAAATTGCGCCTTCGGCAGACTGGCAGAGGTAAGCCCTATCATTGTGAGTACCTACAAAAATACAGACAGCTAAGTTTTTCTCGTGCGAAGACTACGTCGTGCACGTGCCTACAGTACGTGTACTAAAGTAATGTAACTTATCTAGCGAGCTTCATTTGTTGTATTTTAACCCAATTCCACATTAAACTGACGTCGCGTGACGTCCATGCATAGGGTCTATACCAATTACAAAGGATTTGGGGATAAATTCTGGAATGTTCGTTTTTGTCAATGGCATTTTACTGTGCCCGAAAACTATGGCACGAACATTCTGTCCCACAATCCTGTTTGGAAAAGGGTCTATGAGGATTGAAGTGTAGACATAGTGTTAACGTGCACATAATTGTGAGTTTCACATGCTGCAGCTGTAAACATTCTGCATGTGGAACGCCAAAAGGACCGTTGTAACAGAGTCAATTAACCGGGCAAGTAGTTCATCCGGTAGGAGATTCTACTTCCCTGGTCAATTGACTCAGCTACGCCGTGAACTATTACATTGACTGTCCTATTTCGTTGTACCTACAATATACACAATAAACTTATCTCACCAAAACATATTTAATAATATCGCGGCGCACTACACAATATGTTCCGTCAGAGTCGTTATGGGGGGGGGGGGGTAGAATTTGAGTGGAACAGGAAATGGACGTGATTCAATAAAACAGACGAACATATTGTTGCGTAACTTTTATTGCTTTTTTTTTCTTTCTTTTTTTTTTTTGTAAGTTTTAATTACTTCCTCACTTAGGTGCAATAGCGTACAGCGGAGGGGGCGGGGTTTCCACTGAAAAGAATTCATGAGTAAAAAAATATTCCGTCTGTGCATTGAATGATCGCTATAATCCTACCGTTCTCGAGATGTAGCCCGTAACAGCGGATCTCTCAATATATAAATGCAAATAGAAATTTAAAGATAAATCCATTGGTAAAAGTGATGGTGTTCCAAAATCATTATTATTTATTATTAAATAAATATCAATGAAATACCTATCATGTCTCAGAAACAGAGGGTCAGTATAAAAATATGAATATATCCAAGCAGCCAAGTGATGGTGAGATTTATGTCGGCCATTACTGGGGACCACCAGCTTTAGTCTTCTCATTTCTGTCGTCTATCTGTACCATGGGTAGTTGCAAGCCTGTACTTAATCTGCTTTTGTTGAGGTTGTGAATTGCGTGCAGCCATCCGTGGTACAGGTAAACAAAAGAATTAGGCAGACTAAGGCTAGTAGCCCCCAGTAATGGTCGACGTTAATCTGACCATCGCTTGGCTGCTTGGATTAGCCTATAAAGGTAAACATAAAGATATGCAACAGTGAGGAGGGGCCCGGCTTGCTACATTGAATAATAGTAACAAACATGTGTTCTAAAATTTTTTCCGCTCTCCTGTTTTTTATTTATTTATTTAAACTTGTGCTTAAAAGAGGGTAAAACTCGGTTAGCCAAAGCTAATCTTACCCAAGGCCCTCAGTTACAATGTAAAAGATATATAAAATTAAAAGAGAAATATTATTTAACGTAAAACGAGTCAAATTTAAAAACGTATAAACCTTACAAAGAGAAAGAAATTATTTAACGTAAAACAAGTCAAATTTAAAAACGTATAAACCTTACAAAGAGAAAGAAATTCATAATTAAAACATTACAAGATCCTAAAACCAGAAAACACTAAACAAGCCAGATATATACAAAAAACATAGAACAGGGAAAATCAAGTTAAAATCTTACAAAAGTTGACAAAAGGGGGAACATCGAAACAAGCAATAAGAACACTATTTAAACTGTAAAAAATATCACAATAAAAAGATACCTACGACTAAGACAATAAACGGTCAGTAAAATATCATAAAATTCCCTTGATTAAAGCTTAAAAACGATTTAAAGTTGCTGCACCCTTAATGTTATTGGGAAGGTCGTTCCATTCCTTTGCCCCAGTATAAGAGAATCTTTTGTTATTAAAATCATTTCTGCCCCCGGACATGTATAAAGCTGGCGAGGAATTTGACCGTAGGCCATGGTCGTGAACAGAGTGTGTATATTCAAACATACCTCTCATGTAAGGAGGGTTGTGGCCATTTAGGGATTTATTGACCACAAATAAACGCTTTTGCTTTTAACTTTGTAAAAATGTTTTCCATCCTAGTTTACTAAAAAGTTCTTCAGATCTCTCATCATACTGTGCCATCATGTATTATTCGGGCAGCACTCTTTAGGAGCTTTTCTATTCTGATTACATTACTGCGCGTACATGAACTCCATACAAGGATACAATAGTTAAGAAAGGGTAAAATATATCCGTTAAAAAATAAAATTCTTGTAGGTAAAGGGTTAGAAAACGTACCATTTCGGTGGACACCTTGTAAGTATGACTGCAACCAGTAAATAACTTTCTCGGAACATTGATAAAAGCGTAATTTTTTAAGTAAAATATCATGGTTTACAAGATCAAATGCTTTTCTTAGTTCTAGAAGGATAGATGCTATCATTTCACTACCACCAAAGACTTTTAGCCATTCGTCTATCATCTTCAGTAACGCCGTTTCGCATGAGGGCTTCGCCCTGAACCCAGACTTTGCGACTCTGAGAAGTTGAAATCTCTCTACAAAATCGTAAAAGGCTATGTGTACATGCTTTTCGAGAATTTTTGAAACAATGGGTAGTACAGAGATTGGTCTATAGTTGCCTACGTCTAGACTTGATCCGCTTTTATAAATAGGCACGACTTTTGCTAGTTTCCATCGAGTTGGAAAAACACTATACCTGATACTTAAATTAAGTATATGGGTAAGACCCGGGACTATATAAGGTTCACACAATTTAAGAACGTAAGCACTTATTCCATCAATACCTGTCGCTTTTTTCGTGTCAATAGCACTTAAATGCTTTAGAACGAATACTTTAGGTACATTCGGGATACCAAAAACACAACCATTTGGTAATTTGTACGATAGATAATGCCTTAGAGATTCAAGACTGTCGTTACGGCAATTATTATCCCTGGTAAAATACTTCTCGGAGACAGAGGTAAAAAAAAGAGTTAAAAGCATTCGCAATGTCGTCTACATCACCAATATCTTTCCCGTCGACATGTAAATTTATTTTGGAGGACTGTGCTGTATCATAACTTGACTGTACTTTACTTAGAATTTGCCAAATTTCCTTAGTATCACCTTTTTTCTTTGCAATGGCATTTTTAAAAGAATTTCTGTTTGCATGTCGAATTAGGGAAGCAAATTTGTTCCTCCAAAACCTAAAAAACCTTGTTCTTTGATCTTTGCCTTATCTCTGTTTCTTATTGCCGATCTTATATCTTCATTGAACCCCTCTGGTTGAAACTTTCTTTTCATTCTTTTCTCTTTTGGTGGGGCCTGTTGCTGAAGAAAAGCGGTTTTGACTGTAACAATTTGAAAAACTATCGTCCAGTTTTCAATTTATCACTTTTGTGCAGTGAACGTATTGTAATCTCACAGCTGAGTGAGTATCTTACTACAATTCTATTTGTACGCACAAAGTGTCAGTCTGTATATCGGACCAATCAAAGCCGTGAAAAGGCGCTTGTGCGTGTTCATAATGACATCATGCTCGCGCTTAATGATAAAGACGGACGCTGCTGTAATACTTTTGAACTTATCCTATGCGTTCGACACATTGGACCATGACCTCCTACTCCATCGTATTAAACATCGCTTTGGCATTACAGGATCCGTGTAGGCCTATGACTTGTTCACGTCATTCTTGAGTGAAAACGACTCGCGTCGTACGTTTGGGCCCAAATCATATCTCTCAGGAATTACCAGTAACCTGTGGAGTTATCCAGGGAACAGTGTGCAGCCCGGTTCTTTTGACGCTCTCCACAGCTCAATCACGGTCTTCATTAAATATTATTTGCTGATGATTCGCAAATTTATGTTGTTTGTAAAAAGCCTTCCCTGGTTCAGGATGCAGTTAAGGAGTGTATTAAAGAGATTAGGTCGTCGATGGAGTCCGATCTGCTCGTACTACAGTACTAAATGATGGCAAGACTGAGGTGATCCAGTTTTCTTCTCCCTTCCGTAATGATGACGAGAGGCCACGCGCTCTTGAAGTAGGCTGATTGGACATCATCCCTTACTAGGCGGCTAAAATTGCTCAAAATGTTTTGAAAACTTAATTTTTGCGCGATTCACACGTATCCGTCTTTGTAAACTTTGTAAAGCACTGCCCTAATGGGAATATTTTCTGGAATAACCTTTTTCAACAGCTATGGGACCACTGTGGAATGAGTCCTCTCCATTAAATACAACTCCCACATCAGATTATCTTTTAGTCCAATTCTGTGTTCGAAGACTGTCAGTATTACCAGTTTTATTGACTCTTTAACGCGCATCCAATATCCTAATATATGAGAATAGGTAAAAAACTTCATCTTATAGGCTAATGCCCGTTTACTTTATATAACGGTGCCTCAAAACTTGGTAGGGGAGTAGGAATCATAAGCTGGTGAAACCTCCGTAAAGTACTTGCGCGAAAAAGTTACGACTTTGTACTAGAATATTCTGCCGCAGTACCCTATCCCCACCCCCACTTCGAAAAGTATTGCGACGCCACCGACACTTATGCTTACTTCTCGAGTGTGGTAAGACTGTATCGATCATTCAACTAATGAGCAGACAGTATACTTCTTCACCCATGAATTACTTTACGGTAGGCGCAAATGGGGACCCGAGTAATTTGTGGGGGTTGGGCCTCTCCATCAGCACTCCTTCTCCATTAGCTATGCTGTTGTGCCTATGTAAGAAAGTAGCCGACATTTACCACAGAAAATCAATGAAAAATTCGAAATTTATTTTCGCTTTAGATTCCAGTTTGCTTCAAGTCTATAGTTACTACCTGTTTCCCTCAAATTGCAACTTAGTCTACATCCTGCACCCCACTCCCTCCGACATAAATGACTTTGAAGGAACATACAAGCTATGGGTCAAGACATAAAAAAGTTCTGTATATATATGGTTTGCGACGTATATTGACTTAAAAAGAGATAGCCAATTTCCATTACACACTTTGCGGTCCTTTCTGCGTTCCATGTACAGACTGTTTACAGCTGCGGTCCAGTGGCGTAGCCAGGGGGGACGGGGGGCGAGTTGCCCCCTCTGGAAAAATCTTAGGGGAAATTTTGAAAGTGAATATATGGTGAAATTTGCGCATGATCTGGTAAAATTTTAAATTTCTCAACCAATACACTTTACTTATTTAAAAGTATATGCCACACTGGCACAACCAGTCCTCATTTAGGTTTTCAGAGATGGGATGATGACACCATGCTTATAGTTGTACTAGTTATGTTTTACTATCTGTTTTATACAGCATGGGATCTCTGAACCTCTTACAAGGGACTCTGTCCTTTTACCGTATACTTCCAATGCTTCTTGAAAATTAAAGTACCAGCATTGTGGTATATGCAGTTTGTTAGAATGGGCCATTGATCAAGTGCTATACTCTGATACTAGGGCGGGTCCTCGTAAATTTTGGACTGATTGTGGTAAATGTGGTAAACTGATGAAGGGGAAAGGTGTACCAGGGTTTGCTTAATTACTGTACTTCACCCATTGTTATTCTGAACTGCCAGTAGGACTCAAGAAAAATTTACCAAGACAAGCAAGATAAAAAAGCTTCCTAAAAAAATAGGAATTCTTGGTAATGTATTCAATTTACATTTAGCACCAAATGTGGCACCATTTTGCATCTAGCCCACCTTACATGACCAAAAAATTTTCCAAAGGGGAGGGGGTACCCCTCCCCTTTTATACCCCTCCCCAGGACGGCGATCAGTCACATCAGCCAGGTCACAGGAGAGCACCCGGACAAAATTTGGACGTGCGGAGAACACTGATTATTAGGAAGCAGATCACTTATTGGGGGAAATCGTGGTGCTCTTGCCCTCCCCCCTGAAAAAAACTTGGCTACGCCACTGCTGCGGTCATCCCACTGATCTATAACTATATGTAGGACTGGATAAAATACGCACTGTTGCTTCACATTGCAGAGTTAGGGAACCGCTTGGCGTTCACAAGATGGCGCAAACACTCCTGAATAAATCATTACGCAACCAGCGCGTAATGGTTAACCTTGCGAGATGTACAGGAACATGGAAAAATGTAACAAACGTATTGGAAATTATCCGTTAACTGAAGGAGAAAACTAAAAGGTCCTCTTGCAATAAATTTTATTCTAATTATGTCTACATTTTATATTCATTAATTTCCAGTAACATCTGCACCATTTTGACTCCAAAATTAATTAAAGAGAATTTCTCCATGATTTAGTGCATTTACAGTATACAGATTTAGAAAAGCATGCTTGAATATTAATTGGCAGGTGGAATTAATATTAGACACGGATTTTCTATAAATTTATTGTTGTTGCAAGTTGTTTTCAATAGGTCAGATCTATCGAGTAGTAGTAATTCTCGACTAATCGTTATACCAGTGATTCCCAACTGGGGCGTTATCCCCCCTGGGGCGTTTGAGCAACTCATGGGGCAATGAGCGCTAAGGGGGCGGCAGGGGGCGTTTTGAAAAAAATGAGATGTTTAATTTCAGCCGGGTTTTTACAACATTCCAAGAGGTGTCCTCTAAAAAAGCTCCCAAATTTGAGATAAAATGAAATCAACAAAGTCTCGTAGATCTAACAATCCCTCCTCGGGTGCGATACAAAGTTTGTAAATTATTTAAATGCCAGCTGCCAGGAAATTGCATCTAACAGTGCATAATTCTAAAAATTTCCTGGCGAGGACCCTCATATTCCCATCAGTGCCAATGAAAACTGTAAGCGAATGGGCCATGGCTAAAAGTTATTTTCATCGGAAGTTATTTTTCATCGGAATTGTATTTTTTTTTTTTTTTTTTGTCGATAGACATGTCATACTGACAGAAGAGAAAATTGTTAATAACTGTAACATTAAAGATAACTTTTGCAATGTACTATGAAGGTTAACTTTCAATTTTTTTCAAAAATGCAAATTTTAGGTGAGCTAATTTCGTCTTTCTCATTATTATTACGACCTGAAGGGCAGCTTGAGTGGTCAGGGCAGTAGCAGCTAGCTGTCCTTCTAAGATTTCCAACCCTTACTGAAAAAAGGGCCTTCTTGAAAAAAATCTGAAAATACTAACCTCCATCCTCTTGATTATGTTTTTCAGGCCCTCAGAACCTAGGAAGCCGCATATACAGGTTTCTGTTTTCCATAACTTTCCCGCAGACAGGTTCCGTTGCGGGTAACTCACGCAAATGAATGAACCTCCTTCCTCATGCATGATGCAAACAACACAGCTGAAGCCTATTCGTTCAAGAATTTGTATCGCTTCTCACTCGGTGTCCGGCACAGCATGCCAATATAAAATAAATAAATAATGTAATAACCTTTAATTTCATGCAGAAATTAATGAGCTTGTTTGGGTACCTTTTAGTCATGTGCTATTTTCGAAGCACCAACAATGTGGACATTATTTTAACTAAAAGAGAAGCTTACTGGATGGCTCAGCTGTGTACTGTCCATCCCTTCGGTCTTAATAAAAGAAAGGAATTTAATTCACACAAGAGGGTCAGTTACTTAAACTAATCCCTTGCCCCCCCCCCTCCTTTCAGCCAAAGTTGTAATCCTTTTCAAACCCGTTTTAAGATTATCTTGCCTCTTTTATTTCTGCCAGTCGGCTTTTATTACTTTTGTTCTATTTAGTGTTCTACCATTTTAATTTTTTTAAGCTCTTTGGGAAGTTGCCAGCCTTTATTCGCTTTGAGATTCTTACCTTTTATCACTGTAACGCTCGGGCATTTTTATCTCATCGCCCCGTGAGGAGGATGAGATATTGTAGTCACTTGACCTGTTGGGCTATATTCGGCAATGCCAGCAGAAATAACAACCGTTGCCATGGTAACAGTTAATTTTCACAAGTTACTAGTCTAAAGTCCTAACCCATGGTGGGGAACCCAAGGGTGACCAAAAGTACATAACGGAGGGAGGGGTCAAAACGTGTCCTTGTGTGTGCACCCGCGGTGTGTGAGCGATCCTGTGGCTATGGGTGCACCCGCGGTGTGTGAGCGATCCTGTGGCTATGTGTGTGTTTGTGTGTGTGTGTGTGTGTGTGCACTCAGCAACATGTCCTTAGCGGGACACGGGGCAGCTCGCACGGCTCGCACGTCTTTCCTAGCTCACGCGCCGCTCGAAACTGCGAGTAGCTACCCGGAAATTCGGCCACTGCAACGAGAAGTCACGGGCGGCTGCACGTGCTTGCACGGCACCGCAGCCCGCCCTCAAACGGCCACGTATGATCGCCGAGATCTCTGGCAGCTCCGCTGCTTGGCAATTCCAGTCTCTTCCCTACCGGGACATTTCTCGTGTCCCGGTAAGGAAGCGAGGGTGCGTATGTGCGCGTGTATGTGTGTGGTGTGAAAGTGACAATGAGAAACATGCACAAAACACACGGCATACTGTAAAAAACGACCTGAAAGTTAAATAAATCACTGAAGTTTAAGATTGTGTGAATGTTCAAAGGCAACTGAATGCAGGGCCTATTTTAACATACATACTGGGGCCATGGCCCCCCAGTTCCATGCACAGACCCCCGCTCAACTCATTTGGCCCCCCAAGTAAGTCCCTTTTTGTTATGTAAAACAGATAATGATGATTATAATGATAATAAAAGATAACAACCTAATTTACTTGTAAGCCATGGGAAGTGCCATTTCCGGCAATCTGGATAGGCATTTCTCTGAAAAAAATTCTTCATAGACTACGCGCCAACCAATGGTGGCCCTCCGCTTAGGTGGTCCCTTTCGTTAAATGCCCCTCTCCCCTACCTAAAAAATTCTTTAAAAAGGCCCTGACTGAAGGTGTAAAGACGGTAAAAGTATAAAACTAAAAGTTTCAAAGGCAAGACATACTAACAAGTTATAAACGCACTACGTTTCGGAAAGGTAAACTCCCCTTGCTCTCGTGCTGAAAATAACTGGCTATGGACACAACTAGCTACTGTGTAGACCATTCTCTATTAAGGCTTACATCTCTAACATTCAGGCCTATGGGAGTGAGAGTAATCAACCGGTAAATCCATTTCAATTCGACCGCCTCCCTGGTTCTATTGGTATTGTTACGAATCTTTCGATCCCCCAAAATTAAAAATTTTTACAAACCGTTTCCCAATAGGAGTTTGACCCTTTTCAAATTCTTGTCGGTGAACACCTATGCCTTATCATAAGCTCTAATCCAGTTTCACCGACATACTGCTTTTGGCAGTCTAAACAATTCAGTAATTAGATAACTCCTTTTGTAGTGCAGATTCAATCTCCCCTAACATGAAAAGTCTGACCTGTACTAAAACTCTGAAACGTAGACGTTTCTCTCAAGATGCTGCAAGTTACATACCTTTTATCGTGTGTTCTAAAATACACCACCTTTAGTCTTTCTGTGATCATTTATTTTAGCTCTTTAACGATCTCAAATTTGGTAGATGTCTGTACACGACTAACGGCGGGTTAGAGAAACCTTTGTTAAAAGTGGGAGGCCACTGGAAAATGTAAACATGCTTTTTAATACGTTTACCTAGAGGAGATAATCTAGGGTTGCAAGTTACTACCAGAGGGGCATTAATATTCTTTTGTGAATAGTTTGACCGGTCACGGTTAAAAGAGGACACTTCTGGGGACTTTACAAGCTTGACTGACCTTTTCATTGACGATACTGGGGATACCCTCATTCAGTCAAATTAATTTTCAGATTCCTCTCGGCAGATTCTTCTGTGGAACAGATCGCAAGTATACGGAGAGACTGACAGTACGCAATATTGTCGAGAATGTTTTTGTTGTGATAAGAGGCATATTTGAGATAAGGTTCTTAAACGTAGGTTTGACAAAAGGGTCGTTTTAAAAAATCCCTCGGGATTACGGTAAATGCGTTAAGTCCAGGAATGGAACTGAAATAGGGAATAAAGTCAATGGTACCAATAGCTCTATATCAGATTCGAACAGGCTATGACGTCACGTATATGGGCTAAGAGACCCGAGGAGCAGTCGAAGGTCTCTACCTATATGCGTGACGTCATAGCCTGTTCGAATCTGATATAGAGACATGGGCACCATGACTTTATTCCTATTCATAAATACTTTAATTCTGGGGAAGCTAAAAATCAAATAGGTTTCTTTTTTAACAATTTTCATTGATCATGAATTATTCTCCCCACCTGCCTTAAATTTTGCAGATGTCGTCGTGTAACGACACGAAAACAATTATGAGCTGCCTACTAGCTACATGCAGTGTATCACCTACCCACCTACGCGCGGCGCGTACGTACATCTGTCTAGCTTTGTTAAGTTTGAAACACTGAGCTGGATGTCATATTTATTCGAGAAATTTATTGTATTATTGTCTCTTTTCCAATGAGCAGTTTTTGGAATATCTCCAGCAATAAGCTCATGTTTGAAATGAGGTTGTCTGTTCAATTTACTTTGACGAATTGGTAGTATACAGACGTTAACAGTTCTATTAAAATTAAATTTACAGTAGAGAACATCCTAGCTTGGCGATCTGTGGTTTTGGTGTTGTTGCTCATGGTGACGTTCGACCTTAAACGTTGGGCTTGCTACGTTGTTGAAAAGAATTAGGCTATACGTTAGTCCCACCATAACTAGCGTTACGTTGTTTTCGAACGTTCAGTCAGTAATGTTACAGTTTGAAGACGAAGGCACTTGACGTGAGATTGCCATTGCATTTTGTAAGCAATCGGACATGTCTCTCGCTATTGTGATAAGAGGAGTCTCTAACGTTAAGAAATGATCTTAAAATTCAGTGACGTAGCCTACATCTGTGCCCTGACAATATTGATGATAGCCTTCTGTCTTCCAATCATAACCGGAGTGGCTTAGACCCTAACTTAGATCAGAACAGTAAGGTTGTAGTATAACGTTAGGTTAAAAGTCACACCTGGAATCCTCTAAATGGTTTTTGGTGCTGTCTTTAAATTTTAGTGCACAGAATACATGGCCAACTTCATTTTTCTGGAACTGAGAGAGGACTTTTTTTAAGGTAAGTGTGAGACCTTAATTCTCTTCTTTGCCTTATTCTCGGTAGGCCTAGCCTAAGTGCAGGAGGACTTTGGGGCGTACATGCCAAGGATCTTTGATGAAAACAATTATTAATCAGATCGCCTTCACCAATGTCTGGTTTAGGCCTTAAGAAAGTGTTCATTACTAGGCCTTCTCTCTGTAATCTCTTCTGATTCTATTTATGATGACATCGTTATCAAGATCACTTCGATGATCAAAACTGAGATAAAAATTTAGCAGACCATTTTCATCTACATCGATTGCCTGCGTCAGAGAAAGGTTTTCTGTAGCTGTATAAATTTTTCTTATCAACAATATATACCAAAACAAGCAGACGATGTTTTTACACGATTAAATTACACTAGATGCCTACTTACGGTAATATTCCAATGTGCTAATTTTCTTTGGAAAAGCTAGGAATACCGCCTGTAGGAGCTGATTATTTGCCTTAACATGCATACATTATCAGGCTACTGTCAATCTAAGCGTTTTTAGTTACGGTACAATGTGGACAGTGACATTAGCAAAAAAAAAAAAAATGCAGATATAAGTATAACTGTACCTGGTATATTTTGAACGTTCACCTATAAATAGACAAGCTGTTTACTTTACCATGGCTTTCTTTACAGTCCGAACATGTTGATCGCACAGTTGTTCTCCATACACCCTATATCTCTATACTGGATTTGAGCATGGGTAACTGACCAATCAGAGGCCAGCATTCTCAAACAGTATTTATGAATGATAATTGAAACACGAAGTAAATTCAAGCTAACCCAGATAAAGGTTGTTGAGAATCTTCCAAAAAAAAAAAGATTTTTGAATACGCCTGGCCCTGCCTGTGGGGCCAAAGGCCCCAAATATCATCAATATAACAAATAATCCTCATGCCCAAGCAAGAACAGACGGGACCATTTTAGGTTCTATGAAGGTCTCATGGATGTGTAAAAATCCCTATTAAATTCAAAATGGTTCTCATTAGGACAAAGCTTTAGACAATCAATAAAATTAACAGTATAGGGATTTTGAAATTGATATATATATATATATATATATATATATATATAGAGAGAGAGAGAGAGAGAGAGAGAGAGAGAGAGAGAGAGAGAGAGAGAGAGAGAGAGAGAGAGAGAGAGAGAGAGAGAGAGAGAGAGAGAGAGAGAGAGAGAGCTTAAGATGGAATCCCCACGAAGCCTGAGGATTAAGCGTAGCAACCCCGCCCCCCCCCTCCCCAGTTGGAAAACCCTGGTTACTCCAAACCTGAATCAAATGCCATTTCAATAACGGATATTTTACACTTACTTTCGCAGTAAGCTGTGCTTTGCAGTGTTGAAAGCACCAGAAGCAAAATAAACACGAAATTAATGTTCTCATTTTGCTGAAAATTACTGACGTTATCAAAAATTACTGACGATTTAGAAAAGCTATCAATGAAGATTCACCAGCTTTAATATATCTGTAACAGAGAAAGTTAGGCTAGTACGAGTTATCTTGAACAGTCGTTTGTATTTTTAACGTCTGACAAGAAAATAGTGAAAAAGAAAGACATGTTTGGAATTAATAAATTATGATATTCTACGTCTATTTTTAATGAGAGAAGGAAACTGATTGGTTATTGCAATCTTTAAGACTGCAAAACAAAACAAAACAAAAAAAAAACGAAATCAATGATATTAAAAGGAAAGCACAAGCAGAAAAAGTTGGGTTAAAAGCGGAATGGTTAAAAATTTTCAAAAAGATGCACGAATTTCCTTTCACTTGTTAAATAAAAAACTAGAGTGAAGAAAAAGGAACGTTTCATTTTTCAAATCGCGATTCATATTTTAAAGTTGAATATGTCGATCGTTTTCTGGCTAAAACTTATATTCTGATTTTAATGTTAATGACTTCTCAAATGGCATGGTGTCAGTTGGAGGTGCAATCAATTAATCACGAGCTAGGCAGAGCGATTCCGTTTCCTGGATTTACAGTAAAGTTGTTCTTAAAGCAACACACTTTCTAGTGGAACTATACAACACCTTGAGATTCTTATGTCAGGAAGACATTTCATGGCAACAGATATCAGACTTGAAAATGTCCCTGATTGGCAAACAATTGTTGATTGAAAAGGGTTAAGGTTTTTGACTGTGAGAGGGAACGGGACATTTTGACCAGGAGTTGGCCGACGGGGATATGGAGACTTTGTGAAATGTAACTAATATTCAGCTTTGTTCAAGACACTTATTCGCCAAATACAGTAAAACTCAGTATACTAATATACTCCTCGAAAAGTTGAAAAAGCATTGTGTCACATGATCTGATAGTCTTACTGGTATGTTACCATTTTTAATAGACCTATACAGTGTCACGCGACGTTATTTTGGAGGCAAACAATAAAGCACACTGCACGCACGACGTAGATTTCCCACTCGGGCGTAGTAAACTTACGCGTGTATTCAACCTGGTACACAAATCTACGGAAGCCGAGAAGTTATAGGTGCAGAGAAAACGCACATCGATATCTCTGTACACCATTCTAACGGATGATGTGAACAGAGATAACCAAAATAGAAGAGGGGGTACTCAAGTACGTTTCATTATAGCATGACAGGTATGGCATATCCTCAACTAAATGGACAAGTCTCAATGATACTAGAGAAGAGAGCCGTCTGGACAAGGATAATGTGTTCTCCGTTTATTCCACCGTTCATAGGACAAACAGGCAAAAGTGTTTTGGTATTGGTGAATGCGAGGACCCCGTGTTTGGTATATGGTAACTAATGCGAGGACCCCCAGACTCAACATCATTAGTCACCAATACCAAAACACTTTTGCCTGTATTTCTTCACTTTCATGTTTTTTCTTTATTTCTACTATTTGCACTACTTGCATTACATTACTGCCATAATTTTTCTTTGAGTTTATTTAAGGTGGGGAGATGCAGTTTGTCTTTGGCCCATGTTGTAACGAAAGTTTGGTCTATGCAAGGTAACTTCGATGGAACATTTTTTTTTTCATTTCCCTTATGACGTAATTCATCATGTTCCTGTTTCCATGAGTCGAGTAATTACTTGGATGAATGACAATCTTTATCATCTTATCTGTGTGTTACTGCATGTAGTGATGACGCACTGATTGGACTGTTTATTGAATTAAGTTAATTGGTAATTAGTTGGTAATTAATTGGTTAATTAGTACATTCAGTCTGTTTGTTAGTTTTTGAATATTCAAAGACACCTCACAATTTGGAGTCAGGTTTGTGTTTAGATCAAGATTCCATGTGCCAAGAATGTTGAAGGGAGATGTTGTGTAATGCTCAAACGTCATGTACGGAAAGAAACGTGATCGTTATGAATATATGGATTGGGTACAAACTTAGCCTTTATAAAAGTTTTAGTAGGAACCTGGGACAGGAAGTAAAGGTAAGGGTGTTGTTGGTTGGTTGGTTGGTTGGTTGGTTGGTTGGTTGGTTGGTTGGTTGGTTGGTTGGTTGGTTGGTTGGTTGGTTGGTTGGTTGGTTGGTTGGTTGGTTGGTTGGTTGGTTGGTTGGTTGGTTGGTTGGTTGGTTGGTTGGGAACGGTGTACAAACCATGTATGTGATCTTGCACGTAAAACTTAAGTCAAAAATAAATAAGCTTCTTCTTCTTCTTCTTCTTCTTCTTCTTCTTCTTCTTCTTCTTCTTCTTCTTCTTCTTCTTCTTCTTCTTCTTCTTCTTCTTCTTCTTCTTCTTCTTCTTCTTCTTCTTCTTCTTCTTCTTCTTCTTCTTCTTCTTCTTCTTCTTCTTCTTCTTCTTCTTCTTCTTCCTTCTTCCTTCTTCCTTCTTCTTCTACTTCTTCTTTCTTCTTCTTCTTCTTCTTCTTCTTCTTCTTCTTCTTCTTCTTCTTCTTCTTCTTCTTCTTCTTCTTCTTCTTCTTCTTCTTCTTCTTCTTCTTCTTCTTCTTCTTCTTCTTCTTCTTCTTCTTCTTCTTCTTCTTCTTCTTCTTCTTCTTCTTCTTCTTCTTCTTCTTCTTCTTCTTCTTCTTCTTCTTCTTCTTCTTCTTCTTCTTCTTCTTCTTCTAGGAAAGAAGTATTATTAAAACAAGTCCAAAGGGAAGAGCTAATGGAACCACTCCCAATATGTGAACTTACTGACTGTGGCAGGATAGTAGGACAGGCAAAACTACAAAATGATGAACCAGCCAGGATTTCAAAACTGGGGGTTGGGGCAACCAGAAGGTTTTGGGGCAAAAACTTATGAGTGCGTATTCCTCTTGTGAGCTGTATACCTTTGCATATAGGAGTGCACGGGGGTGGAGGAAACATGCATCGACGGGGGATCCCCCCCTCCCCATTGATGGTGTCATTGCAATGTCAGTTTTCCAAAACAGACCGAGGGTAAAGACTGTGTTGCAATAGAACCTTAGTATCACTCATCGATCCTGTTTAAGGCAATATACACGGCCTTTATATCACAGTTTAGCCAACTGTAGCAGCTTCATATACATTGAAAAGGGGAACCTTGTATTTATTTTCATTTGTAAAAAATCAGTGACCAGTTGAGCCTGTTCATTCTTTGTACCAATTGAGTATACTGGAAAACTTTCTGATATTTAGGTTCTTGCTGTAACGTCCACAAACCTTTCGGAAACACAAACACTACAAAGCTACATAGAGTACACACTGCAATGGAAATAACATGTCCAAGTTCTGCACTGTACAGCATGAGTGCAGAAATCACAGGCATACACCAAATTTTGAGTCTTATTAAAAACTTTTTTTAGAAATGACGCTACTTTCTTATTTGGCCCTTTTATCGTATGTTATCATTAGATATAAATATTCTTACAAGGTTAGTTCGGTCCCTTTAAGATTTGAAGTTTTTAATAACCGATTTAAAAATAAAGGACGCTATTTATATATTTTGTCATTTTGTTTATTGATAATGACGTCACACCTTTTGTGATACATATAATTTTATTACACATTAAATCTTCCAGTTCAATACATAACGGTTAAATCCAGCCAGTTGCTATATAGCAAGGTGTTATATCTAAGTTAAAAGAAAAGAGGGCTGTGTCTGTCCTTTTAAGCCATTTTCTCACTTGTGTGCAAGGTTTTTGGCGGGAAAACAGATTTTTGTGTAAGAGAAACATAAAGAGTAATTTTATAGTGAAGACATATTGCACATAGGGGTGGACCATGAAAGTTAAGAAAACATGAAAGGTAAACAATAGCTTTTTCAGCATGAAGACTAATTTTTTTTTTTCAAAAGAATCACAAAAAAGGCTTGAATACATTTATTTCAACCTTATTTTTTATGCTGCTAATGGTTCATCCCATTCTTGGAATTCAATCAGTTCCGGGATGTGCAATGACGAAAGCGAGCCTCACATTACATTTCAACAGAAAATTTACCAACCCACATAAAGTAATTAAAATTGCACATGTGGTGGAAAGAGTCTATAGAATAAGTGACAAACATTTTGTTCGCCACTTTTGACAGGAAATAAAGTTCCAAATATGTTGTTAAAAATATGTCCATAACACATTATCAAAATGAAAGAAAAGGCCCACGAGAGCAAAAGAAACAGTTTGCATGACTTGGCAGCACCTCCGTCTGTCATCATAGGTAGCAAACCACTAATTATTGCCCCATTGACTTACACACTAATTCAGGCAAGTTCTCTGCCCCCTATTTCCTTCTTAAAGTTCTCAACCTGGGCATGCCATCCCTCTGGTAAAACCCACACTTACGGCTATTATGTTACATTCAAATTTTTATATCACGACCATTGAGATTTTGAACTGTGTTTGGAAGCCTTGAATAATACGTGCATGTTTCCAGCCTTGCTCTGTCACTTCTTTCACCGAACGGAGTAACTACAATCACAAACTGGGACTAGAATTGTTCAAATTGCCAATATACATTTGTACACAGCGTACATGTTGCGCGCGATAAATTTTGCGTCCAATATGACTGACTTTGTTGTTGCCACGAGGGCCCCTATGAAAGAGGATTTATTGCACTCTTGTAAAAATAATGAATATACTTATGACCCCTTAAGACTAACTAGAAGACTCACTCCATAGACCAACCCTTGGAGACCAGCCGTAGGAGACCAACCCTTTGCATACGCAAGGTTCCGCAGTTGAAAGGTCGTGTGGACAGACCTTGTCGTCAACCAACCCCCCCCCCCGCCCCACTTTGATTTCTTTCCCATCTAAAATTTGCCAGACCTATACGACGAGGGTGTTTCAACCAACAATTGTGTTCCCGGAAGGTACTTGTACAAAAGTTAGAGACCTGCGTGCTGAAAATGCTCCGTGGGTGGCTTGGGCTGGAAAAGGGGCCCTGAGATACAAGGTCCGAGCTCCAGTTGGAGCCTTTGTACCCATTACGATGATAATTATGCTTCCTGCTCTTGGTTCAACTTCAGTTACGCAAGGAGAAACGAACCGAAAGAAAAATGCTGAAATGAGGAGATGCTTGGTGAAGTTATTTAGCGATGCAGAGGAGGAGGTCGGGGTAAAAAATATCTAAATCTGTTTTGATGCAAGCTTGTTAATATTTGATCGCTCATCAAGCTTTGATCAGTCGTACAGACGATTTCATTGCTGAAAGGGCACAGCCAATCACCCCCTGCATGAACCTTACGAAACTTATCAAATTTCCTCACTCACTCGAGTATTGTCTTCCAAGAAAACAGTCAATAATATTTCTGAACATTCATGTTTCACAAATTCAAGCTATTTTTATTTTACTCTTGAAAGAACTCTCGCATTTTTCAAAGTTCATATTAACAACAAGGGAACAAAAAAAAAGAAATATTTTATATTTCACACAAGTTTTATTTCGTTTGTTCATATTTTGATAAATGTATCGCGTTACAAAAACTTCACGACAGTAATCTTCATTATGACAGGATAGAATATCAACAGATAATCACAAATTTAACTTCTCGAGGTAAGTGACTTATTTTGAAAGAAACCAGGACTGGGGCTAAAAGAAATTGTTGTCTGTTAGAGTAAATTAACTTTGAAAATATATTTTGAAGGAAGGGTTGTAGCTATGTTCGGAGGAAAGGTTAGAGGGTTCATTCGCTAGGCGAGATCCTCTTTCACGACGGGAATAGAGTCTCTTCAGAGGTTTAAGAAGCCCTTAAATGCGATTTCTCGGTTCTTAGGAACTAACGATCATGATCAGGACAATTAAGTTTTTTTCAGCATTTTAGAACATAAGTTTAACGTATAGGTAAAAAGGGGAAGGGCTCACTTCTGATTTATTCCAAACATGGATCTGAGCCTAAAGAAGTGGTGGGGTGTGGCTTTGAGAATGAGAGACATTACAAATAGGATGTACAACGGCATAAGTGTCAACGTACTTTATATTTTGTTATTGATTTATGTTAATTTATGTTAAAGAGGCCTATATTTTTATTTTGAAGGGGATTGCTTGCGTCTTTTCGTTCCGTTTGAGCAGAAATGAAAAGAAGGTATCCTGCTTTAGTTTACTGATGTAGAAAATCTCAGAGTAAATTTACAAGAAATGATTGCAATGCGTAAGAAATTCTTAAAGATAAAAGATTAGAAATTGAAAAAAATATTTCATAGTACTGTTAAAAGTACCAGCCCAATGTTCAAAACCCCGGTTTTTATTTACCGAAAATGCAGTGTGAATGTCTCATCTTTCGTGTACTTAAGACATGAATATTCATGATAATAAACAACTCGCATTTTGTAGCATATCTTCGTCTGATGTCTACTTTTAAATGATGTCCTTTCCTTTCTCCATGGTGATGTGACTGATGAGGATGAAATGAATGATTCTAAATTGATAAGGTTTCGTTGCAGTTCCAGTGATGGTTAAGCCAGGCGTTTCTTTTACCAATTGGTAGACCTATGAATGGTTCTTGTCCCGGTGAGTTAGATGGAACAGCTATTTAGTGAGACCTCTGAGGATTTCCTTAATCGACTGCAAACAATAAAAGTTAAGAAGGTTTGATTTCTTGGCCAAAGCATTCTCAATATAATTCCGCACTGAAAGTGAACACTGCACTGAATCCTGATAAGATAAATAGCTGAATTTCTGGTCACACCTCGTCTAGTGTTAAATCGTTCAATGTTAAGGTAAATATAGAAGAACACCAACAGATTTCAACAAGAATTTAAAAACTATTTAAAATTTTATTTTTACTTTGAATATTTAAAACATGTACGTGATCAGGGCACTTTGCTTTTGAATTATATGCATTACCATAGCCTCTGCAGAAGGTACCTTGAATTTCCCGTTTGCAAATTTAGGGAGTACTATAGGTTTGTTTTCTAAAAAGAAAAATAATGTGTGAAGCGTGTTCTTCTTCATTTATCGACCATCAGTGTTGTATCGCTCTGCAGAAATGAAGAAATACTCCTGGATACTTTTCCATGGAGAAATCTCACTCATGATGTCAACAAAGAGATATCAAGGTCTGCCTTGTCAACCAGCCTGACGTACAAGTAAATGGTTTGTTGGCGTAACGTTAGGCAAGAAGGTCCCGGGACCCTGGCACAAAGGAATTCCTGTTTTGTTTAGGGAAAAAGCTAAATCGGCAAAGAAATGGATCAAACAAGGTAGACCTAAGATCCGATGGGGCAGAATTCCGTGTTTTAGGATTAGAGTATGCCTGCACCACTGACCCGACCAAAACATTAATACATAAGGGGCCTGTGGTCATGATGTCCGTGTTCATATGGCCTTTGTAATGTTCTTCGATACGATTTACTCGTTTATTAGTAGAACTAGGCCTTATCTGCAAAACCATTTTCTTTGATCAGTCTGCAGCTAGGGTCCCCTTTGGTATGTGGACCGAGCCCATAGTGGTTACGCCACTGCCATATTTTGAGCCTCGCATTTTCAAAGAACTCCTGTCATAAAGATGGTAATAATCGTTAATGAAATTAAACCAGAGAAAATGTTTCTAACTCAGTTACCAATCATAGCAAATTGTGTTATTGTCTCCAACATTTTAGTTGGTGACTGGCTCTCTAAATCTTGGTTGTTGATCATAATGGAGCAAGTGGAGACAAAACACAATTAACGCGACTCTTTGGCACCCTTAGGGCCTCAAAACTTTGGAATGATACAAAAAATAACGGCCTTACTTTAATCGTAATGTGTACAGATTTAAAAGTAACTCTAACACATGAGATCGGTCACAGTTATTACTCCGATTAAATGGTCTGTGGCATCCCCAAACATATTTAGGAATAGCCCTATCGCTCTACATAAATTTGGTGCCCGCACTGTGATCGACAAAAATTCAAACAATAGCATCACTCTGATTGGTCTGTCTCTGATGACCTGTAGAGATAGTTTACCCAGACAGCCTACTTACAGCCTGTCTGGATAAAGCTTTGAGCAATTTACACTGAGTACAGTCTATTGTTGTTTTGTCTAAAAGGTTCTCTAAACCGGTGTTGCTTTTGAAATTGGAGGAAGAGCTAAAAGAAAACTTAGGAGAATTTTTGATTGGGGTGAGATTTATTGTCTTGAAACTGTAAAGAGATTCCATTAGGGTACTGGAAATGCCTTTCCCTAGACTATGAATAATCTACTCTAAGCATTCTTCGGGCATAATAATAACTCTGTATTACAATTGTTCAACTCATCTCTGCCCCCTCTCCCATACACGTCTTCTCCGACTCGGTACACTTCTTTATAGAGAATAAGCAGTCGCCCAAAACTTTCTTTGACAGATGAACTAGATATTACAGATCTCGTTCTATCTCTGCTGCAAGTATCTTTCGTAATGTTTAAGAACATATAAGGGCGTTCTCCAGGTAAAAAGTGGGGTGATTTTGCATGAATTTAAAAATTCAGTTACAAAATTGTTATCACATGATTAAAACGAGCGATTGAAGCTAATCTCGGCTTTTTTGTCAACACACGTTATAAATAATCGTGAGATCACTGAGAGATCAACATTGCACTGCGGACAGACATAAGGATATGGGAAGGCACTCCCCAGGAGACAAAAGGTGTTTGCCCTGAAAATGTCTGTGATTGGCAAACGATCATGATGATTTGGCAAGGCAGAAATCGACATTTTTGGAACATTTGGAGGGCAGAGGTTGTCACCAGATTAGCCGCCGAATACGCCAGTACGGAAGCGACATGTTATCTGACTGTCACCATAGTCACTGCTCCCACACGAGACAGTGCGTGTTTGTCATACGAGGTGGGGGTAGGTAATAATTAATTTGAATCGCCGCGTGTACACTATATAGAGGGGAATCAAAAGACGATGACGCAAACGAAGCTCATGCACAGGACAGACAGGTGGGATGGGGAGGCTATTCAAAGAACAGAAACGAAAAGATAAAATAATCAAAAACTTCGCAGCAATTTCCCGTTTTCGATTTCACGATTGTTTCAGTTTTGACCAAGAAATGTTTAAATGACCTTAAAAAATACTAATTGCAAATCATGTTCTGAGGAGGGCCATAGAGCTGGATATAGTTCCCATATCCTGCTCTATGGGAGGGCCTTGCATATATTCTTTATTCTATAACAATAAGACAATGAGTGATAATGGGTGTAGCTTATGAAATCAAAAAGAAAAATGCAAAAGGAAAATCAAAACGATTTTTTGAGTAGTTGAACAGTGAAATCACAAGATACTGTGCAATTTACCTTTTGGATTTTTTGCCGAAGGCGAAAGGAACCCATGCAACCACTCTGGCGAGTGTGTGTGTGTGTGTTTGTGACTCTTGGCTTGTAAACAAGACTCTTATCTAGATAACAATGTTGGATAATATTCATACTTGGAATATAGGATTATCATATTAAGAGAAAGATCAGTATTGTTTCTTTGGTGGAGGTCAAAGGTCATGTGGGCCATCAACGGTCAAAAACCGAAAACATTGTAAACACGATATCTCTAGGGAGGAAGTATGGATACTTTTCATACTTGGCATGTGGATGCGTTATAGTCAAAAGATAAATCCAATTGATTTTGGTAAAGGTCAAAGGTTATCTGAAGTCATCGGAGGTAAAATACAAATTTTTTAAAAGTTGCTTTCAAACACGATACCTCAAGATAGCAATGATGGACAGTTTTTATACTTGGTACGGTTTATAACTTTATCATATTGAGAGGAAGAACGCTATTATTCTTAGTGAAGGTCAGAGGACATAAGAGGTCATCAGAGATCAAAAACCGAAACCTTGAAAAGCACGATATCCCAAGACAGGGATGATGGATACTTTTCAAACTTAGTATATAGGTACATTACTTTAAGAGAGAGGGATCCCTTGTTCGAGGTCGAAGGTCATATGAGGTCATCAGAGGTGAAACTACGAAAACTTCGTAAACGAAATAGACAGTGGCTGGTGTTTCGTGACCAACGAAAAGTTAGGGCTGTTTTTCCTACCGTTCCAAAGATAAAGTTATAAAGAACAATACTTATTCTCCTTCACAAGCATACGTTTTATAGTAATAATTCCAATTTGAATTACCTTATATCAAAAGGAGTAGACTAAAGGATGCTGTGACTAAAGCATGATTAGAAATACCATCAACGAGTTCTTTGATGACATAGTGGATTAGTGCTTGATTCCTCACACAAACGGTCCCGTTCGAATCCCTTTAAGACACTTTTTGTCTTTTGTGATTAAATTTTTGGTGGTTTCAAAGGTCATGTGGGGTCAGCAAATGGCAAATTGTGTGAACATTGTAAAAAATGATATAGTCAAGAAGTATTAGTTTGAGAGATGAACCTTTGGCAACGAATCACTAAGCCTTTATGCTTTCTGGTTAAAGTAACCCGTTGACTGAATCATTTCAAAACTTAACACACAAATGTTTTGTGAAGATGGAATGGAAACAATTTTTCAACCATTGCAACATACCAAAGTGTAATGTTAGACTTTTGATACACTTTAAAGTGTTAGCTCCGGGTGTAACTTACGATAGGTCTATATGTCTTTTTCTCTACGGTTTGAAGCATTGAGTTTTGGTTCCAAAATCTTTTCCCATCCATTGCTGTTTGGGTGAAGAAAAGAAAAAACTGTTAAAATGATACCTGATTAACTTCAGATCACATTTAAGGAATAATTTTATATAATAGGAATAATCCACATTACCATTAATCAGTTCGGGAGATTTCCCCTTTTGGGAGAATCTATAGCTTTCTCCTGATCTGGAGAAAAATTGGCCATAGGCCCCGTCATATTGCCTTTTTTACCCACAGTTCCATGCGTTCTTTGTGAACGCTCTCACTGGCGAATGGGTTTTGGAACCCCTTTGCAAATTTTGTCGGTCTGAATTTAGGGGAATTAAATATATTCTGGGTAGGTGTGTTGTAATAGTTAACGAAAAGCCACGTACCTAACCGGTTGGTCACCATGCCGTTTTTGAGTAAAATGCAACATTTTGAGTCGTTTTTCGATCTTGCGTAACCTTGTCTTTGTAAGGCTAGCAAGCCTATACAATGTATTGCATAACTTTTCCCCCGTTAGGGGGAATTTTGGTTTTCTCCCAACGGGGCGGATCTCCCGGACTGTTAATGGTATCTTCCAAAACAACGCTATGCCTCCGGATAGGGTAGTTCCTCAAAGATGTTAGGAATATTTTTTCATTCTTTCTGTTTTGCCAAAAATGAGGATGCTCCATCTCAAATTCAAGTTATGAGCTTTCTTTTAATCGAAGCCTGCAGCTTCAATTGTTGGAATTGTTTATTTTGCCACTAAGATTTGCGCCTTCTTTTAATTATGGCTTATCGTGTTTTTTTTTTTTTCCAGTGCGATACGTATGAATTTGAACACGATTACTACGAACATACCAGCATACTTCTCTGTCAAGCAGCTGTTTTGGCTATTTCATTTAGTGGCTTTTTTACCATTTCCCTGATTTCACCAACTTAACCGTGTCCTAGTGAGAATTAATACCCCATTTGAGGCAATGAAACACTTCAAAGGATGATAAACCGTTTTGCAGTTTTATTGACTCTCTTTTCATTTTGTCAGTAGGTGTACTAAGCGTGATCCGGCTAAAATATTTCCTGACTTGAACGCCTATAAGCAGGCTAACTCTTGTGCTGGAGACGACAGCAACTCTTTGAAATCTCTGCATGTTTAATCCTAAAATTAAACGAATTTTAGTGAAGTTTGATTGGGATTCTATCGAGTCATATGCATGCATGAAAGGGGTTACGTGAGAGCGTGCTGCTGTGTAGACCTCATTTTTTGCAGTAAGTGTCCACATCAGTATCCACTGCCCTCCAAAAGGGAGAGGGTTTCAAGACACTTATTCATTGTCCTTCTGTCTCGTTTCGTAAATACACTGGGTGGGACGTAACCCCTTTCATGCATGCATATGACTCCTTAGAATCCCAATCAAACTTCACTAAAATTCGTTTAATTTTAGGATTCTATCTCATCAATATGCATTGCATTCCAGGGATTACGTGAGACTTCAAAGCAGCTGATGTGGGCACGTAAAATAAGACATCAATTGCAACATTCACGTAACATTTTATTTCATAATAGCTGCTTGAAACTGAGATACACAATCTGACTTTGTAATTTCTTTTATTGTAGAAAGAGCAAATGTTCTCTCATTTGACCACCCAGCCGTCTGTAAAATAAGATCGATTGGTAGATTCCTGTCGAAGGCTGCAGAAGCTGAAGCCGCACGAGTACTATGTGCCTGAAATATGTCCGTGTTCAGACCCGATACCCCGAGAACTAATTTAATCCATCGACTTATAGTCTCCTTAGTAACTGCCTTATGCGGCTTTAAGTAACTAATGAAAAATTTATTATCCGTTCTGAACGGTCTTGTTATCCCTAAATATGTATCGATTGCAGAATAAACACAGATAAGTTCATCCTTTGCATACTTTGGAAAGGAAAGTTTGACGCCCATCTTTCCGGGGCGTGATTGCTTCAGTTTTTCATTAACATAGAAAATAAACTGTTCCGGGGTCCTCTCCATGGAATCAATGTTCAAGTAATATAACGTCTGGCATCTCTGAGCCGAAACTAAGGTTGTAAGTGTAGCCACCTTCAAGGTTAAATTCTTCAACGATAATTGTTTGTTCGAACCGAGACTTTTCAGGTATCTGAAAACAATAGATACATCCCATATGGTTTTGTACCTGGGTTTGGGTGTTTTCAACTCGGAAACACCTTTCAAAAAACGTTTAATCAAACTATCTCTACCTGCATCTGCAGGGGTTAATAAAAAAGATGAAAGCATACTTCTTGCGGTATTTATGGCACTATAACTAAGACCGTCCTGGAAAAGTTCCGTTAAAAATTCTATTATCTCTGGAACTGATGACTGAAAGGGATCACTGTGTCTTTTGCGACAGAAAATAATCCACTTGGAAACGTAGACTGCATACTGGCGCTGTGTGGTAGGTCTCCATGCAGACAAAATGACTTCCGCAGCCCTTTCCGAAATCTTTCGCCGTCGCAACGATTCCCTGAAATGTGACATACCAGAAGTCTTAGTTTGTTGCATAGAGGGTGGGTTGCGTTGTAATGAGGTAGAGTCAGAGTATTCTCCTTTACTGGTATTACTACTACTGGGGGATCTATTAGAAGTTCCATGACTCTGACATACCATGTTTGTGTGGTCCACAAAGGAACGATAATTATGCTTCTTGCTTTCTCTTCCTCGATTTTGCAGAGACACCGCCCGATGAGGCTGAAAGGGGGAAAGGCATAAAAATAGTATTTTCCCCAATTCAAGCTAAAGGCATCAACTGCAAATGCGGACGGATCAGGAACCCATGAAACGAACTTGTTCAACTGATTATTATTTCTGGACGCAAACAGATCTATATCTGGTTGACCCCACAATTTCATTATGTCACAGAAGAGATTCTTGTTTAGTGTCCATTCAATATTTGCTTGCACACGTCTGGATAGTAAGTCGGCCTCTGTATTAACCCTGCCTGGAATATGGGCCGCTGAAATCCATATCTTTCTATCTATACACCATAGCCAAATTCGTTTTGCAAGGGCATCACAAACATGAGATTTCATGCCTCCCATATTATTTAGATACGCTACAGCTGTCGAACTGTCAGATAATACTTGAATATGGGAACCAAACAATTTACGACATAACGACTTTAAACCAAACTCTATGGCTAAAAGTTCTAAAACATTAATATGACATTTTTTCTCTTTGGTGTTCCATACACCACTGGCTTTAATCTCTCTTAAACATGCTCCCCAGCCTGACATAGATGCATCACAAGTTAGTTTCACGTGGCATCGGCCATGACTTATGGATTTAAAAGCGCCATCTATATTCCTCAACCACCAAGATAATTCTACTTGGCTCTCAATTGATAAAACCATCGTACCGTCAAAATCACCCCTAGTCTTTTTTAGAGCTCGAATTTTGTCTCTTTCCAATGACCGGTAATATAAAGGTCCATACTCAACCCCTGGGAAATTGGCAACCAATATGCCAATGACCTCAGCTAAACTTCGAATGTTCACCAAGGGAAGGTTTAATATCTCGTGCACTTTGCTTTTTGTCTTCAATCTCTTTTGCTCGGACACAGTTACTGTCATTGTTTCAGAATTTAATATGAAGCCCAAAAATTGGCGTTTCCTACTCGGTGTCAATTCTGACTTCTCTTTATGGATTAAAAATCCCAAATCTGAGAAAAGGTTAACCGTAGCAGTAACTGCTGCTAGGCACTCCAATTCTGTGTCCCCTTGAATGTACATGTCATCTATGTACCCAACTATGTTATGACCCATATTTCGGAGGGTAGAAAGGACTGGCTTGAGTAACTTTGTAAAAGTCCGTGGGGCGGATGCGAGACCATTGGGCAAACACGTGTATTCATAACAATTTTTCTTCCACATGAATCTGAGAAATTTCCTATGGTCTTTTGAAATTGGAACAGTGTAGTAGGCGTCTTTTAAATCCACGGTAGCCATGAAACACCCTGGCCGCATCAAATTTGTGACCGAAAGTAACCCGCCCATTTTAAAATGGCGGTACTGAACAGACTCGTTAAATTTCTTCAGGTTCAGAATTATTCTTTGTGAACCATCTTTCTTGGGAATGAAGAAAATGGGTGATATATAATCCCCGTGGGATCTGCTTGTTTTGGAAATTATCCCTTTTTTGAGCAGTTTTTGTATTTCTATATCATAGTGGCAACCTGTATTTGAATTTACATCTCTCGACAAGTTCATGTGTAATCGTTGGGGCAAAATATCGTTAAATTCGATTTTAAAACCTTTTACCATCTGTAAAATTTCTCTATCGGAGGTTATCTGAGTCCAATTATGGAAAAAGAATTTGAGGCGGCCAGCCACATTCTGATTCTGAGTAGCAGTACCCATGTGAAAAGTAGAACATACCTTACTCTCAGCAGTATCTTCTTTTATCTTTTCTGCACTTGATCTGGTCGTGAGCTCTTCCCATACCTTGGGCCTGCTCTGCCTCGAGATAAAAAAGGGTGACTCATTCTACCTCCGTAGGGTCTTCCGCGGTAAGGTCGGTACCGGTTAGCGGAGCCGCCACGTACTATTTTCCAGCTCATTTTACTGCTTTCAGTTATGTCTTTGACATACTTAGTGATATCATCACCGAAAAGCTCCGATGTGATGGGCACAGCATTAGAGCATAAATTCTGAAAATCTCTGCTCAGGTCGGGTTTAATGAGCTCCCTGCGTGTCAAATTTAGTTCCATGCTACCTTGCGCCATGAAGGCTATAGCGTCAAAAAACTCATGCACGACGCCCTTATCCAAACCAGGAAAATTTAGAACCTGGTGCGCTCCTTTTCCCAAGGCAATTATACCCTTCATTATCAGCTGCTGAACTCGTTGGAGCTTCAGATCCCTGCTTCTAGTGGCAGGTCTAATCTTATCCCAGACGAGCTGATTTACACGAGTAGGTTTAAGGATTTCTACATTTTCTGGGCATGGGTATTTTTGATATTTAGCCTTCAGTTTTTCCTCTGTCATTTTACCCTTCAACATCTTGGTGACAACTTCCGCAATTTTAGCAGGAAACGGCGGCCCCTTTTCCTCACTCTCAAATTCAAGAGCTACGTCGTCAAGCACATCATTGAGATTATTACCAGTCTGGTTAGTTTGTCTGAAAATTTCAGAAATTTCATCATCAAAATCGAAACAATTCTGATTTGAAAAGTCCCCCTGATTTGAAACTGTGTCCGACACAGTTGCCAAGCGTTCTGGTGGTCGAGAACCAGAAGTGCCAGCTAAGCCCTTTACAGACTCGTTAGCCTTATGGGTTGCTTCATTGATAGCTTTTTTGATAAACTCAGATATCTCAGGGGTGATACCAGCCGGTAACGGCTCTGATTCAACTTGCTCACTTGATGCAAGATCCAGTTCATCACTATAATCAAGTTCTTCTTCCATAATGGCCACTTGTATGTGCAAATATGCTTATATCTGTATTACGCAATTATGCAATTACCAACACCCAAGCTTGGTAGAATATGTTTACAGAACTCCGACAATTATGTATAAGTTCTGGGAGAAGTGTCAGGTGTTATTATACACGAAACGTCAAGTTTTCAGCAATTATGCTCTTATTACCAGTTTCAGTATAAGGTCGAAGCAATTATGCTATGGCTGTGTCGAAGAGAGGCTTTTTTAAAAACTTCACCGAAGACAAGCCTGTGTAACCGTAGTAAGGCAGAAGAACTAAAGGCAGGAGGACACTGTGTGCTTGTATGCAGACAGCAGATTATTGCATTGAGGCTGCATAAGAAGAACGGTGGGTAACAAAGCAAAGGATAATACGACACAAACCGATCAGGCTTTCCGATGTGACTTCGAGGAAAACCAACAGCACAATGAGGTCTACACAGCAGCACGCTCTCACGTAATCCCTGGAATGCAATGCATATTGATGAGATAGAATTAACAATCGGATGTGTCACACAAACCGGATGCAACATCGTAGCTTTAGCTGCACATGCGCAAATGCTACACACTGCTCTAGAAACGTTATACGGCCGCCTGTTGTGGGCTTGGAAATTAGTTTCCTGCGTAGTGTGTTAAGTTCGTTTGAAAATTTGGCAGCAGGACATTTTTGCTCTCGGAAGTAAGCTTGACAAGCCTTCTGCCGCTTTTTGTACGTTTTGTTGTACCTCACGTAATATTTGATTGATCAAGAAATCAGGTGGCACCAAGTTTTGGGCTCTTTGTCTTTGTTTCATACCATCTTCAGGGGATTCGTTTGTGTGTGCGTGTGTGTGCGTGTGTGTATGTTGTTTCACTCCTTATCGTATTCTTAGTGCAAGGATAGCATGTATTCTGTTTAATATCAGATTACAGGATAACGGTATTCAGTCTATTTATTGGTATTGGTCTGGTTAAAACTACTAAAAACTCTTCCCCCTTCTCTTTTACACCAATTGACTCAAGGCTGGACGTTGCCATTGTCCAAACCATGACATGTGATACAGCTTGTTGGAAAGAAATAATTAATTGGCTTGGCTATGGAGATTTTTAAGGGTTCAATACAGCATTATATATTTATATATATTATTTGTAAACATTTGCCGATAGAGTTTTACAGGTGTCAATCGGGCTTCTGTTGCTCCCCACCTTCCCGATTTCAAGGTTTTGAGCCCAAACTACCAACCCACCCTTACTCAAAATCCATATCTGGCTTTATATCTGGAAATATCTGGTTGATTAAAGACTTTATATGGCCATATAAAGCCATATATAACTTGATTAAAACGCAACCCAGATATGCATATAAAGTTTGATATGGCCATAGAAAGCCAGATATAACTTGATATAATCGTGATCCAGATATGTATATAAAGTTTGATATGGCCATATAAAGCCAGATATAACTTGATAAAATGGTGATCCAGATATGTATATAAAGTTTGATATGGCCATATCAAGCCAGATATAACTTGATTAAAACATAACCCAGATATGCATATTAAGTTTGATATGGCCATATAAAGCCAGATATAACTTGATATAATCGTGATCCTGATATGTATATAAAGTTTGATGTGGCCATATCAAGCCAGATACAACTTGATAAAACTGTGATCCAGATTTGTATATCAAGTTTGATATGGCCATATAAAGCCAGATATAACTTGATATAATCATGATCCAGATATGTATATAAAGTTTGATATGGCCATATAAAGCCAGATATAACTTGATATAATCGTGATCCTGATATGTATATAAAGTTTGATATGGCCTTATAAAGCCAGATATAACTTGATTAAAACAAACCCCAGATATGCATATTAAGTTTGATATGGCCATATAAAGCCAGATATAACTTGATATAATCGTGATCCAGATATGTATATAAAGTTTGATATGGCCATATCAAGCCAGATATAACTTGATACAATGCAATTCCAGATATGCAAATAAAGTTTGATATGGCCATATAAAGCCAGATATAACTTGATAAAATGGTGATCCAGATATGTATATAAAGTTTGACATGGCCATATCAAGCCAGATATAACTTGATTAAAACATAACCCACATATGCATATTAAGTTTGATATGGCCATATAAAGCCAGATATAACTTGATAAAATGGTGATCCAGATATGTATATAAAGTTTGATATGGCCATATCAAGCCAGATATAACTTGATTAAAATATAACCCAGATATGCATATTAAGTTTGATATGGCCATATCAAGCCAGATATAACTTGATATAACCGTGATCCAGATATGTATATAAAGTTTGATATGGCCATATAAAGCCAGATATAACTTGATAAAATGGTGATCCAGATATGTATATAAAGTTTGATATGGCCATATAAAGCCAGATATAACTTGATCAAAACATAACCCAGATATGCATGTTAAGTTTGATATGGCCATATAAAGCCGGATATAACTTGATATAATCATGATCCAGATATGTATATAAAGTTTGATATGGCCATATAAAGCCAGATATAACTTGATATAATCATGATCCAGATATGTATATAAAGTTTGATATGGCCATATAAAGCCAGATATAACTTGATATAATCGTGATCCTGATATGTATATAAAGTTTGATATGGCCATATAAAGCCAGATATAACTTGATTAAAACAAAACCCAGATATGCATATTAAGTTTGATATGGCCATATAAAGCCAGATATAACTTGATATAATCGTGATCCAGATATGTATATAAAGTTTGATATGGCCATATCAAGCCAGATATAACTTGATACAATGCAATTCCAGATATGCAAATAAAGTTTGATATGGCCATATAAAGCCAGATATAACTTGATATGCTAGATATGAAAATGAGCATTTTGTTAGTTTGTTTTATTATTTATTTGATTTGATTCTTGCATTATGCTTGTTTCAAACTAAGACATGTTTTGGATACAGCATCACCTTCCCAGACATGCAGTTATTTAGAGGCTACACTTCTGTTAATACCGCAGTGTACTAAGTGAACTTAGGCAAATAATTTGCATATTAGGGCGGAGCTTGTATCTAAACCTACATTTTTCATGATTTAGGAAGTTGAAAGTAAAATATGCACCACGCAGTAAACAAAATTTACAGTCAAATACGTAATTAAGTTTAAAATAAGAAGCCCATATCCCTGTGATTACATAAAATAGGAAATTTCAAGGCATTTTTCTGTTCACTTTTATGAAATAAGTTGAATTTATGTACTTAAGTCAATTCAACCTAATACTTAACATTGAATTCTAATTCATGGAGAACTTAAACATTGTTATCTGGTGTTCAAAGTCTTCATGAGGAGTGTGGACTATAAGTCCTAACTATGATTCATAACTAGAGCAGATCTGTGCCATATAAAGGCTTGATCCAGATAGAACTTTATCTGGCCATATATGGATTAAGATCTGGTTCTGGTTTAGATCTGTGTTATATCTGCCTAACTTTTTATCCGATCTGATATAAATTCCATATCTGGTGCAGATATGGGCCAGATATAAATTTCCATATATGGGCCAGATATGGGCCATATAAAGAGTGAGCCATATAAAGTTTTATATGGGTCATATATGGCACAGATATGGGCCAGATATAAATCTCTTTATATGTGGCATATATGGATTTTCCATATATGGGCCAGAAATGGAGTAGCCATATATGGGGCATATCTGGGCCATATAAAAGTGAAACTTTACCTGGGCCATATATGGCCATATATGGCCTTTATATTATATCAAGTTATATCTGCCCAATTCTTGTACAAGCCAGATATGAATTCCATATCTGGCCCAGATATGGGCCAGATATGAAATCCCATATCTGGGCCATATAAAGATTTTGAGTAAGGGCAGCTAGCCAGCATAACGTTGGAGCAAGATTGCAGGATGAAGAAATCATTCATGTGGGTGTGGAAAATATGTAGCAATTCTTTTACATTTTAGGGTTTACATAGGCAATGAAATATTTCTTTTTAAAAATATATTACGACTTACGACAGCCACGAATACATTTTATGAACTGGTTGCTGTTTGAGATATGCCTGCAGTGACAACCTGAAAAGAAATGTTTAAAGAGAAAAATGGTTAAATATTAAATCCCTTCAATCGGTGTATGATGAAATAAAATACGTCATTTCCCTTTTGCCGACTCACCAGAATGTAATGGCCGGTACATGAGTTCATTTTCAAAACACAGTATTGTAATGCCGTTACGGCATCATTTTGTAGGCCTCTTTCGGCATCCGTATATGGCAGGGGCGCGACCCTCAGTTCCCATGCCCTGTCCACGTCATGATCTAGGGCCGACTTCAAGCCGGGGAATGTCGGAGGACAGCAGACATCTGTTTGGCCTGATTTCCAATCTATCCTCCTCGTGGCTCGCCAGTCGAGAAGTAGTCAGTCTGACTCGATAGGTTGTGGTTGTGCTGTAATATTTTGTCTTTCATATGTCTTCGGACAATTTCTTTCTTGTACTTATGGTAATCTGATAGATCCACCTGATCGTTTACATACTTTCAATTCATGAGTGATTATTAGACCTTAGGGTATCCACTTCTTTTGTCTGATCCTTTTCAATTGATATATCATACCCAAGTAAACCTTAAATAAACTTACTTATACCGTATGGATAACATTAGGAGGAACAATGCTTTGATCCGAAGGTTGTTCCAGCAGTCATGTAACAAACACTGTCTAATAAATCAAACGACTGCTATTTCCTAAGGAGTCAAGGAAAACCAGGGAGTTGCTATTTGACGAAGAAGGTCTTACCAGGGAGTTGTCAAATAGCAACTCCCTGGTCTTACACTGGCACAGTGCGCACATGACTAAAGAGAGATGTAAGACTATAATTTGTTTTAAGATTATAAAAATTTCCGCAAACTGTAGCAATTTCCGAATGGTAAGTGCATGATTAATATGTTACATACAATTTAACTAGCTTATTGTGATAAGTGTTGGATCACGTTGGACACTACATATTTGCTTTCAAGGTAAGCGACTGGCAATGCTATAGCATACAGACAAAATTTATTAACACCTCTTTTCAACGTAGCAGACGGCATAAAACTTTTTTCAAACACTAACAATAATTTTAAGCCCATTATATCTCCAAGTGCTATACAAAGTAAGTGACCTTGGCGGTAAAAAGGTGGGTACAAAGGAAAGAGCCAGTGGCGTAGCTAGAGGGGTGGGCAGGGGGCCGTCGCCCCCCCCCCCCACAAGGCCTCTGTCGGAAATTTCTAGTCTCTGTCGGAAATAAATAAAAACAGGTCATTTGAAACACTTACAACACTTCTTATGCATTTAAGCAGAATTACACACCGATATGTCAACGTGAAAATCAAAAGTCGGTCTCAAAACTGCCCGAAAAGCAAAAAAAAAAAAAAAAAAAAAAAGGTCCCCAGAATTTCGAACAACTATCAAGATAATAATCTGTCGGAATTTTTTGGCTTTGCCCCCCCCCCACAAAAAATGTCTAGCTACGCCACTGGAAAGAGCTGTCGTTTCATCTCCTAAATAACAACTCCCTGGTTTGAGACCCCTTATAGTAACCATGATAGTTCCTTTAAAAATTCACACAAGAGAAACAGCACTGAACTGCAAACACATTTGTTCTCTGAAAGATCAAACCATCGACTTAAATTTGAAATGGGAAACAGTGAAGAATGCTACACTATAAACGAAAGCAATGGCGTAGCCAGCAGGGGGAAGGGGGCAGAGAGCCCCCAAAGAAATTTTGGGGACGCGATGGACGATGTTGAAAAAATGAAGGAGAGCAAAAAAAAAAAAAAACAACGAGAGGAGTGGGTAAGGGAAGATGGTGGGGCTCGAAGGTTGTTCCTTCATACTATATGATTTGTAATTGTGATATGAAGCAATGGACTTGAAAATGGAAGCTGGATGACAGACAAATTTTCAACACCGATACAAGCTGAAATTCACCTTTTTTATATTTATCAGTTTCCTTGACAAATCTCAACAATTCTGTTTCCACCTTCTTATTTGTGCCCCATTAATCTGTCATAAGTGTGTATGAAGGTGAAGCACTGAAAAGAAACTCCTCATATTGCTTCAACCGATATTCTTTGTATTTATTGGAATGGCGGTGCCTACATAGAGACACTTGCTTGAGTTGGTAAAGCATACAGTGCTCTATTATTAGGCATATGTATTATAATCATGTAAGCTCTCACATCATATTTCGTTTTTCGTTAAAATTAGGAAATTAGGAATTATTATTGATAGAATGAAAATCGGGACATTTTCGGCACATGGATGATCTCGTATAAAAAGAAGCAAAATATAGCACCGTTTTGCATCTAAGCCCTTCGAGACAGCATAAAAATTTCAAAAGGGGAGGGGGACCCTCCCTCCCCTGATACCCCTCCCCAGGACGGCGGTCAAGGATGGGGACGATGAGTAGACTTACCCCCCCCCCCACACACACACACACCGAAAACTGGCTGCCCCCGTGAAAGAAAGCACTAGGTGATGTAATCTATACTTAAAAGTGAAACCTAGAAGTGTAACTTTTTAAATAAAAATGTTTAAAATCTACATTTCAGTCTTTTTTCTTCTGTCTTCTCAAAATCTGAAGTTTCTTTTTAGACAGACAAATATATGGTTCTAACCAAGACAATTAGGCCATTTTATTTGACCAAACTGCCAGGGCGGTAGGAATTTGACCAAGGTACTGGTCTTTACCTAGATCAAAAGTCCTCAGTCAACACAGATTGGGTCAAAAATGGCCCATTACTGGGTCTTATGTAATTTAATCCAGAGTTTGGTTCAAGAGTTTGAGACCCAAAGTTGGGCTGGAGGGAATTTGACCCATGCCCTAGGTCAGTTTGGGGTGAAAAATGACTTACGTGTTTGTACAGTGCAGTCTACAGACCCCCTCCCCCCCCCCAAAAAAAACACACACACACATTACTAGGAATGATTGTAGCCTCCTTTTTCCAAAGTCCTTTCGATTCTTTGGCTAAGAGTCAAACGATTCTTGCGAAGGAGTTCTGATCCCCCAAAGAAGCTACGTCCCCTGAAAGGACACCAAGACTTAAACCAACCTCTCAGCCTTCTGAACTCTGCATCATGGGTTTGTCATGCGTGACGCAATATTATTCTGGACTGTCTGAAAGAAAGCCACAATCTTAGCCTAAACGCAGCTATACCTTTCTCAAAGTCCTCCACTCTCTGGAGAAAAGCCAAAGGGCGAAACCCAACGTTACTCCCGAAGCAGTTCTGCTCCCCAAAGGGGTTACGTCCCCAAGGGACACTGAGACTTCATGTGACCAACCTCTTGACCTTCAGACTTCTACACCATGGGTCCGTCATGCGTGGCCCTGTTCAGTCTAGACTGGCTGAAAAGAACATATACTACACGTGACCTTCGCCACATTGCCGATAAGTGATGGAACTGTTCAAATCGGGCAAGTTAGTTTAATACCATATTGTTTTTCAAATAAGGGAAATTTATATAAGGCATGGACAGTTCTCAATTAAATAATGTAACCATTGTTTACAAAATGAACACTACAAAGAATACCATATCCGTTTCAAGCAAGGTATGTAATTAATTATTCATTTCTTGATCAAAAAACGCAAAAGTACGGTACGTCATGTAAAAAGTACCAACCATTGTTAAGAATAATATTGATAAAATTAAATTCTATCCACTGAAAATCAAGTTTCCATACGTCATAAAGCCGTAAATTTACAGACAATTTTACAAAGACGTTTGTTTTAATGGTTGTGATTATTTGCATTACAGTGTTGAATAAAACCAAAAAATTGAAATCTTTTGCCGGTCGAAGGGGGGTTTATTTTAACACTGTGATGCATGTAATTACAGCTTCACCATCTTTGCAAATCATTGTGTTGCAATTGGTAGTGAACCAAACTGGCACCAAAGGAAAATCAAGTAGAGTTCATAGATCAAAGAAATCAAATCTGACCTCAAAAGCAATGCCGCATGTTACCCTTTTGAACTGTCCCAAATTCCTTTTATTTTCAGTACCGACCTTTCTTATTGTTTCTTGCCTTTTATTTTTGGTACATATGCAAATATATATATATATATATATAAATATATTTATATAGGTAAACAAACAGAACACAAAGCATAGTTGACACAGCAGGAATACATCAAAAACAAATTTATTGTTGAAATTTTCGGTCCTACCTATATATATATATATATATGTATATATATATATAAATAAATGTATATATATATATATATATATATATATATATATATATATTTATAAATAAATAAATATATGTATATATATATATATATATATAAATGTATATATTTCTCTAATTCGGCACTTAGGGGGAAAGTTGTTGTTGAAAAGTCGACCTTAAGGGGAAAAAATTTTTCGGGTGAAATATAAGTTTCGCCTTAACGTTTCCACACACTTTTTCTATAGGAATACGTAAACTTACAAGGGCGCCCTCTTAGATTTACAAACTAGATGCCATTACTTCAAAGTTGTCAAAATTACGGACACCTAGCTGTTAACACGAACGGATGGCTGGCCATTGAAATAACGTTAATTTATATGTTTAGACGTTAGGGCGAATTTATTTCTTATGTAATTTATTATCTTTTTTTCGCCCTATGTACAAGCAGATATAAGAATTTCCCCTTAAGGTGGGAATTAGCGTTATATATATATATATATATATATATATATATATATATATATATATATATATATAGGTCGATAAAGGTAGTAAGAAGTGCTTAAAAGTTTTCGGAAACTTCCACGACGTTTCGGGTATAAACCCTTCATGAGTTGGTAAAAATGCAACTGATCAAAAGTAGAGAAAATACACGTTAAAAGAAGGTCTTACAAACCGATTGTAAAAAAGGGCACGGTGGAAAAATCTGAGATATGGAGGCTGAGTAAAACTGGTAAGAAGTGATTGCAAAAGGGGGAGAGTTAAAAAAGGTCCATCCTAACGTTAAGACCGTGTGGAGAGAGGGTTCCGATCTTCATGATAAGCCGGTTTTCGGCAGTTAGACGATCACGATCAGAACCTCTGCACATTATAGCTGCGGTAACCACCAAGTCTTTTCTCGAGCACAGTGACGGGGGGTTGAAATGTTTGGCTAACGGAAAACTTTGAAGATTTTGTTTGGTTGACCTAAGGTGTTCAGTGATTCGGTCCGCGAGGCGACGTTTGGTCTCTCCCACGTACAGACATTTGAAACTGAATTGTAGCCCTGTTCCCACATGGTCTGAAAGTTAGACTTGAACTTTTATAATTCAGCAATTCCTGCATTGTTTTTATCTGTGTCCTAGCCGGTTTTACCATGCCGATTTCGTGTTTTTCAATTTGTATGTTTGGCCGTGTTAACAATCAGTTGGATTTTTGCGACCTGATGAAGGGTTTCAACCCGAAACGTGGTGGAATTTTTCACAAACTTTTAGCACTATTTACTACTTCTTTTTTACCTACCTACTTCATAAGTGCTACGCAGTTCTTTGACCTTATATATATATATATATATATATATATATATATATATATATATATATATATATATATATATATATATATATATATATATATATATATATATATATATATATATATATATATGTATATATATATATATATATATATATATATATATATATATATATATATATATATATATATATATATATATATATATATATATATATGATGCCTATGTTGGAAAAGCCAATGTAAGAAAACAAAAAGCAAAGCAAAGGAAATGATACTTTCAATTCCAACTTGAATGTAATGACTTGAACAAGGTTAAAATATTTCGAGCGTAACTACTGCTCTTTTTCAGTTGCTAATGCAAAGTGGCTACAAGACCTTATGTAGTACCGGGTGTGAATCTCGCTTGACTGCTCATAAAAGAGAGGTCCCTGTAATCCCGGTAATGTGGGTACTGAGTCCTATGATAGATTTCAACTCTTGTTTGATCCTTTCCTGGGTGTTTTCAAACTTGCCATGGAGAATAATACATTTTAGGTCAGATCTGGAGATTGGGGAGATCACCCAATTAAATTCAAGTTGGAAATGATAGTATCGTTTTGGCTTCGCTTTTTGTTTATATATAGATAGATATGGATAGATAGATATATAGATATAAATGTATATATTATTAAAGACTTCCAAAAAAGTTCAACTATCGTAGCGAAATGTAAGAAAATGAATCTGTACTTACTGTGACGGGAGTAATTTTTATCCAGCATCGTCAAAATAACCACAAAAAGAACAAGAAAGAAACTCTTCATCTTGATGAAATTATAAACTTCCCTTTGTGTTCAAGCAGGTATTATTGCATGTACATTCACTGAAATTAATGTTGCTGTAGCAAAGAACACGATACTGATAGTTCTCGTTCAACAGTTGTTGAACATATAATTTTGGGGTCGACACTGATAGCTTGTAATTAACAGTAGCTGTATTTATATTTTCCTATCGTTGAAAGACAAATTCCGCGATGCAGTCATGGTTCTTTCGTAAACTAGTATAAATCACTAGTGAGAAATTCTTCTATATTTAATGAGACAAACTTGTTTGGGTAATACTTAACGAGTTTTTAAACGAAAACATAGACTTATGTCAATCAAATTAGAAAAGGTATGAGATCACGTTTTATTCAGTTTAATTTTATGATTTCGACTGATTTGTTAAATCTTAACTAAAAGGAACTGCTTGTCTTTGTGTGAGGTACAAATAATTCTTTACTTTTGTCTGATCTTTGTTTCGTTCTCTTCCGGGCATTGGTTTAGAAGTCAGGGCAACTAAAGCTGTCGACTGAACTCTCTACGGCCCGATTTTCTAAGAAGCGATTAGATCATGTTTTATTGCCTTGTTGATCATGACAGAGTTTATATCCGGAATATTACTGTTTAGGATTAAAATCGTAACACAATTTGGGCAAACTTTTGGCGAGTTTCAACACTCAGCTTCAATTGACTTTTAACCACGACCCTAAAAAAGCAGAATGCACTGTTTTAAACATTGGTCTCATCGTTTTCTACACATCATATGGTTAGATAATGTTTTTTTTTTTGTTACTTTGTTACACTACGAACATACGTACTGATAAGTTTATGAAAGGGGAAAACGATGTAAACTTGTTTGACATTTGACCTCTGGCCTTTGACCTATGACGTAATCAATTACACATGCAGAGGTTTCCATGGTCAGGCTATTACCTATCAAGTGTCTTTTGATGGGACTTTTGTTGAGGAGGATATCGCGACACACGCTTTCGCTACATTTGGGTCAATTCGAACTTTGACCTATGTTTTAGCTTCGACCTCAACTCGACCCTTAGCAACGAAAAAACACTTTAAAATTGAAGTCATCTTTCTCTGGATATAATATGGTTTACTCACACAGCTCCCCATTTCTGATGTTAGGTGAAGTCAGGGCCGTCGGAACCAGTGATGAGGGGACGCCTGTTTAATCAAGTTCACTTAGGAGAAATACAGAAATTTTGATCCGCCAATATCTTGAGAACCACGCATAGGAATTGAAGGTAAATTTCATCATCAGGCCTATAGATTAAGTTCATCTTTCATATAGCCAACAGTCTTCCCGTTAGGTGTAAGATTCAGTCACCCCCCCCCCCCTCCCCTTTTGCAACCCTTTCCTCTTTACATAGTCTTTACATTAAATGAACACTTTTTGCCCTCAAACTGAATCTTTTCAAATCCAAATAATTCTGATTGGTGGACCTTAATCACATGACATTGTTTATCACATTTAAAAAACGATGTGCGTCAGATGACGTCTTTCCAAATTATTCACGTAAGAGAATAAGAACAAATACGATGTACTTTTTCAAAAGTAGCAGTTTCTTATTATTAAGACAAGGTGTTCGCTGAGATTTAAAAATATATTCCGTGGTTTCTTTCAACTGTCAAATTGTAGGCGTATAGGTGGGAAAAATTACTTCAACGGTGATGTCATGTCCAAAGTAACAGCTATTAAAACAACGTTCAAAGTTTATGTTTCTGACTGAAAAGCTTGAGGAGATTTTTTTCATAAACAAATATGAAATGTTGTAATCGTTAGGTTTAAAACTAATAAACAATGTGAATGTATCCAATACGTTAAAGAAAGATGTCGGGCGGTCGGCAACTTATAAAATCAGTGTCATGAGCAGGGAAACATAAAAGTTTAAATAAAAGAAATGAACGCTACTCGCAGAGATGACATCAAGTTCTAATCTCGAGATCCAGTCTAGGCTCTTTTCTTTCAGATCAACACCGGCACGTGTAAACAGACAAGTTACTGAAGAGGGCGAGATAACTTTTAGAGGGGTCAACTATTTTTAGGTGGCAAGATATACTAAAATGCATCGAGGCAATGGTAATTTTTTATCTTCTCCGAGGGCAAAAATTTTCCAGCATTTCCCCTGCTCTCCCCCCCCCCCCCCGGCAACGGGCTAAGGTCAACGCCAAGCCCTTCTCTCGTCGTCGAGGAGTCTATATTCAACGGTCGCAACTCTCCGGTGGGGTCCAGGTGAGGAGGCTGAGAAAATGCTTGGGCACTTACAAATTGTCTGCATTAGAGTGAAACATTGAATGAGCACCCGAGTCAACATGAGGAATTACAATTTAACCATTTTTCTGTTGTGTTCCTTCTATGTTAGTCTAGCTGTGACCGACTACATACAGAAACCAGTTTTACGCTGCAAGTGGCACTGTGGATAGGACGGATTGAAGATGCCTAGGGGTTGCATGGGATTTTGGAACAATAAATTCACATAACATGTCGGACATGTAGGAATATAATAAATATGTTTTCTTCATGTTACATCTGAATAACACAGTAGTGATATCAGAAGAAAACAATATATTCAAGAGTTGGGGGTGAACGACAGTAGGCTCGAGTCACTGTAGCCTTTTGCGAATGATTCATTACAATGATACCAACACCTGTTGGTGTATCTTACTGCGTTCGGGCCAAGATCCAGCCGGAGCGCAGATATGAACGAGTCCCCTATTTTTTTCCGTCCCTGGTAAACGTAGGCATATGACGCTGTGCTAAACACAAGTAACACAATGTTTTCAGGAAACTTTACTATTGAAAAGACGGGTAAAATTTCTACCCTGTGTTAACTGTTGTTCCAATACAATACCTGTAAAATATGAGTCATTACTTAGCGGCATTACTTAGGCCGTACGACCTATAGTTACAAATGTCCGCGAGATAAATAGACAAAACAGGGGGCTGCCACTAAACAAACCTTCAACCATAGTTATTGGTGTGCGTAAGGTGTGTGATGTTTTGTGCCACCCTCAGTTTGTGGGTGAACAAGTTGTAACTGCCTCAAGTGAGCTGCCTCTAGTGTCAACTGTCTGCTGATATTTATCAGTACGACGTCACTTCATGATAGCAGAAAGTTCATTTAAAGGCGTGTTTCGAGCGCACCTTTGTTCTAGGAGTTGCCTACCTGCGTTCCCAGACAAGCATAGACATGGATGTGTACAAATACGTATACGCATACGAAAAGGCTATGCATACATATATGAGTTCGTATAAGTTTAAGTACACACACCACCCTCTTCCCTAACCCCCATCTCTTCCTGTCCACCAGATACAAAAATTTGGTTAAGCTACTGTCTCTTTATTGCCCAACACTGTAACACAGATCCGATCAAACCATGGAAGTACTATCTCCGAGGTAGTACTTCCATGATCAAACCTTTGGTTAGTCTGAGACCTAGGAAGGTACAGTATTTCTATATGCTTATGCCCATTACTGTTTCTTATTTTATGTAAATAACTTTGATGAATGTCTTCCACGTAGTTCTGCCGATATGCGTAAACGATGCAACGATGCAAAAATGGTCTTAAATACTGCAAACTTTGAAAAACAAAATGACCGGAAAAAGTCATCGTCGTTTATATAACATTTGAAAACTTAAAGGAATCATAGACGCCCTCTACAAGGTATGTTTTGTACTCTTGTAAAATGATAGAAAAGAGGGTTATCCTTAATGAGGGGTCGCACCAGGTCTTCCTTCCGTCGAAAAGATACTCCAGTTTCGCCGGGTGGGAGGTATTAGGGTGTACGATAAAGTACATAATACCCATAGCGACCAGTCATTATGACGGTTTGGTTTCTCTTTTTATCTCAGGGAGCAGGTTCTTCAGTAAGAACCCAAACTTGTTTGCATGTGGCAGGCGTGAGGCGCGTCTAAAATCTTGGGTGCACCAACATTCAGGGAACCCGTTGTTTCTGTCGAGGCTTCGGGATGCTGGCCTCCGGGAGGCTTGCCCCTCCCCTTTTGTGGCTTATCGTAGACCCAACCTTATTCAGATGAACAGCAACTTAGCTGGACTCGTTAAAACAACCAAGTATTTATAAGGTGACAATTGCAGCACATCAGTGAATGAGGTTAGAATCTCAGCATCCAAATCTGCCAAACCCTTCTGTAACTGTCTCATATGCCTTTAAACAGACATGGCTGATCTCTTCAAAAATTTTTATAATTTAGAGGTTGATTTTAGTAGTCCAGTGCATGTTGATCCGTCCTTTAAAGTGGTAGGGACCAACCAGGATTTTGTCATAGGGGATCCAGGTTAGAATGTTACAGACCCGGAAAAGCTGAGACGGTTCCTCAGAGCGGGTAGGGACCCCAGGCTCCCTGGTGGGGTCTAGGGACAACGTCCGATGAGGTTTCAGGTTTGAAGGCTAACGAGAACCGTGGAATATCGACAAACTTGTGGGCAGTGAAATGGAGTATTTAATCATCTTAAAATGCCATTTGATGATCACCAACATGACCACAAGTAAAACAGTTTGACTATTTCTTGTTTAAAAGTAGACTTCTGAAGGCTGGGCGATTTGATGATCCAGACAGCGTATCCGTGGGGAGGATGAATGATGGACAGGGGTGCACAAGCAAGCCCGTAGCCAAGAGGGACCAGGAGGTGGCACTCACCTAGAAGAATTTCCGCCCCTGTAAATTTTGATTACCATTGCCTTAACATATTTTAACACATTTCCCTCCCTGAAATATATTTCGACCCCTTAAGTACCCATTCTTACTTCGAGACTATGCATAGGTCCTTGGTACAATAAATTCCCTCACGCTGGATTACAGGTACAGAAAGTTGCAATTTAAAGTATGCCTAAATTGAGTAACTTTTTTTGTTGAAAAGATAATCCATTAACATTTCGGATATTTTCTCTCGTTTCAGTCCATTTTGCTTTTATTTTTATTAAAAGTTAAACTTTATAACTTAGGTGTAAAGTGAGGGAAGGGGACTGTCAAGAGGTGCTGCTGTTCCAAAACCTGAGGGGGGAACATACCCCATCACGTCATGATCACGTGTTCAGTCTGTAGGCTACTTTAGCAATTATTGAAAGTCAATGTTTCCTCCGAGATAAAGCCGACGCATATATCGTTGTAACATCCCTCATGCTAAACCCAGCAAACGTAAATTCGTATCAATTCATAATGTCCATGAACTAACGTCATCCACTGGCGACGTCATTTGGGATTGCAGTCGTAAATGAAGAATGGACACCGATCATGGCCATCATTATTGGGTTTTTGGACCGATTTTCAGATACTTTATATTACTTCACGATGATCTCTAGGATCCGGATGATGACAAAGCAAGTCATTTCACACAATTTTTTTTTTTTTTTCTTTTTTCATGTTAATTGCGGCCAGTTTTGACTTGGGCATTCACTTAGATTTACGATGACAGCTGCTGCCGCTAGTATACGCAGAAACTCTTATCAAACCTTTTAAAACTTAATTAGAGTCTTTAAGTTTGAAAATCCAACGTAGAGCTACCGGTAATAGATACAATAAGTGAATCATTTTCTGGGACAGATGTGTCTTAACAGGGACTCCCTGGTCTTAAGTACGATCCCTGGTACGATCAATAATTTAATGACACCTGACAATGTTGCTACGAAATATAAGTCTCTCTGTAAGTCTCTCTATAAGAGCTCGTGAATCCATTTTATCAATTTTGGGCTGGGCGGGGGGGGGGGGGGGCTAAAAGAATACAAAATCCTGTATGTCCTCCAATATTACCTACTAAACGTTTACTTATTTGGGTCAGGCGGTGGATTCAGTATGCTTGATCGTGGATCTATGATATAATGTTTGTACCTGAACATAAATTTTGGAAGTCTGAGGACCCATTGTATTCATTCAAAACATCACTGACCTTAAAGAGTACCTAAAGCCTAGACCCCCTCCCCCCTCCAGTCTGGACTCCGACTCAATTCCGGACTCGAAAACGTACATCTTCATTATTTTCGCTGCAAGGTGTTATACATATGAATCGTCATTATATATAGGCGGTAAATACTATGATATTGAACCCTAACTCTAACCATATGAGTAAACTGTACTAGCTGAAGAGTTATCAAAATTAGCTTTATAACGGTAGCGTTTGTGCGTAAAGAATTCTTTCAATAATCACTTCTATCCCCATTACAAAGCCCTGGCTGCGTGACTGCCGCGAATGTAACTGAGTCATACACAGCTGGTCGGTTATCCCTCCTTGTAATACACATATTCGATCTCGTTCCCCCTCACTGATATGACGTTGCATCAATCAATCAATAAACCTGCCAGGGTTCAACATCTTACAGTTGGATACCTTAGGAAAGATATGTCTTCAGTTTTTGAATCATAGTCGATTTCACTTTTAAGCTATTAAAGTGAAAGTTCATATTCATAATGTTTGATTGAGACAATAAACGAAACCTACGTCGTAGGGTTTGTACTATGGGCGTCGTTTGGGGGGGGGGATACGGGGGACATGTCTCCCACCTTTTTGAGTGAAGGGGACGCTAACACATTTGCCCCCACACTTTTTGTGACCTGAAACTACATAGAAGGTGAGGCAACCAAAAAACTGTATGTGGGTTTTAGAAGATGTCTTCCATTACAATTGTCAACAGGATAGAGGAATAGCACTTCATCATTCAGTTTACTAAGAAGTAATCTATAGGCATGTATATTGCTAGCATTTGTTGTCACAGTGTTTCCTGGTGTTGGACCGATTATTTTAATTCAATAATTGTGTCGGCTGATACTGGTGCTTGGAAAGCCCGGCCCTATACTATGCATACTGGACCAGGCTAGAAGTAGACGGTAAGCTTGACGAATCAAATCATACTTTATTCCATATTTTAAAGTTTCTTCTACTAATTTGTTTACTAGAAATAATGATAATATTCCCTCACGTGGAGCAGCTTTTTTGACTAGCTCTTATTTCTCCAGCTAGATCATGTTCAGCGGAAAGGCCTTTAGTGCTCTCAGGAGGCTGAAGACATGGCTCCGTACTACTTACATGGGCGGTGATCACGGGGGACAAGGGGGACATGTTCCCCTCAATATTTTTAGTGGGGGACATAATATCAAATGTCCCCCCATATTTAGAGGTATATAGAAAAAAATAAATGTAGAGGTAACACACATTTCGATGTGAATAATTGTAATACTAGCCTACTCATGGCAGCTGGAGAGAAATTCAGATCAGAAATATGTGATCTGTGTCCTCTAAAATGCACCAATCGCTTGGCTCCCAGGGCTTTGCCCCCCCCCCCCCATATTTAGAGGTATATAGAAAAAATAAATGTAGAGGTAACACACATTTCGATGTGAATAATTGTAATACTAGCCTACTCATGGCAGCTGGAGAGAAATTCAGATCAGAAATATGTGATCTGTGTCCTCTAAAATGCACCAATCGCTTGGCTCCCAGGGCTTTGCCCCTGGACCCCAACAGGGGACCTGTGGTGGTCCCTTGTACCAGTGGCGTATTTAGGGGACTGTGGGTCGTGCCCCCTTACTGATGCCGATTTCTCTTTTTTTTGGTTCCTAAAAATACGTAACTTTTTAACACGAATTTTACTTCAAAAGGTGGCATATGTGGCACCAGATTGCATGTAAGGACTCCAATTTTTCGAAAACTTTTAAAGGGAAGGGGAACACCCCAGTAGGCCATGGTCTCCATCACTGATGCCGATTTTTTTTTTTAGTTCCTAAAAATACGTTAAGTTATTAACACAAATTTTACTTCTAAAGATAGTATATGTGGCACCAGATTGCATGTAAGGACACCTGATTTTTCAAAAATTTTCAAAGAGAAGGGGCCTAAAGTGTTCAACCAAGCAAGTGCCCCCTCCCCCAATAACTTAAACAGATCGCCTCCCCTGACTACTTATGCTTTAATCTTGACTCAACCATGTGGTTATTTGTCATGCACACAGAGGCATGCTTGCACAGCTTGACCTACGAGTAAATGCAACTATTTCTGTGCCGAACTGTCCTGAGAGTACACAAAATGTCTTTGGAAGTTTTAAGAAATGAAGTTGGCAAAGTATGTGAACCACAACATGTAGCCTAGATGAACGGTTCAAATTAATGTAAATAATTGTGTGTAATAGCTTTAAGATGTTTTAACTGATATATTGGTCCATTGGAATGCTCATTATCTTTAGTAAATTTTTTGCCGTTGTTTCATCATGTCTATTTATGAAAAACCCATAAAAGCAATTCATTGATTTTTAAGAGTATACCTGACACGTAAATTTAGATAGACCGTATTCCGTAAAAAATTATTCTGCAACCTACAATTTCGAAACGATATTATTTTGACACCAACAATAAATTACCTTTGAAATTTTCATTGCACCTCCAAATGTTGAAACATTTGGCAACATTTTGCATCTGGGCTCCCTCCTCTTAGACTCCTCACCAGGATAGGAGCTTGTTTAGGCCAGAGCCCCCCCCCCCCCTCCTCCTCCTACTTTCAAAATCAAATCCACGCCCTGGTTTGTACATTTTTTCATTATTTTCACAAGAGTGCAAAACGTAACTTGGAGGTGGAACGGGTCAAAACACCATGTACGCTTTTCCAAAATACAAATGACGATATTTTTGCCGAAAATCATTATTTTTCAAACAGTTTAAAGCACGCTCTAGGAAGGACATTGTCCTGAGAAGAGTACGATTCGTAAACTTGTGAAAACGATGAAAAATGGATAACTCCTGTACGACCTCTCTGAAAGGCTGTCATAGGCCAACCGTAAAGGGTAACACAGGTCTCTGCATTTCGTAGGTCGGGGCGCATACGTTTTTCTCAAAACCCCATTCCCTGTTGTTTTCTTCCTTCTCATCTTAAAGGCAATAGGCAGTCGCCCCAAAATTTTCTTTGAAAAATCAGCACACTCTTGCAAATCTCCTCTTATTGCATTATAAGCACCTCTGAAGACGTTTTGAACGTAACTATAACAAACAATAGGTAAAGCAAGGAGAAAATCTCCTTGAATTTCACGATTCACTAACAAAAATATTGTCACATGATCAAAATAGGCCAATCATGAACTAGAGTGACAGGGCACACTCACCCTGATTGGGGTGACTGCCTACTGCCTTTAAGTTTACCAGACCTATAAGATAATGGCCGTTTCAGCTCAACAGTTGTGTTCTCTAAAACAAAGCCCAAATACAAAATTAAGACACCAAGGTGTTGAAATAATTAAGAGGGTGGTCTGGGCTGAAGAATAGTCGTAGTGTACAAAGCCGTGAGCCCCCGTGTGGCTCTTGTACCCCACGCAATGATACTCGTGCTTCACACTCGTGGAACCACTTCAGTTCAGTCTAGCAGGGGGCAGGGAGCCCAAAAGATAATGGTCTTGTAATGGTAAAGTTAGCGCGAGAAGATGCTTAGCAAAGGTATTAAGCAGTGCAGTTGGGAGAGGGGTAATAACGAAATGTCTAAACATTGGCGTTTGTTACCATTTAATGTACCATTAAGACTGTAAGATAAAATCAGTTTTATTGGAAATCTTCTTGCTAAATGGGCATAACTAATCCCCTACCCTATCTTTTTAATCTCTGCAACTTAGCCAATTTCCTCACTCGAGTATTACCTTACAAAAATTCATACATCCTTTTGCAGAACACGTATATTTCACACATTCGATTTTTTCTTGTCTCTAAAAGGAAGCGCATTTGTTAAATTTAACATCAAAGGAAGAAGAAAGGAGAATAAAGGAATATCTTACGTCTGGCACATGTTTTATTTCAAACTTTTGATAATGTATTCCGTTACAAAAATGTCACAATGATAACCGTTATCAAACAGGATAGAATATCAACACAAAATCCCAAATTCAGCTTATCGAAGTAGGTGACTTATTGTGAGAGAAAAGATAACTCGGGCAGAATTAAATTGATGTCTGTTAATGTAACTAACATTTAAGAATATATTTGTGAAGGCAGGACACGGTCCAGTGTTTGAAGGAAAGGTCGGAGGTTCATTTACGAGGGCGAGACACTCCGGTGAGCGGTGGATGGGGTCTTTCAGAGAAAATATGAAAAAAAAAACTCAATGTGCAGTTTCGTGGGGTCTAGGAACCTTGACATCATAGTCAGAAGAATGAAGTTTTCAGAACATAATTTTGAAGTCTGGGAACTGAAAGGGGGAGGAAGGGCTCGGTCCGGTTGAGCCCGGACAGGTATCCAAGCCTGAAGGAGTCACCGGGCTCTGCCCGGTTGAGCCTTCACAGGGATCCAAGCTTGAAGGAATTACTAGGTGTTTAGCTTTGAGAAATTTGGGGCATTACAAACAGGGTGGACAACAGCACATTTGTTTTTATTTGTAAATTATTTATTTTGTTATTTTGAAGTTAGCGGTTTTGCCTTTTTTCTACTACGATCTTATACAAAATAATTTTCAAAGGAAGATTCTTGTTTTAAGTGACTGATGTAAAAATCTAAGAATCAACTTTCTTAAAATATGATTGCAGCATCTAAGAAATTCTAAAAAGATAAAAAATAAAAAAAAAATTGCAAACATATTTCATAGTACTGCTAAAAGTACCAGTCCATGTTCAAATAATTCTCCGTTTTTATTTACCGAGAATGTGATCGTTTATCTTAATTATTGTATACTCAAGGCATGAATATTCATGATAATTCATTATTATTTTTCAAATTTAATGGTAAATTTCCGTTTGAAGACCAATCCAATCTCTCCAGATGACATGTATGATGTGAAGTCTACACCAATTCAATGCTCTGTCATCGCTCCATGCTGCTGTGACAGATCAAAATGCAAGGAATAATTTAAATTTGATTTGGTTTTGTTTATGTACTATTGATAGTCTGCGGAAGTCTTTCTATCGCCGGTTGGTAGACCTGAATGAATGCTCTGGTGAGCTAGATGGAATAGCTATTCACTGAGACGACTGAGGACTTCCTCTATCATCTGTAAAAAAAATTAGAATGGTTAAATTTCTGTTTGGCCAAAGTATGGTCTACCACTTTAAGAAAACATTGCAGTGTATTCTGATTATAACAAATAGCTGATTTTCCTGATCACGCATCGTCTACTTTTATAATCGTAGACGTTGTAAATCTAGATGAACACGAACAGATATCAACAACTATTAAATATTTAACATTTTTGTCGTTGAAGGTTTTAAATATGAATGTGACGACGTTTGGTTTAGTTGAAGATATGTACAGGTACAGTACTGTAATCTTGGTTTGTCAATTCTGGTGGATTAATCATTTGTTCCCTAGAAAATGGGTTATAAGGCATGTTCTACATTTAACGAATATACGGCAGTATAGAAAAATAAAAAATACTCTTGAATATGTTTATCCTTCAAGAAACCTCATTTCAGCCAACAGCCGGTCTTGTCAACTAAACTAATTTATAAGCGAACAGGTCAGTGTTGTTACTAACTGTGGGCTACTGGCAACGCTTTTTACGATCTCCAGTCATAGAACAATGATTATAAGATAAATTCAAGCCATAATAGTATGTTTCTAATTCAATTACGTACTCACAGCACACTTTTGTAATGTTTCCAACATTTTAGTTAGTAACTGACTCTCAAAATCTTGTTTGTTGACCATGATAAATCAAGTGGAAACAAATAACTGTAAAGGTGACTTTAATGGCGCCCTTTAAACGCGGAAAAGCTCTGGAACTGCCCTAACTTCCCTACTATTCATTCGGTATATTCAGGGCGTCGTTAGAAATTACATATAATACAGAAAGTTAAACGTTAACTTAAAATGGACATGCGGGTATGGTTACTTTTCCATAAACATTTAAAAGAATTTCCAGCAAAGCATTTGTGCCCTTTTGCCCAGGACCATCTGCAATCTGCAATCGGAGAATTCCTTTCACGGCGTAGTAACATATCTGCACAATGTCTCATCCCAGGACTGCCACCCCGAACACTTCCACCAACGCCCTTGTAAACGTCTTCCTCCCAGGCTTTGTATATTTCTTTTATAATGCCATCAATGGACACTACTTTCAATATGCACGAAATTGTTATACCTTTCATTTTTCAGCGACAACGATAGAAACTATTTTCAACGCTTTTTCTGAAAACAAGTTACTGATAGGCCGTCGGAAAGTCATCGAAAGATAAACAGAGCACGTGTATTGCGGAGGACACTTTTAAAGATTAGAAACACAAAATAAAATAAAATACCCGCAGCCCAATTCTGTAATCAAGTTGTACCTAAAGTCTAAAATTTCAAAACATTTTGCTATACAGCTTGAAAAATAAATCCAAATGGTCCAGCTCTCATCTTCACAAGACATTTCTGAGCTGAAATAAAAAATCTTCAAGCTTATTCCCTCAATTCAAAATGGTAGATTGCCCAATACTTTGTGATTCTTGTACTACTCAAATTACTTTCCTTGTTTTTCTTTATGTTTTTTCAAAAGCCCCTGCATCTTGTGCCATTATGTGACCACTGTCTTGCTGTTATAGGGTAACTTGACTATACAAGCCCTCTCCGTACAACACATTTTGCATGAAAACAGTTAACTTTTCAGGGTCATATAGAGATTTTAATTACAAAAGAAAACAAAAGCAGTTAATAAGAGTTGTACAAGAAGGACCTCACAAAGTATTGCGCAATCGACCATTTTAAATTGAATGAATAAGTTTCAACATTTTATATCTCAGCAACGGAGTAAGCTATGAAAATAGAATTTGGATGAATGAAATCCATTTCTCAAGCTCTAAAATATATATTCTCGTAATTCTAAACTTTGGATAGACTTTACTAGTACATTTCGAATTCCTTTTCTGTATCCATTATTTTTGGAAACAGTGAAGAGAAATAGTGAAAACCCAGCACGAACGAGTGTTTGGTTCTACTTACCGAAACCAGTTACTATCTTCACGACTTAATGATTTTTCAACGAATTTAGTAACTTAAAGGGAGGAGGCAGGTGCCCTAAGTTTACTTTTTTAAGATCTGCCAAATTCTACAAAGCTCCTCTTCTTTTGCTCAAAAATATTTTTTATTATGTTTCTGTATAAAAACTTTCACTGAATATTAAAGGTAAACCAATTGGTAATTCTGCATGTATTTAACAAATAATTAACATATATATTGTCACATGATTGATAGGAGCTATTTCTGAATTGGGATAACGGGACACACTAATTCAAATTGAGGGAACTGTATTTTCCCTTTAAGATGAAACTCTTGATTGTATAATTGTTTTGTTTTGGCCAAGAAATGTTTGAAAAGTCTTAAAGGAGCTATGGCATGCCCCAAAATATATTTAGAAATTCCCCGTAGTTTTAAATCCAGATGGTGACTGTACTTTGATTGGCATTCATTCAAAAAATAATAGCACCACTCTGGTTGGTAATGATGACTTGGACAGTCAGTTGTGTTTCTAATTAGGTCCACAGTCACACACAGTTTGTTTTTTGATATTGCCTAGAGCAATTGAAACTCAGTGCAGGCTACTTTCTGCTACTAGACAGTTGCCTGTCTTTAAATTGGAGGTGGAGCTACAAGTTAGGTTAGTTGGGAGAATTGTTACTGTCTGGGGTGAGTCTAGAGGGCCTTTAACAGTGTAACAACAATAACAGTTCTGTTGCAAATCGTGTTTGAGGAGAGTTGTTTAACCTGTAACAATAAGGCAATGATCACATCTTGGAACAGGGTTCCGTAGCTTTAGGAAAAACAAAACAAACAAACAAACAAACAAACATACAAGCAAACAAAAAACAATGACGGTTATCTGAACGGTTCCAAAGTGACGTCATTAATTATTGCCAATTTTACCGCATTAGTTTGAGAGGACGAACTGAATATCTCTACACACAAATATCGCGCGAGAATAAAAATGGGATCAAATGTTTCAGCCTTTGCAATACATATGCTATTACTATTATTTCAGACTCCGGGTGCAATTTAATTTAGCTGACAAAGTCATGTTAGTAGCTACGAAGTGTAACTTACAGTAGAGACATATTTCTTCTCTTGTTGCAATGATTCCTTGTCTTGATTCCAGGATCTCTTTCTTGCATTAGCTGGAGTTAAGAAGACATACAAAAACGTTTTTAAAATATTGTTCGATTAAATGAATATCAACTATTGGATCCAAGTATCCACTTTACGATTAATGGTGCCTTCCAGACGTAAAGCTAAAACTTGAGAGAATCTTCGGAATTGATGAGGAAGTTACACATTCAAAGGCAAGATAGAGCTGAGTAAAAGCCACAGGTAAAACCTCATTTCTGAACAATTTATGTGGGAACCGCTTGGTTAAGTGGAGAGTTTGCATGCGGTGGCATATCAAGAATGGCATTGTACACGTGTCAGAGGCCTTACTTCACTGTTGCCCCATGTCGACATTAGCGAAAGTCGTCGTTATATTGCATTACCCTTTACTAAGCTTCCTTGTTGTAGTCATATTTGCCTCTAATTTTAAACGTTTAATCAATTTCATCTGACTTTTCATGTCCTTTTGTATTTACAACATTTTATGTTGTTTAAGTTTCAAGTTCTTCATATTCAATACATATTTAACATCCCTCTTTCCTTCCTTCTGCTCTCGTGACTGCATTATTGGTAAAGTTAGAGATAATGATATAAATATACATGCAATATTTTCGCCTTACGGCCTTGACTATCTTAATACAAACTAAGAGGGTCTTTAGCAACATAAAAGTTTCTCAAAAGCACAAAATACCCCTCCCCTTTTTCCCATTTCCGTGCTTATCATGATGCATTTGGACCCAATCAAAAAGAACTCATTCCCCACGCGCATGATGGGAAATGATGTAATTCAATCAGAATCAATGTGAGTAAAGCTTCTGCATTTATCTCCATCTTGGCAAATGTTAATGAGATAGCTGACTTTTGAAGCTTTATAACCTTAAATAGTACTACATTTTGAAGTAAATGTTAAAGGTACATTTTTAGCTCAAACCAGTTAGCTATCACCGTCACTCTGTCTTTCTATCTGTCTGTCTGTCTTTCTGTCTATCTGTCTATCTGTCTATCTGTCTATCTGTCTGTCTATCTGTCATGTATGTCCACAATTGTTAAATGTGCTCTCAAATACTCAGTGTTCGATGGATTTTCGTGAAACTTAGAAACATTGGTCCTTGGCGGGTGGGCTACTTGTGATCACCAGGAAATCAAAGGTCAAAGGTCATTTAGGGTTCATTACAGGCCATTATATGGAAATTTTTATGCCTTCCAAAGATATAACTTCGTATCCAGAAAGATTTATTATGATCCCGCAAGTTGGTAGGAGTGTTCTTTGGGTAGCCTACTTTTCCGGTTGTACAAGGATATTGGACTTTATGTCGTTTGGGATCAGTGGAGATCAAAACCTCCGTCTGTTAAATTTGTGCAAAATGTGTTGCTTTTAACACAATGTACGATAGATCTTGATGAAACTTGACGACATTAATCTTTGGACCATGGGCCAGCTAGTGTGTTCCAAAATTTATTTAAGGTAGAAAGGGCATTCGGGGGTCATTTGGGCTCATTGTTTGAAAATATGACAAATGCTCCCTTTTCTACAAATAGCAATTATGGATCTTTTTGGAATTTGGTCACAGGAATCTTTTAGAGGTGGTGTGCATGGATGTTTAGGAATTTAAGACCAAACGTCATTAAGTGGTCTCTTAGGAGGGCTATTATTTGAAAATATATCCAGTGCTGCTTCTCCTACAAATATAGATAGATCTTCTTGAAAACCTGTCACTATAACCGTAAGTAGTGACTCTCGCTGTGTCAGAATTTGAGGTGGGGGTCATTTTAGGGTCATTTTGGGTCATTCTTTTAAAATAATCTGAAGGTTTTTTCACCCACAAATCATAATGGATCTTCTTGAGATTTAATAAGAGTAATGCGTGAGTAGTGACGAAGATACGGCGTGTGAGAATTCATTTTGGTCTACCCTTACTCGAAATCCAGATATGGATCTATATCTGGATATATCTGGCTAAATACAACCTTTATATGTCCATATCAAGCCAGATGTATAGCCAGATATAGGAGGTGCCTTGATACATTATATCAAGTTAATACGGCCATATCAAGCCAGATATAACTTGATTAAATGCCAGCCCAGATATGCACATTAAGCTTTACATGGCCCTATCAAGCTAGATATAACTTGCTAAAATGCCAGCCCAGATATGTGAATTAAGTTTTATATGGCCATATCATGCCAGATGTAACTTGACGAAATGTCATTTCAGATATGTAAATAAAGTTTTAGCCTATATGGCCATGTCAAGCCACATATGAGTTGATGAAATGCCAGCCCAGATATGCACATAAAGTTTTATATGGCCATATCAAACCAGATATACCTTGTTTAACACCCAAGTCAGATATACAAATCAAGTTTTATATGGCCATATCAAGCCAGATATAACTTGATAAAAGTTCATGTTAGATGTCCAAATGAGTGTTGTGTCATTTTTTTTTTTATTTTTTTTTTGATTTGATGCTTGAATTATACTTGTTTCACATTAGGACATGTATTGGATATAGCGGCACCTACCTAGACATTGCAGTTATTTAGCTGGTACACTTTCTCTAATACTGCAGTATACTGAGCAAACGTATGCAAATGATTTGCGTATTTGGGCGGAGCCAGTATCTAAAGCTTCATTTTCATAATCTAGGAAAGGTAAAAGTTAAATATTCACCAAGCAGTGGACAGCATATACAGTCAAATACGTAACATTACAGATTTCGTCAGCTTGAACTCAGGACATTTACACTTTGACCTTGGTTTCCGAATCCAGCGGTATAGTGACGTGTCTTCGTAGTTAACCTTAAGAGACTGGGCATCTATCTTCAAAAAATTTCTAAGGATCGATTTGTATTTCCAAGTATGATGTGACTAGAATCGGATTCAGTCGCTAAATTAGTTGCCAAATGAATCCTGAACCATGAAAATCGGTTCAAATTAAGTGAGGTTATGTAAGGAAATAAAAATTCAGCAATCCGTCAAAAAAATTAAAAAATCTGTCAAATTATTGATATTTGGCAAAAACATATCAAATAGGTACTTCATGCTCCGAAATTAACAAAGAGCGTGCTTGTCATTGGAGACGAGCATTATTTCTTGAAATTTTTAGCAATGAGGTACACCCCTAGTCTTTGTTCGGGCTATGAATACCTGGTAGAAATATCAAGGTCAGTTTGTTATTTGCGGTTTTCTATCGTTAAAAAATCGGCCAAGTCATGACGCCCAGTTTCAAGGGGAAGATTCAACTAATGACAAAGTATATATAAGTAGCTCATAACCCTGTGATCACATAAAATAGCAAACTTTAAAGCATTTTTCCGATCACTTTTATGAAGGATGTCGACTATCTGTACTTGGGTCAATTCAACCTGATATTTTAAGTAAATTCTGATGGAGCTCTAAATAGACACACTTGTTGCTGATAGAGGTCCGAGGGTCGAGATGTTGGTAGGTTAAGTTTGTTGTCCCTTCGGGGACGTAGCTCCTTTGGGGAGCAGAACTCCTTCGGGAGTAATGTTTGGTTTCGCCCCTTGGCTCTTGGCCAGAGAGTCGAGGGTACTTTTGAAAAAAATGGTGTATAAAACGCACATGTCTCCATAAGGTCTACTGGTCGAGAGGTTGGTCAGTTAGGTTTGTTGTCCTTTGGGGACGTAGCTCCTTTGGGGAGCAGAACTCGTTCAGGCTAATGTTTGGTTTCGCTCCTTGGCTCTTCACCAGAGTGTCGAGGCCGGGGACTTTTGAAAAAGTATGTCTCCATGAGGAGTGTGGACTGAAAGTCCATTTATGATTCATAACTAAAGCAGATATGGTACAGACATAGACCATGTCTGGCCCAGATAAGTCTGAGCCCTATAATATTTTATAGGGACCAAATCTTGTCCAGATAAAATTTTATCTGGTCCATATATGGCATATATAAAGTCCTGGCTCATATCTGGCGTATATCTGCCCAATTTGTTTATCTGACCAGATATAAGTTCCAGATTTGGTGCAGATATGGGCCAGATATCAAATCCATATCTGGCCCATATATGGGATTTTATAAGTGGCCCATATGGGATAAATATGGTATATCTTTATATAAACCAGATATGGTACTGCTTTACATGGGATAAATATGAAACAGCTTTATATTTACCAGATATGGCATTACTCTATATGGTATTCACATGGAATAGCTTTATATAATGCAGATATCGAATTTCATTATATGGTCCATGTCTGTTCCATATTAAGACTTGATCCAGATAAAAGTTTATCTGGCCCATATATGGCTTAGATCTGGTTCTGGTTTAGATCTGGGTTATACCTGCCCATTTTTTTTTTTTGTCTGGCCAGATATAAATCTCACATCTGCATCAGATATGGGCCAGAAATGAAATCCATATCTGGCCCATATATAGAATTTCATATATGGCGCACATCTGGATTTCGAGTAAGGGTATGTTTGTCTGAAATAAGTTAAAACACTTTACAAATCATGGATACATCAGATGAACAAATGGCAGTGTTACATGACGAAACTTTCCTATAAGTTCTGACTGAAATATACATTGCTTGAGGGAAAGATTCTGTTGCCATCACGATCCATTATCATGCAAGAGTTGTAATTGACAATACCTCTTCCTTGCAGAGTTACCTGATCTACTGGTAGCTGTTTATTCTAAGTTCCTTGTGGCAGCAGAGAGCTAATACCAGATTGTTGACTAGCTGTAACTTTATATTGGTGTGTAAAGATCGGAAGCTTCTGGACATTTAGGTGGAGCAACGAGTTGTGATTAAAAGGAGACCTAGCAGTTGGAAGAAAGGATCCCACTGCCAAGTTCAGGCAGTAATCCCTGACTTGTCTCTTCCATGAAATTGTACAAGACTTAGAAGTTGATACAATATCTGTCCTCTGCTACTTATCAAGTACGACGAGGGGATTTTATCCACTGCCACAACATTGACACTTCTCAGATTTTAAATAGGAATCTTTGAACCTGTGGTAATGCATATTTAAGTACATCAATAGTGTTTTATGTCAAAACTGTTCTGTTAAGTAGTGTCCTGATTAGCTCATTGTGATTTTGACTAGCCTCATATTATGGAGATAATTGCCCAGCCAGCAAATTTGGTCGGCTCCGTCGGCGGACCGTCGTCGGCCACTTCGGAGGTCCGTCGGGGAAATTTCCGGTGGTTCGCCGGCGGTCCTCTGATGGCAGTGACGCTGATTGGTTAACAAGTTTGTTTCTGACCCGGATGTAGCCAGCGGACCTCCGATAACCCTCTGACGGCCCTACAGCGGCCAACCATGTATTCATGACCGATCAAGAGCCGACAATGGCCGCCGGCGGACCGCCGGATATTGCTTACTGGGTGGTATGGTAATGCTTTGAAGTTAAAATAGCTTAGCTCAATTATTTTCACTGTGGAAAAAGGAACATTTCTTTACCTTGCTTTTAAGGATAGGGGGTGTCGCGAGTTCTCCTTTGCATTTTAATATTGGGAAAGACATATATCTGGTCGGTTATCTGTGTTACCTGCAATCATACCATGCAGTGGGGTAAACAGGATTTTGCAGAGGGGGACGGCCAACCGCAAAGTTTGCCCAGAGGAGCATGTCCCTAAAATACCCTCAATTTGGCACTACGCGCTCGGTATATGTATACGGGATGTTGAGGAGGTATGGCACAATCCCCCCTCTCTCGGTAAGCCACTGATAGGCCTAACATTTCATCATAAAGATGTTGAACAAAATACTTAAAATTATTGTCCAGATATTACAACTATCTTGTTAGAAACTAGAACTTTCTTACAGTATGATCACTGGAAACCTCAATGCATCTGTTTGCTTTCGAACTTTTTAAAATTTAGTGTAACCGTCACTTCTTTGGTTCGGTTTGAGCTACTGCAGCATTGGTGCTCCAGTAAATTCCATTGGTGTCAAGTTTAAAAATAAAACACTTCAAATTTAAAGACCAAGAAACAGCCAAGACGATACCGACACACATTGCATAATGAACCCTTTATATTTGAAACAACGTACTGAAAGTCTCTAGACAAAAGTCAACTACATTGGAGTTGCGACTTTTTCTGTGACACTTAAGTTAAATGACCATTCAAAGGGAACTATTGCGTTTGTCTGGCTTTTTATTGAATCTATCCTCGTTTATTTGCGATTGGGTCCCGTTCGATGAAAGAGAGGTAACTAAGAAAAACATTCTACCCTCCGAGCACTAATTAACGAGTAATTAACCTTTTTGTAACAACTAATAGATTTGTTCACCCAAACAAATATGCATGCAAAACCACTCCTTCATCATCCCTGATTTGAAATCCACCAATCAAATCATTTCTATCACATTACGTCAGACAATAACAAACGCCTTCTACAGCATGTACAAAAAGTTCGGAAAGTACTAACTAAGCACAGTATAGTACTGTAGTGGGAATTATTACTACATTATGTCTGTATTAGTGAACCAGGGAGTTTCTATTTGACAACCTAACGAAACTACCGTTACATTACATTAGGTGGTCTTATCACCTCTCTGGTATACTATACACAAAGTTACAGTTGTGTCGTAATTCGAATTGCAGCCCTTGGGCCTTAGCAGGTTTGATTTACTTTCGCAACAGCCGGATGTAAAAGAGACTGTTGGTGCATCGACAATGGTACCAAACGAAAATTTTACGAACCTCACTCTTAAAAAAGTTTCACCAACACTGGTCACGTATGTCAAATTACTGAAATTGGTTACATTTTCCCCAATAATTGTTGATTAATGGGTAAACCATTAGGTAAGTTAACACTTAATTGGGTAACCAGCCTCTACGGCTACCAAATAAACAAGAAATATTGGGGGAAACTTTACCCAATTTCAGTAATTTGACATACGTGACCAGTGTTGGTGAGTTTTTACCCAACTTTTTTTTACAGTATGTGATGCCAGGGATTGCCACTTATCCAAAACAAAAGAAATATGCAGGACGTACAAGTCTTTCGCAGATAAATGAACACGTTTGTAGTGACTCGCCTATAACGACTAATAGCACACATTCGCGGTGAACCAATGAGGTGACTCTGCGTCTCCATGTGTGAGTTTTGAACGGTACGGAGTGGTACAGAAACTGTGGTGGTAGTTTGTTGTGAGCAGGGTCTTTGGAATTACGGTAAGCAAGGTCAACACGTATTACGTAATAAACCCTTTTCCAAATAGCAGTCACAAAGGATTATGGGATAGAGTTTAGGTTTCCGTGATTTTTGTCAAAGGCTTTTTACTGTGGCCAAAAATGACACACACCAAAACTCTCTCCCACAATCCTTTGTAATTGCTATTTGGAAAAAGGTGTATGGGTGCATATATGTCCTGACATGAACACTCTTCCTAAATGAAAATGAAGCAGTACGAACGTTGCATAGTGTGGGCAAGGCTTATCGTTCTATAATGAGCCCGTTAGATACAAAAATTGCTGCTTCTTTCTTTCCATATTTTGTGAGATGAGTGTTGATCTGATGCAAGTTATTTGTGTTCCATGTTTGGAAAGGGCAAAAGGGCACAAGGGGATTAAAGTAGAGTCACGTCGTGGTATTTTTTCAAACGCAATATTTCACTTTAAATGGGGGTTAAAAGCCACACAAAAGCTTAATTCTTCAACTATACATAGCGTAGGTATTTCAAGAACATATAATTACTTCAAATTGTTTGGATATAGACCTTAATAGAAGTTTATCACGTGACGTCAGCGCGTTTAGTTTGGCATGCTGGCCGTCACAGCGCTAGTGCAGGTGTGTCATCGATACGTGCACAGACTATGATGACCCTAGATGCAATTGTGATACAAATACCACCTGGCCGTCAAAATTGTCGAACAAACAGAGAGACGCGCAACGCAGTGACGTCGGTGAAAACCTCTTTAACTGTGTAGGTAAACAATGACACACCAAGCTTATGTTATAAAGCAACAACCTGCTCGCAAAACCAGCTTCATAGCTGATTAAAAATGCCAGATTCGAGGTTTTTAGGCCAAAACTGACAACTCTACCTTAGTACCAAATATTGGCTTTGGTATGAAGGGCAAGCATGAAATGACTATTTTTTGCTTAGGTCTCTCATAGTTTAACAATGGAATGTTCATTTCAAACGTATGATTCCACTTACGGCAAGAATTTTCATCCCGACATGTAAGGAACTTCACTCCGTTCAACGATGAGCAGTCGCTGCAAGCTGAGATGTAATGATTAAAAGAGATAAATGGTTAAATATTATTCCTATGACTGGTGCACGGTGATACGCACGGCATTACTTCCCTTTAGTCCACACAAAATGAAATGGCTGATATGCTTATTTCAAGGTAAACAGGGCAAACCCAGGTAAATTTGGTAAAACCTACAAACTGTTTGGAAGGGTTCCCAAAAGATTCCCCCGGACAACTCATCCCGTGACAATTGTCACCCGGTCCATCATTCAGGCACGTGGAGCGTGGGGAAGTAACTAATAAGCTTGTTTCAGTACGATTATTCATCGTACACAGAATGGGTAAGAGCGGTGAAGTGCACCAAAAATGATGTTAAGATGTAATTGATCGAACTGCTACTACTTCATATCATGTCTGGTGTGGGTAAATCACGAGTCGTACTCTTGATATTAGATTTCAACACGAGCTGGGCCTCTTTGTTACCAGGCCTCGAAAGAGGTCGGAGGTGTGCCAACTGCTGTTGTAACTTACTTTTCACTAATCCAATTCTGGGTATTTCTATGTTTAATATAATGGTCACCAGTCAAGGGGTGTAAATCGTTAAGAATGAGCTGTGCACTTATGCACCTAAACTTTTAAAAGATATTTTATTTGTTCAGTCCGTGTATGCAAGCAAAATTTCCGGTCATTTCAGAGGCCACTTACAAGCTCTCCTACAAGATCAGAACACGCTTACAAGAAAATGCAAATTAGCAAGGCAAAATCCATGGTCATCAAAAGGCAGACCCGCTTTTTACTGCTAAAGTCAGGTTAGCAGAGGTTGGGAGAGGATTATTGTAGGAACAGTCTGTACCGTACCTCGGACCTACGAAGATTTGGGGGTCTACGAAAATATCACCTGAATGCATAAACATTACGAAAACTTAACATTAACGTTATACCTCACAGTGCTCACGATAGTCATGCGTCTGATTAAATACAGTTATCAATGAAGGTACAAAGGAGGCTGAAAATCGTCGACCCTACGGTAGTATGAGTTACACGTCACACTGTCACCTACATCTAGACTAAATTGCTATAGTTTTTTGATCAACTTGACGAAGTCCTTCTCCTCCTCCCATAAAAAACTAGTGTCTCACCCCCTCCCCCCTTTAAAAAAAAAACCACCGTGGCAACTGTGATAAGCCTTTCAGCAATCTCAAGGAGGGAAAATTCTCCTTAAAAAAAGGACTTCGGAGCATCATAGAGTTTGTTCTTTTGTTTCCTTTCATAGTTTTGTTTCATAAGGCTAAATGGTAGAAGTCCTTATAGTCAAGTAACCTATACGTATCCCGTACGCAGCTTTCTGGAATTTCATAATCAACTGCATTTCTTATCATTGTGCTACAGTAAACGTGGAACATTTGAACCACAAACGTTGCAGGATCCATCGTTTACCTCATGTTCCCGATAAGGTCCTGATCAGCCTCCTCGCTGGTTTATCTAATATTTGCCCTGAATTAATTTTAGATTCGAGCCCCATGCAATTCCAAAAGTCAGTTTCTCTTGGAAAACACCACATAAGCACAAACCTTGTTAAATCAAATATCAATCATGGCAAAATATCGAATGGTACCGTATTGTGTGAATAATTTCTTCCATTCCCTTCCTCATTTTCCTTCTCACCCTATAAACGGTATCCTCTACAGTATGTAAGTACTACCTCGGAGGTAGTACTTCCATGTTTACAGACCCCCATCCACGAAGCTTGTCGGAACTTGAAGTTCCCCGTTGTGGAACTTGACCCATCTTTCGGGGAAATCCTGGAGCAACACCTTCTCAGTAAACTTATGGTGCCTAGGCCCTACGAATGTCTTCATCCGGTCCTGCAGGTTAGAATACTATATGCCCGGCAATTCAGTTCAGTATATCATTTATGCTATGTACGTTTTGACGCCAAAGAAAAAAGAACTTATATAACTATAGGTTGGAAAAGAATGCACAACTTGATGGCTAAATTTTCAATAATAATTTTGTCAGGGAATCATAACTCGGAGAGTGTTGAATTTATGTAAGCGAGAGTGACCAGCTACATATAATATTAACATTTGATACATATATTCCCCGTATGATCATTGCTCTCGAAATATGCATTAAATAGTGTTTAGAAACATAAGAATACACCATTTCCATGCAAAACATGCTGTTTTTAGAGTGGAAATTAATAAGAGTTAAAGTTTTACAGTGCATGATGGGAAAACTGTGTTAAAATACAGGCTTACTGACTAAACAAAGCTTATGCATTTTTCTCCGTCTTGTTACATGGTAATGAAAATGGTTACGAGGACGTTTTTAAATTTGTGGCTTTAAAATTTGACACTTGAACTAAATCTAAGCCGAAAATTTTTGAAACTTCCACCAGTGTAAACTTAAAAATAAATGCTTTAATTTTAAAGAAGAAGTAATAATCGTGAAGGTACACGCATACTTTACATAGTCAGTTTTCCCCTGACACTACTGCTACATTGGCATCCAAATGGGGGAGGGGGGGGGGGTAAAAAGCCAACCCAAATGCAAGCTGAATTAATCACTATACATAGTTGTTATCAACATAAGCAACAACCTGCTCGTAATAGAAACACTCTTCCCTGATGGAAAAAATGGATTGCCAAATTCCACGTTTTTATGCCAAACTGACAACCCTGTCGGCATATACAAAACATTGGAGTATGTATGGAAGGCAAGCATATAATTATTACCTTTCATTCCACTCTCAATGCTAATCGATAGAATACTCATATCTTAAAAAATAGGACCACTTACTGCAGTGCCGGTCAACACATAGGTTCAACTCGTTGCCTGTCTTTCTGTTGCAGTTTGTGCAAGCTAAAAAGTAAATAGTTAAAGAGAAAATGGTTAAATATGATTCTTGTACATGGTACAATATGAAATGGAGTACATCATTTCCCTTTGCCAACCCAAAATGAAACGGCTGCCGCATTAGTTCATTTTCATAAGGTCAGTAAGAAACCCCATGTAAACTTGATAATACCTATAAAGTGCTTGAAAGTGGATTTCTGAAACTTTTTGCCACCCTGGGACAGAATGACTGCGCGCTTGAGGAGCTCTCACTTCCAATTTAGGCAGAGTATCGGTGTATAGTGCTATTATGGGTTCGAGGCCCTTCTCCTCCCTCGCCAGTGGAGGCCAGAGCACTGATACGTACTGCATTGGGTCCAGGAGCTCGACGTCAGATCCATACAGTGGGCACTAAATGGGTAATACTCCAACTCGTCCAAGATTTGAGTCCTTAAGCTCTGGGGCACACCACTGGCATGAGACACTCTGATCAAATGACAGTGGAAGCACACCACACACTGAATAATAATTGTACCTTTACTTACTTTGAACGAGAGTTTATACAAACAGCTAGCAAGGGAAACTTAGCTAGCGGCGGGAAAGCAGAGACGTAGCTAGACTTCAATTACTTTTGGGAGGTAACGACCAGCTTGGGACAAAGATGAAGTATGGGGTAAATCAATAATCTATAGTCAGTTTCGACTGTGGTATTGGAGGAAAGTCAAACAGTGGCGTCGCTAGATTTTTCTAAGTAGGGGGTTCTGAGGGGGGCAAGCGTTCATCGGGAGGGCCCACTAAAATGAAGGACTGCGAGTAACTGGAACCTTCTTAGTGGCATGCAGTCCTCCCTTGTAGGCGTTGGGCTCCAGCCCCTGGTGGAATCCAGGGATAATGTTCCATTGGGGTACAAGGAACAAAGCCTCCGAAGTCTCCAGGGTATTTATAAATTGTAACCATTAGAATGGTTACATTAGCAGGTTAACCTGCCCAAAGTGTCATTGGATGGGCACTAAGCAGACCACAAAAATGGAAATCATAACTTGACCATCTTTGTTAGCCTTACTCGCAGTAACGGTTTAATGATGGAGTGAGGAGAGAGAGGGAGTAGGGGCGGCGGACCATGTCAAAATAAATCCACTCATGCTGCCTTATAGAAATAAATATTGAGGCAACTACCTTCCAGGTATGCCTCTGAGGGAAAGCCTTCACATAAGAGCATCGAGGGTGCGTCTACGACTGCAGATCCGGGGCTAGTAGGGAAAATATGGAAAAGGAAGCCCTTGAATGTGGTTCGATGGGTTTTCGGTGCTTTAAAATTATAATTATGACAGAGACATTTCATGCATTTTCTGCAACAATAATTGAAAAAAGATAGCTCCCTAGTGCACGCGAGAAGTGCTAGAAAATTCTGGCAATGAGTACATATGAAAATTCTGTACACGTTCTTTTGCTCCTTTCAGCCTTAAGGAGGTATCACCTCTTCATGATCCCTGGTGTTTTGCTTGGCTGCGCCTCGGCGAGGGTACAGGAGAACAAGTTTCCCCTTCCAAATTAAAGGCACCGTTATGTAAAATAAATAGACTATGAGAGTGAACGTAATAAATTATCCTCATATTTATTTGATACGATTACAAAAGGCAACTAAAATTGCAAGTTTTTTACAGTTTTCGAACGTAAAATATCACTAAGAGATTATCTGGAGTATTTTCTGGGGACTGAAATTTACTTCCACGGCATAGCTATTTGTATCGATGTCCTTATGAAATCTAGTGTAAGTCTAATAGAAATGACAAGAAAGATACGAGCGACTGATCATTGTGTGACCTTGGCCATGCAAATTTACTTTCCAAAGCGATTTATGTCCATCTAATAACGCCCAATAACAAACCCTTGCTAAGCTGGAACTACGCTGGCTAAAATAATGATGTGGTCATCTACCGGGTGAGTGAACACAAAGGATACCAATACATTGTCGTGGACCAACATGGCAAAATCTTCATGGTGCAGTATAGAATCTGCATATTGAACAACGACATGTAATTCATCACGTATTGCTTTAGCTTTTAAGGCATTTTCGTTTTTTGTTTAATACCTCCCCAACAACGACATGGTTAGATAATAAATGCTCAGTTTGTCATTTAAGATCAACAATCGTTCGTTTTGGCTTTCCTAAAGGAGAAACTATGTAATCAATTTCCTCGGCCAAGCAAAATCGTGAAAGTGACCGGGGCCTGAAACGTCGCCAGTGGTTTCAGTGTGCATACTACTACTTCATCAGGGAATTGTCTTCCTGAAATTTCCACATATTAACTGAAGTCATAGACAGATTACCCATATTTACCACCTGGTCTTTCGCCGTCTTAACCTTAGTTTCCATTAACGCAAACGCAACATGCACTGCAGTATCATACCATTGGTTATATCGCCTTTCAGATATCAATAAAATCATCGGTTCTACATGAGCATACCATAGGAGTATCCTGGAGGCCATCTTTTGGGCAAACTTGTGGCATTTTTTCGGATAAAAGTACTCAGCTCCCAGTTGACAGTAGTCCCCCTTATACCTCACCCTGTGTCTGGCCACTCTTAGCAGCTGTCTGGTACTTGCAAGACGCCTGTTAACAAATTCCGTTGCAGACATTTTGTTAGTCCCTATGAGCCCATAAAAGTTCAAAACGAGACGTATGGTCATTCCGACCACTTCCGGTAACTCGCATTGTCAACTCGCAACATGCTCGTAACAAACGGTGAAACAAACCGTGAGAGCTCGTCAGCTCGCTGTGTCTCTAAAAGGAAGACCTCTAAAAAGAAGACAGAAGATCGAAGACCTCTAAAAGGAAGACCTCTAAAACGAAGACCGAAGACCGAAGGCCTTTAAAATGATGAAATCCTTAACGAAGAGTGTCCCACGGTTCCATCAGTTGCGTGTCTATAGAATGTTTCGTTCTGCGTGAGTCTTCATTTTCCGGTCTTCCTTTTAGAGATTTGCAATATAGGGAAAATTTCTAAAACGAAGATCGAAAAAGGAAGACCTCATCCATATATTAACCGAAACACTATTTAACCGACGTTTCTTGTCTGCAGCCCCCAGATAAATATTTTTCATAAATTTTCCCTTGTTTGTTTGTCTTCAAACAGTTGTCATGAGAAAATAGTACATTGAAGGAGTTCATGGCTGGTATGGAGGTCCGTACTTTATCAAAATCTGTAGAGTGAGACACATGTAATCAAAATCACACTTAAAATCATTCCAGTGATAAATCCCAGCCCGATTTCTTTTAAATTATGGTTCGGAAACGTATTTAAACAAAGATTTCAGAGCAAGTATCTACGCTCACTGTATATTTATTATTTTAGAGATGGGTCTACATTTTCCGGTCTTCCTTTTAGAGATTTGCAATATAGGTAAAATCTCTAAAACGAAGACCGAAAAAGGAAGACCTCATTCATATATCAACCGAAACACTATTTAACCGACGTTTCTTGTCTGCAGCCCCCAGATAAATATTTTTCATAAATTTTCGCTTGTTTGTTTGTCTTCAAACAGTAGTTCATGGCTGGCATAGAGGTCTGTACTTTTTCAAAATCTGTATAGTGAGACACATGTAATCAAAGTTACACTTAAAATCATTCCAGTGACGAATCCTAGACCGATGTTTGTATATTTTGGTTCGAAAACTTATTTAAACAAAGATTTCAGAGCAAGTATCTACGCCCACTGTATATTTATTGTTTTAGAGATGGGTCTTCATTTTCCGGTCTTCCTTTTAGAGATTTGCAATATAGGTAAAATCTCTAAAACGAAGACCAAAAACGAAGACTCATCGATATATTGACCAAAACGTTATTGAACCGACTTCTCTTGTCTGCAGCGCTTAGGTAAATTTTCAAGGCTGTAGAGAGCGGGGGATGTGGAGGGGGTGTCACACCCCCAATATTTGGTCTCCTTCGGCAACTTTTCTCTCTGTCGGCGAAAAGCAGAGGAAAAGAGGAGAGAAGGAAAAGAACAGAGAAGAAGGGAAAGGAAAGGGAAAGGAAGGGAGTGAAAGGGAAGACGGAGAATGAAAAGAAAAAAGAGAAAGAGAGAACGGGAGCGCGTGTCCAGTCTGTTAACGGCTAATTCGGTTTTCGGCTCTTCATCTAATTGACCCATTCAAGTTGAAGGCCCGTCGGCAAATTGGTTTTGAATGTGACGGCCGTATACGGCGTATCAACAGTCGTCGGTGTAATTGGACGAGTGACTGAATCCGTCGGCCACTCGGGAAAAGAAAGGGAATTAAAGACCTCCGTATTGGAGCACTATTTCGGGTCATATGGCGTTCTTGAAAAACCACTTTCTGCACAGTATTATTCACTTTTATCATCACCATGGGAAGCAGCACCCTATTACCCATGGAGAGGGTATCCTTAGCCCGTTTTCTAAACCCTAACCTTAACTTCAAACACATTTTGCAAACTCCGGCCTGAGATTCCGGTTTACCCACAAACATCCTGGGAAAAGGTAATGCGTGCCGCACGTGTCTTCCCTCCACTGCAATCTCGGGCTTTTAACTTTTGAACACCAAAATGAAACAGATACGGCATGACGGGAGGAATACGGTAGCCTAACACATAAAATTATCCGGGATCTTTGCATTGGATAATGTATTATGAACCAAAATGTATTAATCTTTTACCCAGAGATTTTGCTAAAACCTCAGAGCTTCCGGGGGCCAAGTCCCCTGAAACCCCACCAGGGGCCCTAAGGCGGGCCCAGTGTTTTAGCCATCCCGCCCAAAAAAAACTGACAAGCAAATTCTACCCTGGTGTAAGTTTTGAGGTTCCTCATTAGGGCAGAAATCCACTCAATATTGCACCATTTGCAATCTAGGCACCTTTCAAATTCCAAAAATTTCCACAGGGGAGGGGACATCCCCTCCCCAGGCCACATACTAGTAAATTTCGCATTGAGAAAACGTCGTAGCTAAAACACTGGAGGGGCTCTGGATCCCAACCGCTTAAAACTGTAGCGGTCTGACGAGAGAAATAGCCTAATACATCAAAATTATTGGGAATCTTTGCATTTGATGAATGCATTACGGAACAAAATATATTCATCCTGAGACTTAATTTTTCACCCATGACGACTGTTTAGGGACAAACAAAATAATGAAATTTATGAAAAATATTTATCTGGGGGCTGCAGACAAGAAAAGACGGTTAAATAGTGTTTCGGTTAATATATGGATGAGGTCTTCGTTTTCGGTCTTCGTTTTAGAGATTTTCCCTATATTGCAAATCTCTAAAAGGAAGACCGGAAAACGAAGACCCACATCTATAACAATAAATATACATTGTGCGTAGACAACTGCGCTAAAATCTTTGTTCCAATGCGTTTGCGAATGAAGATGTGCAATAACCGGGTTGGGATTTATCACTGGAATGATTTTTAAGTGTGACTTTAATAACACATGTGCCTCACTCTACAGATTTTGATAAAGTACGGACCTCCATACCAGCCATATATCCTTTCAATGTATTATTTCCTCATGACGACTGTTTGAGGACAAACAGAATAATGAAAATTTATGAAACGTTTTTGTCTGAGGGCTGCAGACAGAAGAAGTCGGTTAAATAATGTTTGGGTTATACATCGATAAGGTCTTCGTTTTCGGTCTTCGTTTTAGCGATTTTCCCTATATTGCAAATCTCTAAAAGGAAGACCGGAAAATGAAGACCCATCTCTTAAGCAATAAATATACAGTGGGCATAGATACTCGCTCTGAAATCTTTGTTTAAATACGTTTCCGACCATAATATAAACACATCAGTCTGGGATTCGTCACTGGAATGATTTTAAGTGTGATTTTGATTACATGTATCTCACTCTACAGATCTTGATCAAGTACAGACCTCCATACCAGCCATGAACTACTGTTTGAAGACAAACAAACAAGGGAAAATTTATGAAAAATATTTATCTGGGGGATGCAGACAAGAAAAGTCGGTTAAATAGTGTTTCTGTTAATATATGGATGAGGTCTTCCTTTTTCGGTCTTCGTTTTAGAGTATTTCCCTATAGTATTGCAAATCTCTAAAAGGAAGACCGGAAAATGAAGACCCATCTCTAAAACAATAAATATACAGTGGGCGTAGATACTTGCTCTGAAATCTTTGTTTAAATACGTTTCCGAACCATAATTTAAAATAAAATGGGGCTGGGATTCATCACTGGAATGATTTTAAGTGTGATTTTGATTACATGTGTCTCACTCTACAGATTTTGATAAAGTACGGACCTCCATACCAGCCATGAACTCCTTCAATGTACTATTTTCTCATGACGACTGTTTGAAGACAAACAAACAAGGAAAAATTTATGAAAAATATTTATCTGGGGGCTGCAGACAAGAAACGTCGGTTAAATAGTGTTTCTGTTAATATATGGATGAGGCCTTCCTTTTTCGGTCTTCGTTTTAGAGTATTTCCCTATATTGCAAATCTCTAAAAGGAAGACCGGAAAATGAAGACCCATCTCTAAAACAATAAATATACAGTGGGCGTAGATACTTGCTCTGAAATCTTTGTTTAAATACATTTCCGAACCATAATTTAAAAGAAATCGGGCTGGGATTTATCACTGGAATGATTTTAAGTGTGATTTTGATTACATGTGTCTCATTCTACAGATTTTGATAAAGTACGGACCTCCATACCAGCCATGAACTCCTTCAATGTACTATTTTCTCATGACAACTGTTTGAAGACAAACAAACAAGGGAAAATTTATGAAAAATATTTATCTGGGGGCTGCAGACAAGAAACGTCGGTTAAATAGTGTTTCGGTTAATATATGGATGAGGTCTTCCTTTTTCGGTCTTCGTTTTAGAGATTTTCCCTATATTGCAAATCTCTAAAATCAAGACCGGAAAATGAAGACCCATCTCTAAAACAATAAATATACAGTGGGCGTAGAAACTTGCTCTGAAATCTTTGTTTAAATACGTTTTCGAACCAAAATATACAAACATCGGTCTGGGATTCGTCACTGGAATGATTTTAAATGTAACTTTGATTACATGTGTCTCACTCTACAGATTTTGATAAAGTACAGACCTCTATGCCAGCCATGAACTACTGTTTGAAGACAAACAAACAAGGAAAAATTTGTGAAAAATATTTATCTGGGGGCTGCAGACAAGAAACGTCGGTAAAATAGTGTATCGGTTAATATATGGATGAGGTCTTCCTTTTTCGGTCTTCGTTTTAGAGATTTTCCCTATATTGCAAATCTCTAAAAGGAAGACCGGAAAATGAAGACTCACGCAGAACGAAAGATTTCTATAGACACGGCAACTGGTGCAACCGTGGGACACTCTTCGTTAAGGATTTCATCATTTTAAAGGTCTTCGGTCTTCGTTTTAGAGGTCTTCGATCTTCGGTCTTCGTTTTAGAGGTCTTCCTTTTAGAGACACCCTTTATTTTTCCTGAGAGTTTTTATGATTTCAAACTCGTAACAACTCACAAGGTAACTCGCTAATGCAGGCTGTTACAACTGATAATGTAGTAATGGACCGATAATGTATTATTAACCGATAATGTAGTAAAAATTGACCAATAATGTATTATTAGCCGATACTTTAGTAAAAATTGACCGATAATGTAGTAACTTTTACTACATTATCGGTCAAATGGTAATACATAATCGGTTAAAAATTTTTTACTACATTATCGGTTTTGAGGTGATACATTATCGGTTAGTGATACATTATCGGTCAATTACTACATTATCAGTTGTAACACATGCTACTTCCGGCAGCATAGCTTCTGTTAAACAGTAGTGAAAGCAACAAACAAAAGAAGATTAAATACAAGGCTCCTGAAACTGAAGTAAAGATGTATTAATGCTTAAAAATGCTAACTATTGTAACTTGCAACGTGCTCTTTACAAAAGGTGTAACAAGCAGTGAGAGCTAGCTCGTCAGCCTGCATAAATTTCCTGAGAGTTGTTATGAGTTGAAACTCATAACAACTCACAAGGTACTCGCTAATGCAGGCTACTTTCGGCAGCATAGCTTCCGGTAAACATGGTGAAAGTATCGCACAAAAGCATACTTAACACAAGACCCCTTCTGAAATTTTGAAAATTGTCTTAAATTTGAGGTAAAGATGTATTAAGGTAATTCAAGAATGTATAAAGAAATCTGACTATTGTAACAAAATATGACATAAATTTACACTTACTGTAACTCCCTTGAACATGGGCTACCAGAGTCGAAATAATCACGAAAAGAACAAAAACGAAACTCCTCATTTTGATGAAGTTGTAAACTTCCCTTAAATGTCACCCAGATAAAAGGGTAAATTCACCGAAATTAATGTATCTGTAACAAAGAGGACGCCCGGATACTGATAGGTCTTGCTCGACAGTCTTTGTACCTGTAACTAAGAAGTCTATACTGATAGGTTGTGTTTAACAGTCGTTGTATTTATAATATCTGAAAGGCAAACTCGATGATGCAGCCTTGGTCGTGATTTTTCTTACACCCTTATGGATTTCTAATGAGTAGATTGTTCTATATTTAATGAGACATATTGGTTAGCGTTACTCTTTGAGACTACAGTATCTCCAAGATTTCAAAACAGATTTTTAAACTAGGTTTTAAACGTAAACATAAGCCTACGTCCATCAAATGAGAAAACTCACGAGATGATGTTTTATTTGGTTTTATTTTATGATTTTATTTGACTTGTACTAAGAAGCGGGAGCGACTTCCCTTGATTTGAGTTATAGTTAATACTTTATAAATATTTGATGGCTATTTAGGTCTATTTCTGGCATTGTTTTAGAAGTCAAAAGAGCAGCACATGTCAACTGAGGTCATAATGGCGGGGTTTTCTAAGAAGCGACGAGATCGTGCGTCATTGCTTTGTCAGTGGCGTAGCTAGAAATCCATAACTGGGAGGCAGAGCACATTTTGGAGGGGCCAAACGGTGCACGCGTAGCGTGTACCGCGAGTTCGAAGAACGAAGCCCAAAATGGGTGGGGTACAGGGGAAAAACCCAGGTGAGGGTTAGGGGGCGAAGCCCCCGGAAGCTCCTGGGTTTTAGTATTTCAGAAGCCTCAGGAAAACTGTTTCGAAAGGAAATTTTCCAGTGTAATGCTTTTGAGTTTTATTACATTTAGACTTGTAAGAAGGGCTAGTTTGGGCAGGGAGGTGTTATTAAATAACACCTCCCTAGTTTGGGCACAAAGTTAGTATAAACAGTTACTGATGTGGTTCCCTGGATTAAAGTTTTGCAAGAGCTGCGATGTGTTTTAAATGTAAGAAAGGCAGGGGCAGTTAACCGAGACAAGCAGAAATTGGCTTATTTAATTTACAATTAACTCTAAATGGTTCTTTTCAAAGAACATACAAAGAGTACTGATTTTCCACTTACAAGCATTCGTGACTATCCCGTGACTAGTTTTTGTTAGCTTGTGCTTTCGTCTAGAATTGCCAGTCCCACACAATGGCTCAGCATATAATAAACAGAGAAATCTATTTCTCGTTGTGAAAAATACTTCCGGCGTCTACGCATAAACCTGATAAAGGTTGGAAATAGCAACCTCTTATAGCCTAAGAGTTTTACTAACCTGTTTAGATCAGGAAGTTTAACAACTGGAAATGCGTGAAAATTTAGAAAGATAGAAATTTAAATGATAGGTCTAATCCGTCAGTGATATTTAGACATTTGACATATAACCTTCAAATTTTCGGTGGGGTGGGGAGCTGGAGGAAGTTTGGGGGCCTAGGCCCCCGAGGCTACGTCACTGTGCTTTCTTGACCAGAGCAGAGTTTTTTTCGGGGGATTCCCTGAATATCTAGCCTTACTTCCAACACTGTAGTGAATAAGGGTTCGCAAGTTCCTGGACCGGTAGGAATGTGGCACTCTGAAAAATTTGTACCTTTAGTTTCAATTGGAATGTTCTCTACTTATGAGTTTTATATTGTAACCAATTCCCTGAACACATTACATGCTATGTACCAACACGGGATAGGCCATTATCTGTTTTCAGATAATGGTTTTGCAAGCACGATGTGTTAGTAAAGGATTTTAGGCCCTACTGATAATCGTTTGTTAATTTTATGTTAATTTTATGCCTTTTAGGGCGTAGGTCGCGGGGCATGACCTAGTTGGCTCATTTCTAAGCCCTCCACTACTAGTGGCAATGCATTCCAAGAGCAGGCTACAGTGCGATACGGTATACCATATACCATAGCATGTTACGTGTTACTACCATGCGTAAGGGTACGGTCCCCAAGAATAACTGTGTCATGAGTACAGGTAGGGGTCTAACCTTCGAATGTGTCTCTCTAACGTTCTTATTATCAGGTTACTGCCCTGCAGGGGACCAATAAATGTACTAAGTCTAGGTAGTTCATACATACGGATACCAGGCCATAAACACGATGGGATAATTGCCGATCTAAAAAACCTGGTTCAGTAGTGCGAGTTGGGTTACATAACCATGGGGTCTTGAGCACCAGTAAAAATACGAGTCATAAAGAAAATGTGGAACAAGATAACAGACAACGGTTCAAGCTGAAGGCTACTTCCTTGGTCATCAGTAGGCCCTATGGGTATGAGAAAAGGTACAAACACCTGAAACACCAATCCACAATTGCTGCTTAACGACAATTATTCTAAAAGTCTAAGACTCTTTTGTTTCAAAAACAACATAAAAAAGCGTATTACAAATTTTGAAGACAGAACAACAAAGACAAGCACTTGATTTAAAACATTTCCAACGTAACATACATCAAGTGAACTCTTATAGGGCTCAGATAGTTCATATTCCACCTAAAGCCTTTTTTAGTAATTTCAATTTAACTTAACGGTCCTGCTGAATTTTAATTCTCATGCAATAAGTTTTTGCTTTCTCATCTAGTTATGGTTGTAAATTGTTGAGAGCCACAAGTATGAATTGAATGTATTTTCACCAGAATGCCTAGATTAATTCCTCTTTCTTAACAGTGCCGTTAATGGAAAGATTCAGCCCCCTTTGCCTTATTTGAAAGCTTTTCCGTAGAAGAGGTTTTTTCATTGGATGAACATTTTGATGACATCACGTATGATTGACAGATCAAATCTCATCTTTTCAAATTAAAGGTTATTCTGATTTGTGGATCTTTCTCGCATGACAAGGTTTACTACCGGTACATTTAGGAAAGATGTGAGTCAGATGACACGTTTCTTAAAAATAGACCGAACAACTGATTGCGGGGACACATTTTTCAGAGGTTTCGTGATTAATAATTAAAAAGAAGTTTCCCTACCGTTAAAAAGATAATTTCCCGTGGTTTCCCGTGGTTTGCTACTAGCGTATCTCTAGAAATCTATTTGAACTGTGAACACTTCGTATTTATCAATCCTAAAATGAGACGCATCGACCAAAGCAAATGGAACCAACACAATCGCATTCAAAAATATTTAATTCTGTCTCGTAAGCTTGAGGACATCTTTTTTCTCCTAAATCGATTACAAACGGTATACAATCTGAGTTTACTTGAATGAAAGATCCAATAGTTTACCTCATTAAAATAAAAGGACACTTTATGTTGGTGTCCCGTAACCTATGGTTAGCTGCAGAATGGTTATTTCCCAAATATCGGTATTAGATCGGATCAGATCGGTTGTCACAGTTGACGTGCATTCTTTGTAAAAACCTTAAGTAAGATTGTAGGTCATTCATTGTAACCTATAACCCCGCGCTAAACAATAGACAAAACGCGAATGTTCCGGAAACTACGAGTGACCTCGGTTGTCACGGCGAAGGGAATGTCCCATTTACATCATCTTACTATTATCGGATTAACACACCGACAGCCTATCAGCTTTGACTCTTTGATCTATGTCGAACCTGTAGGGGTACATTGTAGATGATTCTCGAAACTATTTCGCCAGATTTTCTTTGAAAAGGGGAATATTATAGAATAATATGGATATTCTTTTACCAGAATTCTTGGAAAGGAACTTTCCAGAGAATAAATCTCGCCATACATAAACAGGGCGATATTCGGAAAAGAGAGCTTGGAGATCCAGAACCCTGAGACGACAAAATCATATTATTTTAAGTTCGGGAAGCTAAGGACGAATAATCGTGACGGAGATTTGTCTTTAATTACCGAGGAAAGGGACGAAAGAACCGTTGAACTGTTTGATTATTAGATGGGAGTACCGATACCGCTACAGGCATAGTCTAGATTTTTATTCGACAGCTATCCAGGAGGACGCATTTCTTGGGTTGCAAACGCGAGAGGCTTCTAGAGACTTCCCGGTAATTGCGTATCTGCTGTATAGTGGTGGTGTGCCGGTCAACGAGGGAACTATTCCCGACAGCGATACTGGTGGTACTAGGTCAGACCAGAATACAGAACGGTGCCGAAGGACGATCAAGTGAGTTTTGGTTTAAGTTAAAGATTGTAATATGAGATCTCAAAATTTCCGCTTATGTACAATATTCAGTAATTATTATAGTTGTTCAAACGTTAATATATCACTTATTTGTTGTTGTTAAACTTTCAGAAACGTCTCAGTGATCTTATTGGACCCTTTGTGTTTATTTCCCCGAAGTATTTGAATTTCTTTTCATTTTACGGCCTTAAAGGCTGGAGGAAGAATCCGGGGTTGCAACTAGAGGGGGAGAGAGGGACGACATTTTGTTCCTGGCCCAGACGTTGTGACATCGGTATCAGCCGATATTGAGAACTGAGATATCTGTATGCAATATCGGTTCAACCCTAATCCGAGATCGAAATCTTGCCGTACTCTTCGAATTCACGGGCGACTGTAGGCGTCAGTCGCTTTGGTGTTGCCAGGTTGCAGGAGGTTATGGATATGGATGACTATAGGGGGCAGAATATAGTTGTCAGCCACTTTGGTGTTGTCAGGTTGTAGGGGGTTGTGGGTATGAATGATGATATGATTGCATGGGATTCTGAAATAAATAAATTACCTCAAGCTGTCAGAAGGCAGCCGAAAAACTAGCATTTTTAAGATATTTTAATAGACGACTTGGGAAATGTTTCCACGCAATGCAATATGGGAATGGGTCAGAGGTGAAGTATATCACGCTTACAGTGTCCCAGTGCGCCGGTGTTGCATGCTGAGCATGCAGAGCTAAACACGTCCGTTGTCATGGTACACTTGACCTCGTGACCTGACCGGAAGTACCGAATTTCCCAACTCGTCTATTATGTTTTTTTCATACCAAAGTCATCCATAACACATTAGTGTGATAAATGTGTGCTTAAGAGTGGCAAGGGGTGGCATGTATCCACTAATAGCTACTTGTATTTCAGAGTCACGCCGTTCCAGTTTGTCTGGTCGGACTCCAGCTAAGTCTAGAGTCCCGAGCCATTTGTTTTAAATCATTATACTATGACACCAACACTAATTTCTATGTCTCAAGGAGTGTAAGTCTAGAGAAAACACAGAGGCTTCCACCGGCCAGGCACGGATCCAGAGAGAGAATTTTCCGGCTTCGCCTTCCCCTCCTCCATTCGGCATCACCTTTCTGATATTGTTGCAAAGCTGTACTACAAAGTTTGTGATTGATGGATTGCGAGAAACACCATTTGACATTATTTAATTTGAATTTTCCCCAGAACTCCCCCTCCACGGCCCCATCAAGGTTTCGTACAGTTGACGCTTGTAGCTTCCAGCTTAGCCTTTACGGAATCCCCCTCCCTTTGTAGAGTCCTGGATGCACCCCTATCCATCCCCCTTCCCCGTCTTCAGAAATAAAACTGTCAGGTCTGGCATGGTTACCTGGAAAACTTCCACTGTTGGTCATTAATTCAGGACACGGTGCATACATTATTCGTTAAAGATCTTCGTTTATGGATAAAATAAATACCATGATTATATAGATGTGCGTACAAACTGTGATTACCTAAGATCAAATTACGCCTCCATCATGTGAACACTAGATGGAACTTAAGCATGGCCGTACACAGGGAGCTGCAGGGGCACCCCTCACCCCTCTCGACGATTTTTCAGAGTAACTTTTTATCACATCCTTTTCTGTGCCGTCCAGTAGGTTTTATGTTAGACCTACTTGTGGCACAGCCAATCACAGTGCTTCAAAGAGCGCCTATTCGAAAGATGCTATTTTGGTTCAGAATGCAAAAATATGCCTACACAATTTAACAATAAAAACTTTTTAAAACTTGTTCCATCCGAATCGTCATCAAAGAAAAATACTTCCTATTGTGAGTATTATTACAGGGGCATAATTTCATCCGTTTAGACTTGAAGTGTATTTTTTAAACATGTTATCGCATATGCCCTCGAAATTTCCTCATTGTTGACCATTTTGTCAAATCAGTAAATTATCTATTATTGAAAAGACAGTGGATAATTGGGAGTGGGGCACAGAACATGATATCGTAATCCCACCCCACATAAACCAGGACAGTCGGTGTAAATTGTGCCATACGTACCTATGATAGTATGTACCCGAGGTGGATGCTTACTTTGTTACCATGTGCAGCTCTAGCTATCGTCCTGGGGATGAGTCAAAAGAGAGGGGATGTTCCCCTCCCCTTTGAGAAATTTTTGTTCGTTCAAGGTGGCTTAGATGAAAAATTTCTGTGTTTGACAAAGTTTCGGACTGATAATATGTCCAAAATCTCCAGTAATTTGGAAATTGTTCTCATATTTGGATAGGTTTAAGGGAAGGGTGCGTTGTCTAAGTGGAGGGTGATAATTCTTGAGAAAGTTTTATTTATGCAAGGTCGCTTGGATGCAAAATGCTGCTGTCTATGGCAAAGCTTTGGACTGATTACATGCTTATAAAGTCTCACCATTTAGTGATAGTGGCGTAGCTGGGATTATTTAGTGATATTTTGGCTGTGGCATGGTACCCCTGCAAGGCTGTTACCATGCAATCCCTACAGAGCCTCTTGAAAGGTCTATGAGGTAATGAGGTAATTACAAAATGGGGACATTTGATGATGATTTTAATTGACACTAAAACAGCACTACAGGGGAACACACCAAGCGCTTCACAAGAATCGTATTTTTACTTATTTTGAACGAGAATCCCGAGGAACAGCTTCTAATGGGAATGAGAAAAGGGAAAAAGTATAACAACAGGGGCAGAGGATTAATGAGGATTTTTTTATATAATACTTATCCTCTGTTAGTGTATTAATGACTGAGAGTACCATAGGTCTAATATATGCCCTGTAGAAAATTTTGGCCAATTTGAAGGCAAGAGTTAGGTCCTAAATGGTTTAGTCTCCGACGGTCAGTCGTTGGGCTGTGTGCATCTAGTGGGTGGAACATGGCGACATTTTGGTGCTAGTCGTAACTTAAGAATAGGTATATTGTCCGTCGAAATTCACGAAGAGTAAAGGAACAGCAGTACTATTGTTGCTGTTGGATTATGTAAGAGTTGGAGCTGCAAATAAGTGGTGTCGCCTAGCTTATATTTGAGCTTTACTTCCTACTTTAAGAGCCGCAAAGCGAAGATGAGAGTACTAAGTTGCCTACTGAGCTGCCTCGCTCACGCATAGACCGTGCAATCCTGACTTCTGTCTAAGTTTGACACATTACTTACGCATACAGCGTTACTGTGACGCTTAGGTAACAAAACGTTACCTTAGCAACAGGATTCACTAAGAAACTCTGCACGACGATTACGAATGAAGGCTTTAGTCGTCTAACATAGATAATATACACTGAAATAGATAAGAGAAACTTACCTTCGTGTGCCTCCTTGAACTACAAATCCTAGGCTAAATATCTAAAACGACAAACGTACAGAATTTCACACTTACTGAGTAGACAGTACAGCTGCTTGTAAGATCAAAAAGACGCATATTTGAACGCGAATGCAACCTCTGCTGTAACTTGTATGTAGGCTATATGACTGGCAAAAAAGACGAGCGAGTGAGCGAGTACCTCGGTTTTCATAGACACAAGTATGTTTTTTTTGTTAAGCAAACGTACTTGTGCGCGCACAAACGCTATCCGGGTATGTGCAGCGCGTGACGTACTACACACTACCTTATAACGTTTGCTCGAGCACTAAAGTACTTGTGCTGTATTTAAAAAGCGCGCTTTATTTCTTTTTGATTATGAGACCATTCAGACGGGATACGGCGTACGTTGAGGCTAATTCTGTGCACCCCATACGCAGGCACGCCCTATAGATAGTTCTCAGTGACGTCACAACTGGGGGTTGGCAACCGCCATGTCATAGGGCAAGCTTGTACGTACATGCCGGGGTTGCCCTATGAGATGGCTGACATACTACACGTGAAAAGCTCCTATGACGTCATGTGAGAACTATCTATAAATACACAATGTTAGAGAAAATACACGCAAAGAAGAAACGACTGGTTGTTCGAGACACTGCAAATTTGGACCTACCTTTGACTCCGTGGATGGACATTCCGCCATTTTGACCTTGGCCTCTAGTCAATAAATGCTTTTAGATAAATGAGCAGTTAATGGCCTTTGAACAAGCTGGTGCAATGAGTAATATATTTTATATCATGTACATCACGATACAAACGTTGCTCATAATATAAGACTGTGGATTCCCACATAATTCCCTCGTGATGCAAGGCTGAGGTTGGATTAATACCTGTAGTTGTTGGGAAATGCCGGAATAATTCGGTACATTTTCGTCCTTACAATGGTCATCAGGCATGGAGTGTCAACCGCGGTAATTGTGTTCAAAGCTTGGCGAAATTTCGTATTAGAGTTATTTATAACCTTTCACCGCTGAACATTGCAAGATACGCTTGAGATGATATTAAAGGAAGAGAATACAACTGAAGGTAAAAGCGCGAGGAGCACGCGAAAAATTTGATGGTTTGGGAAAGATTTTTCGTATAAAACAAAATATACTCATAAATCGGTCGAAAGTGTTTGGCTACAATAATTCCGTGAATTATTCCCTAAGTAACGGCAGTATGGTAATATGATAATATGATATGGAATGCGAACCGTGACTAACTCGTGCTTGCCGAGAGTTTGCATGAAAAATCTTTTCCATGACAACAAGTTTCATGTAAACTCTCCATCAAGACACTTTCAATTCTTTAATAGAGATCTATCTGCAGAAGACGAAGGCGAGGCTGCTACCTGGTTATTCGTAAAAGTTTCGGTTTTCATAAAATATACCTTTCCAAAGTAGGGGAAGGCCAGAGGAATTATCCTACTTAGCATTTATGCAATACTGTACTCCTCCGTATTCCGTAATCATACCTTGCGCACGAACAATCGGCCGAATTGTAAAACCCTAACCGAGCATGTTTCAGACGATATTTATATATCACAGCAATGTGGCTGAAAGTGAGCGGTACGCGCGACAATTTTTAATTTTTGGCAAAGAATGTATGGAAGAAATAAATTAAAACAGATAGATCTCTCAGTCGAAAACACACCTCACCCTACCCCCTACAGAAATTTATTGGTAGCCAATAGAGTTCATTTTTAAAAAATCGGAAATGTTCGGAAATCGATTGGTGAACACACCTCTGATAACCTTTAATGACCTCTGACCTCCACTGAAAACACTAGGGTTTTTTCTCTCAATATGATAGGCCTAAAGTTATGTAGCAAGCATGACGATTGTCCATCATTGCTATCTTGAGATATCGTGTTTACAAACAGTTTTTGGAAATTTCGTATTTTCACCTGCAATGGCCTCAGATAACCTTTGACCTTTTCCAAAAATCAATAGGGTTCATTTTCTGACTATAATGCACTCTTATGCCAAGTATGAAAAGGTTCCATGCATCCTACCTAAAGATATCGTGTTTACAAGGTTTTTGGCTTTTGACCTCTGCAAAAGGCATGTCACCATGGTGACCTCACATGCCTTTTGATCTCCACCAAAAACAATAGAGATCTTTCTCTCAATATGATTATTCTATTTTCCAAGTATGAAAAGTATCCATTAATGTTATCTTGAGATACCGGTATGGTGTTTATAAGCCAAGAGTCACAAACACCCACCCTTACAAACATGCACATACACACTCACCAGCGTGATTGTATATATTCCTTTTGCCTTCGGCAAGGAATCAAAAAGTTGCAACTTATTTAAAGAAGGTTTAGTAACGTTTTTGTCCAAAGGATAGTGTATTATATTAATATTCTTTCCTATTTTCTCTCGTTTTAGTCCATTTTGCTTTTTGTTTCATAACAATATTAAATTTTCTAATAAAATGTAAAAGTTAGGGATTTTGACTGTTTAGAGTTGCCGCTATCCCAAAAACTGAGGGGGCGCATGCCCTGTCACGTCATGATCACGTCCATGGTCCAGTGTGTGTCTTATATCAGTATAGGCCGGATGTACTTTAGCATTTACAGAAAGCCATTATAACTTCCGAGATAACACCGACGCTTCTATCGTTGTAACCTTCGTCATATTAAACCCAGCAAAGTAAATTCGTATCAATTCATAATGTCCAGTAACCAACGTCATCCATGAGCAACGTCTTTTGGGATTCAAGCAGCCGTAAACTAGTATGGACACCGATCATGGCGATCATAAATCGGTTTTGGACCAGTTTGGGTTTTCAAATATATATAACTTCACGATAATTACTTTGATCTCTAGGGTCCGGATGATGACAAAGCAAGCCATATCAGACCATTTTTTTCATGTTAATTGGGGACAGTTTTGGCGTGGGCAATCATTAAATTTACGATGACAGCTTAACTTTGTCTCCAGCATACACAGAAAGCCTTGTCAGACCTTTTAAAAGTTAATTAGAGTCTTTAACTTTGAAAATCCAACGAACCTACCGATAATAGATACAATACATTAAACTTTTCCGGGACAGCTGTGTCTTAACTGTTAAGTTTGCTACATTTTAAATGACACCTGATAATGTGGTACGAAACATAGGTCTGTGGCTCGTAAATCCATTTTATCCATTTCTAACGTCATTGGAGGCTTAAAGAATACAAAATCCTGTACTTCAGCAAAAACTACCATACGTTTACCTGTATTGAGTAGCCAGACAAGGTGCTGAAAGGGGGATGGCCTCCAAGGTGCGAAAGTTTTTTTCAGGGGCGAAATGTGTGAAGAAGGACTCAGTCAATTACAACCTGAATCTTCTCATGGGTGGGCGAAATTTTTTCCAAGGGGTAGGCTTCTCCCCCTGGGAACCCCTTGGCAGTTTGGCTACGGGCTCGTAAAATGTCGGAGAATTCATTTAAACTGTCATTCAGGTCACTCTACGGGTCAAATCTTTGAACATACTTTACCGATGCATAAAATGCCACCTCCCTTCCACTTGGATCCCTATCAGACACTCCACAGCTAGACTACTCTCCATTACGAAATTCTAGCTGCGTGACTGCTGCAAATGTAATTGAGCCATTCACAGCTGGTAGGTCCCCTTCCCACCCCCACCCCCACCCACCCCACCCCTCCGTTCACACACATTCGAACTCGTTCCCCCTTAATGATATGATGTATCAATCAATCAATCAATCAATCAATCAATCAATCAATCAATCAATCAATCAAAAACTGCCGGGATTCAACAGTCTGAAAGTTGAATACCTTGCGAAGTATGTTTTTAGCTTTTGAACCTTGGTCGGGGTTACCTCTTACAGTCTAAAATTATGCGCTCAAGCTACTAGCGTTTCAGTTATTAACGAGAAAAATGATGTTCATTCATTAAGTTTGATCAAGACAATATACGGGCGTGCCGTTTGTTCATTTTTTATCATTTCACACGTGTGCAAAAACAGCAAAACGAAAGGTGGGGACGGAACGGGTCGAAGCAAGATGTACGCTTTTTCCCAAAACAATTAATGACGATGACATTTTTGTCGAAAAATCATTGTTTCAAACTATCTGTCAGCGCCCTCTAAAAAGGAGGTTGTCCTGAGAAGAGTGCGCTTCTTACACTCTTGCCCGCCCGGCGGACGTTTATAACACCTGCACCCACACTGAGTGCACTCGCAATATGTACGCCAAAGAGGATTACATATTCGACACCTGCTATGAAGGTAACGTACACTTGTGAAAATGATGAAAAATGGATAACCCTACTGTCTGTCTGAAAGGCCGTCACTTCATAGGCCAACCGTAAAGGATAACACAGGTCTCTGCAGTTCGTAGGTAGGGTGCGCAGACCTTTTTCTCAACGCTTCCTACCTTTTGTCTTTTTTTTTCCTTCTTATCTTTAGTTCACCAGGCCTATCGTATAATGGCCGTTCATGCTCAACAGTTGTGTACCCCGGAAGTACTTCTACCAAATTAAGTCACCAAGGTGCTGAAATAATTTAGAGGGTGCCTTGAGCTGGAGAAGAGCTAGTAGGATACAAAGCCGTGAGCACCGGTGGGGCCTATGTAACTCATGTAATGGCACTTCAGTGGAGTTTAGCAGGGGGCAACGAGCCCAAAAGATAATCGCCTTTTAATGGTAAAGTTACGGCGAGTGGATGTTCGGCAAAGTTGCTTAAGCTGTGCAGTTGGGAAAGAGGGTCATAAGAAAATGTCTAACATATACGCGTCTGTTACCATTTAATCTTTCGTTAATATATCATCAGTTTTAGTGAAAATTTCACTAAATGAGGATAGCTAATCGACCACCTCAACTTTTAAATATCTGCAACTTAGCGACTTTCGTCACTCGAGTACTACCTTACAAAATATCATACACACCTTTGCGAAACACAAGATGTTTCACAATTTTTATTGTTTTTTTGAAAGGACTTTTTGCAACATTTGACTTTTTGAACATTTTGCAAATTTCACATCAAAGTAAGAAGAAAAGGGAAGAAAGGAATATGTTTTTCTGGCACATGTTTTATTTCAAAACTTTTGATAAATGCATTCCGGTACAAAAATGTTACAATAATAACCTTCATTTAACAGGATAGAAAACCAACACAAAATTAAATTCAGTTTTATCGAAGTAGGTGACTTATTGTGAGAGAAAGATAACTGGGGCAGAACTAAATTGATGTCTGTTAATAGAAACTAACATTTAAAAATATATTCGTGAAGGCAGGATTGGATTCAGTATTTGAAGGAAAGGGGGAGATTCATTCGCGAGGGCGATACCCTCCGGTGAGTTCGCAGCGGTGGATGAGGCTTTTCAGAGAAAACGTGAAAAAACCGCAGTATGGGATTTTCTGGGCTCTGGGAGCCCTAAAGTCATAGTCAGGAGAATTAAGTTTTCAGAAAATAAGTTTGAAGTCTGGGGAAAGGGTTAGTGAGAAGGGTTCGGTCCCGTTAAACCCTCACACAGATCCATGCCTGAAGGAGTTCCTGGATGTTTGGCTTTCAGAAATCGGGGGCATGGCAAATAGTGGTGGACATCAGCATATTTGTCTATTCTTTACTTATTTAATGTTTATTTTGATGGTAGTCGTTTTGCCACTTTAGATTTCAATGTAATACTAAATCATTTTCAAAGGAAGGATCTTGTTTAGTCACTGATGTAGAAAATCTAAGAATAATTTTCTTAAAATATGATTGCAGCATCTAAGAAATTCTTAAAAGATAAAAATCTAAACACTGGAAAAAATATTTTTAGTACAGCTAAAAGTACCAGCCAATGTTCAAATCACTCGTTTTTTAACCGAGAATATGGTCGATTATCTCAATTGTAGTGCTACTCAAGACATGAATATTATTCTATGATAATTTATTATTACTTTCACATTCAGTGGTAAATGTCCGTCTGAGGACTATTCCAGTCTCTCCCCCAAGACATGTGTTATGTGAAGTCTACGTTTATTCGATGCTCTGTCATCACTCCATGCTGCTGTGACAGATCAAAATGAAAGGAACGACTAAAATTTTATTGTGCTTTGTTTTTGTTCCAGTGAGGTCTAAGGAAGTCTTTCTATCACCAGTTGGTAGATTTTTGAATACTACTGGTTCCGGAGCTAGATGGAATAGTTATAGTCCCTGAGACGTCTGAGGATTTCCCCTTTTAACGGAAAAAAATTAAGATGGTTAGAAGTCTGTTTGACTAAACTTTGGGCTACCACTTAAGGAAACATTGCAGTGTATCTGATTATCATGATAGCTAATTTTCCTGGTCACGTATCGTCTACTTTTATAATCGTTCATTGAAAAAGTAAATCCAGAAGAACACGAACAGATATCAACAACTATTAAATATTTAACATTTTTGTCGTTGAAGGTTTTAAATATGAATGTGACGACGTTTGTTTTAGTTGAATATATAAACAGATACAGTACTGTAACTTGTTTTGTCAATTCTGGGGCATTAATCATTTGTTCCCTAGGAAAATGTGTTGTAAGGCATGTTCTTCTACATTTACCTCACATACGGCAGTACCGCTTTGCGAAAATGAAGAAATACTGAATAAGAATGAATATGTATCCTTGAAGAAAGCCACCCCAACACTTCCACCCCACACCATTTTAAACGTCCTCCTCGCAGGTTTTGGATACTTTTTTTTATAATGCCATCAATGGACACTACTTTCAATATGCACGAAATTTATTATTCTTCGCACTTTTCAGCGACAACGACAGAAACTATTTTCAACGCTTTTTCTCAAAACAAGGTAATAATAGGCCGTCGGAAAGTCATAGGCAGATAAACAGTGCACGTGTATTACGGAGGAGCATAATGGTATGGGAGGACACTTTTACGATAAGAAACACAAGATAAAAGAGTACAGCGATTACTGGGTGCCGTATGAATACAATAGTACATCTCAAATTCTTTTGAGTGCAGTAGAAATCTTATGCATATGACGTCACAGAGTACAAAGTGCTCCCTCGTTTGGAAGCTAGCGCGTATCATTGCAAGTTACTCCAACAGACAGCTGATTTGTGAACCAATCAGATACGCGCGTAATTCTACTACACGCGCGTGAGAGGTCTATGTTGTGCGTGCAGTGTGCCTCATTGTATTGCCCACTGAACTATATGCTAGGAAGCATCATTCCACAATGTTTTGAAGCCATCATGGAGGGTCACGTGATGTAGGTTAGCTTACTCAAGCCGATTCCACCGCCGTAGAAACGCGTGTCTAGAATTGAAACGCCGAGGCAATGATGTACATGCTAACACACCATAGCAAGCCTTAGCTTCTCTTCAGAATCTTGCACGCTAATAGACCTTATTCATATGATGTCACAAAGGAGAAAGTGCTCCCTCGTTTGGAGGAAAATGGAGGCAAAGCGCGTATCATTTCTTGTTACACCAATAAATGCAGACAGCTGATTTGCCAGCCAATGGTATACGCGCGTAAGTCTACTACACGTGCGGCGAAATTCACGCCATTCGTCCACGTGTGCTACATTGTTTTCACCCACTGAGCTATATAACTGGAGGACGCAAGTCAATGCGGAATAAGCTTCGAAACTGAAGCCGACCTGGAGGGTCACGTGATGTAGGTTAGCTTACTCAAGTTGATTCCATTGCAATGTCAGCCAATGGTATACTTCAGTGTTTTCACCCAAAGCGCAGCTACAAGTGAAACCGTCTCTAGTGCTTTTGTTGTAATTACTTAGTAGGACATCTGTACATTCATGATGTAATGTTACGCAGAATCATTGATGTACACGCTAAATCAATCCTTTGTTACTCATTACGTCTCAACCGACTGCAGTGGCCAAGTGGTTAGAGCATCCGACTTGCAGCCGGAAGGTCTACGGTTCAAATCCTGGCCCGGTCATACCAAATACTTTAAAAATGGAACCTACTGCCTTTGTGCTTGGTGCTCAGCATAAGCAATGGAGTAGGGCAAACAAGCCAGTGAGCCACAACTGGAAAAAAGGCCGTAGTCGTCTCGACTTGAACCAATTGGTTGGAAACTGGGACGTTAAACCTCATCTTACTAACTCATTACGTCTCTAGTGCTTTTGTTGTAACTACTCAGTAGGACATCTGTACATTCATGATTGTGTGATCAAAAGATAGTTTTCTAAGAAACTTCCCTTGTTTTTAGGAGTGGTCCTCCCTATTTGAGGTACAGTGTGTGTGACTGCATTTCGTATGTTGCGTCCAGACGCGATGACTGCGTAACATTCGCGATAGAGGTTCTTCACCGACGTCACTGCTCTGCTCGTCTGTCTGTTTCGACGGCCAGGCGTCCATTTTACAACAATTGTAACTAGGGCCGTATCGTGCGCTCGTATCGATAACACACCTTCTGCGCATGTTCAGTGACGGCCAGTGTGCCAAATTAAAACGCAGTGACGTCACGTGAAGAACCTCTATAGCAACGGTCACTGAACAGTGCACAGAGTGGGCTCGCTTGTTACTGACTATCCATACCTGTGCACAGATAATCTGCACAACGCGTCGAACTCGTCCTCTTGACAAAAAAGGCACACAAAGGGAAAGCTACATGCGCGCGCACATGCACGCTTGCATTTTAGCCAATGATGTGCCTCAAGCTTCCTACACGGTAAGCGTTTAGTGTTCTGTATGTTATACGGTTATTGTGATGTACGCCTTTTCAGTTGCTGAGGCAACTTTACCTCGGCGCAATGGCGTGCATGCTAACGCATGGTAGCCGGCAAATAAGCGTCCAAGAGGCCGAAGAGACGCTAAGGCCGACTACGGAGCGTTAGCATGTACATCATTGGCTAAGCGTTTCCACTTCTGAGTCCGCGTTTCTACGGCGGTGGCGACTTGAGTAAGCTAACCTACATCACGTGGTCCTCCATGATGGCTTCAAAACATTGTGGAATGATCCTTCCTTGCATATAGTTCAGTGTTTTCACCCAAAATGACGTCAGTGTGATGTCAATGCATAAGGGCTATTTGCACGATATCACGCGTTTGCATGCACGCCACTGTGCCGAGGTAACGTTGCCTCAGCAACTTCATGAAAGTCCTACATCACAATAGGGATCTTGCACTAAAGCTCAAAAGGTCAAATTCAGTGATCGCTCTGGCTGTTCTGGAGGATACCGCGCCACCCGCCACGCACCACATTGCTTTCGTATATGACTTGGCGTTCGCGTGGGCTGCTTGTCCTCCAGAACGCGGTTGCGTTAGGTGACTTTTGCACGCCTTAAACCAGGAAGGTTTCATGCGTGCAAAAGTCAACTAGCTTCCCTTCATGCGTCCTTTTGTTTTTGTGTTAAAGGACGCGTTCGCTGCTTTCTACAAAACATCTGTGCGCGCACATCCATGGACAGTCAGCGCTCCAAGTTTGGTTCTGAGTACTGGAACCCAATATTAGCGACTTTTCGATTTCAGGACGGTAGATAAAGAGGACGGAACGCGCAGCAAAAAACTGAACTGCGCATGAGCAGAAGTGTACATCACTCCTTCCTGTTAATTTTCAGAACGGTCGTCGACCGATTTAACGTTCGGTCTAGAAACAGGACGGTACAGGGGTTGCCATGGTAATTTCCCTCGTCCATACGTGCAGGTTTCTGTCATGTTAAATTTGCAAGTTAGCTGCATGCAAACGTGCAGGATTTTGTTCATGTGGCATTAAGCTGCTGACAAAATTGACGTGACAAGCAGTAGCGTCAATCTTTACTCGAATGTGTGTGTGGGGAGGGGGGGGGGTCCTAGCCCCTTCTGTCAAAAATTTACTGTGTAAAAATCTTAAGTCAATGGTTGTATTTCCAAAATGTGGGGGGACGTGTCCCCCTGTCCTCCAGGACTGACGCCAGTGGTGACAAGCAATTGCAGTGTACATCTGGTAAGCCATTTTACGGATGATTCCGTGATAAGCTAAGGGAAGTAGCTGTCTTGAAATAGTTTCACCACGTTGTAGACTAAATCCTGATTATTCTGTGTGTGGCCTTATTCCTGACAGTGAATTTGACATTTTTACTTACTCTAGATTGGTAGCCTAAGTAATTTTCATACTGAAAGTTAAGATTTCTCGGTCTTTTTATGACGTTAAAAAGTAAGAATATTTCCTCATCTAATTGATGTCAGTAAAACCCAGATACGATGGCGTCTCTAATCCTGTGTAGGTTCGTCATTTATTACAACTTAGCCGTGTGGATGCTAACAAAGCATTGCAACTTAGTTAAAAAATGAGCGCGTCATTGTTTTGATGTCATTCTACCGCACCGTCGTCTACAAAATCGAAACGCCTTACATGTCAGGACGCCGCGTGCGCGTGCATTTAACTCTCCGTCCTGTTGCTCTACCGTCCTGAATCGAAAAGTCGCTACTATCTGTTTGACAACTTAATTATTTTCAATGAACTTAAGGAATCTAAAGGGAAAAAGCAGCCTCCCTACGTTTTTTTTTCTTCAAAAATCTGTTTCTCCTCTTAATTTGCTCACAGGTATTTTTCATTATGTTTCTGTATAAAAATATTGAATACTGAAGGAAAACCAAGGATTAATTCTGGCATGCATGAATTTAACAAATTAGTAACATGTAGATTGTCACATGATTGATAGGAGGTATTCCTGAATTAGGATAACGGGATACACTAACTCAAATTGCGGGAACTGCATTTTCCCTTTAAGTTGATTGTATAATTGTGTTCGTTTTGACCAAGAAATGTTTGAAAAGCCTAAACAATGTAACAACAATAACAGTTCTGTTGCAAATCGTGTTGTGGGAGAGGGCTTGTTTAACCTGTAACAATAAGGCAATGATCACATCTTGGAACAAGGTACCGCAGCTTTAGGGAAAAAAACAAACAAAAGAAATGACGGTTATCTGAAAAGTTCAAAAGTTACGTCACAAATTATTGCCAATTTTACCGCATTAGATTGAGTGGACAAACTGCATATCCCAGCACACAAATATCGTGCGAGGATGAAAATGGGATCAAGTGTTCCAGCCTTTGCAATACACAGGCTGTTTTTCTTATTTCAGACTCCGGGTACGAATTAATTTGGCTGACAAAGTCATGTTAATAACTACGAGGTGTAACTTACAGCAGGCCCATATTTCTTCTCAAAGCCTTGTTGCAACGTTTCCTGGTCTTGATTCCAGAATCTCTTTCTTCCAACAGCTGGAGTTAAGCAGACATATAAAAACGTTCCTAAATTGATGTTCGATTAAACGAATATCAACTATAAGGTACGAGTACAAGTATCCACTTTACGATTAATGGTGTCTTCCAGACTCAAAGCTGAAATTTGAGAGAACGTATGACTCTTCGAAGCTGATGAGGAAGTAACACCTTCAAAGGCAAGTTATGAACTGAGTTTAAGCCACAGATAAAACCGGATTTGTTTTGAACGAATAATGTGGGAACCGGTAGATGAAGCGTTTATTTTCCATGCAGTAGCGTAGCAAGAAGGACATTGTACACATCTTTCTTCACTGTTGCCCCATGGAGTAGCAAAATTAAGTGGTATTTCCAAACTTACAGTTTGCATCATTTCTCGATATTAGCGAAAGTTGTTGTCGTTATATTACAAAACCCTTTACTAGGCTTCCTTGTTGTAGTCATATTCGCTTCTGTTTTATCAGTTTCATCTGACTTTTCAGGTCCTTTTGTACTAACAACATTTTATGTTTTTTAAGTTTTAATTTCTTCATATCATATCTATCACCCCTTTTCCTCCCTTCCGCTCTCGTGACTACATCATTGGTAAAGGTAGAGAAAATGATATAAATAATATATATATATATATATATATATATATATATATATATATATATATATATACAATATGTTCGCCTCACGGAGTTGACTGTCGTAATGTAAATTAAGGGGGTCTTTAGCAACATAAAGTTTCGTAGAGGAAACATAATACCCCTCCCCCTTTTCCCACTTCCGTGCTTATGCATTTGGACTCAATAAATACCACTCATTCCACGCGCATGATGGGAAATGATGTAATACAATCACACTCAATGTAAGTAAAGCTTATTCATTTATCTCCATCTTGGTACATGTTAATGAGATAGCTGACTTTTTAAGCTTTGTAACCTTAAATATTACTTCAATGGATCTTGATGAAATTTGGACACATTAATCATTGGACCACGGGCCAGCTAATCTGTTCCAAAATCTAATTAAGGTGGAAAGGGCACTCAGGGGGCATTTGGAATCATTGTTTCAAAATATGCCAAATGCTCCTTCTTCTACAAATAGCAATGGATGTTTTTGAATTTTTGTCACAGGAATATTTCAGTGGTGGTTTGCATGGGTGTTCAGGAATTAAAGGCCAAAAGTTCGTCTCTTAGAAGGGAGCTATTATTTGAAAATACATACAAGGCTGCTTCTCCTACAAGTATCAATAGATCTTCTTGAAACCGTGTCACTGTAACCGTTAAGTAGTGACTCTTGCTGTGTCCGAGAATTTGAGGTCGGGGTCATTTAAGAGTCATTTTGGGTCATTCTTTTAAAATACTCTGAAGGTTTTTTCACCCACAAGTCTGGATCTTCTTGAAACCTGGAAAGACTAATCCTTGAGTAGTGACTCAGATAAGTTGTGCAAGAATTTTTCATTTGGACCTATGTACATTTGTCTGAAATAAGTTAAAACATTTTATAAATACATCAGAACGAACAAATGACAGTGCTACATGAAAAACGGCCCTATTAACTTCTGATTCAAGTATACATTGCTTGAGGGAATGATTCTGTTGGCATCATGATTCATCATCATGCATGAGTTGTAATTGACTATACCCCTTCCTTGCAAAATTAACTGCTCTACTGGTAACTGTGTATTCTAAGTTCCTTGTGGCTGCAAAGAGCTAATACCAGATTGTTGATTAACCAAAACTATATGTTGTGTGTAAAGAACAGAATCTACTAGACATTTAGATGGAGAAACGAGTTGTGGTTAAAAGGAGATTCAGCAGTTGGAAGTAAGGATTGCACTGCCAAGTTAAGGCAGAATCCTTGGCTTGTCTCTTCCACGAAATTTCTACAAGACTTAGAAGTTGATACAAAAGTGGCCTGTCCTCTGCTACTTATCAAGTAGGAATAGGGGATTTTATCCACTGTCACAACATTGACACTTCTCAGATTTTAAATATGAATCTTTGGACCTGTGGTAATGCATATATGTGAGTACATCAATGTTGCTTTATGTCAAAACTGTTCTGTTTGTTAATGTCATGATTAGCGCACTGTGATATTGACTAGCCTCATAATTGGTATGGTAATGCTTTGAACTTAAAATAGCTTAGCTCAATTATTTTAACTGGGGAGAAGGGGACATTTCGTTATCTTTCTTTGAGGATGGGGGTGTCTCGAGTTCTCCTTTCCATTTTAATGTTGGGAAAGACATATATCTGTTTTGGTCATCTGTGTTACCTGCAATCATACCATGCAGTGGCGTACACAGGACTTTGCCGAGGGGGAAAGGCTCCCAAAGTTTGCCACTGATAGGCTTACCATGTCATCGTAAAGATGCTCAACAATATAGTTCAAAAATTGTCCAAATATTATAAATATCTTTTTAGAAGCTACGAATTGATGGCTGAAACCTCAATGCTTCTATTGCTTTCGAACTAGCAATTGGTAGATATTTTTAAAATTTAGTGTAACTTTACTGTTGGTTTAGTTTGAGCTACTGCACCATTGGTGCTCCAATTCAAAATTCCATCTGGCTCAAGATTTAAAATAAAACACTTCAAATTTAAAGAACAAGAAACAGTCAAGACGATTTACAGAGAAATTACATAAAAACCCTTTATGATTTTGAAACAACGTAGGCTACTGAAAGTCTTTCTTGACAAAAGTCAATTACATTGCGAGTTGCGAGTTTTTCTCTGACACTAAGGCTCAATGACCATTTAAATGGGGGTAAAAAGCCACACGAAAGCTCAATTCTTCAATTATACATAGCGTAGGTATTTCAAGACCATGTAACTTTAAATTGTAAGGAAATAGATCTTACAGATGTTTTCACATGACGTCAGCGCGTTTCAGTTTGGCATGCTGGCCATCACAGCGCTAGCGCAGACATAGGCGTAGACAGCAGGGGACTGGGGGACTGCACCCCCCCAACCAAATATTTTTGTAAAAATTCGGGCACTATGCTGAGAATTTTTCGGGCAGCTACTAAGAAAAATAATGCAATGATGTAGCTAAAGGTAATCAATATTTAAAAAAACTTCCTTGGTAATTAAAATTAAATTCTGCTTTGAATTACACCAGCACCTATATATTCGGTATTAATTCAACAGTGTGCTTTTTAAAGATTAAACTTATACTATGATTATCAGTGATGTATTTAGGGGGGCCATTGGGCCATGCCTCCCTCAATGATGCCGATTTCTTTTTCTTTGTAGTACCTAAATATATAATTTTTTAAAACAAATTGTACTTCAAAGGTAGCATATGTGGCACAAGATTGCATGTAAGGACACCTCCACCCTTTAGACCCCTCCCCCAACCCGGTATGTACAGGAATTGGCAAGCGGGGTGATAAAAACGATGCATGCCTATACAATATATACATTAACATGTTAAACGCGCGTGGAGCACACGGGCTTTGGGGTTCAAATTTTTCGAACAAGTCTTTACACTCCCCCAAATCAACTTAGGCTCCAACGCCTAAGAGTGCAGGTGTGTTACGGTATAAATACACGCACAGAGTATGATGACCCTAGATGCAATTGTGATACACATAACGCCTGGCCGTCAAATTGTCCAACAAACAGAGAGACGCGCAACACAATGACGTCGGTGAAAACCTTCTTTAACTGTTCAGGTAAACAACGACACACCAAGTATATGTTTTGAAACAAAAACCTGCTCTCAAAACCAGCATTCATAACTGATTAAAAATGCCAGATTCGAGGTTTTTTAGGCCAAACTGACAATTCTACCTTCGTACCAATATTGGTTTTGGTATGTACTACGGTAGGACAAGCATGAATTGATTATTTTTCGCTTAGGTCTCTCATAATTTAACAATGGAATATTCATTTCAAACGTATGTTTTCACTTACGGCAATAATTTTCACTAAAACATGTGGAGACCTCCGCTGGCTTCAACGATGACAAGCTGACATGTAATGATTAAAAGAGATAAATGGTAAACTTATATTCATATAGGCTAACTGGTGTACGATGATACGCACGACATTATTTCCCTGAGTCCACACAAAACGAAATTGCTGATATGCTGATGTCAAGGTGAACACGGCAAACCCAGGTAAATTTGGTAAACCCTACAAATTGTTTGGAAGGGTTCCCAAAAGATTCCCTTGGACAACTCACCCCATGCCAATTCTCAGCGTGCAGCGTGGGGAAGGAACTAATAAGTTTCTTTCAGTAAGATTTTTCATCGTACACAGAGACATTTGCATAGTCAGTTTTCCCCTGACACTACTGCTACATTGGCATCTAAATGGGGGGGGGGGGTAAAAAGCCAACCCAAATGCAAGCTGAATTAATCAACTATACATAGTTGTTATCAAAATAAGCAACAACCTGCTCGTAATAAAAACACTCTTCCCTGATGAAAAAAATGCCAAATTCCATGTTTTTTATGCCAAACTGAAAACCCTGTCGGCATATACAAAACATTGGAGTATGTATGGAGGGCAAGCACATAATGATTACCTTTCACTTCACTCTCACTGCTAATCAACAGAATATTCATATCTTAAAAATAAGGCCACTTAGTGCAGTGCCGGTCAACACATAGATTCAACTTGTTGCCTGTCTTCCCGTTGCAGTTTGTGCAAGCTAAGAAGTAATGGTTAACGAGAAAAGGTTAAATATGATTCCTGTACATGGTACAAGATGAAATGGAGTACATCATTTCCCTTTCGCCCACCCAAAATGAAACGGCTGCTGAATTTATTCATTTTCATAAGGTCAGTAAGAAACCCCATGTAAACTTGATAATACCTATAAAGTGCTTGAAAGTGGATAACTGAAACCAAGGTGGCGAAACCTTTCGCCACCTTGGGACAGAATGATTGGGTGCTTGGGGAGCTCTCACTACCAGTTTAGGCAGAGTATCGGGTAATACTCCATCTCGTCGTCCAAGATTTGAATCCGGAAGCTCTGGGGCACACCACTGGCATGAGACACTCTGATCAAATGACAGTGGAAGCACACCACACACTGAATAATAATTGTACCTTTACTTACTTTGAACGAGAGTTTATACAAACAGCTAGCAAGGGAAACTGAGCTAGCGGCGGGAAAGCAGGGACGAAGCTAGATTTCAATCACTTTTGGGAGGTAACGACCAGCTTGGGACAAAGATGAAATATGGGATAAATCAATAATCTATCGTCAGTTTCGACTGTGATATTGGAGGAAAGTCAAACAGTGTCGCTGCTAGATTTTTCTAAGTAGGGGGTACTGAGGGGCCAAGCTTTCCTCAGGAGGGCCCACCAAAATGAAGGACTGCTAGTAACTGGAACCTTCTTAGGGGCACGCAGGCCTCCCCTGTAGGCGTTGGGCTCCAGGGGCCTACTATAGGGCCCCTGGTGGAATCCAGGGATAATGTTCCATTAGGGTACAAGGAACAAAGCCTCCGAAGTCTCCGGGGTATTTATAGATTATAACCATTAGAATGGAGTATTTACCTGCCCCAAGTGTCACTGGATGGGCACTAAGCAGACCACAAAAATGGAAATCATAACTTGACCATTTTTGTTAGCCTTACTTGCAGTAACGGTTTAATGATGGGGTGAGGGGAGAGAGGGAGTGGGGACGGCGGAGCATGTTAAAATAAATCCACCCATGCTGCCTAATAGAAATAAATGTTGAGGCAACTACCTTCCAGGTATGCCTCTGAGGGGAAGCCTTCACATAAGAGCATCGAAGGTGCGTCTACGACTGCAGATTCGGGGCTAGCAGGGAAATTATGGAAAAAGAAGCCCTTGAATGTGGTTCGATGGGTTTTCGGTGCTTTAAAATTATAACTATGACAGAGACATTTCCTGCATTTTCTGCAACAATAAATGAAAAAAGATATCTCCCTAGTGCAAGCGCGAAGTGACCAGAAAATTCTGGCATTGAGTATCTATGAAAATTCTGTGCAAGTTCTTTTGTTCCTTTCAGCCTTATATCACCTCTTTATGATCCTTGGTGTGTTGCTTGGCTGCGCCTCGGCGAGGGTACAGGAGAGCAAAGTCTCCCCTTGCGAATTAAAGGCACCGTTATTTAAAATAAACAGACATTAGCCTATGAGAGTGAACGTAATTAATTATCCTCATATTTATTTGATACGATTGAAAAAAGCAACGAAAAGTGCAAGTTTTTTACAGCTTTCGAACATATAATCTGACCACAACATAATCTGGTGAATTTTCTGGGGACTGAAATTTTTTTGCACGGCATAGCTGTTTGCAATAGTGTCTTAAAGTGTACCTAAAGTCTGAAAATTCAAAAATATATGTTACAGAGCATGAAAACTGAATTCCAATGGTCCAATTCCCATCTTCACAGGACTTTCTTAAGCTGAGATATAAAATGTTGAAGTTTATTCACTCGATTTAAAAAGGTAGATTGCGCAATAATTTGTGATGTCATTGTTGTACTACTCAAATTACAATCTTTGTATTTCTTTGTTTTTCTGAAAGCCACCGCACCTTGTGCCAAAATGTGATCGCGTTCTTACTGCTTTGGGGTGACTTGACTATATAAGCCCTCTCTGTACAGCATGTCATGCAAGAAAACAGGAAGCGGTCAAGGTCATATAAACATTTTTAATTTTAAAAGAAAACAAAGCATTTAATGTGAGTTGTACAACAAGAATGTCAAAAATTATTGAGCAATGAATTGTTTGGATTTAAGTGAACAAATTTTAACATTTAATATCTCAGCAATGAAATAAGCTATGACAATGGGAGTTGGACCAATAAAATTAATCTTGTAACCTCTAAAATATATATTTTTTTTTGAATTTTTAGACTTTAGGTCCACTTTAATGAAATCTAGTGTGTAAGTCTGAAGGAAATTACAAGAAAGATACGAGCGACTGATCATTGTGTGACCTTGGCCATGCAAACCTTACTTCAAAGCGATCTATGTCCATCTAATAACGCCACAGTGACAAATCCTTGCTAAGATGGAACTACACTGGCTAAAATAATGATGTGGCCATCTACAGGGTGAGTGAACGCAAATAATACCAATACATGATTGTGGACCAACATGGCAAAATCTTCATGGTGCAGTACAGAATCGGCATACTGAAAAACGATATGTGATTCATCACGTATTGCTTAAGCATGAACTCATTTTCGTTGTTTGTTTAATACCTCCCCAGCAACGGCATGGTTGGATAATAAATGCGAAGTTTGTAATTTAACATCAGCAATTGTTCGTTTTGGCTTTCCAAAAGGAGAAACTACGTAATCAATTTCCTCTGCCGAGCAAAATCGTGAGAGGGAATGAGGACTGATACTTCGCCAGTGGCTTCAGTGTGCAAACTACTACTTTAGCAAAGGAATTGCTTCCCTGGCATTTCCACATAGTAACTGAAGACATATAGACAGATTACGCATTTTCCACCTGGTCTTTCGCTGTCTGAAGGTGTGTTTGCACCAAACCGTGCTATTCCCGCCGCAGGAAAAGCGGCGTTTCCCGTAGCCGACCACGAAGATAATTTGAGACATTTGTTGCCTCTTTTTGTATATGCACAGGCCAAAAATAAGTAATAATTAAAAAAGGGAATGTAGACATTGTTCTGGTTAACAAAATTTACAAATCAACAACTGTTTAGTGAAATGGAAGGGAAAAGAAACGACATGGATGTACTAAAATTAATTTTGTAATGAAAAATGAGATTAAACTTAGTCTTTATAACGTAATATTTCGGCGAGCGTCAAGCTTTACGCACTCATCGACAGGCTAAGATAATTGTGACTGTATACGCCTTTCTTCTCATTGGACAGCTTGAGTACAATTGCTACGTCACAGTTTAGTGCAATTACTGTACCCCAAAATAATACGTCCAAGAAGCTCAAGCATCACAAAAAATCCAAAGTGGGCATTTTTTTTCAAAAAAGAAATCATTGGAGGCGTTGTCTGTTGCATAGGCCTATTTAACTGTTCAATGGCATTTTAAGACACCGAGACATTTAAGACATTAGAACACTTCTTTCTTTTGCTCGCAATTTTGTGAATACCCCAGAGTTTCTACAAGCTTCTTCCTCTGCTCCCTCTATTTGCTTCTGGACCCTTACCCGTCCACGTCATTTAATTCCCGGCCGGAGAACCGAAACTTTAGGGTGTGACTTATTTCGTCCTAAACCTTCTTCTTCTTATAACAAATCCTCGATGCATGATATGAGAGTGATTACGTATGGCCCTCCAGCATAAATCATTATTACAGAATCAACTCCGAAGGTCCTATTGATGAAACTTAATTTGCACGTTTTTCTTTTTTTTTTTTTTGTGATTGTTACAGAAAGTCGTCGAAGCTGCAGCATCAATAAGTGATTTGGCAAAGTTATTTTCCCAAAAGTTATCAGCAATGAAAATGATTTGATTTTCGCTCCAAAGTAGGCCACCCTGCAAAACACATAACAAATCATGCAGTGTAGGGGTAGAGATAGTACCGTATTTACAGTAGCCTATAATCAAGTTAAACATTAGAAATCAAAATTCGTTTTGCTATTTTGCCTTATATTAATGATAACTAAAAACCTTTGCGTCCCTCATTAGAACTTATTTTGTCATACAAATTCGGATTTTTCTCTCGGTTTCGACTACCAAACTTAAAACTCTCCTACGTCTTTCTCAGGCTTTATGCTCTGCATTCTGCATTGCACAACAATAAAAAACCCAAACGCCAAAAAAATGGGAGCATTAAAATAAAGTACTTTGAACAGTTAAAACGCCTTTGCAAAAAAAAAAGTGACATTTTGCTTTTTACAAATGCTTACTTCGGATCTTTGAGAAGGATGCTGGAGCTTCTTGGACGAATGAAATTGATGTAACTGCATAAAAATTTGACAAAGCGATTGGACTTTAGCGCTCCAATGAGAAAAAGGCTACAGTTACAATTGTTTTAAAAATTGTCCAAGAGTGTGCAACGCTGATGTTAGCCGAAAAAATCACGTTTTTAAGACAGTTTAATGTGTTGTTCATTTTTCATTACAAATGGTATCCATGTCGTCTCTTTTCCTTCACATTTAACCAAGCAGTTGTTCATTTGTAAATTTTGTGTACCAGAACAGTAACCTACATTTTTTTGTTATTATTATTTACTATTTTTTGAACCGTGCATGTGCAATAAAGCAAACAAATCTCACACATCCTCTTCGGTTTGATTTATTTTACCAGTGACCATCAAAAAATCAGCATGCGGCGGGAACCGTCGCGTTTTCCCTCTGCTGTGTGAACCCCGCTATGCGGGAAACTCCGCGTTTCCCTCGGCGGGAATCGCGCGGTTTTTGTGTGAACGCACCTTTATTTAGTTGGTCTTGGTTTCTATTAACGCAAACGCAACATGCATTGCAGTATCATACCATTGGCTATATCGCCTTTCGAATATCAATAAAAATGTCGGTTATACGTGAGCTCGCCAGCAGAATTGACCGTTTCAGTCTTCACGCCATAGCAAGACGCCTGTTAGCAAATTCCGTTACACACATTTTGTTAGTCCTTGTGAGCCCATAAAAGTTAAAAACGAGCCATATTGTCATTCCGACCACTTCCGGTAACTCGTATTGTCAACTCGCAACATGCTCGTAACAAACGGTGTAACAAACCGTGAGAGCTCGTCAGCTCGCTTATATTTCCTGGGAGTTGTTATGATTTCAAACTCGTAACAACTTACAAGTTAACTCGCTAATGCAGGCTAGCGCTACTTCCGGCAACATAACTTCTGTTAAACAGTTGTGAAAGCAGCCTGTTCACTCAAAAGAAGATTAAACACAAGGCCTCTTACTTAAATGAAACTTTGGAACTTGTCTTACATTAGAAGTAAAGATGTATTAAGGTAGTTCAAGAATATTTAAAAAAACTAACTATTGTAAGAAAATATGACATAAATTTATACTTACTGGCGTAAGAACTTTGAGCCTGGGCTAGCTGAGTCGAAATGATCACGTAAAGGACAAAAATGAAACTCCTCATTTTGCTAAAATTGTAAGCTTTCCGTGTCACTTAGATATTAATATAAACTCACTGATATTAATGTATCTGTATTTTGAACAAAGAGAACGCCAGGATACTGATAGGTCTTACTCGACAGTCTTTTTATCTGTAATTAAGAAGTCTATACTGACAGGTTGTGTTCAACAGTCGTTGTATTTATAATATCTGATTAAGAAAGACAGACTAGGAGATGCAGTCATGGTTGTGATTTTGCTTACATCCTTATGGATTGCTAATGAGTAGATTGTTCTATATTTAATGAGACATATTGGTTAGCGTTACTCTTTGAGACTACAGTATCTCCAAGATTTCAAAACAGATATTTGAACTAGATTTTAAACGTAAACATAAGCCTACGTCCATCAAATGAGAAAACTCACGAGATGATGTTCTTTTTAGTTTTATTTTATGATTTCATTTGACTTGTACTAAGAAACGGGAGCGACTTCCCTTTGTTTAAGTTACAGTTAATACTTTATAGATTTTTGATAGCTATTTAGGCATGTTTCTGGCATTGGTTTAGAAGTAAGAAGAGCAACACCTGTCAACTGAGGTCATTACGGTGGGATTTTTAAGAAGCGACGAGATCATGCGTCATTGCTTTGTTGACCAGAGCAGATTTTTTTTCGGACGATTCCCTGAATATCTATTCTACTCTTTCTTACTTCCAGCACTGTAGTGGATAGGGCGGAAAATGGATTCGAAAGACCCTAGGCCGGTAGGAAAGTGGGACCCTGAAAAATTCGTACTTACTAAGTTCAATTGGAATTTTCTCTACTTATGAGTCATATTATATTGTAACCAATTTCCTGTACACATTACATGCTGTGTACTAACATGGAATAGACCAGTGCCTGATTTTGAAAGCACGTTGTGTTAGTAAAAGATTGTAGGCCCTACTGATATTTGTTTGTTAATATTGTGCCAATAATATACGATATGGTACCTTTTAGGGGCTGGTCGTAGGGCACTGCCTAGTTTCTAAGCCCGCCACTACTAATTGAAATACATACCAAGAGAAGCTACAGTGCGGTACGGTATACCATAGCATATTACTTGTATGGGTACGGGTACACGGCCATGAGTAAGGGTACGTCCCCCAAGAATAACTGTATCATGAGGACGGGTAGGCGTCTAACCTTCGAATGTCTCTCTAACGTACGTATTATGAGTGCAGCCAGCAAAGGAACAGGAATAATTCCGGTCCGCACAGCGGAAAATAAGGGTACTGCCCTGCAGGGTGCAAATAAAAGCACCAAGTCTAGGTAGTTCATAGATACGGATACCAGGCCATAAACACGATGGTATAATCGCCAATCTCTAAAAACCGTGGTTCAGTAGTACGAGTTGGGTTACATAGAGCCTTGAGTATCAGTGAACATACGAGTCCTAAAGAAAATTAGAACATGATAACAGATAAGGGTTCAAACTGATGGCTACTTCCTTGGTCATCAGTCGGCCCTGCGGGTATGAGAAAAGGCACAAACACCTAAAACACTAATTGGCCATTGCTGTTTAACGTCTTCAACTGTTTTGTTTCAAAAACAACTTGAAAAAGCGTATTAAAAAATTTTGAAGACAGAAAAACAATGACACGCACTTGATTTAAAACATTTTCAACGTAACGTGCAACAATTGAACTCCTATAGGGCCCAGATAGTTCATAGTCCAACTAAAGCTTATTTTAGTTTAATTTTCAATTTAACTTACGGTCCTCCTAAATTTTAATTTTCGTGCAATAATTTTGCCTTCTTATCTGTCTTTAGTTGCAGATTGCTGCTTAACATGACAAACGACAAAGTCAGCTCAAGAAGCGATTCCATACAAATACACTTTGATACCGTAAATGGTTGAAATTCAGCAAGGATACAGACAGAACCAGTAATAGTCATCGCAATATCGATTACCTTCATCGCGATAACATTTCATAACTTCGATTAATCGTTATTACATGTTCAGCAGTGATTAATCACAACATAAAAACGAAATTCATATTTTTGCATACTCAGTTTTGATGATCGGGTAGGTGTGACTGGAATGATGACTTTCTCTTAACAAAACTTCATACTTTGCTCCAAAATTGCGCATGATGTTCGATATCTTGTACATACTAAAACACTTTATTTTTTTGAGGAATAATAATTGGTAGAACAATGTCTGCCAATTGTTTTTTGCAGCGAAACCCTAGTACTGTATTTTGGTGCAGTACTGGCAACGTAAGGCTACGCTTATTGTTCTTGTTGACGTCACTCGTCACTTTAAAAATAGTTACTTGATTAATTCAGAAATCTCGATTACCGGGTTACAATAGTGTTTTGAAAGAAGGGTTTAAGCCAGCTTTACAAGGTCTTTTAACATCTCTGTTCGATGGATGCAAGTATATTGTCAGTTTGTAGCCACTTTATCAAACTTGAAAGTATGTGGGACCCTTCATCTCCACCATTGCTTTGGCAGCTAAATCGAGATCAAACCTGAGCGTGTATGTTCCAAGACTGACCCTATATTAGTCCTAGGAGTCGGGACCAAAATTTATTAATCTGTTCAAAGAAGTGGTCATGGTAAATTTCAGATATGTTAAAGGGAAGAAAAACAATCATTCTGGTAAATTGTGCATTTCACTTCCTATGTGTGTTCGTCAAAATGCATTAGCGAATGTCGTTATCTCATGTTTAACCAAAAGTGAACTTGAAGTAAGCACAGGTGACATTATGTACTCACATTATCAGCTCTTTTATATTATTCTGCAATCTTTACAGCATGGCCTTAGCCAGCGATGCGTCTTGCCGTCTTTGAGACGTCTAAATTTTAATGAGAGATGGCCAAATTTGAGCAGGACGGCTTTTGAGAGGCCAATAAATTTCTCCGGTCTAGCCTTCACAATTCAGCGTGATTTAATAATCGTTTTTTAATGTTTGGATGCCTAAAAATTCAAGGAAGCTTGAATGTTTTTACAGCTTCGTGAGCATGATTTTTACCCTAATTATGTGAAAAAAAGCCGTTGCTTCCAGTGGGCTACTCCCCCTGGACCCAAGCTTTAGAGAGCTTCGCGCTTTGCGTTGGCTCCTACAGCACCAGATGGATAGTGCCTGGTAAATCAGTAACAGGTGAGACGCCCTGCTTTAAAATCCTGGCTAAGGCTCTCCTTTACAACCATCTTTTTACTTCTAATCTCACAATTTGGGAATGCGATTGCATGAGAATTTTCCAGATTTCAAACTTCGTCTAGGAAACCCATATTTCTATCTCTTTCAAGATCAAATAATGCGTTGAAAAACAAAGGAAAGTAACATTGCTTATCAACGTAAAGAGATTACGCCACTGTTCTTTGCTTCAAGTTACTTTGAGGGTGGGAATGTAATTTCATTTGCTAATATCTTGAGAACCACACGTAGGAATTGAATGTTATTTACCAGAATTTATTCCTCTTTCTTAACCCTGTCGTTAATTGAAAAGATTCAGTTCCCCTTCCCCTTATTTGAAAGTTTTTACCCTTATTAATAGAGCTTTTTTCATTGAATGAAAGCTTTGATGACGTCACATATTATCGCCGGATCAAATCTTTCCATTTCAAATCCAAGGCAATTCTGATTGGAGGATTTTTCTCACATGGCATTGTTTACTACCGGTAAATTTAGGAAAGATGTGGGTCAGATGACACCTTTCTTAAAAATAGACGGAAAAAGTGAATGCGAGGACACACTTTTCAGAGGTTCCTTGATTACTTATTAAAACGAAAATTTGCTATTGTTAAAAAAATAATTTCCCGTGGTTTCCTATATCTGTCAAACGGTAGGCGTTTTGCTAGAAATTTACTTGAACTGTGAACACTTCGTATTTATCAGTCCTAAAATTAGACGCATCGACCAAAGCAAAGCAACACAATCGCATTCAAAAATATCAAATTCTGTCTCGTAAGCTGGATGACATCCTGTTTTCTCCTAAGTCGATTACAAACATGTGATGAAAAATGAAAACGAGTCCCTTCCGTTGGAGCAATGTTGTCATGTGAGCAGCATGAACGTCATGTGGTAATCATAATAAATGGATGGTTTAATTGGTAGTACCTAAAGATTTCCGACTGTATAGAGGGATTTCATGTGACGTCAAGCGCAATGGATTCCCACGCACTGCGCACTGAAGGGCAAAACACACACGCAGTAAGCGAATTTACAGCTCACGCGTACGGCATAACCATAGATACTACTGTGACACAATGGACGCGTGCCCGTCAAAACCAAAAAGACGCGCGATCTTGCCCTTCAAAATTGCGTCTAGTTGGTTAAAGTCACGTGACTGAAATCCCTCTATAGTTGTACTCTTAGTCAGACATAGTGTTGGAAAAATTATCGGTATTAAAAACATTCGTATCGGTCGATATTCCCATTTTCATCCTGAATCGGTATCGGCAAAGTATACCTTAAATGCATATATTACCTAACGGATAGTTATCGTCCCATATGTCATGAAAACAGTATACAAGGTGAGTTTACTTGAATGCAAGACCTTATTAAAATGAAAGGACACTTTGTAGTGGTGCCCCGTGACCTGTGGTTAGCTTCAGAATGGTTATTTCCCAAATATCGGTATCAGATCGGATCAGATTGGTATTAGCCGATATTGAGAACTGAGATATCTTTATCTGTAATATCGGCTACTTGCAATATCGGTTCAACACTAGTCCGAGATCGAAATCTTGCCGTATTCTTCGTATTCACTGTAGGCGTCAGTCGCTTTAGTGTTGCCAGGTTGTAGGAGGCTCTTAGCAGCACTGTAGTTGCCAGTCACTGGTGTTGTCAGGTTGTAGGGGGTTGTGGGTATGAATGATGATATGAGTGCATGGGATTTCGAAATAAATTAACTCAAGCTGTCCGTCAGGAGCGATCCGAAAAACTAACATTTTTAAGATATTTTAATCATTTTTTTTACATTTAAAATACCAGAGTCATCCATAACACATTAGTGTGACAAATGTGCGCTTAAGAGTGACAAGGGGTGGCATGTATCCCCTGCCCACTAATAGCTACTTGTTTATCAGAGTCACGCCGTTCCAGTTTGTCTCGTCGGACTCCAGCTAAGTCTCGAGTCCCGAGCCATTTGTTTATAAATCATTATATTATGATACCAATACTGCTTTTCTATGTCTCAGTGAGTCAGTAAGCATCCCCCTCCATTCGGCATCACCTTTTTGAGACGGTTGCAAAGCTGTACTACAAAGTTTGTGACTGATGGATTGCAAGAAACACCATTTAACATTATTTAACTTGAATTTTTCCCTAGAACTCTCCCTCCCCGACCCCCATCAAGGCTTCGTTCAGTTGACGCTTGTAGCTTCCAATTTAGCCTTCACGGAGTCCCCCTCCCTTTGTAAAGTCCTGGATCCACCCCTATCCACCCCTTCCCCGCCCCCAGAAAAACAAAGGTGAAATGTAGAACTATATAGCTGTACTATTCCAACAGTAAAATAGTGCTATATATTTGATCAGGATTATTTCCTATTTAAAATGACACCTCTTCAACTGTCAGGTCTGACATGGTTACCTGGGAAACTTCCACTGTTGGTCATTAATTTAGGACACCGTGCACACAATATTCGTTAAAGACTTTCTTTTATGGATAAATTAATTACCATGATTACATAGATGTGTGTACAACCTATGCTTAATTGAGGTCAAATTACGCTTCCATCATGTGACCACTAGATGGGATGTCACCGTATCTTCAGAAATATTCATATATGTGCATCTTCGCAAGCCATTGATGAACATGAATAGTCAGTAGCCGTGAACACCATGTGACCGTCTTATGTATAAAAATATATCCCGCATATTGGGGATTCGTGTAAATGAAAACTTGACAAAGGTTTGCAGACTCTATAGAATATATACAGGGTGTATTATGATTTCTGAGAGAGCGCCACCATTTAGAAGGCTGCTACAGAGTCTGCCTCGCAGGTTAATGGGAATGAGAAAAGGCGGAGTATGGGTATAACAAAAGGGGTAGATTATTAGTGGATTAGTAATCATGTTTTATTATGCGTATTCTCTTTAATTGTTGCGAGAGAGTAGTATACTCTCGCGCTTAGCTGTCGGTTCTCCAGCTCTGGCGGACAGAATTCCACACCGTTTGATTTATTTCTGCATTTGTTTTGTGTGCTTTAATGTCGATCTGAACGAATTTAAGACAGTGAACCTTTATAAAAACAAAAACTAAAATATTATATTAATCTTTATGTATATTTTAATCCGAAATAAGGATTCTTAAGTCTAAAAATATGGTTAACATAATTGAAATGACTGGTTTTGTCTTAAATCTTTTATCAAGTTGAGACTAATACAAGACGAAGAGGTCATGTGGGAAATGTGCACTGGATGTACAGAAGTAACGCACAAGTAACGTTACCACAATGAGTGTTCAATGCAATATATGTAGCTGTTATTGCATACTCTGATGACGGTGTCAGTTCCCGTGTCAGTTGGTTAGTTAACTGTGTTGCGAAACATTTTTATCGTATTTTAACTTTGATTTTGCATTCATGAAGATTTACTACTAGCCCTAGAGATAAAGTTGTTATCCCAATATGTCGTTGAATGCGCGTTAAAACAGACAAGGAAAGTTGTCATCTTAGCAGTTTTTGAACATAACATTGGGCTAATAGATAATCAGTGTAGGAATTTTATTAAATAGAGAGGATTTACGGCCACAGGGTGCCATAGCTGTTGAAAAGATAATACTAGATATACTTCCCAGTAAGGCAACCTGAGTGCACCACAAAGTTTACGAAAATAAATGCGGGAAAAGCGCGCCTCCAAAATGAGGTTTAGGGAACATTTTGTGCAAGTTTTGTCCCCTGATTGACTCATAAAAGACAGTGGGTCCTTATGTCTAAATCGATACGTAAACGATATGTTTGTGCATAATTTCTTCATTTCCGAAAATCTCATTTGGAGGCCTATGGTTTACGGAGGGGAAAACAACCCTTGTGGAGGGGGCATGTGCCCCCCTCCTTGACCGCGACGCCACTGCTTACAGTTCACCTATGAGTGGTAGTTTGGGGTTCCCTACGCCTGCGCAAGCAATAACCAGAGTGTGTAGACTAAATTTTGCTTTTCGCTGACCATTGGGCAACTCAAAATTATCCCAACTTTAATATATAATTATGGGGGAGAAAGCAAGAAGATTATTAAGTGTTGACGACAAACCTGTAGTACTATCGAGTCAATTAACTAAACTATGACTCGCAAGTACTAGTCACTCAGTAAATTAAAAGTCAATCAAACACTCCAGCAGCATATGCAGTTGGCCTATACACACAGCGCACCAGTATATGTGTCATTAGGCTAAAGCTTCTGGTTTAAGGTCAACCTCTGCAAAGTAAAGGAATGTCAATATGCCAATTGGGAATCAGAATGAAGAGTTCAATTTGGCGGGGAAATACTAACGGTTGGATGACAAAAATAAAAGGCACATTTTTGTCAACAAATTACAAAGGACTTGATATTTTCCTGTTTCTTCTTTCTCTTGAGATTAAAATTGCTAATTGCAATTATGTTGGAAAAAAGAGGATTAGTCAATAGTGACATTCTTAACCAACTAAGAACTTTGCTGATATTTTATTAGGAAAAGAAAAGTAACGACATAACTCCATAGTATGACAGGCACAGGTGGCTCCAGCGGGAGGGGGAGATGTCGAGGAAGGCTGCCCCCTGTCTGGGAAATTTTCCATTGTCGTCAGGGAGCCTTAATCCGTATGATGAAATATGTAATCCCGATGGGAGTCAGTCGCCCCGACCGGCTGCTTGTTTTTCCCCCCGATGGGAAGCTTTGGGCAGATTTCCATAAAAACCAAAAATTAACCTAGTTTCCTCAATAAAACCCAATTTTTAATATTTTCTTCAAAAAAATCCAAATTTATCAAATAATCCTAAATAAAACCCCCAAACTTACTATAAGTCGTTACTATATAAAGCTCCGAGTTCACATAATGACAATAAATTGATAGTTTGAATAAAAAGGATTTAAAGAAATTTTACCAAAGGAGTTTGGTGGGGCCCTAGGTGGGGCCCATGAAGGAAACTTTAACGTAAAAAACCTCAAGTAAATGGGCACATCTGAAAAAATTGGGGAGGTGATTTTATTCCCTTCCCAACCTCTTAGGGCCCCCAAACTTGTTCCTATAGTATGACCACTGAATACACTTCAACTTGAAAATGTTTGAAATTTTAAAAGGCTTGCTCTTAAAAAATAAATGGAACATAAAGCTGGATTCCCCACATGTAACAACCATCCAGGTTCCTTAAATTAATTAAAATTTTACACTTATATAGCCTTTGGGGGGAATGCAGTGGTTGAATGCAGTCAACACACAATGTTTACAAAAATTCAAAATTCAGTAATTCAAAACTTGAATCACTTCACTGCTATTCATGTCACAGTTACCACAATAGGCCTATACATTGTATAAATCTAATCCTGCAACTCATTCTTTTAATATTTAGAAGGGGTCGAGCAGTTTTTAACCTGCTTACCATCTGAGATAGAATTTATGCCACATACACATGGACCTCTTTTCATATCGGCATACACTTACTGACTAAAATAAGATGTACCCTGTAAGCAAAATTGATTTTACAAGTGCTAAAGAATAAACATGTACTTAAGTAACAATGTTGCAAACTCAGTTGCAGTTCTATGTGGGAGGGGGTTGCCAGCGGGTAGAAGGGCATTGGGAATAACCGTAGTAGAGGACATTGTAACGCAGTCGCCATATACGGCAAAAGATAAGCTAGAGTCTAAGAGAGAACCATTGCTGCACAGCCTAGGCCGAAGTTAGACTTAACGTTAGTAGGCTAAAGGTAAATCAAGTTCAAGGTGTAACGTTAACGTTAATGATTCTTTTGTAATGAGGCCTAAGTTTGGAGTAGCCTAGGTACTCGCTAGGCCACATTTTAAAGTCAGTTAGTTTAGGGTCTACCTTTGCCCGCCTCGGTCGTAAAGGGTAGCATATGTCATTGTAGGCTATGTTGTAACTACTCCCTGGGGCCGGCCTGGGTAGCCAAGCCGCAGTGTACGTCACTGTAAACACAGAATGACTATAGCGGTCAAATAAGAGGGTCATGTACTACTGTATGTTTTGTTCACTTAGAGCACCATAGTTATAGCCACAGTAGCCTTAATTAAACTCTGCTAAGGCCTATGTGCAAATATCAAAAGGCCAATACACTATAATGTTAGACCTCAGTAGAGGGCTGTGTGTGGCTACCCCGTTGCTCATAGTTCCAAATGCATTGAGCTCAGAGTGAATGACCACATACACAGTACTAGCATAGGCTAGAGGCTAAGCAAGTCTGGCACATACCAAAGCCTTGGTACATGTCCCTCGCCCTGGGTTTTGCAAAGGTGTTTCAAAAATTAAGTTACTGAAAGTTTACAGTCAGATACTGTATATTAAAAAATAGTTGAGCTCAAGGCTATGTACCACTCAATCACGTGCAATGTCCTCTAAATGAATAATCCAAATAGTTTGCACATTTTCAGATAATGGATTGGTTTTGATTTGCTTTAGATTCCTTGTGGGCAATGTCGCATCGAAAAATTATATGGAGGAGGTAAAGAGGGGCAATGTAGATTTCCTTTGGTATGAATTTCTAGTCTAGTATTTTTGCTGTGAGTTTGATTACATTTGGTGAATAGAATTCTAATACATTACACTGTAGGAATAACCATGTGCCTAGCTATGGTATGCTCAGTTGCTGGAGTTGGCTTGGTTTGAGTGTACTGCCTTGCTCATGCACTCACTAGCGGTCCCCTAAACAAACTCCAGTGGAACCTTTGGAAATAGTGGGGACTAAAATTTACTTGTTCACGATAGTTGTTTGCAGTGATGTCGACAGTCGAGGGCGTCTAAACTGGCAAATTATAATTAGATCTAGGGTACCTGGTTGTTTTTTGAATCAGCCTAAGTCCGTCTGCTTTGATCAAGGAGTGGTGCAGAGCCAGGATCCTCCACCCCACCCAGCTTTGGGGAGTGGCCAAAGACTCGGAATACACTCAGGTCCGTCTGATGGGACATTGAGAGCTCCCCCCTTCCCCTCCTTTTCTTTGCTAGCCTATCAACCACAACTAGTAAATTAAGGATTGTCAGTAGTTCATGGATCAGTACCGGTAGTCCTCAAAAATTGGAAGTAGATCCTAAGTTTCAAAATTCATTTGTAATTTCATTGAAAGAATGATTTTCCATTTTTCTACATCCCTATCAAAATAGTTGAATTGCAAACTGCATGTGATATTGCATGGTGTCTGGAGCTCAACTAGCCATGTCAATTTGACCCCTTTCCCTGTAAGATTAGCAGCAACGAGGCCGTGTTTGCTACAAGCTATAGGGTATCTACTGAGCTATCACAACTAGCATAAAAGCCTGAGAATTTTTCAATATTTGTAAAGTTGGAAGGTAGAAACTTTGAGGCAAATGAAACCAAGCTGCCATGCTAATATTTACCTGAATCAAACATGCTTTTTTGTTTTTGTTTTGGTGTTGCTTAATTAGCACTTTTTAGGCATAGGCCAGCTAGGGTAGCCACCCCCCAAGATGTGATTGTTACCCTCTGAAATTTTCTTGAAAGGGTTTGAAGAATATAATTATATTCAAATTTTGAAGAGGAATTTTTAAATTATGCATTCAATCCGTACTAACAGTGCAATTTCTTGGCATCTGACAATGAAGAAAACTACAAACAGAACCAGAACTTGTTTTACCCTATTTTAAGTTAGTTTTATGCAGAAGTGTTACACAAATTGAACTTCTGTGCTTATCTGTCTAGTCATAGAGTCCCTCCTTTGAATGTTACTAGTTTTGGTCCTAAATTTTGCAAAATAAAAATTGCAAAGTTTCTGTGATAATTCCTCTGATGTGAAATGTCTTTATAAGAGGTTTTTAACACCCGGATTTGCCATTTCCAAACCCTGGAGATGTTTTATATGTAGCCAAACATGTTCTGGCACATTCTGCCCCAATCATAGAGGCGTGTGCAGCTACATATTGTCACAGGGATCGATGTGTTAGCTCGTAGTTTGAAACCCTGAAACTAACTCACTGTTCAATGTCCAAAAAGTAGAATAAAAAAATACTAGTGAGGTGATCGGACTTGTGCAAAGGTAAGACCTTATTAACTCCATATACGGTGTGATACGTTTCAGCACAGATTTAATATCATTGAAATGTAGAAGGCGAAGCCTGTAGGCAAGCTATCTAAGCATAGTACCACCATGGTAGCTGTGCAGATTGCTGGAAATGGCACTTCCCACTGGCAGGTCTTGCAGGTTGCATCTAAACATTTTCTGTTTTAAAATCTCATAAGTTACTAGCGATATCATAAAAAAAATCATTTAAAAAACACAAAAAGTATGTTCGAGGGGGGCGGTTGCCCCCTTCGCTCCCCCGGCTGTGCCCCTGTTCTTCGGCAAGGATTTGGTAGCACAAGCATTGTGACTTTTCAGAAAGAATGTAAGTTTGTAGTCCCAGTGTAGTAAAAAACCCCTTATGTGTGGGGCATCATTTCTGTTAGTCTCATCACTTACCCCTCTGGAAGTGGTTTGACCTCTGGAAGTGGTCAAAAGGCCAAAAGTACTCATGGCCCCAAATGTCAGGTCTCACCCTGACTACCTCAAGTTAGTAAAAGCTAAGGTTTTGTAGATGTCAAATGTTTCTCATAATCATTCACTCATTGTATAGAAACATCAACAAAAGCATTGTATTTTTTGCATTCTAATTCTATACTGTATGTTTCTCTTTTCCAGTCATCAGTTTTATCATACAGGTTGTAATAACATTAATGTAAATACATCACTCATTTTATAAAAGTCTCTAACGGTTCTACGAACGAGTAGGGGGACGTAGTCTTCTGGTATTAGTAAGCAGTTAATAGCCCTTGAATAGGCTTGTGCTGAGTAATATATTTCATACCATATGCATCACGATACAAACGTTGCTTATAATATAGTATTGACACATAATACCCTCTTGATGCAATTCTGAGGATGGAGTTGTACCTCTAGTTTCGGGAAATATTTTTTACCCGAATAATTCGGTGCATTATCGTTCTAATAATGGTCATTAGGCATGGCGTGTAAACCGCGGTAATTGTGTTCTAAGAGTGACGAAATTTCATATTAGAATTATTGATAAGCCTTTACCGTTGAACACTGCAAAATACGTTTGAGATGATGTTAAAGGAAGAGAATAGCATAAAAGGTTAAAGCGCGAGAAGCGCGCGAAAAATTTGGTGGTTTGCGAAGAATTTTCGTATAAAACAAAGTACATTCATCACTCAATCGAATTGTTTAGCTACAATAATGCCGTTCATTATTCCCTTAATAATGGTAATATGATATGGAGTGCGAACGGTAACGAACTCGCGCTTTCCGTGAGTTTGCATGAAAATCATTTCCATGACAACAAGTTGCATGCAAACTCTGCATCAAGACACTTTCAGTTCCTTGAAAGAGATCTATTTGCCGATAAGGCGAAGTCGAGGCTGCTACCTGGTTTTCCGTAAAAGTTTCGGTTTTCATAATATATACCTTTCCAAAGTAGGGAACGGCCAAAAGAATTATCCTACTTCGCATTCATGCAAAGCTGTGTTCCTCCGTTATCATGCCAATGCACGCGAACACTTTGGCCTAATTGTAAAACCCTCACCGAACATGTTTGGACGGTAGTTATATAAAAATTTTGATGGTTGAAAAAGAATTAATGGTAGAAAATGATTAAAATGGATAGATCACTGAGTCGAAAACAGATCTCGCCCTACCTTCTACACAGAAAGCTATAGATAGCTTCTAGGGGTCATTTTCAAAAAGAATCGGAAATGTTCGGAAGCTGATTGGTGAACATACCTCGCATGACCTCAAATGGCCTCTGACCTTCACTGAAAACAGTAGGGTCTTCCTCTCAATGTGAGCAACGTCTTTTGGGATTCAAGCAGCCGTAAATTAGTATCGACACCGAACATGGAGATCATAAATGGGTTTTGGACCAGTTTGGGTTTTCAAATATATATAACTTCACGATAATTAATTTGATCTCTAGGGTCCGGATGATGACAAAGCAAGCCATGTCTGATCTTTTTTTTTTCATGTTAATTGGGGGCAGTTTTGGCGTGGGCAATCATTAAATTTACGATGACAGCTTAATTTTGTCTCCAGCATACACAGAAAGCCTTGTCAGACCTTTTAAAAGTTAATTAGAGTCTTTAACTTTGAAAATCCAACGAAGCTACCAATAATAGACACAATACATTAAACTTTTTCAGGGACAGCGGTGTCTTAACTCTTAAGTATGCTACATATTTAATGACACCTGATAATGTGGTACGAAACATAGGTCTGTGGCTCGTGAACCCATTTTATCCATTTTTGGCGTCATTGGAGGCTTAAGAATACAAAATCCTGTACTTCAGCAATAACTACCATACGTTTACCTGTATTGAGTAGCCAGACAAGGTGCTGAAAGGGGGGTGGCTTAAAAGGGGCGAAAGTTTTTAAGGGGGCAAGATGTGTGAAGTACTCAGTCAATTACAACTTGAATCTTCTCAGGAGGTAGGAGAAAATTTTTCCAAGGGGTAGGCTTCTCCCCCTGGGAACCCCTTTGCAGTTTGGCTACGGGTTCGTAAAATGTCGGAGAATTCATTTAAACTGTCGTTCAGGTCACTCTACGGGTCAAATCTTTGAACATACTTTACCGATGCATATAATGATCACCTCCCTTCCACCCGAAATCCCTGTAAGATACTCAATAGTTAGACTACTCCTTTCTCCATTACAAAGTTCAAGCTGCGTGACTGCTGCGAATGTAATTGAGCCGTTCACAGCTGGTTGGTCCCCCTCCCACACCCATCCCCACCCCACCCCTTCATACACACACATTCGAACTCGTTCCCCTCAATGATATGATGTATCAATCAATCAATCAATCAATCAATCAATCAATCAATCAATCAATCAATCAATCAAAAACTGCCGAGATTCAGCAGTCTGAAAGTTGAATACCTTGGAAAGATATGTTTTCAGCTTTTGAACCTTGGTCGGGGTAACCTCTAACAGTCTAAAATCATGCGCTCAAGCTACTAGCGTTTCAGTTATTAAAAGGAAAATTGATATTAATTCATTGAGTTTGATCCAGACAATATACGGGAGTAAGGTTTGTACATTTTTATCATTTCACAAGTGTGCAAACAGAAAGTTGGGGACGGAACGGGTCGAAGTACCATTTACGCTTTTCCAAAACAAATGACGATGACATTGTTTGCTGAAAAATCATTATCTCTAAATCTTTTTCAAAGCTCTCTCTAGAGAAGAGGCTGTACTGAGAAGAGTGGGCTTCGTAAACTTGTTAAAATAATGAAAAATGGATAACCGTACGGCCTGTCTGAAAGGCCACCACTTCGTAGGCCAACCGTAAAGGTAACACACTTCTCTCAGTGCAGTTCGTAGGTCGGGTGCTCAGACCTTTTTCTCAAAGCCTCCTACCCTTTTGTTTTCTTCCTTCTTATCTTTACTTCACCAGACCTCTAGGATAACGACCGTTCAAGCCAAACAGTTGTGCACCCGTGAAGTACTACTAAAGAATTAGGACACCAAGGTGCTGAAATAATGTAGAGGGTGTCTTGAGCTGGAGAAGAGGTAGCGGGGTACAAAGCCGTGAGGCCCCGGTCGCCCCTTGTAACTTACGTAATGACTCTCGTTCTTTACACTCGTGGAACCACTTCAGTTCAGACTAGCATTGGGCAACGAGCCCAAAAGATATTGGTCTTGTAATGGTAAAGTTAGCGCGAGAAGATGTTCAGGAAAGGTGTTAAGTGGTGCAGTTGGGAGAGGGGGTCGCAAATGTCTAATATATACGCATCCTTACTGTTTAATCTGCCGTTAAGATATTATCAGTTTTAGTGAAAATTTCATTGCCAAAAGGGCATAGCTAATCACCCACCCTAACTTTTAAATCTCTGCAACTTAGCGACTTTCCTCACTCGAGTATAACCTTACAAAATACCATACACACTTTTGCGAAACACAAGATGTTTCAGAAATTTTTTTTTTTTCTTGTTGTTGTTGTTGTTGTTTTGTCCCTCATGGGCGCACATTTTGCAAATATCACATCAAGGGAAGAAGAAAAGTGAAGAACGGAAAATATTTGTTCTTGCACGTTTTATTTCAAAACGTTTGATAAATGTATTCCGTTACAAAAATTTCACAATGATAACCGTCATTAAAAGCACAGAAAATCATCATAAAATTGCAAATTCAGTTTATCGAAGTAGGTGACCTATCGTGAGAGAAAACATAACTGTAGCAGAATGAAACTGGTGTCTGCTAATACAAACTAACATTTAGAAATATATTTGTGAAGGCAGGAATGGATCCAGGGTTTAACGGAAAGGTCGGAGGTTCATTTGCAAAGACGAGCCCCTCTGGTGAGTCCACAGAGGTGAATGAGGCCTTTCGGAGAAAACGTGAATACGCCCTTAGATGCTAATTCCTGGGCTCTGAGAACTTTAACATCTTAGTCATAATAAGGAAGTGTTCAGAACATAGGCCTAATTTTGAAGTCTAGGGAACAGGAAGGACAAGGCTGTGACCTGTTGAGCCCTAACACGGATCCAACCTGAAGGAGTTACTGAGTGTTTGGCTTTGAGAAATCGGGGGCATTACAAATAGGATGGAAAGCAGCAAATTTGTTTTTATTTGTTACTTATTTATTTTATTATTTTAAAGGTAGCGGTTTTGCCTTCTTCGACTTTGATCTAATACTCATTTATTTTCAAAGAAAGATTCTTGTTTTAAGTCACTTATGTAAAAAATCTAAGAATTAATGTTCTTAAAATATGATTGCAGCATCTAAGAAATTCTAAAAAAGATAAAAAATCAAAAATTGGAAAACTATTTCATAGTACTGCTAAAAGTACCAGTATAATTCTCCGTTTTTCTTTACTGAGAATGTGATCGTTTATCTTAATTATTGTTTACTTAAGGCATGAATATTCATGATAATTCATTATTATTTTTCACATTTAATGGTAAATCTCCGTTTGATGACCAATCCAATCTCTCCAGAAGACATGTGCTATTTGAAGTTTACACTTATTTGATGCTCTGTCATCGCTCCATGCTGCTACGACAGATCAATGTGCAAGGAATGATTTAAATTTGATTTTTTTTTTTTGTTTTTGTTTATGTACTATTGATAGTCTGCGGAAGTCTTTCTATCGCCGGTTGGTAGACCTATATGAATGGTCCCGAGAGCTAGATGGAGTAGCTATTCACTGAGACGTCTGAGGACTTCCTCTATCATCTGTGAAAAAATCAGAATGGTTAAATTTCTGTTTGACCATAGTATGGTCTACCACTTCAAGGAAACATTGCAGTGTATTCTGATTGCAACAAATAGCTGATTTTCCGATCACGCATCGTCTACTTTTATAATCGTAGACGTTATAAAGTAAATCTAGAAGAACACGAACAGATATCAACAACTATTTAATATTTAACATTTTCTTTGAAGGTTTAAAATATGAATGTGATGACGTTTGTTTTAGTTGAAGATATGTACCGGTAGAATACGGTAACCTTGGTTTGTCAATTCTGGCATTAATCATTTGTTCTTTAAGAAAATGTGTTGTAAGGCACATTCTTCTACATGTACCGAACATACGGCAGTACCTCTTGCGAAAATGAAGGAATGCTCTTGAATATTTATCCTTGAAGAAATCTCATGTCAACAAAGCGGCCGGCCTTGTCAACTAGCCTGAGGTATAAGAGGAAAGGTCAGTGGCGTAACTAGCTGTAGCTACTAGGACCACTCTTTTACAATCTCCAGTCATAGAACAACGATTATAAAATAAATTCAAATCATGTTAGTATGTTTCTAATTCAATTACGCCTCACAGCACACTTTTGTAATGTTTCCAACATTTTAGTTAGTAATTGGCTCTCTAAATCTTGTTTATGGACCATGATAAATTAAGTGGAAACAAACCACAGCTAAGGCGACTTTAATGGCGCCCTTTAAACGCAGAAAAGCTCTGAAACTGCTCTAACTCCCCTACTATTAATATGGTATATGCAGAGCGACGTTAGAAATTATATATATATAATAGAGAAAGTTAAGCGTTCACTTAAAAATGGACATGTGGGTAGGGGTCACTGTTCCATATACATTCAAAAGATGTGCCGGCGAAGTATTTGAACCCGCTTCTATAGGACTGTCGTCAATCTGCAATCTGCAATCGGAGAATTCTTTTTACGGCGTAATAACACCTCTGCACAATATCTCATCCCAGGGCTGCCGCCCCCAACACTTACACCTCACACCATTCTGCCACTGTAAACGTCCTCCTCTCAGGATGTGGATATTTCTTTTATAATGCCATCAATGGACACTAGTTTCAATGCGCAAGAAATTGTATACCTCGCATTTTTCAGCGACAACGATAGAAACTATTTTCAAAGCTTTTTCTCGAAACAAGTTACTAATAGGCCGTCGGAAAGTCATCGGAAGATAAACAGTGCACGTGTAATGAGGAGGAGCATAAGGGTATTGGAGGACACTTTTAACGATTAGAAACACAAGTAAACAAAATACCCGCAGCCCAATTCTATAATCAAATTGAACCTAAAGTCTAAAATTTCAAAATAGTTTGCTCTACAGCTTGAAAAATGAATCCAACTGGTCCAACTCCCATCTTCACAAGACATTTCTGAGCTGAAATAAAGAATCTTCACGCTTATGTACTCAATTCAGTTACAGGTGGATTGCCTAATACTTTGTGATGTCATTCTTGTACTACTCAAATAACCTTCTTTGTTTTTCTTATTTTTTTTTTCAAAAGCCCCTGCATCTTGTGCCATTATGTGACCACTGCCTTGCTGTTATATGATGACTTGACTATACACGCCCTTTCCGTACAACAAATTTTGCAAGAAAGCAGATAACTTTTCAGGGTCATATAGACGTTTTAATTTCAAAAGAAAACTAAAGCAGTGGATGTGAGTTGTACAAGAAGGACCTCACAAAGTATTGCGCAATCGACCATTTCAAATTGAATAAGTTTGAACATTTTATATCTCAGCAACGGAGTAAGCTATGAAAATAGGATTTAAATCAATGAGATCCATTTCCCAAGCTCTAAAATATATATTCTCGTAATTCTAGACTTTAGGTAGACTTTACTAGAACATTTCGAATTCCTTTTTTGTGTCCAGTATTTTTGAAAACAGTGAAGAGAAATAGTTAAAACCCAGTGCGAGCGATTGTTTGGTTCTGCGTACCGAAACCCGTTACTATCTTCATGACTTAATGACTTTTTAACGAATTTAGTAACTTAAAGGGGGGAAGAAAGCGCCCTAAGTTTATTTTTAAAAATTTGTTACATTCTACAAATCTCCTCTTATTTTGCTCACAAGTATCTTTTATTACATGTTTCTGTATAAAAACATTGAATATTGAAGGTAACTCTGCATGACTTTAACAAAGAAGTATTGTCACATGATTGATAGGAGCCATTGCTGAATTGGGATGACGTAATACTCTAATTCAAATTGGGGGAACTCATTTTCCCTTTAAGTTGAAACTGTTGATTGTATAATTGTTTCGTTTTGGCCAAGAAATGTTTGAAAAGACTAAACAACGTAACAACAATAACAGTTCTGTTGCAAATCGTGTTGTGAGGAGAGGGCTTGTTTAACCTGTAACAATAAGACAATGATCACATCTTGGAACAAGGTACCGTGGCTTAACTCTTAAGGAAGAACAAAACAAACAAACAATAAAACAATGACGGTTATTTGAAAATTTCAAAAGTGACGTCACATATTATTGCCAATTTTACCGCATTAGATTGGGTGGATTAACTGAATATCTCAGCTCACAAATATCCTGCGAGGATGGAAATGGGATCAAATGTTTCAGCCTATGCAATATACAGGTATATAGACTATATTATTTTTATTTTAGACTTCGGGTACAAATTAATTTAGCTGAAAAAGTCATGTTAGTAGCTACGAGGTGTAACTTACAGTAGACACATATTTCTTCTCAAAGCCTTGTTGCCATGATTCCTGGTCTTGATTCCAGAATCTCTTTCTTGCAGGAGCTGGATGTAGGAAGACATACAAAAACGTTCCTATAACGATATTCAATTAAATGAATATCAACCCTTGGGTATGAGTCCAACTATCCACTTTACCATTAAAGGTGTCTTACAGACGCAACGCTGAAATTTGAGAGAGCGCTTAGACTCTTCGAAGCTGATGAGGAAGTAACACCTTCCAACTGAAGGCAAGTTATGAGCTGAGTTTAAGCCACAGGTAAAACCGCAATTTTTTTTTGTTTTTTTTTTTGAAGAATTATTGTGGGAACCGGTCGATAAAACGGAGATTTTCCATACAGTAGCGTAGCAAGAAAGGCATTGTTCACCTCTCCGAGGCCTTTCTACACTGTTGCCCCATGGAAAAGCAAAATTAAGTGGTATTTCGAAACTTTACACTTTGCATCGTTTCTCGATATTAGCGAAAGTTGTTGTCGATATTACAAAACCCTTTACTAGGCTTCCTTGTTGTAGTCATATTTGCTTCTGTTTTATCAATGTCATCTGAAATTTCATGTCCTTCTGTATTTACAACATTTTATGTTTTTAAGTTTTAAATTCTTCATTTTTAATATCATATCTAACACCTCTTTTTCTCCCATCCTTTTGTATTTACAACATTTTATGCTTTTTAAGTTTTAAATTCTTCATTTTCAATATCATATCTAACACCTCTTTCCTCCCATCCGCTCTCGTGACTTCATAATTGGTGAAGGTAGAGAAAACAATATAAATATATATGCAATATGTTCGACTTACCGTCTTGACTATCGTAATAGAAATTGAGGGGGTCTTTAGCAACATAAAGTTTCTTAGAGAAAACATATTACCCCTCAACCTTTTCCCACTTCCGTGCTTATGCATTTGGACACAATAAAAGGAACTTATTCCACGCGCATGATGGGAAATAATGTAATACAATCACAACCAATGTGAGTAAAGCTTATGCATTTATTTCCATCTTGGTACATGTTAATAGCTGACTTTTTTAGCGTTGTCACATCAAATATTACTCATTTTGAAGGAAATGTTAGCTGTACATTTTTAGCTCGAACCCACTCTCTGTCACCGCCACTCTATCTATCTGTTTATCTATTTGTCAGTCTATCTTTCTAATAGACTTATCTATCATGTCAATCCACAATTGTTAAAGTGCTCTCAAACACTCAGCGTTAAATGGATTTTCGTGAAATTTGGGTATATTGGTCCTTGGCGGGTGGGCTATTTGTGACTACCGGGAAGTTATGGTCAAAGGTCATTTAGGGGTCATTACAGGCCATTATAGGGGAACCTTTTTTAAGCTTTCAAAAGTTATTTCTTCGTACCCAGAGCACTTTATGATCCTGCAAGTGGGTACGAATGTTCCTTGAGTAGCCTAAGTTTGGGGTTGTACAAGGATTTTGGACTCAATATCGTTTGGGGTCAGTAGAGATCAAAAGATCCGTCTGTTAAAGCTTTGCAAAAGGTGTTGCTATTCCCACAATGTACAATGGATCTTGATGAAACTTGAACACATTAATCATTGGACCATGGTCCAGCTAATGTGTTTCAAAATTTAATAAAGGTGGAAAGGGCATTCTGGGCTCATTTGGGGTCATTTGAAAATATGTCAAATGCTCCTTTTTCTACAAATAGCAATGGCTCTTCTTGAATTATGGTCACAGGAATCTTTTAGTGGTGGTGTGCATAGGTGTTTAGGAATTGAAGGCCAAAAGTCATTTGTGGTCTCTTGGGAGGGGGCTATTATTTGAAAATACATCCAAGGCTGCTCCTCCTACAAATATCAATAGATCTTCTTGAAACCTTTTCACTGTAACGTTAATAGTAACTCTCGCTGTGTCCGAGAATTTGAGGTCGGGGGTCATTTAAGGGTCATTTTGGGTCATTCTTTTAAAATACTCTGAAGGTTTTTTCACCCACAAGTCGGCAATGAATCTTCTTGAAACCTAATTAGATTAATCCTTGAATAGTGACTCAGATAAGTTGTGTGTGCATTTTTCATTTGGACCTATGAATGTTTATCTGAAATAAGTTAAAACATTTTATAAATCATGAATGCATCAGATTGAACATATGACAGTGCTTCATGAAAAACGGCCTTATTAACTCCTGATTCACGTATACATTGCTTGAGGGAATGATTCTGTTGGCATCATAATTCATCATCGTGCATGAGTTGGAATTGACAATACCTCTTCCTTGCAAAGTTACCTGCTCACCTGGTACCTGTATATTCGAAGTTCCTTGTGGCTGTAAAGAGCTAATACCAGATTATTGACTAACTAAAACTATATATTGTGTGTAAAGACCAGAATCTGCTAGACAATTAGATGGGGCAACGAGTTGTGATTAAAAGGAGACTAGCTGTTGGAAGTAAGGATTGCACTGCCAAGTTCAGGCAGCTATCCCTGGCTTGTCTCTTCCAAGACATTTCTACAAGACTTAGAAGTTGATACAATAGAGGTCTGTCCTCTGCCACTTATGAAGTAGGACTACGGGATTTATCCACTGACACTTCTCTGATTTTAAATATGAATCTTTGGACCTGTGGTATTCAGATGTGAGTACATCAATATTGTTTTATGTCAAAACTGTTCTGTTAATTAGCGTCCTGATTAGCTCACTTTGATATTGACTAGCCTCATATTATAAAGCTAATTGGTATAATAATGCTTTGAACTTAAAATAGCTTAGCTAAATTATTTTCGCTGGGGTAAAAGGGGCATTTTTGCCTTGCTCTTGAGGATGGGGTGTAGTTAGTTCTCCTTTGCATTTTAATGTTGGGAAAGACGTATATATGGTTTGGTCATTCATCTGTGCTACCTGCAATCATACTATGCAGTGGCGTACATAGGATTTGCCAAGGGGAGGGCCAACCCCAAAGTTTGCCCAGGGGGACATGTCCCCAAAATACCCTCAGTTTTTCTCTACACGCGCCGTATATGTATACGGGATGTTGAGGGGTATGACACAATCCCCCCACTTTTGGTACGACACTTATAGGCCTTCAATGCCATCGAAAAGATGTTCAATGATATAGGTAAAAAAAATTGTCCAAATATCATAAGTATCTTTTTAGAAACTAGGACTTTCTTGTACTATGATGACTGAAACCACAATGCATCTATTGCTTTCAAACTAGCAATTGAAAGATCTTTTTAAAATTTAGTGTAACTGTCACTTCTTTGGTTCGTTTTGAGCTACTGCACCATTGGTGCTCCAGTAAATTCCATTGGCAAATTGGTGTCAAGTTTAAAAAGAGAACACTTCGAATTTAAAGACAAAGAAACAGTGAAGACCATACCGACAGACATTGCATAATAAACTCTTTATGATTTTAAAACAACGTACTGAAAGTCTTTCTTAACAAAGTCAACTACATTGCGAGTTGCGAGTTGCGAGTATTTCTCTGACCTTAAGACTAAATGACCATTTAAATGAGGGTAAAACGCCACACAAAAGCTTAATTCTTCAAATATACGTAGCGTAGGTATTTCAAGAACATGTAACTTTAAATTGTAAGGAAATAAATTTTATAGAAGTTTATCACGTAACGTCAGGGCGTTTTAGTTTGGTATGCTGGCCGTCACAGCGCTAACGCAGGTGTGTTATCTACACGCGCACAGAGTATGATGACCCTAGATGCAATTGTGATACAAACAACGCCTGGCCGTCAAATTGTCAAACCAACCGAGAGACGCGCAACACAGTGACGTCGTTGAAAAACCTCTTTTTGTGTAGTTAGACAATGTAAGACCAGGGAGCTGGAAGACACACTTCCAGCTCCCTGGTAAGACACACCAAGCATATGTTATGAAGCAACAACCTGCTCGTAAAACCAACATTCATAGCTGATTAAAAATGCCAGATTCGCTGTTTTTTTAACTGACAACTCTACCTTCGTACCAAATATTGGGCTTTGGTATATAAGGCGAGCGTGCAATGATTATTTTTCGCTTAGAGCTCTCATAGTTTAACAATGGAACATTCATTTCAAACATATGTTTACTCTTACTGCAGTTATTTTCATCAAAACATGCGAGGAACTCCGTCTTGCCCAACTGCGTCGTGTCCAACGATGAGCAATCACTGCAAGCTGCCATGTAATGATTAAAAGAGATAAATGGTTAAACATTATTCGTTTTACTGGTACAAGAATGATACGCACGGCATTATTACCCTTTAGTCCACACGAAATGGAATGACCGATGTGTTGATTTCACTTTCAAAATGTTAACAGGGCAATCCAGGTAAATTTGGTGAAACATACAAAGTGCCTGGAAGGTTTTCCAAAAGATTCCCTCGGACAACTCATCCCGTGCAATTATCACCCTGACAGTTTCCACTTGAACAAAACCCATCCAGGATAATTTATATTTACTGGTGAGGGATGTTGTTCGATGGGTACTTGTCGTCAAGGGTGGGAAATATCCGGCTGGGAATTGTCCAGAGTGGGTGGATCCGCCTCTGGGGCAGGAGTTGTACGGTCATAGTTCGAAAAAGGATCACCGATTTTTCGTCATCTTGGGTGGGAACAATGGGGCACTTACAAGCTCTCACTCTCAATTAACGCAGAGAATCGGTTCGTTGCAATCTGGTATTATGCGCTGGAATCCCTTCTTTTCCATAGCGACCATCATGATTGGTGCAGAACACTGGCACGTGCAGCATGTGGAAGGAACTAATAAGCTTGTTTTAGTTCGATTATTCATCCTACACAGAGACAATTGCCCAAGAATGGGTAGAAGCGGTGAAGTCCGCCAAAAACAATGATTATCATAAGATATAATTGGTCTAACTGCTACTACTTCAAATCATGTCTGGTGGGGGCAAATCACGCCACAGGAGTTTTACTCTTGATATAAGAATTCTTCACGAGCTGGGCCTATTTGTTTTCCGGCCTCGAAAGAAGTCGTAGGTGTGCCAATTGCTATCATAAGTTAGTTTTCACTTCACCAATCTGGGTGTTACTGTCCTCAAAATAATAGTCCCCAGTCAAGGGGTGTAAATCGTTACGAATAAGCTGTGCACTTATGCACCTAAAATTTCGTTTGAAAGTATGCCTGAGTGTTGTTGAATGTTAAAAATATTTTATCTGTTCAGTTTTTGCAGGGGCGTCAATCCGTATTGAAGTGTGGGGGGACACACATGACTCAGCACAAACTATCAAGCCCTTTGTTTTTAAAAAGGGCGTGTCTTCCCTGTGTCCCCTCTTGTGATGACTGTCCTTTTATAATAAGAGTTAGGATTCCAGACACTGGCGTAGCCAGGATTCTTGTTTGGAGGGGGCCAAGTGCGGGGCGTGATAACCGGCCTGGGGAGGGGTCTAAGGGGAGGAGGTGTCCCCTCCCCTCTGAGAAATTTTTGAATATTTTAGTACCCTCAAATGCAATCTGGTGCAGCATAAATTATCACTTGAAGCCAAGTTTTGTGTTCCATTACCAATTTTTTCGAGTTCGATTGAAGCACGGTCACCCTTCCTCCCCTCTGGCTACGCCAATTATTCCAAAGTTAACATGACCACCACAGATGATCTGCTAGTTGAAATATACGGAGTCCAGGAAATTACTTCCATATGTTACTTTAATCATATTCCAAAATAGCTGAAACCACGCTCCGCAACGAGGATCATTGTCAGAGATCATGGACCCCAACCACGCCCGTAGCTAGGGTCATATGTTTTGGGGTGTGAAGGTCCCAAATTCTGACTGGTTGGATTTTTTTCCTACAGAGCGGCGGCGTGTGAAGTGCACTTTGTTATGTGTTTTGCTTTTTGTATACAGCTGTGGTGATCCTTCCTTTGTCACCACATAAATGTGTCGTCCTAGGGGAGGTGTCTAAGAGGAGGGGGTTCTCCATCCCCTTTGAGAAATTTTGTTAATTTAAGGTTACTTAGGTGCCAGATGGTGCTTTCTTTGGGATATTTTTGGATCTGATCGTTTATGGGAGGAAAATGTCCATAATTTAGTGAATTCTAATTTTCCGACTAGCTGGATGTTTTTACTAACTGCAGTGGCGACGCGTAAATCGCACCTTTTTTATGCACCCCGCGTTTATGATACAGTAGTGGGGATCCTTCCTTTGTCACTACATAAAGGTGCCGCCCTGGGGGAGGGGTCTAAGGGGAGGTGGTGCCCCTCTCCCTTTGAGAAATTTTCGTAAATTTAAGGTTGCTTAGATGCAAAATGGTACTATCTTTGGTGTATTTTCTGGGGCTAATCGTATATGGCTGGAAAATGTCCATAACTTAGTAAACCCTAAGTTTTGGTTAGGTGAAAGAAGGTAGTATGTTGTCTAAGAGAAGAATACGTTTTCAACAACCTTCCTGAAGCCCCCCTTTCGACTACTTTACTGCTTCTGTTCTGGCAAAGTTTTTCCGCAAAAATACCTGTGTTGAGTCAGCAAAAACTTTCTTGGACTATTATGAAAATTTTCCTTTCCTTTATTGTGCATTATAAAAGGGCATCTAAGGCTGGCAAATGCCTGTATAGGGCGTCCTGGAAGCTCTGGATCTATTATGTAAAATGGGGCAATGGCGTAATGTTTATTACCTGACATCCAAATGGTAATATAGATTATGACACCAAGCACTTTGCATCTATCGTATTTTTTACTAATTTTGAACGAAAATCCACACGAACAGCTTCCAGCAATGTAGAATCGGCAAGAGGGAGAGAACAGGTGCAGCAAGGTGATGTTAGACCTCCCTGATAGGTGTAGCAAAAGGTGTGAAGGACTAACAAACGCGTTTCGGGTTTTTCATAAGTGTATTAGCAATCACCATCTACTTAGGCTATACCGATAATGGCTTCGCCCGAAGTGCCCGGTAAAAGTTTTTGAAAAATGTATCGAGCGGCAACAACGTGCTTTAAGGCTTCAACCTTCCACATCATGCTTACAAATTAGATTGAAGGATCCCATATTGATGTGGGGCCCCTATACAGATGTTTGGAGATGTATCTTTTGTATAATCACCTTTTTAATGGTCATGAGATGGAGTTCAAACTGTGACGCGTGCACGGGAAGCGCGCGGAAATGTTTCATTAAATAAGGTTTCCCTGACAAAATCTGCATTCAGAATCTGCATCCAGACACTTTCAACAAACCTACATGCCACTCAAAAAGCCAGTCAAATAGAGCCACTACACTACTTTTTACGAAGTGTGGGGGACATTTGATATTGTGCCCCCCACCCATCGAAATGTGGGGGCGTGCCTTCCGTCCCCCTAGGACCGACGCCCATGGGTCTTTGTATCCAAGAGAAACATCGGTAATCAGGTTATTGCAGGCTTTCCTACAAAATCAGAACAACCTTTCTAGAGAATGAAAATTAGCAAGGGAAAATCCACGGTGATCAAAAGGCAGACCCCCTTTTTACTGCTAAAGTCAGGTTAGCAAAGGTTGGCAGAGGATTATTTGAGGAACAGTATGTACTGTACCTAGGGCCTACGAATTTCTGGGGCTTACAAAGATTTTGGGGGCCCACGAAAGTATCAGTTGCACGCATAATGCATTACAAAAACTTAACACAAACGTTGTTAAACCTGATGGTGCTCATGACAGTCGTGCGTCTGATTAAATTACTGTTATCAATGAAGGTACAGAGAACGCTGAAAATGGTCGGCCCTACCCTAGTATGGGTTACACGTTACACTACTGTTCCCTACATCTAGACTAAATTACTATAGTGTTTTGGTCAACTTGAGGAAGTCTTTCCCCCTATAAAAAAGAACCAGCGTCTCACCCCCTCCCCCCCCCCCTTAAAAAAGAAAAAAGAACAAGCGTAACAACTGTAATAAGCATTTCAGCAATCTCAAGGAAGGAAAATTCTTTTTTTTTTTTTAAAAAAAATGAGACTTTTCGGCACCAAGTGCGCTCTAGAGTTTGTTCTTTTTCTTTCTCTCATAGTTTTGTTCCATAAGGCTAAATGGTAAAAGCCCGTCCCCCCCCCCCCCCCCTATAGTCAAGTAACCTATAAGTATCCCATACGCAGATTTCTGGAATTTCATAATCAACTGCATTTCTTGTTTTTGTGCTGCGGTAAACGTTGTGGAATATTTGAACCAAAACCGTTGCAGGATCCATCCACATGTGGTTAAAGATAAGGTCCTGGTCAGCCTTCTCGACAGTTCATCCAGTTTTTGCCCTCATTTAAATTAAGATTTGTGCACGATGCAATCCCACAAGTCAGTTTTTCTTGAAAACACCACGTAAGCACAAACCTCGTTATATCAAGTATTTTTACAGTGCAAAACATCGAATGGTATATTGAAGGAATAATTTCTTCCATTCTCTTCTCCATTGCCATTTTCACCCCATAAACGGTATCCTTTACAGACCCCTATCCACAAGGCTTGTCGGAACTTCAGGTTCCCCGTTTGGGAACTTGACCCATCGTTAGGGGAAATCGTGGTGTCATCCCTGCTCAGTAAACGTATAGTGCCTAAGGCCTACGAATGTCTTAATCCCGTCCTGCAAGTTCGAAAACCATATCCCCGGCAAATCAGTTCAGTATATCCTTTATGTAATGTAAGCAGTGCGTTTTGACGCCAAAGAAAAATAGCTTACAAGACCATAGGTTGGAAAAGAATGCACAACTTGATGGCTAAATTTTCAGTATTAATTTCTCCCATGGAATCATAACTCGAAAAGTGGTGAATTTATGGTGGCGGGAGTGGCCAGCTGCTTATAACATTAACATTTTATTAGCATATCAAGATTAACATATAATCACCGTATGATAATTGCTATCGAAATATACATTTAATAGTGTTTAGAAACATAATAATGCATTTCCATGCAAATTATGATGTATCTGGAGTGGCAATTAACAAGAGTTCAAATTTCCCAGTGCATGATGAGAAAACTGTTGGCATACAAGCACAATGACTAAACAAAGCTTATGCATTTTTTCTCCATCTTGGTACATGGTAATGAAAATGGTTAGGAGAACGTTTTAAAATCTGTATCTTTAAATCTGACATTTAAACTAAATCAAAGCTGAACGTTTTTGAAACTTCCACCGGTGTGAAGTTTAAAAATGAATACTCTAAGTTTAAAGAAGAGGAAACAATCGTGGAGGTACACGCATACTTTGCATATCCAGTTTTCCACTCGCACTACTGCCAAATTGGCACTAATGAAATGCATCAAAATGGGGTTGAAAAGCCAAGCCAAATGCAAGCTTATTTAATCAACTATACATAGTGTAGGTATTTCAGGCCATGTAGCTTCAAATGGTAAGGAAATAAACCCTTAACCTAAGTCATTGCAAGACAAAGCAAGTAAATGTTATGAAGCAACAACCTGCTCGTAATATAAACACTCTTCCCTGATGAAAAATGCCAAATTCCATGTTTTTTGGCCAAACTGAAAATCCTGTCGGCATACATAAAACATTGGAGTAGGTATGGTGGGCAAGCACATAATGATTACCTTTCATTTCACTCCCACTGTTAATTAATGGAATACTCATATCTTAAAAAATTGGACCACTTACTGCAGTACCGGTCAACACATAGGTTCAACTCGTTGCCTGTCTTCCCGTTGCAGTTTGTGCAAGCTAAGAAGTAATGGTTAACGAGAAAATGGTTAAATATGATTCTTGTACATGGTGCAAGATGAATTGGAGTACATCATTTCCCTTTTGCCCACCCAAAATTAAACGGCTGCTGCATAAGATCATTTTCAAAAGCTCAGTAAGATACCCCATACAAAGTGCTTGAAAGTCGATTACCGAAACTTTTCGATACCATGGGACAGAATGTTGGGCGCTTGATGAGCTCTCACTCCCAATTAAGGAAGATTATAAGTGTATAGTGCTATTATGTGTTCGAAGCCTTTTTCCTCACTCGCCAGTGGAGGCCAGAACACTAATACGTACGATCTTGTGCCCAGGAGCTCGACATAAGATCCATACAGTGGGTACCAAATGGTTAACACCCCATCTGGCCCAAGATTTGAATCCGGAAGCTCTGGGGCACACCACTGGCATGAGACACTCTGATCAAATGACAGTGGAAGCACACCACACACTGAATAATAATTGTACCTTTACTTACTTCGAACGAAATTTATACAAACAGCTAGCAAGGGAAACTGAGCTAGCGGCGGGAAAGCAGGGACGTAGCTAGACTTCAATCACTTTTGGGAGGTAACGACCAGCTTGGGACAAAGATGAAATATGGGATAAATCAATAATCTATCGTCAGTTTCGACTGTGGTATTGTAGGAGAGTCAAACAGTGGCGCTGCTAGATTTTTCTAAGTAGGGGGTACTGAGGGGCCAAGCGTTCCTCGGGAGGGCCCACCAAAATGAAGGGCTGCGAGTAACTGGAACCTTCTTAGTGGCAGGCAGGCCTCCCTTGTAGGCGTTGGGCTCCAAGGGCCCCTGGTGGAATTCAGGGATAATGCTCCATTGGGGTACAAGGAACAAAGCCTCCGAAGTCTCCGGAGTATTCATAAATTGTAACCATTAGAATGGAGTATTACCTACCCAAAGTGTCATTGGATGGGCACTAAGCAGACCACAAAAATGGAAATCATAACTTGACCATTTTTGTTAGTCTTACTCGCAGTAACGGTTTAATGATGGGGTGAGGGGAGAAGGGGAGTTGGGACAGCGGATCATGTTAAAATAAATCCACCCATGCTGCCTAGTAGAAATAAATGTTGAGGCAACTACCTTCCAAGTATACCTCTGAGAGAAAGCCTTCACATAAGAACGACGACTGCAGATCCTGGGCTAGCAGGGATAATATGAAAAAAGAAGCCCTTGAATGTGGTTCGATGGGTTTTCGGTGCTTTAATTAAAATTATAATTTTGACAGAAACATTTCCTGCATTTTCTGCAACAATAAATGAAAAAAGATATCTCCGTAGTGCACGCGGGAAGTGACCAGAAAATTCTGGCATTGAGTACATATGAAAATTCTGTGCAAGTTCTTTTGTTCCTTTCAGCCTTAAGGAAGTATCACCTCTTTATGATCCCTGGTGTGTTGCTTGGCTGCGCCTCGGCGACGGTACAGGAGAGCAAAGTTTCCCCTTGCAAATTAAAGGCACCGTTATTTAAAATGAACAGACAATAGCCTATGAGAGGGAACGTAATAAATTATCCTCATATTTATTTGATACGATTGAAAAATGCAACGAAAAGTGCAAGTTTTTTTTACAGCTTTCGAACATAAAATCTGACTACAAGATAATCTGGAGAATTTTCTGGGGACTGAAATTTGCTTGCACGGCAGGGCTGTTTGCAATGGTGTCTTAATGAAATCTAGTGTAAGTCTGAAGGAAATTACAAGAAAGATACGAGCGACTGATCATTGTGTGACCTTGGCCATGTAAACTTACTTTTCAAAGCGAATTATGTCCATCTAATAACGCCCAATAACAAATCCTTGCTAAGCTGGAACTACGCTGGCTAAAATAATGTTGTACTCATCTACTGGGTGAGTGAACACAAAGGATACCAATACATGGTCGTAGACCAACATGGCAAAAACTTCATGGTGCAGTACAGAATCTGCTCACTGAATAACGATATGTGGTTCATCACGTATTGCTTTAGCCTGAACTCATTTTCGTTGTTTGTTTAATACCTCCCCAGCAACGGCATGGTTGGATAATAAATGTACAGTTTGTCATTTATCATCAACAATCGTTTGTTTTAGTTTTCCAAAAGGAGAAACTACGCAATCAATTTTCTCGGCCGAGCAAAATCGTGAGAGTGACCGGGGACTGATACATCGCCAGTGGGCTTCAGTGTGCATACTGCTACTTCAGCAAAGGAATTGCTTCCCTGTCATTTCCACATAGTAACTGAAGCCATAGACAGATTACGCATTTTCCACCTGGTCCTTAGCTGTCTTAAGGTGTGTTCGCTCCAAAACCCTGCTATTCCCTCCGCAGGAAACGTGGCGTTTCCCGCACCGCACAGGGTTCACACAGCAGCGGGAAAACGCGACGGTTTCCGCTGAGGGTTTTTGATAGCCACTTGTAAAATAGCCGACCAAGAAGATAATTTGGGACATTTGTTGCCTCTTTTTGTATATGCACAGGCCAAAAATAAGTAATAATAAAAAAGGGAATGTAGACATTGTTCTTGTAAACGAAATTTACAAATCAACAACTGTTTAGTGAAATGGGAAGGAAAAGAGACGACATGGATATACTATTAATTTTGTAACGAAAAATGAGATTAAACTTAGTCTTTATAACGTGATATTTCGGCGAGCGTCAAGCTTTACGCACTCATCGACAGGCTAAGATAATTGTGACTGCATACTCCTTCCTTCTCATTGAACAGCTTGAGTACAATTGCTATGTCACAGTTTAGGGCAATTACCCCAAAATAATACGTCCAAGAAGCTCAATTATCACCAAAAATCCAAAGTGGGCATTTCTTTCAAAAAAGAAATCATTGGAGGCGTTGTCTGTTGCATAGGCCAATTTAACTGTTCACTGCCATTTTAAGACACCGAGACATTTAAGACATTAAAACACTTCATTCTTTTGCTCGCAATTTTGTGAATACCCCAGAGTTTCTACAAGCTTCTTCCTCTGCTCCCTCTATTTGCTTCTGGACCCTCACCCGTCCACCTCATTTAATTCCCGGCCGGAGGACCGAAACTTAAGGGTGTGACTTATTTCGTCCTAAACCTTCTTCCTCTTATAACAAATCCTCGATGCATGATATGAGAGTGATTACTTATGGTCCTCCAGCATAAATCATTATTACAGAATCAACTCCGAAGGTCCTATTGATGAAACTTAATTTGCATGTTTTTCTTTTTTGTGATTATTACAGAAAGTCGTCGAAGCTGCAGCATCAATAAATGATTTGGGAAAGTTATTTTCCCTAAAGTTATCAGCAATGAAAATGATTTAATTTTCGCTCCAAAGTAGGCCACCCTGCAAAACACATAACAAATCATGCAGTGTAGGGTTAGAGATAGTACCGTATTTACAGTAGCCTATAATCAAGTTAAACATTAGAAATCAAAATTCGTTTTGCTATTTTGCCTTATATTAACGGTGACTAAAAACCTTTGCGTCCCTCATTAGAACTTATTTTGTCATACAAATTCGGATTTTTCTCTCGGTTTCGACTATCAAACACAAAACTCTGCTACGTCTTTCTCAGGCTTTGTGCTCTGCATTCTGCATTGCACAGCAATAAAAAACACAAACGCCAAAAAATGGGAGCATTAAAATAGAGTATTGTGAACAGTTAAAACGCCTTTGCAAAAAAAAGTGACATTTTGCTTTTTACAGATGCTTACTTCGGATCTTTGAGAATTTGTGACAATTGTTTTAAAATTGTCCAAGAGTGCGCAACGCTGAGAGTAGCCGACAAAATCACGTTTTTAAGACTGTTTAATGTGTTGTTTCATTTTTCATTACAAATGGTATCCATGTCTTCTCTTTCCTTCACATTTAACCAAGCAGTTGTTCATTTGTAAATTTTGTGTACCAGAACAGTAACCTACATTTTTTGTTATTATTATTTCCTATTTTTTGAACCGTGCATGTGCAAAAGAGCAAACAAATCTCACACATCCCCTTCGGTGTGGTTTATTTTACCATTGACCATCAAAAAAATCAGCATGCAGCGGAAACCGTCGCATTTTCCCTCTGCTATGTGAACCCCGCTATGCGGGAAACGCCGCGTTTCCCTCGGCGGGAATCGCGCGGTTTTGTGTGAACGCCCCTTTATTTAGTTGGTCTTGGTCTCTATTAACGCAAACGCAACATGCACTGCAGTATCATACCATTGGCTATATCGCCTTTCGAATACCAATAAAAATGTCGGTTATACGTGAGCTTGCCAGCAGAATGGACCGTTTCAGTCTTCACGCCATAGCACGACACCTGTTGGCAAATTCCGTTGCACACATTTTGTTAGTCCTTGTGAGCCCATAAAAGTTAAAAACGAGCCATATTGTCATTCCGACCACTTCCGGTAATTCGTATTGTCAACTCGCAACATGCTCGTAACAAACGGTGTAACAAACCGTGAAAGCTCGTCAGCTCGCTTATATTTCCTGGGAGTTGTTATGATTTCAAACTCGTAACAACTTACAAGGTAACTCGCTAATGCAGGCTAGCGCTACTTCCGGCAACATAACTTCTGTTAAACAGTGGTGAAAGCAGCCTGTTCACTCAAAAGAAGATTAATCACAAGGCCTCTCACTTAAATGAAACTTTGGAACTTGTCTTACATTAGAAGTAAAGATGTATTAAGGTAGTTCAAGAATATTTAAAAAAACTAACTATTGTAAGAAAATATGACATAAATTTATACTTACTGGCGTAAGAACTTTGAGCTTGGGCTAGCTGAGTCGAAATGATCACGTAAAGGACAAAAATGAAACTCCTCATTTTGCTAAAATTGTAAGCTTTCCGTGTCACTTAGATATTAATATAAACTCACTGAAGTTAATGTATCTGTAATTTTGAACAAAGAGAACGCCAGGATACTGATAGGTCTCACTCGACAGTCTTTTTATCTGTAATTGAGAAGTCTATACTGATAGGTTGTGTTCAACAGTCGTTCTGTTTACAATATCTGATTAAGAAGGACAGACTACAATCCGCGACAAAAGTAGTTGGAACACCCCCGCTCCCCCGATTCAATGTTGTTAGTTGGAGATTTTCGAGAGATTCCGACGAATCGACCAACATTGAACGGAGGGGGGGGGGAGGGATTGGGGTTACTTGACCAGTTCAACTAACCTCAGAACTGCGACGTAGCACTCATATGAAATTTTGTTCCACCACTTTTGTCGCGGATTGTCCTTGTGCCTGTACAAATGCAGGGGGGATTGGGGTTACTTGACCAGTTCAACTAACCTCAGAACTGCGACGTAGTACTCATATGAAATTTTGTTCCACCACTTTTGTCGCGGATTGTAGGTGATGCAGTCATGATCGTGATTTTGCTTACATCCTTATGGATTGCTAATGAGTAGATTGTTCTATATTTAATGAGACATATTTGTTAGCGTTACTCTTTGAGACTACAGTATCTCCAAGATTTCAAAACAGATATTTAAACTAGATTTTAAACGTAAACATAAGCCTTCGTCCATCAAGTGAGAAAACTCACGCGATGATGTTTTATTTAGTTTGATTTTATGATTTCATTTGACTTGTATTAAGAAACGAGAGCGACTTCCCTTTGTTTAAGTTACAGTTAATAGGCCTACTTTATAGATTTTTGATAGCTATTTAGGTCTGTTTCTGGCATTGGTTTAGAAGTCAGAAGATCAACACCTGTCAACTGAGGTCATTACGGTGGGATTTTCTAAGAAGCGACGAGATCATGCGTCATTGCTTTGTTGACCAGAGCAGATTTTTTCGGACGATTCCCTGAATATCTTGCCTACTCTTTTTTACTTCCAGCACTGTATAGTGCATAGGGCGGAAAATAGACCCTAGGCCGGTAGGGAAGTGGGACCCTGAAGAATTCATACTTACTAAGTTCAATTGTAATTTTCTCTACTTATGAGTTATATTATATTGTAACCAATTTCCTGGACAAATTACATGCTGTATACCAACATGGAATAGACCAATGCCTGTTTTCAGATGATTTTGAAAGCACGTTGTTTTAGTAAAAGATTGTAGGCCCTACTGATATTTGTTTGTTAATATTGTGCCAATAATATACGATACGGTACCTTTTAGGGGCTGGTCGTAGGGCACTGCCTAGTTTCTAAGCCCGCCACTACTAATTGAAATACATACCAAGAGAAGCTACAGTGCGGTACGGTATACCATAGCATATTATTGTATGGGTACGGGTACACGGCCATGAGTAAGGGTACGTCCCCCAAGAATAACTTTATCATGAGGACGGGTAGGCGTCTAATCTTCGAATGTCTCTCTAGCGTACGTATTATGGGTGCAGCCAGCAAAGGAACAGGAATAATTCCGGTCCGCACAGCGGAAAATAAGGGTACTGCCCTGCAGGGGGCAAATAAAAGCACTAAGTCTGGGTAGTTCATAGATACGGATACCAGGCCATAAACACGATGGTATAATCGCCAATCTCTAAAAACCGTGGTTCAGTGGTACGAGTTGGGTTACATAGAGCCTCGAGTATCAGTGAAAATACAAGTCCTAAAGACAATTGGAACATGATAACTGATAAGGGTTCAAACTGAAGGCTACTTCCTTGGTCATCAGTCGGCCCTTCAAATGGGCCATTGCTGGTTGACGTCTTCAACTCTTTTGTTTCAAAAACAACTTGAAAAAGCGTATTACAAAATTTTGAAGAGAGAAAAACAATGACACGCACTTGATTTAAAACATTTCCAACGTAACGTGAAACAATTGAACTCCTATAGGGCCCAGATAGTTCATAGTCCAACTAAAGCTTATTTTAGTTTAATTTTCAATTTAACTTACGGTCCTCCTAAATTTTAATTTTCATGCAATAATTTTGCCTTCTTATCTGCCTTTGGTTGCAGATTGCTGCTTAACATGACAAACGACAAGGTCAGCTCAGGAAGCGATCCCATACAAATACACTTTGATACCGTAAATGGTGGAAATTCAGCAAGGATACAGACAGAACCAGTAATGGTCATCGCAATATCGATTACCTTCATCGTGATAACATTTGATAACTTCGATTAATCGTGATTACATGCTCAGCAGTGATTAATCACAACATAAAAACGAAATTTATATTTTTGAATGTTCAGTTTTAATCGAGTAGCTGTGACTGGAATGATGACTTTCTGTTAACAAAACTTCAAACTTTGCTCCAAATTTGCGCATGATGTTCGATATCTTGTACATACAACAACAGTTTTTTTTTTTTTTTGAGGAATAGTGATTGGAAGAACAATGTCTGCCAATTGCTTTTGCAGAGAAACCCTAGTACTATATTTTTGGTGCAGTACCAGGCCCGTATCCAGGGGGTTCATCCGAACCCCCCAGCACGACTTGGAGTTCCGCCCCGGACATTATAAGTTCCGCCCGAAGGCCTGAATAAAAAGGTCCTCACTTCGTCAGGGACACATAATAGGCATCTAAAAGTGTCAAAAGCAAAAAAAAAGTCTCCAGTTTTTGGACATACCAAATACCGGCTGAGAAGGGCAATATACCGCGCGCCCGGCGCGCGGAAAAGTTTTTGTTCCGCTTAGCGTAAAATCGAACCTCCCCACAGAAAAAGCTACATCGGGCCTGAGTACTGGCAACGTAAGGCTACGCTTATTGTTCTTGTTGACGTCACTCGTCACTTTAAAAAAAAGTTACTTGATTAATTCAGAAATCTCGATTACCGGCTTGCAATAGCGTTTTGAAAGAAGGGTTTAAGCCAACTTTACAATGTCTTTTAACATCTCTGTTCGATGGATGCAAGTATATTATCAGTTTGTAGCCACTTTATCAAACTTGAAAGTATGTGGGACCCTTCATCTCCACCATTGCCTTGGCAGCTAAATCGAGATCAAACCTGAGCGTGTATAAGTTCCAAGACTGACCCTATATTAGTCCTAGGAGTCGGGACCAAAATTTATTTATCTGTTAAAAGAAGTTGCCATGGTAAATTTCAGATATGTTAAAGGGAAGAAAACAATCATTCTGGTAAATTTTTTCACTGTTTTCACTTCCTATGTGTGTTCCAAACATTTAGCCAGAATGCGAGGCATTCGTACTCGCGAATCTAAAACTGAAGGAACAAGGAAAAAACAAATTCTACACATACGTGTTACGATGGGGATCGAACTACTTACCTCTCGAGTGTAAGTCTAACGCCCTATCCAAGACCCATTAGTATCAACAAAACACATTTAGTTTTAATTAATATATAATCTCTGTAAAGCACCGTGCGTGAATAAATGCTAACAAATATGATGGAGTCATCATTCAGTGGAGGGTTGTCTTTTAGTTATTGTCTTTAATGATGGCAAGAGCTCACCCGAAGGTAGCACTTTCATGTTTAACTGGGGATCTTTCAACATTTAAGCAATCACCCTTTGCCTTTGGTAACCATGAACGATATACTACGTACTGTGAAGGATTCGGCAGCAATGACATGGATGCAGGCATCCACAGGCTAAAGCGGTATTGAATATTGATGTTTCCGATCCTCAGTCTGAAAAAAATATTTCTGGGTGGTCAGCACAAATAGCGGGCTAGAAGAATCTGTTCTGTACCGTGCCGTATCATAATCATGGTACAGTATAAGCAGTCAGTCAGTTAGTTGAGCTCTCTCGGTAATGCATCCACTCCATAGATTGCCATCGCTGATATGAATACGCAATAAGCCAGTCGCTGGTAGGGTTACATAACCTACGCCTTAGGAGACCCTAGATTTGTACAAAATACTCTAAATCAATATCGTAATTTGTGATTACTGTGATTTCATTTTTAAGATAAACAAATTTATGTATTCATTGGATCCTTTAAAACTAGTTGCTTGATACCATCGCTTAGTTCTGAATCTAAATAGTACTCCTCAGGGGAGAGTAAGCACGTTGTTTGTAGCACTAAGCTGCAAAACTATAAACAGGCGATGAAGCTTCAAATTAGACTTAGGACAGTCACTCGGAAGAGGTAAAAGCAAATTTTTTCTTCAAATTATATTAACAATCTTTTTTTTTTGTCACTTAACTTGCATTAACTACTGTTTATAAAAATTACAATACTGTACAAGAACTACAGGACATAACAAGACAGGAGAATGTCATCATATTGGACTTAATGACTGTTGCAAGTCCAAAACACGTCTATTATACTTCGCTATTCGCTCGTAAAAACGATTATTAAATCACACCGAATCGTAAAGGCTAGACCAAGAAATTTATTGGCCTCTCAAAAGCCGTCCTGCTCAAATCTGGCCGTCTCTCATTCAAATTTAGACGTCTCAAAGACGGCGAGACGCATCGCTGGCTAAGGCCATGTTGTAAAGATTACAGAATAATAAACAAGAGATGATAATGTGAGTACATAATGTCACATGTGCTTACTTCAAGTTCACTTTTTGTTTAAACATGTGATAACGACATTCGATAATGCATTTTGACGTATCATTAGCCGATAAAGTAGTAAAAATTGACCGATAATGTAGTAACTTTTACTACATTATCTGTCAAATGGTGTCAAATGGTAATACATAATCGATTAAAAAATTTTTACTACATTATTGGTTTTGAGGGATACATTATGGGTTAAAAAGTTACTACATTATCGGTCAATTTTTCTACATTATCGGTTAGTGATACATTATCGGTCAATTACTACATTATCAGTTGTAACACAGGCTACTTCCGGCAGCATAGCTTCTGTTAAACAGTGGTGAAAGCAACAAACAAAAGAAGATTAAATACAAGGCTCCTGAAACTGAAGTAAAGATGTATTAATGCTTAAAAATGCTAACTATTGTAACTTGCAACATGCTTTTTACAAAAGGTGTAACAGCCCGTGAGAGCTAGTCAGCTTGCATAAATTTCCTGAAAGTTGTTATGAGTTAAAACTCGTAACAACTCACAAGGTAACTCGCTAATGCAGGCTACTTCCGGCAGCATAGCTTCAGGTAAACTTGGTGAAAGTAACACGCAAAAGAATATTCAACACAAGGCCCCTTTGAATGTTTGAAACTTGTCTTAAATTTGAGATAAAGATGTATTAAGGTAATTCAAGAATGTATAAAACAATTTGACTATTGTAACAAAATATGACATAAATTTACACTTACTGGCGTAAGTCCTTTGAACATGGGCTACCAGAGTCGAAATAATCACGAAAAGAATGAAAACGAAACTCCTCATTTTGATAAAGTTTTAAACTTCTATTAAATGTCACCCAGATATTAATGTAAATTCACTGAAATTAATGTATCTGTAACAAAGAAGACGCACGGATACTGATAGGTCTTGCTCGACGTCTTTGTACCTGAAACTAAGAAGTCTATTCTGACAGGTTGTGTTCAACAGTCGCTGTATTTATAATATCTGAACAGCAAACTCGGTGATGCAGCCATGGTCGTGATATTTCTTACACTCTTATGGATTTCTAATGAGTAGATTGTTCTATATTTAATGAGACATATTGGTTAGCGTTACTCTATGAGATTACAGTATCTCCAAGATCTCAAAACAGATATTTAAACTAGCTTTTAAACAAAAACATTAACCTACATCCGTCAAATAAGAAAACTCAAGAGATAATGTTTCATTTAGTTTTATTTTATAATTCATGACTTGTACTAAGAAACGGGAGCGACTTCCGTTTGTTTGAGTTACAATTAGTAGTAGTTATAGATGTTTGATGGATATTTAGGTCTGTTTCTGGTATTGGTTTAGAAGTCAGAAGAGCAACTAATGTCAACTGAGGTCATAATGGCGGGGTTTTCTAAGAAGCGATGAGATCATGCGTCATTGCTTTGTTGACCAGAGCAGGTTTTTTTCGGACGATTCCCTGAATGTATATTCTACTCTTTCTTACTTCCAACACTGTAGTGAATAAGGGTTCCTAGACCCGTAGGAATGTGGCACTCTTAAAAATTTGTACCTATAGCTTCAATTGGAATGTTCTCTACTTATGAGTTTTATATTGTAACCAATTCCCTGAACACATTACATGCAATGTACCAACATGGGATAGACCATTGTCTGTTTTCAGATAATGATTTTGACAGCACGACGCGTTAGTAAAGGATTTTAGGCCCTACTGATAATCGTTTGTGAATTTTATGTTAATTTTATACCTTTTAGGGCGCGGGTCGCAGGGCATGACCTAGTTGGCCCATTTCTAAGCCCTCCACTGCTAGTGCAAATACATTCCAAGAGCAAGCTAAAGTGCGATACGGTATACCATAGCATGTTACGTGTATGGGTACGGGTACCCTACCATGCGTAAGGGTACGGTCCCCAAGAATAACTGTATCATGAGTACGGGTAGGCGTCTACCTTCGAATGTGTCTCTCTAACGTTCGTATTATCAGTGCAGCCAGCAAAGAAGTAGGAATAATACCGGTCTGCCCTACTGAGAAATAAGGGTACTGCCCTGCAGGGGGCCAATACATGCACTAAGTCTAGGTACTTCATACATACGGATACCAGGCCATAAACACGATGGTATAATTGCCAATTTAAATAACCTGGTTCAGTGTTGCGAGTTGGGTTACATAACCCTGGGGTCTTGAGTACCAGTGAAAATACGAGTCCTAAAGAAAATTGGAACATGATAACAGATAAGGGCTCAAACTGAAGGCTACTTCCTTGGTCATCAGTAGGTCCTAGGCCCTATGGGTAGGAAAAAAGGTTCAAAAACCTCGAACATCAATTCACAATTGCTGCTGAACAACAATTATTCTAAAAGTCTACAACTCTTTTGTTTCAAAAACAACTTAAAAAAGCGTATAACAAATTTTAAAGACAGAAAAACAATGACACGCACTTGATTTTAAACTTTTCCAATGTAACATACATCAGGTGAACTCTTATAGGGCCCAGATAGTTCATATTTCAACTAAAGCCTTTTTTAGTGTAATTTTCAATTTAACTTTACGGCCCTGCTGAATTTTAATCTTCATGCAATAAGTTTTTGCCTTCTCATCTAGTTATGGTTGTAAATTGTTGAGCACCACAAGTATCATGAATTGAATGTATTTTCACCAGAATGCCTAGATTAATTCCTCTTTCTTAACCCTGCCATTAAATGAAAGATTCAGCCCCCTTCCCCTTATTTGAAAGCCTTTACCTAGTAAAGCTTTTTTCATTGATGAACATTTTGATGACATCACATATGATTGACAGATCAAATCTTATCTTTTCAAATTCAAGGTTAAGTTCTGATTGGTGGATCTTTCTCATATAACATTGTTTACTACCGGTATATTTTAGGAAAGATGTGAGTCAGATGACACTTTTCTTAAAAATAGACCGAACAATTGATAGCAGGGACACAGTTTTCAGAGGTTTCATGACTACTAACTAAAACGAAGTTTACCTACCGTTAAAAAAATAATGTCCCGTGGTTTCCTACATCTGTCAAACTGCAGCGTATCGCTAGAAATTTACTTGAACTGTGGACTCTTCGTATTTATCAATCCTAAAATTAGACACATCGACCAAAGCAAATGGAACCAGCACAATCGCATTCAAAAATATTTAATTCTGTCTCGTAAGCTTGAGGACATCCTTTTTTCTCCTAAATCGATTACAAACGGTATACAATTTGAGTTTATTTGAATGCAAGATCCAAAAGTTTACCTCATTAAAATGAAAGGACACTTTATAGTGTTGCCCCGTAACCTATGGTTAGCTGCAGAGTGGCTATTTCCCAAATATCGGTATCAGATCGGATCAGATCGATATTAGCCGATAATGAGAACTGAGATATCTGTATGTGTAATATCGGCTAATTGCAATATCGGTTCAACAATCCGAGATCGAAATCTTGCCGTATGCTTCGAATTCACGGGCGACTTTAGGCGCCAGTCGCTTTGGTGTTGCCAGGCTGTAGGAGGTAGTGGGTATGGATGATTATAGGGGGCAGAATGTAGTTGTCAGTCACTTTGGTGTTTTCAGGTTTTAGGGGGTTGTGGGTATGAATAATGATATGGTTGCATGGGATTCTGAAATAAATAAATTACCTCAAGCTGTCAGAAGCGAGCCGAAAAACTAGCAATTTCAAGATATTTTAATAGACGACTTGTGAAATGTTTCCACGCAATACAATATGGGAATGGGTCAGAGGTGAAGTAGCCTGCGGGGCAGACTCTGTAGCAGCCTTTCAAAAGATGGCGCTCTCTCAGAAATCATAATACACCACCTGTATATATTCTATACAGAGTCTGCAAACCTTCGTCCAGTTTTCATTTACACGAATCCCCAAAATGCGGGATAGATTATTATTCATAAGAAGGTCACATGGTGTTCACGGTACTGACTATTCATGTTTATCATCGGCCTGCGACGATGCACATATACGAATACTTCTGAAGAAACGGTGACATCTTAAAAAGGCACGTTATTATAATGTATGGGCTAAAAATCGAGCTAATCCTTGCAGTGGAAAGTCAAGCCTAACGTGAGGCGTCATCAGTGGCCTGTATATAGAACCTCGCATGGACAAGACGACAACGTTCCTTGCTAGCTGTATATGTATACCTGTACACGGTAGCAGCTAAGCCAGTGACTATACAGTAATAGCCGTACTACACTGCATAACGTGTATACAAGTGTCTGCTAAAAAGGAGGTTATCCTTAGAAGAGTGGTCTTCGTACACTTGTGAAAATGATAGAAAATGGATAACCCTACTGCCTGTCTGAAAAGCCGTCACTTCAAATGTCAACCATACAAGGGAACGCTGGTCTCTGCAGTTCGTAGGGAGGGTGCGCAGACCTTTTTCTCAACGCTTCCAACCCTTTGGTTTTTTTTCCTCCTTATCTTTAGTTCACCAGGCCTATCGTAAAATGAACGTTCAAGCTCAACAGTTGTGTACCCGGGAAATACTACTACCAAATTTAGACACCAAGGTGCTGAAATAATTTAGAAGATGGCTTAAGCTTGAGAAGAAGTAGTGGGGTATAAAGCATTAAGCCTCTGTGGGGCCCTTGTTACTCACGTAATGACACTCGTGCTACACATTCGTGGAACCACTTCAGTTGAGTTTAGCTGGGGGCAACGAGCCCAAAAGATAATCGCCTTTTAATGGTAAAGCTAGGGCGAAATGTCTAATATATACGCGTCCATTACCATTTTATCCGCCGTTAAGATAATCAGTTTTCGGGAAAATTTCATTGCTAAATGGGTATAGCTAGCAAGGTAATCGCCCACCCTAACTTTTAGACCTCTCCATCATAGCGACTGTCCCCTTTCGAGTACTACCTTAAAAAATACCATACACGCTTTTGCGAAACACAAGATGTTAGCACAACATGTTTCACGTTTTGTTTTTTGGAAGGACTCGCATTTTGCAAATTTCACATCAAAGGAAGAAGAAAAGTGAAGAAAGAAATACTTTTCTTCTGGCACATGTTTTATATCAAAACTTTTGATGAATGCATTCCGCTACCAAAATGCTACAATGATAACACGATAGAAAATCAACACTCAAAATTTCAAATTCAGTTTTATCGAAGTTAGTAACTTATTAAGAGAGAAAAGATAACTGGGGCAGAATGAAATTGTTGTCTGTTAATAGAAACCAACATGTAAAACTATATTTGTGAAGGCAGGAATGGATCCAGTGTTTGAATCAAAGGTTGGAGGTTCATTCGCGAGAGCGAAACCCTCCGGTGAGTTCGCAACGGTAGATCAGGCCTTTCAGAGAAAATGTGAAGACGCCTTAACATACGATTTCCTGGTCTCTGGGAACCTTGACATCATAGTCAGGAGAATGAAGTTTTCAGAACATAATTTTGAAGTCTGGAAAAGGGGGAGGAAGGGCTAGGTCTGGTTGAGCCCTTACACGGGTCCAAGTCTGAAGGATTTACTGGGCTCTGCCCGGTTGAGCCCTCACAGGGATCCAAGCTTGAATGAGTTTCTGGGTGTTTGGCTTTGAGAAACCGGGTCATACAAATAGGATGGACAGCGGGCACATTTGTTTTTATTTGTTACTTATTTATTTTATTATTTTGAAGGTAGTGGTATTGCCTTTTTCGACTTCGATCTAATACTAAATTATTTTCAAAGAAAGATTCTTTTTTAAGTCACTGATGTAAAAATCTAGGAATTAATTTTCTTAAAATATGATCGCAGCATCTAAGAAGTTCTAAAATGATTAAAAATTTAAATATTGGAAAATTATTTCAGTAGTACTGCTAAAAGTACCAATCCATGTTTAAATAATTCTCCGTTTATATTTACCGATAACGTGATCGTTTATCTTAATTATTGTATACTCAAGGCATGAATATTCATAATAATTCATTATTATTTTTCACATTTAATGGTAAATTTCCGTTTGAGGACCAATCCAATCTCTCCAGAAGACATGTGTTATGTAAAGTCTACACTTATTCAATGCTCTGTCATCGGTCCATGCTCCTTTGGCAGATCAAAACGCAATGATTTAAATTTGACTTCGTTTTTTACGTCTATTGATAGTCTACGGAAGTCTTTCTATCGCCGGTTGGTAGACCTATATGAATGGTCCCGTGAGCTAGATGGAGTAGCTATTCACTGAGACGCCTGAGGACTTCCTCTTTCAACTGAAAAAGAAACAGAGAGGTTAAATTTCTGTTTCGCCAAAGTATAGTCTTCAAGGAAACATTGCAGTGTATTCTTAATATGATAAATAGCTGATTTTCCTCGTCACGCATCGTCTACTTTCATAATCGTTCATTGTGAAAGTAAATCTAGAAGACCACGAACAGGCATCAACAACTATTTCATATTTAACGTTTTCGTTGGTTTAAAATATGAATGTGTTGACGTTTGTTTTAGTTGAAAATATGTACAGGTACAGTACTGTACCCTTGGTTTGTCAATTCTGAGGCATTAAACATTCGTTCCAATAATTTCTGGCCAAGATAGCCCCGAACTTGGTCAAACAGCCAATCAACAGCCGTAGCAAGTACGATGCCTACAGTAGGTCACACGATGGCACCCGAACCACACACGAAGGCAACATGAACATGTTGATTTTTATAGTAGTTTATACCTGAAGGACAGACGAAGGCGGCACGAAGGGCATACGAAGGCTACACGACGTCGTATTGAGAGTACGATACGTTCGGAGTAGGTTACGAAAGCCTCACGTGACCAACCGATGCTATAAAACATTTTACCGACCGTCTGACCGTATTGCGGCTAAAAATACACCAACAGCGCCGCCACTCGTTATCAAAACAACCAACACACCACACATTAAAATTAGGCACCTAAAGCAAGCTATAATTGCATTTGACCAGCACGTTTCCCGTCTGTTTCCCGACCAGCCTATTATGGCCTATAGAAGGGCACCAAATCTCAAAAATTACTTGTAAAATCAAGGTTTTCCGCAGACTAGGAGTCGAACATAACAGAAGAAAGTTATGACTATATTTTGCTTGGTGCGCTCATAGCTGCATTATAAAACTTTTGACAAACCCTGCCTTGGCATACAAAGGCTACTACCTACTATACCTCTACTGTGTAGTTGCTCAGGACTGACTGAACGTGTGACTAAACCCTACTACAGGGTAGCGTCTGCTAGGTCCGACTGACTGGACCGCACGTTCAGACAGTCGATGTATTGGCAATTGATGCTCTGAGGCTGGAATTTTATATGTCCACGTGGTCCCATCTCGATGTCAGTTAGTTAGTTAGATGAGGGTTAATGGCCAAGTTTCCAACCGATTGGTTCAAGTCGAGCCGGCCACGGCCTTTTTTCCAGTTGGCTTGTTTTTCCTTACTCCATTGCTTATGCGGAGCATCACGCACAACGGCAGTAGGTTCCATTTTTAAAGTCTTTGGTATGACTCGACCTGGGAATCGAACCCGGGCCTCCCGCGTGAGAGGCGGATGCTCTACCGCCATCTCGATGTCATCGTACTTAAATACGATGGTTACACGAGGGCATTGCGAGGGCTTCACGTAGTCATGTTGCCTTCCTAAGACAATCATGCGGCTTCTTGTTTCCTTCGTATTGTCTTCGCCAGGCGAAAAATGTCCGATGGCACCGATGATCATTTCGACGAATTAAACACGAAAATGAACCTTCGCAAGGTCCTCGGCAATTTTTTGGCATGCCAAAGGTTTTGTCACAACTCACGAAGTTGCTTCCGAAGCCTGAGAAACTCCACTGGCGGTCATACGATGGCTTAAGATGCCCTCACGAATGTCCCGATGTTTTTACGATCAGAGCCGAATTTGAAAATTTCCTTTATCGTGTGTCCATTTGGTGTCAACTTCTGTTCAGTGTGACGCCAGCCTAAGAAAATGTGTAGTAAGGCATGTTCAAGCGCGTATCATTGCACGTTACACTAACAAACGCAGACAGCTGATTTGTGAACCAATCAGATACGCGCGTAAGTCTTCTACAGGCGCGTGAGCGGTCTACGTTGTGCGTAAAGTGTGCCTCATTGTTTTGCCTCCAAAATCAAGTTGCGTGACGTCAGTGTATAAGGTCTATTTTTAAAAAGTGAAGAGAAGTAGTGAAAACCCAGTACGAGCGAAAGTTTGGTTCTGCGTACTGGAACCCGTGACTTCTCAACGATTTAAGTAATCAAAAGGGAGAAAACAGACCCTTTAAAGCGGCAAATTGAGTTGCTTCATGAAATTCACCAAATTTTGCCAAACCTGTTAAGTTTTCTTCACATACTAATGACAAATAGTCAAACTTAAACAATCCCCACATCTTGCATACAAATAAATGTTTCATAAGTGAGTAATAAACAATTCAATTCGGTTTTCAAAAATTTTGTGACTTGACTTTTTCAAATTATGCACAAAACCGGTACAAGCCAGGATACCAAAAAATTCAAAATTTAACTTTATGCGTAACTATTGGATGGAAAACTTGACTAATTATGCTAATAATAATCATTGTGATGTGGTATAGTACCCTTCAGCACCCTCGTTAAGTTATCGATATCAACTCAATATGACCCTTTAAGTTTTTTTTTTTTTTTTAAAAAGATCTGCTAAATCCTGCAAATATATTATTCTGCTCACAAGTATCCTCCATTTTGTTCCTGTATAAAACACTGAATATTGAAGGTAAACCAACGAGTAATTCTGCATGGATTTAACAAATTTGTAATATATATATATATATATATATATATATATATATATATATATATATATACATGAGTCAATCCACGCTATATTAAATAGTCGCACAGAGGAAAAATGGCCTAAGGTCTCTGTGCGACTATTTAATATAACGTGAACTGACTCATTCATATAAAGTCGAGACGTCACTCTACCTAGTATATATAGATATATATATATATAGATATATATATATATATATATATATATATATATATATATATATATATATATATATTGAAAGGTTGTAGCTGGGTTACTACAAGACAGCTTTACAGAACTGTTTCGAAAGGGCCAATTTGAACAGGTCCTCACTCTTCAGAAGCCTGATGTAGAATGGTGTCAACAACGTTGAATACGTCCGAGCCCGTTGAACCGTACTGTGGACGTGTTCGTTTTTGAAAACAGGCACGGTGATTAGGTCGAGTCAAGATACATTACCTATTGGAATAATTACACATCAGATGTTTATTTCTGTGTCTGCAAGAGCTGATGAGTTCGTTTCTTTTGTTTAAAGTGGGTAAGGAAGGTTTTAGTATGATGAAGAACTTTTCTTCTAAACAGAGGTTGCAGGTGTTTGATGACGTGGGGTATGCCCGAGCTTTGCTTATAAGCTTCCATTTTACGGAGTGTTCTACATTTGAATCCTTTAATTTCCAGATGTATTCACTGAGTGCAGTTGCGTTTCTCTTGTCTTTGTGTTTGAAGCTAGACTTGTGGGCTTTCTATCTGGTTTTGAAGGTGCTTTCTGTTAGACCAACTTGTAAGTTTCTTCCTTGTGATTGTCATGGCGTGTTATACAGTGGCTTGGTACACTAAGCCAGTGTAAATTAAAACGAACACTACGGCTTTCGATCGACAAAGGCTCCACCCCAATTTTTTGTTTGTAGGTGCATGTAAGTAGTTTGCTGTTGCGTTTTTGCCCATTCCGGTTTGGGTTCTCGTCCTTTGTTTCTCAGTGCCCGTTTCTACGTACTTAAAAGCACAATTAGTCCTTACGAAACAGTTCTGTAAAGGTGTCTTGTAGTAACCCAGTTACAACCTTTCAATATTTTAGCTCCCTTTACAGGTTGAGCACTTTACCATTGACTGGTTAACAACATTTACGATTATATATATATATATATATATATATATATATATATATATATATATATATATATAGTAACATGATTGATTGGGACCATTCCTGAATCAGGATGATGGGATACACTGGTTCGAATGGGGGGGGGGGGGACTGCATTTTCCCTTTAAGTTGAAACTGTTGATTTTATAATAGTTTTCGTTTTGACCAAGAAATGTTTACATAGCCTTAACAGTGTGACGACAATAACAGTTCTGTTGCAAAACATTTTGTAAGGAGAGGGCTTGTTTTATCTGTAACATTAAGACAATGATCACATCTTGGAACAAGGTACCTTGGCTTTAGGAAAAACAAAACAAAAAAACATGCAAACAAACAAAAATAATAACGGTTATTTGAAAATTTCAAAAGTGACGTCACAAATTATTGCCATTTTTACCGCATTAGATTGGGTGGATAAACTGGATATCTCAGCACACAAGTATCCTGCGAGGATGGAAATGGGATCAAATGTTTCAGCCTATGAGAATATATAGGCTATATTATTGTTATTTTAGACTCCGGGTACAAATTAATTTAGCTGAAAGAGTCATGTTAGTAGCTTCGAGGTGTAACTTACAGTAGACACATATTTCTTCTCAAAGCCTTGTTGCAATGATTCCTGGTCTTCATTCCAGAATCTCTTTCTTGCCCTAGCTGGATGTAAGGAGACATACAAAAACGTTCCTATAACGATGTTTGATTAAATGAATATCAACCATTGAGTACGAGTCCAAGAATCCACTCTACCATTGAAGGTGTCTTACAGACACAAAGCTGAAACTTGAGAGAACGTGTGCCTCTTCGAAGCTGATGAGGAAGTAACACCTTCAAAGGCAAGTTATGAGCTGAGTTTAAGTTGTATTGAAAAAATTAATGTGGGAACCGGTAGATAAAACGGAGAGGTTCCATGCAGTAGCGTAGAAAGAAGGGCATTGTACACCTCTCCGAGGCCTTTCTTCACTGTTGCCCCATGGAATAGCAAAATTAAGTGGTATTTCGAAACTTTACACTTTGCATCGTTTCTCGATATTAGCGAAAGTTGTCGATATTACAAAACCCTTTACTAAGCTTCCTTGTTGTAGTCATATTTGCTTCTGTTTTATCAATTTCATCTGCCTTTTTAGGTCCTTTTGTATTTACAACATTTTATGTTTTTTAAGTTTTAAGTTTTTCATTTTCAGTATCATATCTAACATTTCTTTTTCTCCCTTCCGCTCTCGTGACTACATCATTGGTAAATGTAAAGAAAATTATATAAATAAATATACAATATGTTCGCCTTACGGCCTTGACTATCGTAATATAAATTAAGGGGGTCTTTAGCAATATAAAGTTTCTTAGAGAAAACATATTACCCCTCAACCTTTTCCCACTTCCGTGCTTATGCATTGGGACACCATAAAAAGAGCTCATTCCACGCGCATGATGGGAAACGATGTAATAAAATTACAATCAATGTGAGTAAAGCTTATTCATTTATCTCCATCTTGGTACATGTTAATGAGATAGCTGACTTTTTCAGCTTTGTCACATAAAATATTACTACATTTTGAAGGAAATATTAACGGTGCATTTTTAGATCGAACCCTCTCTCTGTCGCCGTCTCTCTGTCTATCTATCTGTTTATCTGTCTATTTGTCTGTCTATCTATTTATCTATCATGTCTATCCACAATTGTTAAAGTGCTCTCAAACACTCAGCGTTAGATGGATTTTCGTAAAACTTGGATATATTGGTCCTTGGCGAGTGGGCTTTTTGTGACTACCAGGAAGTTATGGTCAAAGGTCATTTAGGGGTCATTACCGGCCATCATAAGTGAGATTTTTTAAGCTTTTAAAAGTTCTTTCTTCGTACCCAGAGCACTTTATGATCCTGCAAGTGGGTAGGAATCTTCCTTGAGTAGCCTACGTTTGGGGTTGTACAAGGATTTTGGACTTAATATCATTTGGGGTCAGTAGAGATCAAAAGCTTCGTCTCTTAAATTTGTGCAAAAGGTGTTGCTATTCCCACACTGTACAATGGATCTTGATAAAATTTGGACACATTTATCATTGGCCCATGTGCCAGCTAATCTGTTTCAAAATTTAATTAAGGTGGAAAGGGCATTCAGGAGTCATTAGGGGTCATTGTTTGAAAATATGCCAAATGCTCCTTTTTTCTACAAATAGCAATTGATCTTCGTCAAATTTGGTCAGGAATATTTTAGTGCTGGTGTGCATGGGTGTTCAGCAATTTAAGGCAAAAGTCCGTCTATTATTTGAAAATAATCCAAGGCTGCTTGTCCTACAAATATCGATAGATCTTCTCGAAACCTTGTCACTGTAACCGTTAAGTAGTGACTCTCGCTATGTCCGGGAATTTGAGGTCGGGGTCATTTAAGGCTAATTTAGGGTCATTCCTTTAAAATACTCTGAAGGTTTTTTCACCCACAAGTCACAATGGATCTTCTTGAAATCTTGTAAGATTAATCCTTGAGTAGTGACTCAGATAAGTTGTGCGAGAATTTGTCATTTGGACCAATGCTTGTTTGTCTGAAATAAGTTAAAATATTTTATAAATCATGGATGCATCAGATTGAACAAATGACAGTGCCTCATGAAAAACGGCCCTATTAACTTCTGATTCAAGTATACATTGCTTGAGGGAATGACTCTGTTGGCATCATAATTCATCGTCATACATGAGTTGTAATTTACAATACCCCTTCCTTGTGGCTGCAAAGAGCTAATACCAAATTGTTGACTAACTAAAACTATATATTGTGTGTAAAGACCAGAATCTACTAGAAATTTAGATGGAGCAACGGGTTGTGATTTAAAGGAGATCCAGCAGTTGGAATTAAGGGTTGCACTGCCAAGTTAAGGCAGAATCCCTAACTTGTCTCTTCCATGAAATTTCTACAAGACTTGGAAGTTGATACAAAAGAGGCCTGTCCTCAGGCTGCTACTTATCAAGTAGGAATAGGGGATTTTATCCACTGCCACAACATTGACACTTCTCAGATTTTAAACATGAATCTTTGGACCTGTGGAAATGCATATGTAATTACATCAATATTGCTTTATGTCAGAACTGCTCTGTTCATTAATGTCGTGATTAGCTCACTGTGATATTGACTAGCCTAATGTTATAAAGATAATTATTATGATAATGCTTTGAACTTAAAATAGCTTAGCTCAATTATTTTAACTGGGGAAAAGGGGACATTTCTTTATCTTTCTTTGAGGATGGGGGTGTCTCGAGTTCTCCTTCCATTTTAATGTTGCGAAAGGTGTTTTGGTCATCTGTGTTACCTGCAATCATACCATGCGGTGGCGTACACAGGTTTTTGCCGAGGGGGAAAGGCCTCCAAGTTTGCCACTGATAGGCTTACCATGTCATCGTAAAGATGCCAAGCTCAACAATACAGTTAAAAAAATTGTCCAAATATTATTAATATCTTTTAAGAAGCTTGGAATTGATCACTGAAACCTCAATGCTTCTATTGCTTTCGAACTAGCAATTCGTAGATCTTTTAAAAATTTAGTGTAACTTTACTGTCACCTCTTTGGTTCGGTTTGGGCTACTGCACCATTGGTGCTCCGCTTCAAAATTCCATCTGGGTCAAGATTTAAAATAAAACACTTCAAATTTAAAGAACAAGGAACAGTCAAGACGATTTACAGTCTTTCTTGACAAAAGTCAACTACGCTGGGAGTTTTCCTCTGACACTAAGGCTAAATGACCATTTCAATGGGGGTAAAAAGCCACACGAAAGCTCAATTCTTCAACTATACATAGCGAAGGTATTTCAAGAACATGTAACTTTAAATTGTAAGGAAATAGATCTTATAGATGTTTTCATGTGACTTCAGCGCGTTTCAGTTTGGCATGTTGCCGTCAGGCTAAAACACTGGCCGGCCTCTTGATCCCAACCGCTTAAAACTATAGCGGCCTGACGAAAGGGATGGCCTAATACATTAAAATTAATGGGAATCTTTGCATTTGATGATGCATTATGAACCAAAATATATCCATCCTGAGACTTAATTTTTCACCCAGAGATATACTTAAACCTCAGAGCTTCCGGGGGCTGCGCCCCTGGACCCCACCAGGGGTCCATAGGTGGGGCCCTGGACCCCACCCGCTAAAGCTCGTTTTGGCACTACGCATTACCAGATCCGTCGGCAAAACATAATCTCCACCCCCCCCCAAAGATAACACCTTCGCTACGCCCCTGGTTCTCTATACTCTTTATATTGTTACCAAGTCACTGAACACATTGCATGCTATGTACCAACATGGGAAAGATCAGTGGCTGTTTTCAGATAATGATTTTGAAAGCACGATGTGTTAGTTAAGGATTGCACATAGGCCCTTCTGAAAATCGTTTATTAAAACTGTGCTAACGATATACGATACCTTTTAGGGGTTATAGTGACATGACCTAATAAGGCCACTTTCGAATGTCGTGCATCGATACAGTCAACAAAGCGCGTCAAAACTGCTGTCACAATCAGTGCGTCAATTTTTGATGCAGAAAGCGCATATAGCAAACTCCCTTGCTAATGCGCGTGAACCTGTTTTTCAAGCACTTGCACGCTAAGATATGCAGCTCAAATTGAACGCACAAACTGCCTACACTGAACCTGTACATAGGCTATAGCCTACGTAGCGCCTCTGTGGCTGCCGCCCCTTTTGCAGGCTGCCGCCCCTCAGTTTGTTTTTTTGCAGCGATGAGCTGAACGAAAAAACTTTGTCCGTTCCGCGGGGTACTGTACATACAGCTCTGTACAAAAATTGTAAACAGCGCCCGCTGGCCTTATTAGGTTACTTCTGATTTTAGGCTTGAGCTGGAAACGCTGAACTTGTCGTAATGGTATCTCTTGAAAGGAAAAATCTGTGGTAAAGATTTATAGCTCTCAAATAAGATCAAGTCTGCCAAAACTTTTTCAGGTACAAACAGATTCACATTCTTTTGTCTTGTTTTTTAAAAACGAAAACTTTCTTAGAGTGGCCTTGTTAGGTTGTGCCATCATACTTGTAAGGGTACGGACACACAGCCATGAGTAAGGTTCGGTTCCCAAGAATAACTGTGTCATGAGGACGGGTAGAAGTCTAACCTTTGAATGTGTCTCTCTTGCAAAGAAGCAGGAATAATACCGGTCCGCGCAGCGGACAAATAAGGGTACTGTCCTGGAGGGTCCAATACATGCACTAAGTCTAGGTAGTTCATAGATACGGATACCAGGCCATAAACACGATGGTATAATCGCCAATCTATAAAACCTGGTTCAGAAGTGCGAGTTGGGTTACGTAACCATGGGGTTTTGAGTAAGTGAAAATACGAGTCCTAAAGAAAATTCAACATGATAACAGATAATGGTTCAAACTAAAGGCTACTTCCTTGCTCATCAGTCGGCCCTATGGGTATAAGAAAAGGTACAAACACCTCAAACACCAATTGAAATTGCTGTTTAACGACTTTTATTCTAAAGGTCTTCAACTCTTTTGTTTCAAAAACAACTTGAAAACTTACAAATTTTGAAGACAGAAAAACAATGACACGCACTTGATTTAAAACATTTTCCAACGTAACATACATCAAGTGAACTCTTATAGGGCCCAGAGAGTTTATAGTCCAACTAAAGCTTATTTTAGTTCAATTTTCAATTTAACTTACGGTCCTCCTAAATTTTAATTTTCATGCAATAATTTTGCCTTCTTTACTTCACTTTAAAAAAAAGTTACTTGATTAATTCAGAAATCTCGATTACAGGGTTACAATAGTGTTTTGAAAGAAGGGTTTAAGCCAACTTTACCAAGTCTTTTAACTTCTCTGTTCCATGGATGCAAGTGTATTGTCAGTTTGTAGCCACTTTATCAAACTTGAAAGTTTGCCTTGGCAGCTAAATCGAGATCAGACCTGAGCGTGCATAAGTTCCAAGACTGACCCTATATTAGTCCTAGGAGTCGGGACAAAAATTTATTAATCTGTTCAAAGAAGTTGTCATGGTAAATTTTAGATATGTTAAAGGGAGGAAAAACAATCATTCCGGTAAAATTTGCATTTCAATTCCTATGTGTGTTTGTCAAAATGCATTAGCGGATGTCGTTATCACATGTTTAACCAAAAGTGAGCTTGAAGTAAGCACAGGTGACATTATGTACTCACATTATCAGCTCTTTTATATTATTCTGCAAACTTTACAATCATCTTTCTCCTTTATAATCTTTATAATCTCACAATTTGTTAAATGATTGCATGAGAATTTTCCAAATTTCAAACTCCGCCTAGGAAACCCATATCTCTATCTCTTTCAAGATCAAATAATGCCTTGAAAAACAAAGGAAAGTAACATTGCTTATCAACGTAAAGAGATTACGCCATTGTTCTTCGCTTCAAGTTACTTTGAGGGTACGAATGTAGTAATTTCATCTGCTAATTTCTTGAGAACCACACGTAGGAACTGAATGTTGTTTTTACCAGAATGCCTAGATTAATTTCTCCTTCTTAACCCTGCCGTTGATTGAAAGATTCAGCCCTTCCCCTTATTTGAAAGCCTTTACCTAATAGAGCTCTTTTCATTGGATGAGTACTTTGATGACATCAAGTATGATAGACATATAAATTCTTTTCTTTTCAAATCTTTTCTCTTTAAATCCAAGGCAATTCTGATTGGTGGATCTTTTTCACATGGCGTTGTTTACTACCGGTGCATTTAGGAAAGGTGTGGATCAGATGACACTTTTCTTAAAAATAGACAGAAGAACTGAATGCGAGGGCACACTTTTCAGAGGTTTCGTGCTTACTTATTAAACGAAAATTCGCTACTGTTAAAAAAATAATTTTCCTTGGTTTCCTACGTCTGTTAAACTGTAGGCGTATAGCTAGAAATTTACTCAAACTGTGAATACTTCGTATTTATCAATCCTAAAATTAGACGCATCGACCAAACAAACACTTCGCATTCATAAATCCTAAAATTAGACCAAAGCAAATGGAACCAACACAATCGCATTCAAAAATGTTTAATTCTGTCTCGTAAGTTTGATGACATCCTTTTTTTCTCCTAAATCGATAAGGAACATGATGTGATGAAAAATGAAAACGAGTCGTTTCCGTTGGAGCAATGATGTCAGGTGAGCAGCATGAACGTCATGTGGTTATCATAATAAATGGATGACGTAATCGATGGTACCTGGGAATTCCGACTGTATAGACGTACTCTTAGTCAGAGATAGTTTTGGAACGATTATTCAAACATCCGAATCGGCCGATATTCCCCATTTTCATCCTGAATCGGTATCGGCAAAGTATACCTTGCAGATATTACCTAACCGATATTTAGCGTCCCATACGTCATGAAAACGTTACAATATTTGAGTTTATTTGAATGCAAGATCCAATAGTTTACCTCATTAAAATGAAATGACACTTCATAGTGGTGGCCCGTAACCTGTGATAAGCTTCAGAATGGTTATTTCCAAAATATCGGTATCAGATCGGATCAGATCGGTACTAGTCGATATTGAGAACTGAGATATCTTTATCTGTAATATCGGCTACTTGCAATATCTGTACAACACTAGTCCGAGATCGAAATCTTGACGTATTCTTCGAATTCACGGGCGACTGTAGGCGCCAGTCGCTTTGGTGTTGCCAGGCTGTAGGAGGTTATGGTTATGCATGATGATATGGTTGCATGGGATTTTGAAATAGATGAATTCACTAAAGCTGTCCGTCATGAACTAGCTGAAAAACTAGCATTTTAAGATATTTTATTATGTTTTCTACATTTAATACATTATAATGTATTTATATCTACATTATCTATCATCTGTCATATCTACATTATAATACCAACACTGCTTTTCTATGTCTCAAGGAATCAGTCTAGTGAAAACACAGAGGCTTCCACCAGGCACGGACTGATACAGAGAGGGAATTTTCCGGCTTCGCCCCCCCCCCCCCCATCGGCATCACCTTTCTCGAGACGGTTGCAAAGCTGTTCTACAAAGTTTGTGATTGATTGATGCCAAGAAATATCATTTAAAATTATTTGATTTGAATTTTCCCCAGAGCTCCCCCTCCCCGGCTCCCATCAACCCTTCGTACAGTTGACACTTGTTTCTTCCAGCTTAGCATTCACGGAAACCTTTGAAACGTCCTGGATCAACCCCTGTGCACCCCCTTTCCCGCTCCCAGAAAATAAAACGGTGAAATGTAGACCTATATAGTTGTACTATTACAACAGTACAATAATGTTATTTGGGCAGGGATATTTCTTATTTAAAATGACAGGTAAAACGTAAGCCTCTTCAACTGTAAGGTCTGGCATGGTTTCCTGAAAAACTTCCACTGTTGGTCATTAATTTAGGACACGGTGCATACATTATTCGTTAAAGATCTTCGTTTATGGATAAACTAAATACCATGATTGGTTAATTAGATAAGCATACAAACTGTGCGTACTTGAGATCGAATTACATTCCTATCGTGTGAACACTAGATAGAACTTAATGGCTGTACACAGGAAGCTGCAGGGGCAGATCTTTCCCCTTCATCCCTCTCTCCGAACTTTTTATCATATCGATATAGGTAAATTTCCAAGGATTTAAAAAAAAGATTGTTTGGATGTAACTTGTAAGTCACGGAAAGTGCCATTTCCCGCAATATGGGAAGTACTTTTGAAAAAAAAAATTATCTTGGTCTACTACACGCCATCTGATGATGGTTATTTCCACAGATGTTGCCACCTCCCCTGCTGAAAAAGTCTTATCTACTTATGGACGGCCATAACTTCAGCACAATAGCTATCTTTTCTGTGTCGTCCAGTTGGTTTTGTGTTAGACCTACTTGTGGGCTGTGGCATAGCCAATCACAGTGCTTCACTGAGCCCCAATTCGAAAGATGCTATTTTTGTTCAGAAGCAAAGATGTGCCTACACAATATAAAAATATTAAATTTTTAACACTCGTTTTTATCCAGATCCTTATCAAAGAAAATTACTTCTTATAGCGGGGACTATTACAGGGGCATAATATCATCCGTTTAGACTTGAAAGCGTATTTTTTAAAACATGTTATTGCATTTACCCTCGAAATTTCCTCAGTGTTGACCATTTTGTCAAATTAGTAAATGATCTATTTTTGATGAGACAGTGGATAATTGGGAGAGGGGCACAGAACATAATATCGTAATCCCAGCAAGAAAGTCGGTGTAAATTGTGTCATACGAACCTATGATAGTTTGTACCCGAGGTGGATCCTTACTTTGTTACCACGTGCAGCTCTAGCTATCGTCCTGGGGATGGGTCAAAAGAGAGGGGATGTTCCCCTCCCCTTTGAGAAATTTTTGTTCATTTAAGGTGGCTTAGATGGAAAAATTCCTGTGTTTGGCAAAGTTTCGTACGATAATATGTCAAAATTCTCAGTGATTTGGAAATTGTTCTCATTTTTGGATATGTTAAAGGGAAGGGTGCGTTGTTTAAGTAGAGGTGACAGTTCTTGAGAATTTTTATTTATGCAAGGTCGCTTGGATGCAAAATGTTGCTGTCTATATGGTTGGACTGATTGCATGCTTATAAAGTCTCATTATTTAGTAACAGTCAGTGGGGTAGGTGCGATTATTCAACAGGGGGCCAAACATAAAGAATCAACTAAGCGAAGGAGAATATAGAGGCCGAGGACCGAGCCGGGGAGGGGTCAGATATATTGCTGTATACACGCGTAACCAAAATAACTCATAAAAGGGGGTGTTTGCGCGATGAGCCGCGTAATTTTTTCAGTGGCATCGCCAGGGTTTGGTGATTGGGGGGAGGGAAGAAGAGATGACGTCGTAATGCCACCCCGGTTCCCCCAAGTCTGCTTAAATTGTACCTTTTTTGTGCGCCCCTCTGATGATATATAGCAGTGTGGAATCCTTTTTGTCACTGCAAAAAGGTGTCGTCCTGGGAGAGGTCTAAGGGGAGGGGGTCTCCTCCTACCCTCCCCCTTGAGAAATTTTAGCTAATTTAAGGTTGCTTGGATGCAAAATAGTGCTATCTTTGGGATATTTTTGGAACTGGTTATATATGGCTGGAAAATATCCATATTTACTTATAACAGCAAATAGGTAATTTCCACCTCCCACATCATGCTACAAATTAGATTGAAAGATCCCATAGGCCCCTACAGAGGTTAGAGACAGCGGCGTATCTGGGGTCACTTGTCAGGGTGCGGGGGCAAAAGAGCATATTTACCTGTGAAAACTTCACCATACCGCTCAAGCGGGCACACAGGCATTTTTGGCTGGGAGCAAAAACTGGGACATTACTGATCTGTGACCTGGGGGAAAGGTTTAAGGGTGTCCCCCTCCCCTTTGGCGAAAAAATGTAATTTCAGAAGGACGTAGATTGCAAATGGTGCAATATTTGAGTGGATTTCAGCTTGAAAATGAAGACGAAAAGTAGTGATGATGAAAGTTTAACCACGCAATAGTAATTATGAAAAAAATCTTAGCCATCTTTTCATTAAGTAGTTGCTATTGGCCTCCTTAATAACTTTGCCTCATACAGTCAAATGAGCATCTACTTACTGAGAATTGAGATAATAACCGATCGGATTTGTCGAAGAAAAGAGACTCGCAGGTGGACTTGTGGAGAAAGTAATTACTTCTAACGATATTATCACATTTTCTCGGCAGCATATTTGAGAATATCAACAGCGGGCTCGATCGATGTTCGTGTTAGGTTGCATAATAAACATAGCAATGCTTATATACAGTGCGTACTTCTCCTTAAAGTAATGAATTGCTACTATGTATGTTGGAGTAAAGCCCTGGTGGAGGCCCTGGAGGTGAAACTCTGGCATTTACATTTTTTACACACCTTTAAAGGACCGAAATTTGTGATCAATTTAATTGTTTTGGTCAGCTGGTACGCTTCACAAAGGACAGACTTGATGAAAAGACGTGACGCCTGACAGAAATCGCAGTGTTCTAGAAACGAGGACCTAGGAATTGCTGGCAATTAAGGCTTCTGAGTGCCTTTTAGTAGCTAAACCCAAAAGTCAGTAAACCTAATTTGCGCCCCTCTTCCATTTTCAAACGATATTGTGAATTCCTGGAAAACGAGATTGCCCTTATCCGACCTGGGAATAAACTGTACTAGGCTGGCTGCTCGCATGTAGCTTCATACCTTTCGTTTGGAAAAGTGGGCGACTACTGATTGTCTGGAGCAGTGGTTCTCAAACGCGGCCCCGGACCCTGTCGGTGCGGCCCATGAATTGATTTTACGTTTTGAAAAAGTCATATTCGACAAAGAAAAACTTACAAATTAGGAAAAGGGGCTACTAATCTATGACATATATGTTTAACTTATATAATTTAGAGTCACTATTCGGCTCCTTCCAAATTCGCTTCCCTGCAGGTGCTAGTTTGCCTACGTAACAGGCTCTCCGACATGTTCCTTGATCAGTCATAACTAGCCAAGACTTATTTCGTGTGCTGTGTTGTTGACAATCATGTTAAGAACACGGTGGCGTATAGTTAGGTAGTGGTGCATTGCCGATTTGTAGTGACAAAGCTTGTAGAAAAGTTAACATCTCGAAAATTTAATTTGTGAATTGAGGTGAAAGTATGTGCAATTAAAAAATGTATCGTGTTAAACGTGTGTTGATTGGTAAATGAAATCAAAATTCCTGGAAGTCATCTTTCGGTACTCGTAGAAACTAAATCAAATGTAATCAGAGTGGCATTCCCTAACAATGTGTTTCGACATTTTATATGGACGCGCATTTTCCACAGCTCTGTTAAATGAAAAAGAATCATTCAATCAACTTATTACTTGTCGACTTTTGGGAATGCGGCCCTTGAACTCGACAGACCCACTTCTCTATCTGACCGAATTTGAGAATAATTGATCAAGAGCTTCCTCACATGCTGTCCACTAACGCAGGATAAGTACAGAATTGTTGTGACTTCATTCGTCTCAGAGAGCAGTTTTCGTCCGCAACATATTTAGTTTGGAAAACAACGCATGATAAACATCAAAATGACTATACTGGTGACTCACACAATGCAGAACTGTGGACAGGGGTAGCCCCAGGTGGGGAAGCAAAGAGCTATGGCCCCTATCATCTGGGAAACTCCATTTTCGTCGGGGAGTCATAATGGGTACGATGAAGTATGCAACCCCCCCCCCCCACAACGACCAGCCGCTGCAACGAATGTCTGTATTTTGTCCCGGGTAGGGCAGATTACTCAACAAAAACCGCAATTTCTCAAAGTTCCTTAAACAGTAGACAAATTTTCGGCGCGCGCCGCGCACCAAAATTCTAAGTTGGCCATCCTTTCGGCAACCATCGACCTTGTCGGGGGCTTCTGGTTACCGGCCGCTCCGTCGGAAAGCTTGGTTGCCTTGTCGAGCAAAGGCTGGCGCAACCCCAATGGCAGAGGCAATTTTGTGGTTAAGTGTGCGATATCCTGCAATCTGGAGCGCTTGGAAAGCAAAATTTTCTGACCTCAGCCCCAAGGATGAGGTCAGAAAGGGGGGAGGGTTCGTGGGGGGAGCGTTATATACTTTACCGTACCCATTATGACTCCCCGACGAAAATGGAGTTTCCCAGATGATAGGGGCCATAGCCCTTTGCTTCCCCACCTGGGGCTACCCCTGTCCACAGTTCTGTATTGTGTGGGTCACCAGTATGGTCATTAGCTCAGCTGAGCTATTGCTGTCGTGCACGGCAAACGTCTGTCACCATAACATTTGCGTTTAAGTGCCTGACATTTCTCTGATTTTCGTTAGATTTGGCTGAAATTTAGTAGAGATGTTAGCGAAAGTGATATCTGTATGCTGCGACTCTTTTCGATTAATTTGACCGCTATTTGACCTCGCGGCGGGAGGGGACTTTGTTGGAAAATGTAAAATTCCCTACTTGTCTTTCAGTTTTGCACCAATCTTGATAATATGTTTCATATAGATAGTTCAATTTGTGCTGAGCAAAAGTTGATTTTTTTTTTCGTTTCTGCAATCATTAAAGGCATGAAAACAGCACTTTTTGAAACAAATTCTGGCGAAGTCCTCATGTTCGGGAATACATCGAGAATCCCAGTTGTTATCATTTGAGAGACTGTACAACGAAACGAGGTACAAAAGTATACTGAACATATATATAAATGTACAGGACGTCTCGTGCTTAATCGTGTGGAAGTGTTTATGCAAAATGCAGTGTATTGATTTTGGAATACCGTACGTGGGCTACCCCACTATGTCAGACTATGTTTGCTCAGCTCTTTGCTTTCCAAACCAGGAATATGACATGAATAAGGAATATACCGTACAGCCTACTATATGGAGGCGTTACGGTACGTGAACATGTGGCGCTGATCTCATTCAGGCGTTTGAATAATAGACTAGCTAAATTGGTTGGATGGTTAGGCCTACTCGAAAAGAAAAACCGGACGTTTGAAAGTTGTGCAAGTTCTTGCGAATATGTGGCCTTGTGCGAAACAGTGGTATAAGATAGGCCTACACATTTTTGTGTTGAGGCAGAAACAAGTATTCAACTTAGCCTGATGTCTGAATGGTTCTAGGAGTTCGGCTTAAAGTTTAAAGAGAATATATCCAGTCGCCTCAAGTTTCAAGTTATTTGTAAACATTACCTTAATCTTTCAAATCTTCTTGTATCTCCTTTACAAACATTTTACTTAACATTTCTGGACAAAACTATTTAGTTTGAAAGGTAAAGAAATGACTCATCCTTCCTTAATAGCAAATTAGTTAATATTTTCACATGAAGGAAAGAAGCGACTGGCCGCGTGAATTGGGATGCCGGCGCGGGGTACACTACTTCAAGTTAAGGTGAATGTTGTCTAGGAAATGTCGTAAGAGGAAAGAGGAACCCACCCTTTTCTTTTAAACAAAGAACATAGCACGTTGATTGAAAATGCAATGCTTCATATGGTTTAAGCTTGACGGTTGTGCTAACATTCCAAAAATAATTTTCGGTTTGAAAAGGAAAACGTGCTTTTTGAAGGCTTGTGCCATATGTCAGTCTCGGTGCCTGCAGGAATTGTGCAGCTCAGGCTTCCAGTCAAGCGGGCCAAGGGGGCGAATCCCTCTTTGAAATTTGTTCGCCCCCTAGCAAGTTTTCAAGTTGCCATTGGCTTAATGGCATTTGTATACATTTGGCCCCCTTAAAAATTTGTTAGCCCCTGGAAGCCATTTCGCCCCCATTCAGTACCTTGTCAGGCTACGAGCCTGGTGCAGTCACATGGGCGTCGACACTGCAGGAACCGCCCCAGTCTTGTTCTCCGTTGCCGAAAGCCCCACCAAGTTGTTAAGGGGAAGCCATGGGGGATGATATTTCAATAGCCTTAGACTTAGTATAAGTGTGCATATTTTCCCACCGCTCTCTACGAACTGTCATCTGGCCTGTTGCGACACATTCACCGGTCCTAAAAGCGATCGACGATTTATACCTGGTAGATCCCAGTCATAAAAATGTTATGCAGTAAAATAATTTTGGGGGGAAAACGGAACTAAAGAGTACTCAGAATTAGGCACGTGAAGAATTTAATTTAGAAATTATCCCTTTATATTGAGCAATTGAGCAGTTTTGGTTTTTCCAAATCATAGTGGCAACACGTATTTGAACTTTTGTCCCTAAACAAGTTTAAGGAATATCTTTGGGGCAAAATATCGCTTTTAAGACCTTTAACCATGTGTAAAATTTCTTCATCGGAAGTTACCATCTGGGTCTAATTATGGAAAACAAATGAGGTCTACAAAGCAGCACACTCATAAATATTTATTATTTGTATACTAACATCTGTGCAGTATATAAAGTTAACTTTGTGTACCAGATTTAGTCTGTCAGAGACTTCAGGAGTTCAATACATATTTCATTGCATTCAGTTTATATTTATCTTTGTTTTCTAACGTACGTATGAACAACATGAGTTACAGACCCAACCAAAATATTGACTGCAGACTTTTAGGTCAACAGGAAAAGCTGAGTTTCGGCAACATTGTTGCGCTTGTTTTGATGTTTATCATGCGTTGTTTTCCAAACTAAATATGTTGCGAACGAAAACTGCTCTCTGAAACGAATGAAGTCACAACAATTCTGTACTTATCCTGCGTTAGTGGACAGCATGTGAGGAAGCTCTTGATCAATTATTCTCAAATGCGGTCAGATAGAGAAGTGGGTCTGTCGAGTTCAAGGGCCGCATTCCCAAAAGTCGACAAGTAATAAGTTGATTGAATGATTCTTTTTCATTTAACAGAGCTGTGGAAAATGCGCGTCCATATAAAATGCCGAAACACGTTGTTAGGGAATGCCACTCTGATTACATTTGATTTAGTTTCTACGAGTACCGAAATGTGACTTCCAGGAATTTTGATTTCATTTACCAATCAACACACGTTTAACACGATACATTTTTCAATTGCACATACTGTCACCTCAATTCACAAATTAAATTTCCGAGATGCAACTTTTCTACAAGCTTTGTCACGACAAATCGGCAATGCACCACTACCTAACTATACGCCACCGTGTACATAACATGATTGTCAACAACACAGCACACGAAATAAGTCTTGGCTAGTTATGACTGATCAAGGAACATGTCGAAGAGCCTGTTACGTAGGCAAACTAGCACCCACAGGGGAGCGAATTTGGAAGGAGTCAAATAGTGACTCTAAATTATATAAGTTTAACATATTTGTCATAGATTAGTAGCCCCTTTTCCTACTTTTGTAAGTTTTTTCTTGTCGAATATGACTTTTTCAAAACGTAAAATCAATTCATGGGCCGCACCGACAGGGTCCGGGGCCGCATGCGGCCCTAAGGGCCGCGTTTGAGAACCACTGCTCTAAGGTAATTACAAAATGTGGACAGCTGATGATGCTTTTAATTGACATATTAATAACATACAAGGGAACACGCCAAACACTTCACAAAAATCGTATTTTTACCTATTATGAACGAGAATCCAAAGGAACAGCTTCCAATGGATGTGTATTGTAAGCAGATTGATCCTGTTGTTTTTGGTGGAGGTCAAAGGTCATCTGGGATCACTGGGGGCCATTTGGAGGTAATCAGAGGTCATTTGAGGTGAAGTTGTGGACTTATGGATGGGATGGTACTTGAAGTAGTTTCCTCTTTATCCATTATAACTTTCTTTTTGATAATAACTTGAGCAACTTTTAGTAATGATTGATCTTCGAAAATAGTCTCATGACTGGTGCTGGAGCTTTCAAAGTGTTGTACAGCGAGTGCTAGCTGCAAAGTGATGTTGCCTTTGTTGCTTCTGCACTGGAGGATCGTCTCCTAGACGATTTATCGTTGAGCTGTTGTAGTATGTGATACGCCTTTGATTAGGCCTAGATATAGCCACATTGAAAATACGAGCATTGGAATTACTATAATGACTTTTACTCCTTTAATATTGCTGGGAAACAGGATGACTGAGTCAGAAGGGTCTGCCTTGGGAACCTCACTCAGCTGTTGCTCGATCAGTCTTTTTCCCGTGATGACATCATCATCGGTCTAAAATCCTTTTATTAAGAAAAAGCACCCTTATTTGCACTTATTTCCTTGATAATTGTATTATTCAACCCTGAAACATGAATGGGAACAGAAATGAATGAAATTTCAACATGTCTCATCTTTCAAGAAAGTTAAGCAAAATGGCAGCAATTTTAGATTCATGCAAATTAGGCTTTAGCCGATTATACCTAATACTGTTACAAGTGTGTTTCGCCTGAAATATTAAAGGACACCGAAACTACTTTTCCATGAATTTTTAAATTATGGACAAAGCGCTATTTTGGAGTTCTAGGCAGGAATCAAAAATCAAATGTTGGTATGCAAATCGTGTTGAAGGACGATGAAAACATGGGTGTCAACTTCATGCCGTATTGAACCCGTTAAAAATGTTAAATTTCCGACCCCACAAAATTAGACTTTCGTGGGGTAGGATTATATGTCACTTTTTAACGTCCAAGGCTATATCTCCATCGCCGAGGCAATGAATTGTGTCTTTCCAACAAGCTGTATCACATGTCATGGTCTGGACAATGGTAACGTCCATCCTTGAGACAATTGGTGTAATAGAGAAGGGGAAAGAGGTTTTTAGTAGTTTTAACGAGACCAATACCTTATGAACACCAAAATCACTCTTCACACACTCACGACACATGGACGAAAGTCTATCAAAATGGGGGTCGTTTTGAATTTATACAAATAAGGCCTTATGTTTCTGTTAGGAGCACACGAGAATTTTCTGCCAAGCGTAGAGATTTCAAGTCCACACGTAAATGGTGCAGCGATGTAAAAGGGGTATTAAACGTTGCGTACCTTGAAGAAGCAAAATGGCCGGCAAAAATCATCGTCCTTTTTGTTACATTTGAAACTCTTAAAAGAATCATGGACTACCATCCCCATCGTATGTTTTGGACTCTTGTGAAATGATAGATCCCTAACGAGGGTCCGGGCCAGGTCTTCCTTCCGTCGAGGTGATACTCCAGTTTCGTAGTTGGAGTACTAGTTGTGCCCTGGAAGGGTATGTAACACCGATGGCGATCAGTCACAACGGTTTTGATTTCTTTCTTTCTTTTTCTTTTTTTAATTTTAAGGAGGGCAAATTCTTCAATAAGAACTCAGAATTGTCCGAACGTGAGACGCCTCTAAAATATCGGGTGTGCCATTATTCAGGGAAGCCGTTGTTTCTGTCCAGACTTCGGGATAATGCACCCTCCCTCCCCTCTCCTTCGCGTGGAAAATTCGTGACCCTACCCCTATTCAGATGAACAGTAAGTTAGCTGGACTCGTTAAAACAACCAAATCTATACATGTTGACGATTGCAGAAACATCAGTGAAGGAGGTATGGGCGTCCAGAAGGGGACAAGGGGGCACTTGCCCCCCTGGAAAATCAAAAACTTGAAAAAACTTGAAGAAAAAGTAACATCAACTTTTTTTGTATGATAAAATTTCCAGAACATGAGCTTTTAAAATAGAAAATGATTAGATGCAACTCACAAGGCATTGGAAGTGCCATTTTTACCGATCTGGGAGGCATTTCGGCCAAAATTTTCTTGGTGCTTTGTTCCAAACTGTGGTGGTGCTACGCTTAGATAGTTTGCCAACAGGTTTCGCCCCCTGGAAAATTCCTGGCTACACCCCTGTAAAAGGCGCCAACATTTAGCAATTAAGCTCTTTTCTGGGAGTAAAAATTTCCCCTGATTTGATCAATTAAAAGTTTTGCCCCCCCCCCCTCACCCTCTCAATTTTTTTGTCTGCGGACGCCCATGAAAGGACGTAAGAATCTCAGCATCTAAATCTGTCAACGGTGTCTGTAAATGTTTCGTCTGCCTTTAAAGAGACATGGCTAATCCCGTAAATTTGGTTATAGTTTAAAGATTGATTTCAGTAGCCCAGTGCATGTCCATCCATCTTTTAAAGTGGTAGGAACCAACCAGGATTTTGTCACAGGGGATCCAGGTCACAATGTTATAGACCCGGAAAAGCTCGCGCGGCTCCCTCAGAGCTCAGAGGTAATAAGGACTTAGTGCCAACCGTAGGCTTCCTGGTGGGGTCCAGGAACAACGCCCGATGAGTTTCCAAGCTTCCAGGCCACCGGAACCGTGGAATATTGACATACTTGTGGGCATTGAAACGGAGTATATAATCATCTTAAAATGTCATTTGATGATCATTAACATGACCACAAGAAACACAATTTGATTTTTTTGTATATAAGTATGCTACATATTTAATGACACCTGACAATGTGCTACGAAACATAGATCTAGCTGGGCTCGTTAATCCATTTTATCCATTTTTGACGTCACTGGGGGCTCAAAAAATACAAAATCAAGTACTTACTCCAGCAATAACTATACGGTTACCTATACTGCGTTAGCCAGACAAGGTGCTGGAAGGGGTGATGGCTTCCATGAGGCTTAAGTTTTTACACGGGGCAAGATGTGAAAATATGGTCTAAGGCAATGGCAACTTTAAATTTCCTGGGGGACGAAATTTTTCCAGGGGGTAGACTTCTCCCCCTAGACCCCCTCTTTGGCAGTTGGTCCACGGGCTCGCAAAGTTGTCAGAGAATTCATTCAAACTATTATTAAGGTCTAAAATGTTGAACATACTATACCGGTGCATATAATGCCACTCCCTTCGACCTGAAGTCCCTGTCAGACACTCCATAGCTAGACTACTCCTCTCTCCATTACAAAGTTCTAGCTGCGTGACTGATGCGAATGTAATTGAGCTGTTCACAGCTAGAAGGTTCCCTCCCACCAGGGAGCTGGAAGACAGTCTTCCAGCTCCCTGCTTCCACCCAACCCCCACCCCCACCCCCACTTCATTAGAAACACATACGAACTCGTTTCCCCTCAATGATGATGTACCAATCAATCAATGCAGTCAATCAATCAATCAATCAAAAAATGTCGGATCCAACAGTCTGACAGTTGAATACCTTGGAGAAGATACGTTTTAAGCGTTTGAACCTTGGTCGAGGTAACTTCTGTCTAAAATTATGCTCTCAAGCTTTTAGCGTTTCTGTTATTAAAGAGAAAGTTGATATTCATTCATTAAGTTTGATCGAGACAATATATGGGCGCACGGTTTGTACGGTTTTTATCATTTCACAAGTATGAAAACGAAAGTTGGGGACGGAACGGGTCAAAGCACTATGCACGCTTTTCCCAAAACACAAATGACGATGATATTTTTTGCCAAAAAATCATCATATTTAAATTTTCTCGAAGCGCTCTCTAAAAGGAAATTGTCCTGAGAAGAGTGCGCTTCGTACACTTGTGAAAATGATGAAAAATGGAAAACCCTACTGCCTGTCTAAAAGGCCGTCACGTCAAAGGCCAACCGCAAAGGGTAACCTGGTAACACAGGTCTCTGCAGTTCGTAGATAATGGTCTTGTAATCGTAAAGTTAGCGCGAGATTATGCTCAGCAAAGGTGTTAAGCAGTGCAGTTGGGAGAGGGGGTAATACTGAAATGTCTAATATATAGCGTTCGTTACCATTTAATCTGCCGTTAACACTGTAAGATATAATCAGTTTTAGTGAAAATCTCCTTGCTAACTGGCATAGCTTATCGCCTACCCTAACTTTTAAATCTCTGCAACTTATCGAATTTCCTCACTCGAGTATTACCTTACAAAACTTCATACATACATACATACTTTTGCAGAAAACGTATATTTCACACATTCGATTTTTTTGTCTCTAAAAGGAAGCGCATTTTGTAAATTTAACATCAAAGGAAGAAGGAAGGGGAAGCAAGAAATATTTTTCTGTTGCCACATGTTTTATTTCAAAACTTTTGATTAATGTATTCAGTGACATAAGTGTCACAATGATAACCTTCATTGAATAGGACAGAAAATCAACACAAAATTACAAATTCAGTTTATCGAAGTAGGTGACTTATTGTGAGAGAAAAGATAATTGGGGCAGAATGAAATTGGTGTGTGTTAATAGAAACTAACATTTAAAAATATATTTGTGAACGCACGAATGGATCCAGGGTTTAACGGAAAGGTCAGAGGTTCATTGACAATGACGACACCCTCCGGTGAGTCCACAGAGGTGGATGAGGCCTTTCAGGGAAAATGTGAAAAAACGCAGTATGCGATTCCTGGACTCTGGGAACCCTAAACTCATAGTCAGGAGAATAAACTGTTCAGAAAATAAGTTGAAGTCTGGGGAAAGGGTTAGGGAGAAGGATCCACGCCTGAAGGATTTACTGGGTGTTTGGCTTTGGGAAATCAAGGCATTACAAATAGTGATGGACAACAGCGTATTTGTCTATTCTTCACTTATTTAATATTTATTTTGTTGGTAACTGTTTTGCCTCTTTCGATTTCAATGTAATACTAAATTATTTCAAAGGAAGGATCTTGTTTAGTCACTGATGTAGAAAATCTAAGAATAATTTTCTTAAAATATGATTGCAGCATCTTAGAAATTCTTAAATGGTAAAAATCTAAAAAGTGGAAAACAATTTTATAGTACTGCTAAAAGTACCAGCCAATGTTCAAGTAACTCTCGTTTTTTAACCGAGAATTTGATCGTTTATCCAACTGTAGTGCTACTCAAGACATGACATCTATGATAATTTATTATTACTTTCACATTCAGTGGTAAATGTCCGTCTGAGGACTATTCCAGTCTCTCCCCAAGACATGTGTTATGTGAAGTCTACATTTATTTAATGCTCTGCCATCACTCCATGCTGCTGTGACAGATCAAAATGAAAGAAATGACTAAAATTTAATTGTACTTTGTTTTTGTTTCAGTGAGGTCTAAAGAAGTCTTTCTATCACCGGTTGGTAGATTTTTGAATACTACTGGTTCCGGGGCTAGATGGAGTAGCTATAGTCACTGAGACGTCTAAGGATTTCCTCTTTCAACTGAAAAAACAAGAAATTAAGATGATTAGAAGTCTGTTTGGCCAAACTTTAGGCTACCACTTCAAGGACACATATGAGTATATCTCATTATGATAATAGCTAATTTTCCTGATCACGCATCCTCTACTTTTATAATCGTTCACTGAAAAAGGAAATCTAGAAGAACACGAACAGATAACAACTATTAAACATTTAACATTTTTGTCGTTGAATGTTTAAAATATGAATGTGACGACGTTTGTTTTAGTTGATGATATGAACAGATACAGTACTGTAACTTGTTTTGTCAATGTGATGACGGTTGTCTTAGTTGAAGATACGGAAAGTACTGTAGCGTCTGTTTGTCAGTTCTGGAGTATTCATCATTTGTTTCCTAAGAAAACGTGTTGTTAGACAAGTTCTACATTTACTGAACACACGGCAGTACCGCTTTGCGAAGGTAAAGAAATTCTTTTGATTTTTTATATCCTTGAAGAAATCTCATGTCAACAAAAGGGCCACAGAGCAGGCGTCTGTTCAAACATCGTGAGATAAAAACAAATAGATCAGTAGTGTAACTAACTGTGAACTAGAGGGTAACACCACCATTGCCACAAGGGCCTCCTGGTCCTGTACATGAGATGGAAGGAAATCGGGCTAAGCACGGCTCAAATAAGTGCCCACGATCCAATGGGACAGAGCTTCATTTTTTTAGGTACGGTAAGTATGCCTGCATGACTAGCTCCACACAAACATTAATACATGGGAGGCCAACGATCGTGATGTTCGTATTAACATGGATTTTGTATTGTTCTTGCATACGATTTTCGTTTAGCAGTAGCAATTGGGCCCTCCGAGCAAACTAACTCCTTTTTTTGCCCTGCAGACAAGGGCTTGACCCCTTCTTTGGGTCGGGTTTCCTGGTTCGTTCCAAACTAGAGCCCATAATTAGTACCTATGTTATTAACATAATTTGGGCTTCACGGTTTTTACGATCTCTAACCTATAATATCTCGCAAAATACACCAAGACTGTATAAGGGTCTTTCTATTTCAATTACATAATCATAGCACACTTCTGTAATGTTTCCAACATTTTAGCTGGATAATTGACTCTCTAAATCTTGTTCGTTGACCATGAAACATCAAGGGGAAACGGACCAGAGTGAACCGTCACTTTCATGGCAGCTTTTAACGCGGAAAAGCTCTAGACCTGCCCTAACTGCGCTACCTTTTATATCTTTAGTCTTTATATCTTAAGTCTTACATTAGAGAGGATTGTCAGTAAATCTCTTAGGCTCAACCCCCGCCTACATCGGTTTGTCAATTGCTGACACACAAAGTAATAAAGGAAAAATGTGACGTCAGTAGTTCCCGATGTCACCTAGTGCTTCCTGAGCATTTGTGCCTAGTAATAACCTTACGACAAATTTTCCGTACAACTTACACGGTCTAGTCGCAAGAAACGAAAATTTACATCCAAAAGGTTCTCGATTGACACTAGTAGACACACAAAGTAGAGCATGACACACAGTCGTATGGATAGGCCTACACTACGTGTCGAGTTCCTTGTGCCCAGTATCTTTGTAAACCGATAAACAGTGGAGAAACTAGACCACCAATGGTGTAAACTTAGACTTCGGCGGATTCAGAATTTCAAGCACGAAAGGCAGGGGACTAACTCCATAAGGGCAAATTCTGCACCTTCGAGCGCCACTTGTACGAACCCTCGAAAGAAGTGGTGGCGTGGTCTAAGGAAAAAACTTGAAATTTATGCACTTGATTGGTATTTCTGACAATTAGTAAAATAAACACCACATATTGTCAAGCAGCTTTAGCACCGTCTAAATAAGGTGGTGTTGAAAAGGGGGCTACAGCCGCGAAAGCCCCCTCTGGATCTGCGTCTCAGTGTAAGTGCAATTTTGGTACATTAAACATATTAGAAGGTGATTGGACAACACCTGGACAATTCTAACTTGGTGACATTCGAAGACGGGACAGTAAATTCTCAACACGGAAACTTTCGCTTGGACAATCCACCCAATAGGCCTATGCGAAAACACTAGGCTACTTGTCAACTGCCATTTACTGTCCTTCAATGGCATCTCATTCGAGCTGATTTCTTAACAAGAGAAGGGTTGATCTTTAGGTAGTGATTTTTCAGGTAGTCCAAAACCCTGGGTTAATTCAAAATATGTGTAATTCCTGATTTGATTGTATAAATTACATCCTGAACGGAAAATTGCACGCAAACGTCGTAAAAATCCTATATTTTAAATCGAAGCAGCATTTTAAAGCAAAGACAATAGCCTATTCTAAAGGAAATTGAATCGTTTATAAGCAACAGGGCAACGAAATGGTGCCCTCTATTATCGACTATTGTCATTGCTAAGTAGCAGGCTACACCGCATGCGAGTTTTTTTTTTTTTTTTCGAAGGGTGATGGAAATGGAAGAATCATGCCAATGGACGAATCAGCTTCTTGGAAATTGGCCGCACCACTAATTCCAAAATAACAGCTTTTCGACTAATTTTTTGTAATTCTGACGCCGGATTATGAAAGAACAGGTCGAATATCCCTTACCAACGTAACCCTAACCTTGATTCTATCCCTAAACATGATTTTGAAACCAATTTAAAAATTTTTGAAAAACCGATTTTTCCACCGCCAGGGCCTACGAAAAACCAGAATGCAAAAATGCATTGAGGTTTCGATGATATACTGTATGTTCTATTCCAAATAAAGCCATGATGTCCCATATCTTTCAGTCAATGGTCAAATGCTATCTTAACATGTTGGAAAAATACAGTTTTGTATTCCTATTTATTCTTGGGAATTCTTGGGAAATTTGCGTTTTGTCTCTGGTGACCCCAGATGATGATCTTGGGAATTCTAGGGAAATTTTGCGTTTTGACCTCTGGTGACCCCAGATGATGATCTTGGGAATTCTTGGGAAATTTCGCTCTTTGACCTCTGGTGAACCCATGTGATATTTCTTGGGAATTCTTGGGAAATTTTGCTTTTTTTACCTCTGGTGACCCCAAATGACCTTTGACCTCCACCAAAAACAATAGGGTCCATCTTTTCACCATAGCACATCCACATACTAAGTATAAAATCTATCCAAGCTTTCTCCCTTGAGATATTGTGTTAACAAGGTTTTAAGTGTTTGACCCCTGGTGACCCTAGGTGGCCTTTGAACTCCACCAAAAACAATGGGGTACATCTTCTCCCTATAACACATCAATTTACCATGTATGAAATCTATTCAAGCTTCCTACCTGGAGATATCATCTTGAAAAGGTTTTCAGACATTGATCTCTGGTGACCCCAGATGACCTCTGACCTCCACCAAAAACAATAGAATTCATCTTCTCACTATAACGCATCTACATACTAAGTATGGAATCTATCCAAGCTTCCTACCTGGAGATATTGTGTTAACAAGATTTTCAGAGTTTAATCCCCAGTGACCCCAAATGAACTTTGACCTCCACCAAAAATGATAGGATTCTTCCTCTTACTATAACACATCTAGATACAAAGTATGAAACTTATTCAAGCTTCCTAGTTTGAGATATAGTGTTAACCAGGTTTTCAGGGTTTCACCCCTGGTGACCCCAGATGACCTTTGAACCCCACCAAAAATAATAGGGTTCTTTCTCTAACTATAAGGCATCTACATACAAAGTATGAAATTTATCCAAGCTTCCTACCTGGAGATATCAGGTTAACAAGGTTTTCAGGGTTTGACCCCTGGTGACCTCAAATGACCTTTGACCTCCACCAAAAATGATAGGCTTCTTCCTCTTACCATAATGCATCTACATACAAAGTATGAAATTCATCCAAGCTTTGTAACTCAAGTTATTGTGTTAACAAGATTTTCAGGGTTTGACCCCCGGTGACCCCAGATGACCTTTCACCTCCACCAAAAATGATAGGGTTCTTTCTCATACCATGATGCATCTATATACAAAGTATGAAATTCATCCAAGCTTCCTACCTCAAGATATTTTGTTAACACGGTTTTCAGAGTTTGACCCCCGGTGACCCCAGGTGACCTTTGACCCCCACCAAAAACAATAGCGTTCTTCCTCTTAGTATGGGGCATCTATGTACCACGCTTGAGAGCTGTCAGAGCTTCCCTTCTTGAGATATCATGTTAATGAAGTTTTCAGGGTTTGACCCCCGGTGACCCCAGATGACCTTTCACCTCCACCAAAAATGATAGGGTTCTTCCTCATACCATAATGCATCTACATACAAAGTATGAAATTCATCTGAGCTTCCTACCTGAAGATATTGTGTTAACAAGGTTTTCAGAGTTTGACCCCCGGTGACCCCAGGTGACCTTTGACCCCCACCAAAAACAATAGGGTTCTTCCTTTTAATATGGGGCATCTATGTACCAAGTTTGAGAACTGTCACAGTTTCCCTTTTTGAGATATCGTGTTAACGAAGTTTTCAAGGTTTGACCCCCGGTGACCCCAGATGACCTTTCACCTCCACCAAAAATGATAGGGTTCTTCCTCATACCATAATGCATCTACGCACAATATATGAAATTCATCCAAGCTTCCTAACTCAAGATATTGTGTTAACAAGGTTTTCAGAGTTTGACCCCCGGTGACCCCAGGTGACCTTTGACCCCCCACCAAAAACAATAGGGTTCGTCTTCTTAATATGGGGCATCTATGTACCAAGTTTGAGAACTGTCAGAGTTTCCCTTCTTGAGATATCGCGTTAACGAGCAAAGTGTCACAGACACACATACACACACCCATACACACACACGCACATACACACATACATACACACACACGCCATCATGAATGCATAGGTTTCTCTTATCATCGAAACCAAAAACTAGCGCACCACATATCCGTTGTTCAGTCATAATTATGTTTGGGAAGCCCCAAAGAGGAGATGAGCAGAGTCCGCTGCGTGTAGTACTATTTTCATTGTTCGAATTACTCTGTGCAAAGGCTTAGCGAAATTGCAAACAATGCATAGCTTTATGTGCCTTGCGGAGCGGACGAAGTTTTTTCCTTCAGCTCATCGCTACTGAGGGGCGGTAGCCTAAGGGGGTGCTAGCAGAGGCGCTCTGCAGGCTAAGCTTTATGTAGCTTTGCTTTGGATGTAAACAGATGGATTACTCCGGCGAGTCCTGTGTTTGTCGTGGGTACATTCGCGAGGAAATTGTTCGTTTGGCCAATTCGTGCGCGAAATATAGAGCGAAACTGAATGCCAAATGATTTCACTTGACGTTTTCTTGACGGTCTTGGCTTCAAAACGCCAAACAAGTGTTTGCACTTTGGAGAAGTCGATTGTTTCGGACGAAAAGAAGGCAATTTCATTTCGGATTTTCTCCAAAATACTTCCATGAAATGAAATGAAATCTGCAGAGAAAATTACTGACAAGATTAAAAAGCAACTGGCACCAGTTGATATTTTATTTTTTGTTCCCAATCAGGAGTAAACCTTACCAACGTGGAACCGTCAATTTTCAATTCAAAATTGCCCCCTTAAAACATCGTTTCTCGTGATATCGATTATTCCTGAAGAAGATATAAATATGGACAACCCATGAACTAATGTGTAAACTTTCGGGCACAAATATCGAAATCCCTAGGGGACGGATAGGTTTTATGTCCAAACATTGAAAATAAGCTCTAGAGACGTCGTATAACCATCGATCAAAACAAAATTTTAGTTGTAGAATTTGCGTAACACTTTTCACATCGTCTTCAAATTTCAGATCCGTAGTTTACAGAACGGCCGAGAAAACGCAATTCAAAGACAAAATCTACAAACGCCGTGCCGAAAACCGATGTTTCGATCGCAAGTTACTTCGACTAGAAGTTTCCTACTCGAAGTTAAAACTGAAAACACCTTCGTGTGGCTCAGGGCCGGTTCTGAGTACCAAAACCCGTCATCGTAGTTACGCGGAATTCATCTCTGTGACGTATTGACTTTTCAAAGAGTTTATTCACTTGACTTGAAACTTTCGATCTCACAACTGTTTCCATCTCGAAACACTGACATGGCTTTAAGAAAAAACCTCTGGCTCCCATATCATGTTTTAAGTAAAGGGGCTTATATAATCTATAACATGACACCGCTCACACTTTAAAACAATCTTTTGGAACAATGTAAGCTATTGTAGCTTTAGCAAAATAAAGCATAGAAGAAAAGCTGAGCCCCCAAATGTCCTGTAAAGATGGAAGAAGATTAATTTTTTAAACCTTTGTAACATATATTATCGTAATTTGAGGACTTAGGTAAAATTAAGTTCACATAGTTATGTTAGTAGCTCCGTGGTGGAAAGCTGAAAGAGACCAACTCCCTGTATGGTGTGACTTACGACTTGTTTATTCCTCTTCTCAAGTTGCCATAACTTCTGGTTCCAGAGTCGCTTTCCATTTGTAGCTGTAGGTAAGGAGGAAAGAAAAAGAAGCTGCTAAAATGATGTTTAGTTAAATGAATAAAAACCAGTATGTACAAGTACAGGTATCCGCTTTACCCAATCAATGATATCTTCAAGACGCAAAGCCAAGAGTCTGAAGGGCTTAACTCCTCCAAATTGATGAGAAACTTACATTGTCAAATTGAAGTTAAGCGTTAAGGAGGCTACAAAACTTCGCATTTTCTGAACATTAAATCATGCAGGCTACCGTGATATTACATGACCATTTTTAAGCTTCTTGTTTTTGTCACATATGGTTTTCTTTTTTTTTTCTTTTTGCTTGTTTGTTTGTTTTTGTCTTTTTGAAAGATTTATTAATTTCCCTTTATTACATTAAATTATATTTTATGTTGCTTTATTTTTACTATTTTTAATGTAATTTAATTTTTTCTATGCTCTCAACTGTTACCCTCTCTTCCGGCCCTCTATTTCCTAATTTTACTACATCATCTGTAATGGTACTGTTAAGTGTGATATTAATATGTAATACACAGGTCTATATAGGTATTTCACCGACGTCACGTGGTTCCGCGTCTCTTTTGTTGTTGGACATTTTGCCCGACGACGATCCATTGTGTCACAGTAGTATCTATGGTCATACCGGGCGTGTATGCTATTAATAGACCTTACGTGTATGATGTCACAGAGCTGTAGGTTCTCCCTCGCTTGGAGAAAAATTGCGTAGCATTGCAGGTGACACCAACAATGCAGGCAGCTGATTTGTGCACCAGGGAATACGCCCGTAAGTCTACTACTACAAGCGAGTGCGAAATCTACGCCGTGAGTGCACGTGTGCTTCATTGTTTTCCTCCAAAATGACGTCAGGGCGATGTCAATGCATAAGGTCTATACGCCTCCCAAGCTCGTGATGTCATCTGAAGTACCTCTATATCCACCTAATGGATTTACTTTCAAACTTTACATTAGGAGAATCCAGAAACTTAAATTCCTTAACATAGAAAAATCTCTCTAATGTTGAAACGCCTTTGTCATGCATAGCATGAAGCAATGAATGAGACTTCGTTTAAAAATGTATGATGAGATATCTTTGGCGTATCACAATAACATCGACTGAAAAAGTCTTATACATATTTTCTCCGTCCATCTTGAAACATCTTAATGAACACCTGACAGCCTGATGGAGACTCTTTGAGTTCTGTAACCTTTAGTTTGACATAAAATTAATCTAAGCTGGATTCAGTTGAAAGTCCCACCAGTTCCACGTTTAGAAGTAAAATCAAAAATTCAGATTTAAAACAAAAAGAAACAATCTGGAGTCTAGCCACATCTGTTTATCAGTAAAGCTTTCATGATCTTGAAAAAACGTACTGGAAGTCTTCTTGACAAACGTGAACTGCAAATTGGGGTTGAAATGGGGTAAAAGGGCTCAAATGCAGACTCACTTTAGCTATATTTAGCCTTGGTATTCAGGTAAATGTAGCTTTAAATTGTAAGGAAATAATCCCTAATCATGTATGTAGCAACTGTAAGGCAAATCCGGCACATTTTATGAAACAACTTACTGGTGGTATAGCAGCATTCATCTCGCTGCCTAAAATGACAAATCAGAGGCCTTTGAGACCAAATGACTGCACCTGCCAACACATCAAACACAGTTGTTGGTATGAAGGGCATATATAAAATGATTACCATTTATTTAGGGTGTAAAAATTAACGAATGGAATATACATTTCAAAAATATATCGCCACTTACGGCAGTTATTGAAGGAAATACATTCCTTAGCCGCAGCTCCGTTTGTAGAACTATACGTACTGCAGCTAGTACAACCTGAGAAGTAATATTGATAAAGAAAAAATGCATATAATATGGGGACTATAGAGGTAAGTAGAAAGTGACACTTATGTACTCGCGACAGTTGCTCGAGTGAGGTTGCATTTTTAAAGCAACAAAAGTTTTCCAGTGAAACAACCACAACAACCACAAAGTGACATTATGATACAGTTCTATTAGAGAGAAACAGTGGGTAACAATTTCAATGGGTGATGCAGTGGCGGCGAAACCGGGGGCTTGCGGGCTCAGCCCCCATTGAAAAAAGTGAGGGGCTAAAGGTATGTTCAGCCCCCCCCTCCCAATATTTGCCAAGTGGAGCTGGGTACATGCAGCTTAGGACACTCGGGAAGTGCTGTTTTCGGCCATATGGAGGGTTTGTAAACCAAAAATTTTCTTGTCCGCTCCTCGCCAACTGATGGTGGCGCTCCGCTCAGAGAGTCTTAAGGGCACTCAGCCCCCAATCTTTTTTCGTTCCGCCGCGCCTGGGGTGATGAGTTAGAACATAGACGCATCGGAAGACATCTCACGTGGGCAAAAGTGACCGTTTTTGCCCTTAGTAAAATCTTTGCCTCACTGTTAAACAATCATTACTTGAATGTGGCCTTAAAACAGAATACACTAGACCACAGCACCTTTCTTATCTTTCTTATATCAATAACACCGAGGCTCTGTGTGAGTTCGTCAGGAGAGAGGTTGCCTACGTAGTAGGCTGTACGGCATATTCCTTGTGAAGCCTTAATTGGATACTGAACAAACCGAGTCATCTCCGCGGGGTAGGAGGGAGGCCTGTTTCTTCACGCCATAGGAGTACAAGACGGGGTACCTTTTTTCGGACACACATGTGTCATTCTTTTGTTCTCAGCCCCCAGTTGAAAGTCACACTGTTGTCTTTCGTCTTACGCGTCACCTTGTCTTTCTAAACAACAGTTTCATATAAAGTTATTACATTGCTACCTCTGAGGCAGTGTTTACGTCATTTGCTGACTATTGAAGTAGGCCATACACTCCTATGTAGAAGTAAGTCATACTTCAGTGTTTATGATAGTACATGCTTGACCCTTTTAGGCATTAAATCAACACTTTAGCAATCAGTATGATAGAACATTTCTTTTCTAACTGTCACTAAGTAGGGAGGATGATAGACAAGGTGGATATAGAGTTGGTTTGGTGGTTGAGTGAGCCTTGAATACTAGAGGTCCCCGGATCAAATCCCGGTGGAGCCACTTCGAAATTTTCTGGGGACTAAAATTTACTTCCGATTTACTTCTGATTCAGAAAGTTGTGAGCTTTGTTCGGTTCAGCTGTCGAGCAGATGTGCAGAGCAAGGAATAACCATCCCTTCCAGCCTTTGGAAAAGTGGCTAAAGACTGGCGATACACTCGCGTCAGTCGGATGGGGACGGGAACAGGATTGGCGGTCCCAGGATTGAGAGCGATTAGTACACGCCTGCCTAGTTAACCTCTGAGCACTTGTCGAAAAGAGAAGGCGAATCTCGCCGGTGTTCATCCACGCTCACTCTGGTATAGGGTTCTCGATGAGCCAATTGGCTTCCTGACCCTCAAACGTTAAACTTAAAAACTAGGAGGCTACAAATATTAGAGAAGCTAGAATTAAGCAACGTAGCTTATTGAAATATATATCTAAAATTTTGTGAAAAGAATCAAGTCACCAAGTTTGTCATCTTATTAGCAAAGACTTATTAATTTGTATAGTAGGTAGTGTTTCACTACGGCAAAGTTTATCTTGTTTCAAGAAAATGACATGGGTATAAAAGACGACGATACCTCTGAAACACGAGTGTTATAATTTGATACTTATAATGTTTTATGTTTCACAAATTCTGAGAAGCAGGCCTTCTATTTTGGATTCTCCTGTTCCTTCTTTGTTAAAATGTGGTGAAGAACAGAATAGAGTGGAGATTAGCCTGTTCACCCAGTCTACATATAACAGGTTTTACTGCATACTCCTTACGCCGTCATGAGGTTTCGGAAGCAAAAGTTAACAAGAGAATCATAGTTGAGTCATCCCATTCACAGATAAATTCCATACGGTGAATAGGACAATAGATGGAGGGCATGTGTGCTCTTCTCAAACCACCTCGCACCCCGTACTTCTAGTCTACTGCAGACGACCCGGCCAAGGTAGACGCAAAACCGCCCCTGTAACAAACCAGTGTTTGAAATTGTTGCACGTGGGCGGTTTTGAAAGTCATTTTTCCAACAGTGGTGACCTAAGCTCATGGTAGGCGCATTCTGGATTGCATGTAGTGACAAACTTGCGTGTGACCATTTTTTGCAATCTATAGACTATGGAGTTTGGAATGCAGAGAATTGTACCTAAAGAATTTGACTAACACACTTCCAGGTCGCTAACAAGCTTACCCATATATTCAGAATCAAGAAAAACTCACCACAACGAAGTAGGGAAAAGGTCCTCGATTCAAAGGCAGAGCCCCCGCCCTCTTTGGCCTACCCGATTTTAAGAAAAGAAGTAAACGTGTGACAGTTCAGGTCTAAATATCCCTATGTAACATTATAAAAGTAGTACCTTTGACCCTAAGTGGGGAGGTGGCTCATATAGCGAATGACCCTAGCGCACAGAATTAACTGAGGAATCATGACTCGAACCATAGAGCTAGCAACTACGAGAAGTAGCTCCATGCTCCATGATATAATGGATAAATGGGGATTAGGGTAACTAGTGAAATAGTTTAATATTTATCCTATGACTTTTCTTAACAAAATTTACATTAAAAGGTTTAGAACCATAAGTTCACAAAGTCACAAAGTATCTCTTTTGGCGAAACCCTGCAGGCTTCCAAAAGTCCCAATCCAGCCAGCCGGGCAAGCAAAATATAAATCGGGCAAGCGCAGTGCTCAGCTTTGTAGCTCGCAAGGCAAGTTGTTAGCAAAACCTGTATTTCCAATTAAAAAAAGACTGTACAGAAACGTGGCCATTAGCGTCCCTCATAATTACCGGTTTTGATTGGGCTAGTCATGGGCGTCAATCCTGGGGGGGGGGGGGGGGGGACGGAGGGACAATTCCCCCCCCCCCCCACACACACACACATTTCGCACATTTCGATGGGTGGGGGACAGAATAGCAAATGTCCTTCCACATTTGCGTAAAAGAGTAGTGTCGTGGCTCTATTTGACTGGCTTTTTGAGTGGAATGTAGGTTTGTTGGGCAATTGCTATGTGTCGCGATGCAGATTCTGAATGTAGATTTCGTCAGGGAAATCTTATTTAATGACGGAATTTCGGCGCGCTTCGCGCGCATGCGTCTCGGTTTGCACTCCTTCTCATGACCGTTAAAAAGGTAATTATGCATGGAACTATTCTGATCACAACACTTTCCGAAAACAGACATACATCTCCAAACATCAGTAGGGGCCTCGCATCAACATGGCATCATTCAATCAGTGGCGTACGCAGAGGGGAGGGCCATTCGGCCACGCCCACCCTCACTGATTCCGATTTTTTTAAGTTCCTAAAAATACCTAAGTTTTTTAACACAAATTTACTCCAAAAGGTAACTTATTTGGCACCAGATTGCATGTAAAGACACCGAATGTTTCAAAATTTTTCAAAGGGGAGGGGGACATCCCCTTAGACCCCTCCCCCAGGTCAGCGGTCACACAACATACTGCACGCCCCCCTTGAGAGAAACCCTGGGTACGCCACTGCATTCAGTCTATTTTGTAGCATGATGTGGAAGGTTGAAAGTACGTTGTCGCCTTTAAACACTTTTCAAAAAGTTTTTACCGAGCGATTCGCCGAAGTAATTATCGGTATAGATGGTGATTTTTAATACACTTACGACTACAAAGCATTCTGAAAACGCCCTTGCTAATCCTTCACACCTTTGCTATACTACGATCAGCTCCAAAAATATCCCAAAGATTAGCACCATTGCATTTAAGTAAGCAACCTTAAATTAACAAAAATTTCTCAAAAGGCCTTCCCTTAGACCCCTCCCCCAGGATGACACCTTTATATAGAGACAAAGGAAGGATCCCCACTGCTGTATACAAACGCAGGGGGAATAAAAAAGGTGCAATTTAAGCGCCGCCACTGCAGTTAGTAAAAATATCCAGCCAGTGGGAAAAATTAGAATTCACTAAATTATGGACATTTTCCAGCCATGTACGATCAGCTCCAAAAATATCCCAAAGGAAGCACCGTTTTGCACCTAAGCAGCCTTAAATAAACAAAAAGTTTATTTTATTTTTAACAAAAAGGTAGACGCCCCCTCCCCTTAGACCCCTCCCCCAGGACAACACATTTATGTAGCGACAAAGGAAGGATCAACACTGCTGTATACAAAACGCAGAGTGCATAACAAAGTGCACTTTAAACGCCTCCACTCAGTTGGAAAAAACATCCAGCCGGTCGGAATTTGGAACCTTCACACCCCCAAATATATCACCCTAGCAACGGGCCTGGTCGGGTCTATGATCTCCGACAATGATCCACGCTGCGAAGCGTTGTTTCAGCTATTTTGTGACATGATGAAAAAACATCTTGAAGTAATACCGTGGACTCCGTGTATTTCACCTGGCAGATCATCTATGATGGTCATGTTAACTTTGAAATAATAATTCTTATTAGAATAGGACAACGTCAGTCATCATAAGGGGGGAGGAAAGGTCCTATAGGAAGACGCCCCCTCTTCAAAACCAAAGGGACTGGTTTGTGATCATGTATGTCCCCCGTCCCCCCACATTTGAATACGGATTGACGCCCCTGGGGCTAGTCTGTATGCTGACAAGTGGGTTTAGAAAACAGATAGCCCTACTGGCACGTACTAAAAAGGAATTTGTGGAAGCCTGGTGAAACTCCATTTTTATGCATTTGGAACCTGGAGGCAATTAAAAAGAGTTCATTTCACTGTGCACGATGGGAAATCTTTGTTGTCATGCAGTCGCATGGACTGAACAAAGCCTATGCACATTTCCTCCATCCTGGTACACGTTAGTAATAGCTCATATGGACATTTTGACATTTGTAGCTTTTACTTTGACGCTTCAACCGAAATCTAAGCAGAACGCTTTACTTCAAATTCCACTAGTGTCAACTTCAAAGCCGAATAAATTATTCAAATCTAAAGAACACTATCTAAATAAATTGCATAATGAAACTTTTATAAGCTTGAAACAACGTATAGTCGCGATACACAATGTTGCGCAGTACATAATGTTGCGCACACCTTGATTTTCCTGGATTTCTCCACTGCAATGCAATTGTTAAGACAATTCCACAAATCAACACACGAGGTTTAATATTGAGTTAATAATAACGTAACATAAATGGGATAACGCCTAGCCTAAATGTGGCTAAATTATGACCTAGACTATGACTTTCCGCTGCCGTGCTTTTCATGTGCTTAAAAATGGGCACGGTCAACCAATCAGGCCACAAAAATCGAGATGCTCGTGGCTCAAACTGCTAATTTCTGACTCATTTTTGTAGGGGCACAAATACTTTTCATCTCTTATCTACAATCCATATTTTTCTGACATTAGGCAGGGTCGTTTTGAGGTAATCAGCAGCCCTTTTTACTTTAGTGCGCAACATTACGACACTCAAGATTTGAAATCTCTCAACGGTACCTGTAAAAAACGTGGCAAAATTTTCACCAAATCGTGCTGATCACCAGAAATTCGCAATTAGGTTACAGAAAAGAAATACACGAGTCGATACCCGTGCCATTTTCGATTATTTCTCCTTCTTTGTCTCCGCAATCTCCAATATTTTGCTTAAGTGCGCAACATTCCAACCCTCCTTGCTACTGCAAGTCTTTCTTGACAAACGTTATCTGCATTGCATAGGCCTAGGCAGCGGGGGCGGGGGGCGGCTCTGCTGACGGGCTAAAGCACCCTCAGTCAAAAATGTGGTGGGACGGAGTTTGCTTCCGTATCCCCTCAATTCAAGAACGATAACCCCTTATTTGTGCCCTCTGTAAAAATATCAAAACATTCCAGAAATTTCCCCTCAAATTTGAATCTAAGGACCCTCAAATATTCAAAAATTTTCCAAAGGGGAGGGAGACACCCCTCACCCAGGACGGCGGTCCGAAACAACGTTAAACCCCCCCCCCCCCCCCGTCGAGAATAGCTTCCTACGCCTATGCTGCAAGGTGAGTTGTCATGTTTCCTCTGACTCCACGGACAAATCGGCGTTTCAGTGAGATACAGAAAGCAAAATGCAGACGTATTCCAACAGATATTATACATGGTCTATGTATCTCAAGTATGTGTAGCGACACTTAAAGTGGGTATGACACGGCCAAAGTACGTTTCTCAGTAAATATTCTTTGGGTACAGCTTGAAATGAAGCAAATGTTTTCCCGACTAAACTACGTCCATAAACACAGTAATACGACCTTGTGAATTCCCAATTACAGGCCAGACTCAGCCATCTGAAATCCAAAAGCGAAAAAAAGTATGTGAGCGCGTCTCAAGATCGTGACGTCATTGGAGGCACGGTTAGTAACACTGTACCAGGCAGCTCACCCATCGTTCTACACATCGAGTCATGTGCATGCTAACGCGTGTTAGCAGGTACATCATTGCAAACACCTGTGCTACGATACTATACAGCAGCGCGCGTGACCAGTGACCACATTGTGAACTATGCGTCGTTGCGCGGTGACTGCTTACCATTCACAATAGCAACGTTACTGAACAGCTCACTGAGTAAAGGCGCGCTTGTTATGGACTGTCCATACATGTTCATAGCTGTTCTGTACAGCGCGCCCGGACCGCGTTCTTTTTGCACAAAAACAAAGCTGTTTATTATATGCAGGGAAGCTAAAACACGGGCGCATATGCACGCGAACATATTGGCCAATGATATGCTTCGAAGCCCCCAACATGTTCCGCGCTTTGCGCTCTGTATGTTGGGCGGGTATTGTGATGTAATCCTTTTCATGAAGTTTCTAAGATATGAAACTTTCCCAAAGCGTTGTATTAGTTTCACATCTAGATACGCGTCCTTACATAGCGCAGTGCGGGGTGCCGCCAATACGGTATTTCGGAATGAACGCAAGTAGCGAAGGTCAAAGGTCAAATGAGGGGAACCTGCAGGGAACGGACGAACTTTTTGCCACCGTCACTGTGTAGCTAGAGCATATACACAGCCAATGAGAGCCGCTACGCAGACACTCGGCTGATGGCGGGATGTAAACATTCAAAAATTACATGTACGTACATGTAGTACGAGATACGCATAGTGTATATATACTGTACACATAATTGTATGATTGTGCACGTACAAAGCGTTATTGTGCAGAGACAGATAGCTAGCTGCTACTCGACTCATAAGCCTCACAGGAGTACTCAGATTGATCACGTTATCGACGCAGTTTAGGGAAGGTTGTCATGAGTTAGGCTCACAAAATCTAGGCTATTGAGATTTATGAAAGATGATGATGTATCTACACATTTAATTTGACAATGGTGAGTCGAGAAAACGGGGACTTAAACTAGCTTCGCTCTAACGTTAAGTTAGTCCAACGTTAACGTTAGTGTTTGCCACACTGAAAATGCCCGAACTCGAAACGCTACCGTTAGGCCTACCAGTTTAGAATAGAAGAAATGAGTGTGATAATGATCACTCGAAAAAAATGGTAAAGAAAATAATTTACGATTTCCCTTCACTAACCTTGTAGGCTATACTTGATGAAGTTCTCTAGCGTCACCCGACCCACACCGGCTAGTCAGTCTGCATGATATGTGTGCATGTGGGCTGCATAGTTAATAACTGCCGTATACTAGTACGCTTATAACAGATATACGTACGTACATGCCGTGCACTAGAGGTACGTGCGAGAAAGAGTACGTACGCTTCGGTAGCTATGCAGAAGACATTCCACATATGTCTGCTTACAATTCCATGTATTTAAAGAAAATGTCCTGAAATATAGACACTAAGTTCGATTCATTTTAGAAAATATTTCAATTTTTGCACGTTTTCAGAAAGACTTTTTATTTCTGAAATTTCTTTTAACCTTTGAAACCATTTTTAAAGCTTCTGGAATGCACTAAGGTTCTTTTTAAGAAAAGGAGATTTCCATGAAAGTAGAAATATGAAACACTGCTGAAACAATGAAAACCCCTCACTTGACCTTATTTCAAAGGTCACTACGCTTGCGCTGTAGGTGATTCCGAAATACCGTATTGCGTCATAAAAGTCAGGTGACCTGTTGCGGCATTTTTCGCAATTGGATTTCTGGACGTTTTTCTTCAAATTCTATTTATGCCGAACTGCGCTGGTTTTAATTGTGTTTGAGATGATACTTTTACAATACTGTACCCAATCATGCAATACACAAAAGTTATTTTGGCCGTGTCATGCTCACTTTAAAACAACCTTAAAGCCTAACTATATCCATGAAATGAAAACATGATCGTAGTAGCTTAGAAATTCCAAATTCGATATTTTTGAGGCAATACGTACAAACCTGCTTGCATACCAAACATTGGCTTCGGATGGAGCAGGGAGCTGCCACTCCGAGTGACAGCTCGCTGGCTGGAGGGCATGTACATTCTGATCTTCCATTTACGGTTGTCATAATGGGGCTGCCCGGCGTTTTCGTCTTACCAACAGAGGGCGCTCTCATATGGTTCCTACTAAAGTCCCTTTATACGATATACCATATAGGAACCCTAGTTCCTACAAAGATATTACAAACATAGATCACCCAATCCGGACAGTATATCATGTAAAAAAAAGTTATATTATGCATGAGATCCAAGTCTCGAGACGCGAATGTGATACAAAACGGAACAAAACGTAAGGATTTGGTGCATAGATACTATTAAACTCCTATACGTACACTGTAAGACGCGCTGACTCTGCTGACTCGGGGCGGAAGTGTGGATTTGATATGTGCGTCGTTCTGTTCGGTGATCTGCGTACAAAACTAAGGACGCGTTACAGAAAATTCCATTGTTAAAAGAGTTGACGTGTGTGCACATTAAGAACGCGTTCTATACGCGCGTAATACATTTCTTGGAGATTTTCCGGAATAATTGACTCAATACTGCGCTCTTGGAAAACGAACGCTTTGGTTGCTTTTCCGTTGTTAGCGCGTAAAAATTTAAATGCGTGTATTATGAAGTGCGCTAGTGAAGATACCATAGAAACAGACCAATCAGTAGGTGAACTTCAAACCAGTCACTGTGCGCTCATATTCAAAAGTACTGGAGGAAGAGAAAAGTGTCCCATGTAAGTGGAATTTATTGAGGAATGATGCTTCGTAGTACAACTACCGGGCTATAGCCGAGCGACCTATCTTTGACTCTTGCTGCAGTGAGTTGGCTACTAGGCTGCTACTGATACTAGGTCCATATTAGGGATGTAGTCTTCTTTTCTTCTGGGTAACATGTTAACTCTCCTGATAATTATCCCTTGTTTACCTTTGGGTACTGCCCAGGAACAATGCTTTGCGGCGTACTGAAACCGGGGAGCCCTTTAACATTAAGCTTCAACAGCAACTTATGAGAGAGTACGTAGGCCTAGACGTAATAAGCGATGTTTTGTTTACAATTTTCGCCGTCGCGATTACGTTTCGCGCAACTGGTAGGAACCATATGAGAGCGCCCTCTCTTAATTTTTACTCGGCCGGGCAGCCCTATAGAGCTTATGCACCTACGTCACGTTTGTCTGTTTTTCCATCCAGGCGTACATTGTGCAACAATTGTTACTAAGGTGCTATCGTGAGCGCGTATATTTAACACACCTACTAAGTATGGCAGTTCCATCCAGTAAGCCAAATTGAAACGCGCTGACGTCACGTGCATAAGCTCTATTGGATACCTTGCCGAAGGCAAAAGGAATCTATGCAACAGCGTGTGCGAGTGTGTTTGTGTGTGCGTGCGCGTGCGCGTGCGCGTGTGCGTGTGCGTGTGTGTTTGTTTGGGACGCTTCGATTGTAAACACGATATCTCAGGACAGCAATGATGGGTACTTTTCAAGCTTGGTATTCAGATTCGCCGTATTAAGATGCTTTTTGGTGAAGGTTGAAGGTCAATTGAGGTCACCTGAGGTCAGAAACCCAACTGTTGTAAATACGATATTTGAACATACGAATGATGGATACCTTTAATAATTAGTATGCAGATTTAACACACTAAGATGAGTAACCGCATCGTTTTTGGTCGAGGTCAGACATCACCTGAGATCACCAAAGGTGAAACTACGAAAACCTTGTACTGTAAACTGCTTGTAAACACAATATCCCAAGATAGCAATGATGGGCAAGTTTCACACTTAGTGTACAGTTTTCTTATTAAGAAAAAGGTTTCTATTGGTTTTGATTTCAAAAACAAAAAATCTTGAAAAATGACATTTCGAGATAGGAACAGTGGATACTTTTAATACTTAGTATATACATTTGTCATGTTCAAAAAGTATAAGGTGTCGTTTTTGGTGAAGGACAAAGTTCATTTGAGGTCACCGGGTGTGAAACTTCGAAAACTTGTTAAACTGCTTCCAAACACTAAAATAATAACATTGAGGGATCTCATACTTAGCATGTAGATGCTATATAATAAGTTCAAGGACCTTACTGTTTTTTGATGGTCAGAGATCGTATAAGGTCACCAGAGGTCAATCGGTAAAAATCTTGTAAACATGATATCTCACGACCTTGAACCTTTATGAATCTCACAGTAAGCATTAGGATATTCCACAGTATTTGCCAAGCCTCTTTTCATGAAGGTCAAAGGTCAGTTGAGGTCGCCAGAAGTGAAGTTGTGAAAAACTAACACATTTTCAGGAATATCACACTTAGCATGTATATAGGCTGCTCTACATTTAACCAAAGACCCCACTGCTTTTGGTGGGGGTAAAAGGTAATTTGAAAGTTAAATTGTGAAAAACTCGTTAACATGATATTTCAAGAATCCTTTGAGGGATCTCTCGCTTAACATGTAGACGCTCCACAGTGAGTTCAAGAAGAGTACTGATTTTTTGGTGGTGGTCAAAGGTCATCTGACGTCACCACAAGTCAAAATTATGAAAAAAACTTACAAACATGTTTACTCAAGAAGGATAACTTGGAGGGTCTCATACTTTGCATGTAGATGCTCCATATTAAGTTTAAAAGTATCACACAGTGTGGCAGAGGTCAAAGGTCATGTTCGGTTACCTGAGGTCAAATGTTACAACTTTGAAAGTACAGTTTATATCATATACTACCGGCATTAACAGCACATGTCAAGGTCTTTCATCCTACACGGCACAGCCCGGCACAGCCCGGCACAGCCCGGCACAGCCCGGCACAGCCCGGCACAGCCCGGCACAGCCCGGCACAGCCCGGCACAGCCCGGCACAGCCGGCACAGCCCGGCACAGCCCGGCACAGCCGGCACAGCCCGGCACAGCCCGGCACAGCCCGGCACAGCCCGGCACAGCCCGGCACAGCCCGGCACAGCCCGGCACAGCCCGGCACAGCCCGGCACCCCCCCCCCCCCCAGCAGCTCAGACTAAAAGATCTTGACATGTACTATTTCTTTAGGCAAGGAACCATAGAACGGACGTTCTAGTTAGTGAAATATTCATTTCCTTCAAAGATAAATATGTCCCTTACCGCATTCATACATTTCAAAACATCTTCTCAAAGCTTCTGTGTCGCGATACTCCTCACAGGTGGCGCAATCTGGGTAGAAATGGTTAACGAGAGAAATGGATTAATATGGTTCCTTTACGTGGTGCAAGACGAACTGGAATATACCGTTTCCCTTTCGCCCCCATAAGTTGAAACGACCAAAGTATTATTGCATTTTCAAAAGGTCTGTACGAAAGTAAACTAAGTAAACCCTACAAAGTGCTTGAAAGTGGATCACCGAAATTTCGACAACGTGGGACGGAAGGGGGCGCTTTGAAACCTCCGAACCAAAGATATTACAAGCATAGAATCCAAACTTAAAATGGCGCGTTGACTCCTCATGGAGGCCAAAATATCGGGGCGGAAGTGCTGATCACTGCTCAGTCGTTTTGAAAACAAACAAGCAAATGAATGTCTTACAAAAGTATTAATACTTGTTATTTCGGAATGTTGTTGACTGAAGAAGTACTACGTCTCAATAAATTCCACTTGAACAAGAATAACTTATTTCTTCAACGCGGCATTCCATGTATTTACACTTGAATATGAACGCACAATGACTGGTATTGCACGTTCATGGACATTCATTGGTCAGTTTCTATGGTATCTTCAAGTGACGCACTTTTATATGCGCGTTCAATTACTTACGCGCTTACAACGGGAAAGCAACTAGCGCGTTTGTTTCCAGAGCGCGCAGAACTGTGCGTCAAGTATTCCGATAATACACAGAGAAATGTCTTCTGCGCGTATAGAACGCTTTGTAAAAGTGCTCGCACGCTAACCTCTTTTAACAATGAAATTTTCTGTAACGCGTTCTTATTTTTGTACGCAGATCGCGGAATATAACGACGCGCATATCAAATTCACACTTCCGCCCCTATATATGCGTCTCCATGAGGAGTCACTGAGCGTAACAGTGTAGGTATAGGAGTTTGGAATCTATGCTTATAGTATCTTTGCTCCGAACCTCTATCAAATATGACCACATCTCTGAGTATTGACAATTGTGGACTGCATTTCATTCGACATAAATTCAAACAATAGCTTCACTCTGGCTGGTCAGTGATGACTGTACTGTCTTTTTGTGTTCCCAGTTGCTCACACAGTCATGTGTTGATGTTACATTGACTGAGTAATTTGAACTCTGTACAATCCACTGTAGGTTTGTCTGGGAGGTTTAGTAGACAGGTAGTTTTTAATTGAAGTAAATTGGCGAAGGGGATATAGAAATAAACTTTGTAGGGAGAATTTTTACTATTAGGACAAGAGCGTAAGACTTACTAAGACAGAGAATCTGTGTAAGTAGCATTATGCGATTCAAGGCCTTTTCCACAGGCGCCATTGCAGAGCGGAGCACTGGCACGTACAGTGTGAGGGCTAAGGGGCACTTCACAGGGTCCATGGCTGGTCCCAGAGTAACACCCGCGAGCTCTGGGGGATTTAAAATGGTGATACTGCTAGGATAAGGCCTTTCGCTGACCAAATGGCAGTAAAAGCCATGGGCGAAGGAACCCAAGATGATTTGGGGGGCTGGAACGACTTGCCCGAAAATATACCCAAAAATTTCAGTGCGCTCTACTCCCGTTCAACACGTTAAAGTACATATCATATAGGCAGGCATCGGAAATCACACAGCATGCCCATTACATAGAATCATTTGCAGTGTTACTACCTTTCATATTGGTTAAAAATTTGGGGAAGTCGTAATAATAATAATAATAATAATAATAATAATAATAATAATAATAATAATAATAATAATAATAATAATAATAATAATAATAATAATAATAATAAAAAAAAAAAAAAATAATAATAATAAATAATAATAATAATAATAATAATAATAATAATATAATAATAATAATAATAATAATAATAATAATAATAATAATAATAATAATAATAATAATAATAATAATAATAATAATAATAATAATAATAATAATAATAATAATAATAATAATAATAATAATAATAATAATAATAATAATAATAATAATAATAATAATAATAATAATAATAATAATAATAATAATAATAATAATAATAATAATAATATAATAATAATAATAATAATAATAATAATAATAATAATAATAATAATAATATAATAATAATAATAATAATAATAATAATAATAATAAGCGTGGATACCTACTTAGGGCGACAGTTACATTGACTTGTGTACAAAAATTTGAATTTTTCTAACCCTAACCCTAACCCTACCCCTAACCCTACCCTAACCAAATTTTGTAGAGATACATTCTAGAGGAGGACGAACAATTTAAGCCTATTTCCGACAAAAAATTATTTTTTAATCTAGTACCTGAAAAAAAAGGCGACACATAAACTGTCGCCTTAATTCCAAGTGTCGCCTTAATGTTGTTGAATTAGCATGAACTGTCGCCTTAAGGTGGAATCCATGCGGATAATAATAATAATAATAATAATAATAATAATAATAATAATAATAATAATAATAATAATAATAATAATAATAATAATAATAATAATAATAATAATAATAATAATAATAATAATAATAATAATAATAATAATAATAATAAATAATAATAATAATAATAATAATAATAATAATAATAATAATAATAATAATAATAATAATAATAATAATAATAATAATAATAATAATAATAATAATAATAATAATAATAATAATAATAATAATATTAATAATAATAATAATAATAATAATAATAATAATAATAATAATAATAATAATAATAATAATAATAATAATAATAATAATAATAATAATAATAATAATAATAATAATAATAATAATAATAATAATAATAATAATAATAATAATAATAATAATAATAATAATAATAATAATAATAATAATAATAATAATAATAATATTATATTAATATTCATTATTCTCTTGAACTGGGTCTGCCACCAAACCATGAAGAGACTAGCCAGTTCACCTGCCAGCCCTACTCCAATGGCTGCTCCTTCTGTTTGTCTCAACATTTTGCCATCAAATACACATATGTGGTTATACAATATCTCCTATAAGGTAGATTTTATGGCCAGGATAATAAGCTGTTTGGTCTCCCCATCATTGGGTTTCCTACTTGGTCTAGCACTGATGAAAACACAAGGTGGGGACCATGGAACAGACCAAGTAGGAAACCCAATGATGGGGAGACCAAACAGCTTATTATCCTGGCCATAAAAACTGGCTAGTCTCTTCATGGTTTGGTGGCAGACCCAGTTCAAGAGAATAATGGAGAGGGCGATGATTGAGTTGTTGCTGTTTACAAGGTATGTAGATGATATTGTGATAGTAATGCGACATGGGATTGAACAGCACACGGATGAGGAAATGATGAAAAAGATACAGGTTCTAGCTAACACCATACACCCTTCCATACAGGTAACAGTAGATTACCCAAGTAAAAATAGCAATGGAAGGATGCCAGTACTAGACCTTAATGTGTGGATGAAAGAGGTAGAGGTTAATGGACAGAAGGTGAGAAAGATTGTACACTCTCATTATATGAAACCCATGGCAACTAGATATGTTGTTCACCGTGATTCTGCCCTCCAACTGAAATCGAAGATCAGCATTTTGGTAGCAGACCTGGTAAGGGTGATGAGGAATGTTTCTCCTCTTTTAGAGGAGAGTGAGCTCAGGGAGCATGTGCAGTACTATATACATAGGATGCAGTACAGCGGGTACTCAGTAACTGAGAGGGAAGAGGTGTATGCCAGAGCTAAGAAGAAATTCGATGAGATGCTCAGGAAAGACAGAGAAGGGACGGTCCCCCTGTATAGACCCAAAGAATGGAAAAGAGAAATGAGAGATGAAGAGAAAAACAACAAAAAAATGAATTGGTTTAGAAAAGGTGATTACGAGTCAGTATTATTCATTGATGCAACCCCTAACAGTGAATTGGCAAGAGAATGCAGGAAGATTTACAAAGAGTGTGGTCTAAAAGTAAAAGTGGTGGAGAAAACTGGAACATCTGTGAAGAGTATGTTGGTAAAATCAAATCCCTTCAAAAGACAAGGAAAATGTGGTATGGGTGAAGAATGTGAGGTATGTGATGATACAGAAGGAGAGGTGGACTGTAAGAGGAGAGAAGTAGTGTGCGAAATAAAATGTAGAGACTGTGATGGAGCAAGGGGAAGGTATATTGGTGAATCTGCCAATAGTCTTCAAGAAAGATATAAGCAACACAAAGAAAAGCTAAAAACAAGGAGTAAAGACTGTATTTTGGAAACACATGAAAGAGCACCACGGTGGTAAACTGACCAATTTAGAGGTAAAAATAATAGGGAGCTACCCATTTGATGCAACCTTACGTCAAGTTAGTGAAGCGGGGTATATAAGAGAAACCATCCCTGACTTAAACACCAAAGAGGAACACAGAGCAAATACCCCAAGACCTAGAAACATCAGTATACAGTGACCCTTGCACAGCTGACCTTTTTAACTGTTTTATCTTTTAAATTGATTGCTTTGGCATTGAACTTCCTTCACTACCAATGCCAATCTCTGCTGAATGGAAGTTCAACCAAGCATGACTTAAAACCTTCTCCATGTGTATCTGTATGTGTGTGTGTGTGTGCTCTGAATAGCACAGCGCTACTGTTGTCAGTGTTTCCAGAGGAGACAGAAGGGGAGCCTTACAGCTGATGAGGAATCCGGTCTGGATTTGAAAAGCTTTCTTTCCCCCAAGTAAGTCCTCTTTAGCGTTGGAAATGATCATGAATCCATCAAAACTATCAATTAAGACGCTGGCCAAAATCAGGCAATTGACTAAGTCAATCACCTACAACAAGAACACAATAATAATAATAATAATAATAATAATAATAATAATAATAATAATAATAATAATAATAATAATAATAATAATAATAATAATAATAATAATAATAATAATAATAATAATAATAATAATAATAATAATAATAATAATAATAATAATAATAATAATAATAATAATAATAATAATAATAATAATAATAATAATAATAATAATAATAATAATAATAATAATAATAATAATAATAATAATAATAATAATAATAATAATAATAATAATAATAATAATAATAATAATAATAATAATAATAATAATAATAATAATAATAATAATAATAATAATAATAATAATAATAATAATAATAATAATAATAATAATAATAATAATAATAATAATAATAATAATAATAATAATAATAATAATAATAATAATAATAATAATAATAATAATAATAATAATAATAATAATAATAATAATAATAATAATAATAATAATAAGCGTGGATACTAACTTAGGGCGACAGTTACATTGACTTGCACACTAAAAATTCAAATTTTCTAACCCTAACCCTAACCCTACCCCTAACCCCACCCTAACCAAATTTGGTTCACATACTTCTTAGACCAAAATGAACAATTTAAGCCTATTTGCGACAGTAAAATTATTTTTCTAAATGGTACCTGTTCCTTTAAGGCGACAGTTATGTGTCGCCTTAATTCCAGGTGTCGCCTTAATGTTGCTGAATTAGCACGAAGTGTCGCCTTAATGCATGATCCATGCTGATAATAATAATAATAATAATAATAATGATGATGATGATGATGATGATGATGATGATGATGATGATGATGATGATGATGATGATGATGATGATGATGATGATGATGATGATGATGATGATGATGATGATGATGATGATGATGATGATGATGATGATGATGATGATGATGATGATGATGATGATGATGATGATGATGATGATGATGATGATGATGATGATGATGATGATGATGATGATGATGATGATGATGATGATGATGATAATAATAATAATAATAATAATAATAATTTATTTATTTCAACAATGGAGGATTATAATAATACAAAAAGAAAAAGAAAAAAGAAAGATCTAAGAAGCTTAAATTCGAAAAGAAATAGCATTAGCAACTTCATGATATCTCTTAATTCTTTTCGGGGAAGAATTTGGTTTGGAACAGATATGATAGACATCAGGAATTGTCGAATTCAGTTTACAACGGTAAATGAAATGTTTGCAATACAAAAAAACAAAATTGTACGGATGCCGCAAAAGGAGCTTATAACCAAAGAAAAAGTCGGATTTACTTAATTTGAATTGTCTACCAAAGAGATATTGCTCTGTGTCTAAAAGGAAAGAGGATGTGTACGGGCTGCTCCAGAATAAGTGTTCGATAGTTTCTATTTCAGTTTTACAAAATTCACAATTTGGAGAATCGATTTTATTCATAGCGAAAAGCAGCTTATTGGAGGCAAGGCTTCTGTGCAAAAAACGAAACTGGAAATAAAGAAGCTTACTATCTGAAAGAGTAATCCGGGGGATAGTGAATATTTTCTGCCAGTCATCCTGGCTGAAGTTAAATGTAGCATTCCATTTCACAATACATTTAGGTGGCAAAACGATTTGATCAATGAGCTTACAATAGGCAAAATTCGTGACACGGGCTTGGTTAAGCGTAGCACTATAAAGAGACGGAAAATTTTCAGTGTTAAAGGGGTCCCCTTTCCACTCGGCTGGAGTTGAGGCCAACAGTCCAAAAAACATAGTGAAAGGGTATTGCCTAATACGAAACTTGTTACAAAAATCGACGTTAAGAAATCAAACTGCCATTATCACCAAATAAGTCCTTAACATATAAAACGCCGGATCTATAAAGTTTTTCGTTGTACACAATTTTACCATCAACCTTTATAAAATGATTGTTCCAAAGAACTTGATTACCATAATTGTTCACAGGTGTATGAAAATGTAAGGAGCTCCACGCATGACAAACTTGTCTAATGAAAATATTATTAACTGATGCAATGTCTTCAGAGGTAAAATTGCATTGAAAAATAAAACGCTTTCCAAAAGAAGTTAAGTGGTAGTCGAAAAAACTTTTCCAGATACCATCATCACTGTCTAAATATCTTTTCACCCAAGAGATTTTTAAAGCATAAATGAAACTTCTCACATGAGTAATTTTTAATCCACCGTTTCTATAATCATTATACATTGTCTTCCTTCTGACCTTGTCGGGATTTTTTGACCAAATAAGATCAAAAATTATAGTTTGAACCTCATTTATAAAAGAATCCGGTGGATCAGGAAGAACTTGAAATAAGTACACTAATTTTGATAAGGCAAAAGACTTCACAATAATATTTCTGCCTATTGGGGTCAGGGGCCGGATTCACAAAGAATTCTTACGCACAAAAACTTGCGTAAGTCAGACTTACGATGCGTATCTTGCTTAGTCGGTATTCACGAAGAGAAAAGTTCGTAAATATTTTGCGTAACTTTACGCAAGCTTCAGAGTTGTCGTAAGTACAAAATAGCCATAGTAACACATACAGAAGCACGCGTTGTGCATAGTTGTGTAGAGCATAAGACCGCGTGTGTAGCCACAGAAGACCGTGTGCGTCGTTTTAACAATAACAGTCAATGTGATTGGCTCAAAATGTAACAAAGCAAGATTCAACCGCACACACGATTGGCTCTTGTGCATTTATTGTAGTTACGCAGCGTATCTTTACGAACTGCGTAAGTTGTTTTCGTGAATACCACTTAAGAAAGTTCTTACGCAGTTCGTAAGTATTTTGACTTACGCAAGAACTTACGCAAACGTTAGTGAATCCTGCCCCAGGTCTCTATTCGACCGTATGTTTAAAGTGTTTTTAAGGCGAGATAGTTTCGTGACATAATTTAAGCGATGCAAATCATCACCATTATGAGTAAACGTAATTCTAAGAAATTTAATGGGATCAAGGTGAAGCGAAAGATTTGAGTAAGAGATGAAAGTTGGAGGATTTGTGACAAAGGGGCCTAATGGGAATAGATGAGATTTTTGAAGGTTAATTTTTAGCCCAGAAGCTCGTCGAAAATTATGAAGAAGTTGGATGGATGACTCTAAAGACCTTCGATCTCCGTTTAAGAAGAGTACTGTATCATCCGCGTACTGCAATAATTTAGTTTCGCGCCTCAAAATGGTGATGCCTTGGATCTGAACATTATTAAGTATTACCTTTGCTAAGATTTCAGTACATAGAATAAAAAGATAAGGGCTTAAAGGACAACCCTGACGTACGCCTCTATTGACCGGAAAGTAACCCGTAGAAAAACCATTGTTGAAAATACATGAATTTGTGTTATTGTAAAATGTACGTACCCAGGTTGTAAAATCGTTACCAAACTTAAAGTAATGAAGTGTAGCATGAATAAAATTCCACTCTAGAGTATCAAATGCTTTTTCAAAGTCAAGGAAGAATAAAAAACCAGGTATATTGTTATGATTTGAAAAATCGATGAGGTCTAGAACAAATCGTACATTCTCGCCAATGAATCTATTACTCATAAAACCTGTTTGAGTGTTTCCAATCAGTGAGGAGAGTACCTTTTTGAGTCTAGAAGCGATGGCTTTTGCCGCAATTTTATAATCGGTATTTAAAAGTGCGATAGGTCTATAATTTGCAATGTCATAAGGGCCTTTTTCGGTTTTCGGAATTAAAGTAATAATACCCCTTCTCTGTTCACAAGAGAGTATTTGCTGATCAAATGCATAGTTTAATGAGTCCAAAAAAAAAGTAACCAATATGAGGCCAAAATTTTTTATAGAAGTCCGTCGAAAAGCCATCGCTCCCAGGTGATTTGCCATTAGGCATAGAAAAAAGGGCAGAACATTCAGTTAAGTCCAAAGGCCCTTCACATACATCATAATCAACAATACCTTGAAATTCAGGAAGTAAGGAAAAACAAATATCAGGATCACTATAGTGAGAGGAGTAAAGTTCAGTGTAAAAATCACGAATATGGGTTAAAATATCGGAATTGTTTGTAAGCGGCATTTCTCGAATACCAATTAATTTATAAATTGTGTTTTGTTGCTTATTAATTTTTTCCAGAGAAAGAAAATATTTGGATTTTGTTCCCCTTCTTCAATCCACCTCACCTTAGATCTGACCATAATACCCTCAAGCTTCTTCTTATATAGCAGGTGGAGATTGTTTCTCGCATCTTTTAAATCGTTTAGCAAGTTTTCATCACTTATAGAATCCGATTCTAACTGAGCAATTTTCTTAATTAAGTTATTTTCATATATTCGGGAATCATTCGCCTTTAATTTACTGAAGCGAATAGTGCTGTTTCTAATGGTATACTTCAGTCCTTCCCAGAAGCTCGCTGGATCCCGGTTCAAATTGTGAGGGTCTGATGAGTAATTAGAAATTAAAGAATTCACTAAATCTATATAAACGGGATCTAAAAGTAACGAGTTATTAAATTTCCAATACCCCGGACCTCTGGGCTCTGTCGAGATGTCACAGTGCAGAATAACGATCTGATGATCGGACTGAAGGGGAGGTTGAAAGTAACAGTCAATGACCTTGTTAACTAATTTTTTTGAAATAAGAAAAAAGTCAAGCCTACATCGAATATTGTCAATATTTGAAGTCCACGTAAAACCAGACGAGAGGGGGTTCCTAGTCCTCCAGACATCATCAAGACTATATTTATCTAGATAAGAGAGACAGGCGTCACGTGTCTTAAAATTGGTGTTTTGCACACCTCCGTATTTATCTAACGTTAGATTGAAAACGAAATTAAAATCACCCCCACAGATAATGTTGTCACACTGAAATCTCTCGAGATGGTTATATACAGTATGAAAAAAGGTTGCATTATCAGTGTTTGGCCCATATACGCAGAGAAGAGTAAAAATATCGTTGTTTACAGTAATATCTAAAATAATGAATCGGCCATGAACATCTGTAATCTTTTTCGACACAATTGGCGAAAGACCTGCTCTGAAAAAAACAGCCACACCTTTGCTTGTGTTTGTGCTATGAGAAAAAATAATGTAATGACCCCACTCTGTACGCCAACGACGCTTATCACTCAAGATACTGTGAGTTTCTTGTATAAAAATTACATCATACTAATTTATGTCGATGTAGATAAGCAAATACCATACGTCTTTTATCAACATTACGAAGCCCTCTACAGTTATAACTTGCAAATTTTAAGTTGCTATAAACCATCATAAATAATCACAACAGTAAAATGAAAAAAAAAAAAATAAGAAATCTTAATTCAGCAAAGAACAGCCAAAAAAAAAAAGAGAAAAAGGAACAATGCTGAAAAAGGTCAAGAAACGACCCTTGATGAGCCTGAAATGACTACATACCGCATAACATGAGATAATCATGAGTGGGGAGTCCATACAGCGTCACAATTAGGACTTTCTAGTAAGAATGAAATTATGTGGTCCTGGCTTCAAACTTGTAGGGCTTCCCTGTGCCATCTCTCCATTTACCTCCAGAAAAACGAAGCCTGGTACCTCTGTCATACAGCTGTTTTACTTGCGGCGCCCATTTCTTACGTTCAGTGAGGTCTACCCACGGACTTCTTATATACATGGACAGAGCATATTGCACTAACGTCCTATGCGTAAATTGTCTCCACCGTACGTACACGAACAGGCTTACCAATATGGCTGCCTGCTATAGTCTTGTGTGTAAAAGTTTGGACTTGCTCAAGTGGCTCAGTATCGACAAATTGCGTGAAAAACTTGTAATATTTTCGAAAGAATGCAAGCTCAGGTCAAATTCATCAAATAGAATGAAGGACTGTGATATTGTTCTTCCATTCATACTGATATTTTTTCTGAAATGTTGCAGATTCATCGTCAAATTGGGCAAATGGTGGCAACCCGGCGGCCATCTTGGTTAGCCTAAATTTGTTGGAACGGTGGCGGCAGTATTGATTGCGTAATCCTCTGTCCATGTATTGAAGTCCGTGGGTCTACCTTTGTCAAATCGTCGACGATGAAAAAAGGTTTCCCGTTCAAAACTGTTCTACGCTTTTTCATAATGTCTACATACATTGGGTATGAAAGACATCTTACAAGTATATGTGAAGGGCGTCCATTAGCTCCTCGACCGTCTCTATGACAACGCTCGATAACAATACCCGGGTTGTTGAACAAAGGGAGGATTTCGTCCTTAACAATGTTTTCGATGTTTTCTCCATTCGTCTGAGGTACGCCGACAATGCGAAAGTTGTTTCGCCTGGACATCCTTTCCAGCTTGTTGATCTCCTCGTCTTTTTTTAACAAGGCATCCTCCAACTGTACAATTTTGGCGCTAAAATTAGCTTGATCGGTTCCTATGGCCGCCATTTTTGATTCTAGGTCATCAATCCGTTTACCCTGAAATTCGATAGCCTGGCCTAGGTCCATCTGTAGTTGCTTTATTGCATCCTGTACAGAGGCGATTGACTCTTCAACTACCGTTTTAAAAGAGTCGAAGGCGGATTGCCACAAAGGTGGATCAGTATTTCCCTGTTGATTGACCAAGGCAGATGTTGTGCCGATCAATGATGTAGGCGTATGTGTTGAAGAGGCCGGGCTGCCTCTAGGACTTTTCGTCCTCTGGGTAAGTGGTGGTCGGCCTCTCCCCCTTTTTGACATCCTCACAGGTGTCAGTCACGGCAATTGAACTTAGAGTAACGAAAATCTGGGAGGAACTTACAACTGGACTCGCCAAAAAGGGAATTTCGATGAGAGCGGTATCTTGTCGTGTCGCTACCCCGCCATGTCAGGCTCCTACCCAATAATAATAATAATAATAATAATAATAATAATAATAATAATAATAATAATAATAATAATAATATTAATAATAATAATAATAATAATAATAATAATAATAATAATAATAATAATAATAATAATAATAATAATAATAATAATAATAATAATAATAATAATAATAATAATAATAATAATAATAATAATAATAATAATAATAATAATAATAATAATAATAATAATAATAATAATAATAATAATAATAATAATAATAATAATAATAATAATAATAATAATAATAATAATAATAATAATAATAATAATAATAATAATAATAATAATAATAATAATAATAATAATAATAATAATAATAATAATAATAATAATAATAATAATAATAATAATAATAATAATAATAATAATAATAATAATAATAATAATAATAATAATAATAATAATAATAATAATAATAATAATAATAATAATAATAATAATAATAATAATAATAATAATAATAATAATAATAATAATAATAATAATAATAATAATAATAATAATAATAATAATAATAATAATAATAATAATAATAATAATAATAATAATATAATAATAATAATAATAATAATAATAATAATAATAATAATAATAATAATAATAATAATAATAATAATAATAATAATAATAATAATAATAATAATAATAATAATAATAATAATAATAATAATAATAATAATAATAATAATAATAATAATAATAATAATAATAATAATAATAATAATAATAATAATAATAATAATAATAATAATAATAATAATAATAATAACAATAACAATAACAATAACAATAACAATAACAATAACAACAACAACAACAACAACAACAACAACAACAACAACAACAACAACAACAACAACAACAACAACAACAACAATAACAATAATAATAATAATAATAAAAATCATAATATAATGATAATGATAATGATAATGATCATGATCATGATCATGATCATGATCATGATGATAATAATTATAATTAGTGGCATAGCCAGGATTTTTCTCATGGGTTGGGGCATACGTTGTGTTGTGTGATCGCTGGCCTGGGCGAGGAGTTTCTCCCTCTCCTTCTTTGTCCGAAAAATTCTCAGCATATTGCCCGAATTTTCACAAAAATATTTGGTTGGGGGCTGCAGCCTCGCGTCTCCTACGCCAATGGCGAAAGCCCATCAAAAGTCTTGGCATAACCGATTTTGAACGAGATTTCAGACAAACAGCTTTCAAGAGGAATTATTGGAAGTGAAAAGGGTGTAAAAAAGTAGCAAGGCTACAACTTTAGGGAGGACAATGGCCAGTTTTGCAAGGTTAAGGTTAAATATGGGGGAATGCTTTATTAACAGCAGTTTGTTCTGTGATCGCCCGCTGGGGAAGGGGTCCTTGAAAAAAATTGAAAAATGAGGTATCCTTACATGCAATCTGGTACTACATACGCTACCTTTGAAGTAAAATTTGCTTCAAAAATCAAATATTATCTGTACTATAACAAAAATTAGGCATCAGTGAATAGGGCATTGCCCAATGTCCCCTCCCCTAAATACCTCAATAATCATAAGGCATTCTCTTTTCTTCAACATTTACATCTTCTCGAGGAAGGAGAACATAATTCCCCTTCATCGTTCCTTGATGGCTTATCTTCAATATTAGTTTTTTTCCAGGGGAACAGTGTTCTGTATGAATGGTACACAGTCAACTAAACTATTGGGTGACTGCCAGTCAAATGCGTGGGTGAATGTGGGTAACCACATGGGTACAGAAACCATGTCATTGAAACGATACGATTATTGCAAATCTTAAAAAAAGGAAAAGCTGGATAAATACGGGAGGTTTACATAACCATCAGGTTATAAATATGAGTGATAATAAGAGAACAAAAGAAATTCGAACAAGATTACAGATAAAAATTTAACTGAAGGCACCCTCCTTGGTTATCAGCAGGCATATAAGTATGGGGCAGATGTGCACAATATAAAGCTCTATCTCCTTTCGAATATCAAACACCTTGGCACTGCATTTTGCGAGGAGGGAGGATTGTTTCTTCATGCCATATGAGCACAAGGTGTGAAAGTTTTTTTCTGGTTTTCTTATGCCATTTTGTTTGTCTCTTACGCTTATGGCTTAACCATTATCTACCTTTTAAAGCAACCGTTTCGCACGCATAAGAAACTCGGAAGAAAATTTCTCTACGGGGCCCAAGTGGTTTCGTCATATAAGTTCAAAAAGGGGATTATATTGTCACTCGGTAACTCGCATTGTCAACATGCAACATGCTCTTTACAAAAGTGTAACAATCCGTGAAAGCTCGTCAGCTTCCATAAATTTCCTGGGAGTTGTTATGAGTTGAAACTCGTAACAACTCACATGGTAACTAGCTAATGCAGGCTACTTCCGGCAGCATAGCTTCCGGTAAACTTGGTGAAAGCAACACACAAAAGAATATTTAACGCAAGGCCAGTCCTGAGATTTTGGAACTTGTCTTGAATTTAAGGTAAAGATGTAGTAAGATAATTCAAGAATGTTTAAAAGAATCTGACTATTGTAACAAAATATGACATAAAATTATACTTACTGGCGTAAGTCCTTTGAACATGGGCTACCAGAGTCGAAATAATCAGGAAAAGAACAAAAACGAACCTCCTCATTTTGATGAAATTGTAAACTTCCCTTAAATGTCACTCAGATGTTAATGTAAATTCACTGAAATTAATGAATCTGTAACAAAGAGGACGCCAGGATACTGATAGGTCTTGCTCGACAGTCTTTGTACCTGTAACTAAAAAGTCTATACTGATAGATTGTGTTTAACACTCGTATATATAATATCTGATGAAGAAAGACAAACTCGGTGATGCAGTCATGGTCGTGATTTTTCGCACACTCTTATGGATTTCTAATGAGTAGATTGTTCTATATTTAATGAGATATATTGGTTTGTCTTTAGTCTATGAGACTACACTATCTCCACGATTTCAAAACAGATATTTAAACTAGCTTTTAAACTTAAACATAGACCTGCATCCGTCAAATAAGAAAACTCACAAGATGCTGTTTTATTTAGTTATATTTTATGATTTAATTTGACTTGTTCGTAGAAACATGAGCGACTTCCCTCGGTTTGAGTTACAATTAATACTTTATAGATGTTTGATGGCTATTTAGGGTCTGTTTCGGGCATTGGTTTAGAAGTCAGAAAAGCAACACTTGTCAACTGAGGTCATTATGGTGGGGTTTTCTAAGAAGCGACGAGATCATGCGTCATTGCTTTTTTGACCATTTTTTTTTTTTTACAGTTAACCGAATATTTTGCCTTTTCTTTCTTACTTCCAGCACTGTAGTGCGTAGGGGGGGGGGGAAGGGGTTCGCAAAACCCTAGGCCGGTAGGAAAGTGGGAACCATTACATGCTATGCACCAACATGGAATAGATCAATGCCTGTTTTCAGATAATGATTTTGAAAGCACGATGTGTTAGTTAAGGATTGTAGGCCCTTCTGATAATCGTTTGTTAATACTGTGCTAACGATATACGATTACTTTTAGGGGGCTGGTCGTAGAGCATGGTCTGGTCTGCCCATTTCTAAGCCCGCCACTACTAGGGCAAATACATACCAAGAGTAGCTACAGTGCAGTACGGTATACCATAACATGTTACTTATATGGGTACGGGTACACGGCCATGAGTAAGGGTACGTCCCCCAAGAATAATTGTATCATGAGGATCATGAGTATTAATTCACAATTGCTGTTTAACGAATATTATTCTAAGTCTTCAACTATTTTGTTTCAAAAACATCTTGAAAAAGCGTAGTACAAAATTTTGAAGACAGAAAAACAATGACACGCACTTGATTTAAAACATTTCCAACGTAACATACAACAATTGAACTCTTATAGAGTCCAGATAGTTCATAGTCCAACTAAAGTTTGCTTTAGTAGTAATTTAGTATGAGGAAATGGCACCCCTTTGTTGTGGTAGACCGAAGGAAAAGAGCGCCACCCTCTGAAGAGACAGACAGAGCGATTGCGTCATTATTGTTGTTGTTGTACATACATACTCTATGAACTGGGGTTTCCATGAAAAGTCATGACGGGTTTGAACATGTTTATCTCATATTAGCAAGCTCTAGTTGAGTTCGCATATAGTCTATTTCTAGATTTAAATCGATGGATATTTTTTGTTTTTTTGTTTTTGTTTTGTTTTGTTTTTTCTTTTTTGTTTTGTTTTTTTGTTGTTTTGTTTTTTTTTTTTTTTTTGGCTCAGGAATGTCTGTAAATAATCAACTTTGTTTCGATATTATAAGTCCGCTGTCAAATGTTATTTCACGTCGACGCATTTGAACTCGTCGTATATCTTACAAATCAAAGTGAAACTTTGAAGGGAAGGAAGATAACTCTTTTTGACATTTCTGATTAAAATAACTTGGGTACTGAACTTTCCCCTCATCTCCCTTCTTATATTCTTTTACGTATCATCGTACATATCTGACTTGAAACTACGTAAACGGTTAACGGTTTACCAGTTGTAAAATAGAACGTATCATGGTTTTCGTAAACGACGTCTGATGTTTATGAATGAAAGAAATTTTCACCAAGTTTTATGCATTAGTAGCAGAGTCCCTTTTACAAAGTACGTCTCTGACCCTTAAAGTCTTGTGCGTGCGGGACTGAGTTCTCATTCAACCTCGGATATTGTTCCGCGCATATGACTGAAGGTAATGTGTATGCAAGAAAAACACCTGTGATAGTCAGTCACAGCTTGATTTCGCTACATGGGGTTTCTGTAGCATTTTTTCGAACTAAACTGGTAAGTGAAAAAGGACAGGATCTTGTGAAAATAAAGTACAAGCTTAGCACTAAACTGGGAAAATCATGATTTTATCTGCACTTACCAAGTTTCACCTTATTGCAACTTTCACCTTACTTGCAATTTCCCATGCGGTGTGTTGTTAAGCTTGAAAACTGTACTGCATTGTAAAGTCTGAAGCGTTCCTCCTCGTATTCTTACTTCGTCGCACAATGGTTGACACAGGTGAAATAAAGGTACGGCAAATAATTATTTTTCTTGTATGTCTACACATTTGCATTTCCCTTATTTCTCATTTTTATTTAGGCTGCCGTATTGGATATACAATGTTGTGTGTGTGCTATAGGAAGACTCCAAACGGCTAAACGTTATAAATCCTCGCTTTAAGTTCATAAAGCAGGTATCCAAATCTATCCACGCTTTTTTTTTTGAAATTATCACATAAAATTATTACTAAAGTGAAAGAATATGTACAGTGCCACCTCACTCCAAGGACTCATCCCATTTGGTATTCCGTTAGGCCTATGTATCCCTCTTACTCCACTGAAACACGGTACGGTATACCTGAAATACAAGTAAAAACGTGTATATTCTTGTATCTCGTTGAGATTATACAGAAGATTAACTTTATACCCACATGTTAACAGTGTATGCATTCTGAATCAGCTTACATGTTAAGCTAGAACACGAAATTTCGATAATTTACAAATAGAAATGGAAAAGTCCGTACTTACACCACCTGCAGAACTAAATAGACGATATAATTACCCTATTCCTAAGCATACTCTATTTTATACCCAGATTCATAGCCTTGGTAACCTTACGCAAGTTTGACTCTACCGCCATTTAGCTTCTCCTAGTAAGCTGACGTACAATGGCTCTATCATCACAAGACAGTCATAATTAATATTTAACGTATTCAAAGTTTTGGGCTCATCATAGTACTGTACGTAAACCTGATTAAGAACTTGACATTGATTCTACCTGTAACAATCTCTTGTTTCAAAGTTGATATGTTGTTGTCATTACCGGAAAAATCTCCGAGACTGCTTTACCCAAACTTAGCCAACAGATTAAAACCTTACATAAGGAAACCACTGGTACCTTACCTTAATGACAGTTTACATTACGACATGAAATTCATTTGTTATCACATACGCTTTACAAAACAGTTCAAAAACAAGAGACTGCAGACAAAGCTTGAGAAAACCCTTGAATACTTCACCCGAATGGAACCCAACTTTGTAGGCTGACGACAGCCACACATATTATTCTTCCATCTTTCTTGAATGATTTCACTTGCAAGTGCACCGAATTAAGTATGACATAGTAACATGTAGGGAAGCCTATGAAAAGACGTCGTTGATACCCCGATGAATGTTAACGCTAGTTCTGTGGTACCAGCACACATTGAAACTCTGACAACTTCAACCAGAATAAACTCAAGTGTCATTTGCATTACGGCACACACGACCCCAAAAAAAAAAAACATGGAGGCTATAATAGTATAATGAAACCGAACTCAGGCATCAATGTTTGCTGACTGTGCACCCAATACCACGAATTTTGCCCTTGAAGTAAATGTTGCAAAATCGGTCACATGCCAAAATCAGCACCCTTGCTAGAAAGATTACCTAATATCAAGGTAAGTTGTCTGTACACCTTTCGTTTGGGATAAAAAAATAGGTTAAACCGATAAGACTTTTTTGGGAATTCTTCATGATTTTCCTTCCAGCGCAAATGTTTTCATGTGTTCATCGATGTCGTCGATCGAAATATTCGTATTTTTGAAGAGCGGGCACATCTCTGCAAATGTTGCTTTCAACTCGTTGGTTAATTGAATTTCACACCCAGTAGTGCAAAAAAATCTGGTCGTTTCGAATAGTCTGTACAATCCTCTGTGGGCTCAGGTTACGAACTCTTTCGAGTGGTAATCGTAAACTCTGAAGAAACTGTAGAAGTTCATGCGATGTCTTCCGTTGTCTGTAAAATTTGCATTGTCTTATTGCTTCGTAGTTGTATCCAAGGGACGTGATTTAAGCTCTGATGCTGTCAGTTTCCTGTCTTTAAGCATCCAATTTTTGCTGTTCGTCGGCGGCATTACTCTTGTTTTTTGTGAGATAAAAGTTGTGGCCGTGGACATTACATCCATGAAACTGATAAATGGTGTTTGTCTCCTGACAAAATCCGTTAACGGGAATTCGTTGCAATCAAACTCCTTTTTCTTTGTCGTTTCCTTGGTGTCGAGAGAAAATGTTTTCTTTGTACGCCTTCCATTGTAACTACTCATTACTGTCACTTTCCTAACTTGAACCCAGTCTCCTCTCGACGTCTCAGATAAGGACCGGTGGGCATGTTCTGCATGATAGTCTACAAATAGAGGGCGTTGGCGTCAAAACCGACTATCTTTTGACATACCTTGTCAGTGTTTCCAAACTTTGCTTTGAGTTTTTCCTGATAGCGATGAAAGACGACGAGGTTAGCTCTTAATGTGTAATACAGATCCTGGTCATTTCTGTGTAACAGAGCGAATGGTTCCCCTTCAGCCCTCTGAAAGAGACACTTCATGGTGAGACCGGATACGGATCTTCCATCTTTGAAAACACCGATGTGTCTGTCTCTTTAGAATTGTACCATCTTTGTTAGGGCCTCCAAAAATGGGACGACGTCAAGATTATTATACCAGGTTAGAAAGTCTTTCATTGCTTGCATATTTTTTGTTGCCACACCTTTTGACAATAAGGGTATTCGTCTGGGGTGATGTTAGATTTTTCAAGTGGCTGTAGAAAGCTTCGTACGGTAGCAATGATGTGTTTGCAGTTTGTGAAAATTTATCCATTCGTAGGGGAAAAACCCTTTGCTCAGGGAACAATCGTAAGCTATAAGAAAGACATCGTAGCTGGAAGCCGGAGCGATGAAACTGACGGCGTCGAGGAACAGCAAATGTTACGAATTCACGGCCATGTAGTTGTTACATCTCTTGACAATAAATTTCAGGGGGTCGTTTTGGACCAGCCATGGGAAAAGATGTTGCTTTACCGAATTGACGTCATATTCACCAGAATTAAAGCCGAGCACTGTTAGTTCGTTTATATACGCTACAAGTTTGTCGCACAAGACTTGCAAGTAGTGTTGACGAAGCTTTGCTTGTCTCTTCCGTTTTTCACGCAATTCTTTGAAAGCTTCTTTCTCGGCTGCAATGCGTGATTCGAATTCTCGGATATGCGGGTCATAGGTTTCTTGTAGGAATGTCATGCTTTTTCAAATATTTCTGTAAGGTAACAGGGCATGTTTTGAAGTAATTACCCCTCCGAGATGAAGCACATGGTGCCTTTATAGCCAGGTACGTTACTACATACGCTTACTCTCAGAGGTACGTGTAAAGCTTCCAACGTCAATTTGCTGGCGCCCCCTCCTTCACTGTCTCGAAACAACATTCAAAGTCGTAGACTGCTCGATGAGGATAATACCGTGAGTCAAGAGGAATGTAGACACCTTCTTCTTCGAGTAATTCGAACACAGTCTTAGGATAAGAGTCAACTTTACCCGGGAAAGTATGTCCGACGCCTACTCCCTTACACTTTGATTCGTGTCTTTGAGTTTGCCAGCGATCACTTCCCAGTTTTCGACATTTCTGACATTGGTATGATTTCTGATATCTGAAAGAAAAATGATCTCCGTATAAATTCAGGTAAATGGTATCTTTGTAACGTTCCAGCGATAGGCGAATAAGACGAAATGTTAGTTCTGCTGCAAACTTGAAAGTTTGGGGAGTTTCTTCTCCAAGCGTCGAAAGGCCACTCTCCCCGTCCTTCTCAGTATCTTGTTCTCCCGGCATTTGCATCAACTGTTACACGACGATGTCCACTCTGAAAAGAGTTTCGACGTCGTGCAATTTTGATACTGGCACAACCTGAAAGGATTTCGGTTTGACGGTATACATCTGTTTGTACAGTATCTTGGCCTTTTTTTCTACAACTTTCACTTTCGCTCCTTTGTGTAACGCCAAACACGAAAGAGACAGAGATTGTCTTCGTACCTGTGATTATAGTGTCTATCTCTTTCGAGGCCCACGATAGCTTTTTGCGTGTAAGGAACTCAGGTAATCTAGTAGCACTTCCGATCGGGTGATTTCTTAACTAGAACACGCAAAATGTAGCATTCGTCACCATTTCTACGACCCATCTGGAGTTGGGCAGGGCTAATCGCACGTGATCGGAAGGGTACTTTGAAGATAACGAGTTCAGGAATGTCAAACAGCTGGTTTGACCCGTCACCAAAGCCGACTCGGGAAGAAGGCGTGTGTCATTGGAAGCGTAGTAGCATTGAAGCTGACAGGTTTCGACATTGTGCAAAAAAATCCAAAGCCAACGTTGATCTTGAAAGCGGTTTCTTTCTTCGCGAAAATTTGTTTCGCAGCGTCCATCACTTCGTCGATGGTAAATGTGTGTAAGCAAAAGTTGCTAGCGTTCCTCAACCTTCCCTTCGTCTCGAACCTAGTTTGCATCTCCCACCAGTGCTTGTTTTACAATTTGTTCATGTCTTGCTTATCGCAATGCTCCGCAAGACCAAACGCACTGGGGAAAGTAACGTTTTCTGGACACCTTATTGGTCCTTCTTGTAATGTTACCGTTTGGGAAGGCTTCGTGGATTGGTGGCTCACAGCATTTTGCACTTTTGTGGTTAACCGAGTTACCTTTGGTTAGTAAAAGATTTCGTGTTTACTTTTAAACTGGTCATCTTACCTTTAACAATCAAATAACGTTCTTCCACTATTTAGTTTCATTACTTTAATTTAACAGTTGTTTTACATTTATAGCTATTTGTTTATTAATATTATTATGTTGTTGCGGTTGTTTTTCATTCACTCAGAAAAAGAGTTGAAGTATTGAGGTAGGACATACCCAAAAAATTCTATCGAAGGAGATTGAAGCTGGTGAAATCTTAATACAATATTATAAATGACACAACTGATCTTCGTAGAACACGAGTATCGCAAATATTTACTAGGACATTACGTTAAACATTTTACCATGCACGTACCACATAACATCATGCATAGTTCTTAAAATAACGGTACTTGACAAATCTCTGCCCACTGAAAAGAAACCAGTACAAAACAGTTCGATACCCCTTTCTCGGATCAGATGAAATGCGCTAAACATAAACTCTCTTCTTTGTGGTAAATGCATGACAACCTAGCAATTCACAGATACTAGATTTGAGTTTACAGTTGACCCAAAAATAAATATACAGTTTTTACACTTTTGTCCAAAGTGTTATGAGCACAACTTTTGGAGAGAAGGAGACACAAAATATATTTATTGTTAATAAGTATATGAGCAGGGAGTTGTTATTTAGGAGGAAACTTTGAAATTTTATTAGATCTGTAGCATTTCACATATACTTCTGAGTGCACAACATACATATGCATAAATGCTACGAGGCAGCCGCATGACGTCACCTTTACTGTCCAATGGTATGCAGTCCTCAGCGAGTGGCCGGAAAGCCTACAGTAACATCGGCCTGACACTGCTGATTAGCTCGTAGCCAACCGGACTGAACAGACGCTGGATGTTAGTTCTCAGACTTCATCGATTGCAGCCTCCAGTCCTAAACTACGGTTACTCAGAATTATTGTCCTAAGTCTCGGAGATACTTACATGAAATTGCGAGTTCCACCGACACTGTCAGTCTTGTCATATCCGGGCAGCATTAGCCGCTCGACCATTAAATAATCGAGACTGCAGTGCCATGTGTAGCTGTAATACCGTTCCACAACAAGTTCAAGCCACGAGGTCCTGCGACGCCATTTAGTTGCAGTGGCATGAATGGACTCTTACTAAAATAGAGGTCAGACCATTACCATGGCACATCTCTAAAGATCCACCTCATCGTTTGGAGAGTTTCAATTCATGAGTGAGAGAGCTTGAGGTACCCACATTTTTGTCTTATCCTTTTCAATTGATGCCATGATACCCCAGTAAACCTTATATACGCCTACTTTTATTGTATGAATAAGTGAAGAGGAACAATGCTTTGACCCAAAAGTTGTTACTGACAGTCAAGTAAGGAACACTGTCTAATCATGGAAGTATTACCTCGGCCGAGGTAGTACTTCCATGGTCTAATATATCAAAACGACTGCTACTCTCTAAGAAATCTGAAAAGACCAAGACTTAGAAGAAGATCTTACACTGCGTAAATAACTAGAGAGAGGTGTAAGACTATAATTTGCTGTAATATTAAATTAATTTCCGCAAACTTCCGCAATTTGCGAAAGGTGAGTGCATGGCTTTCATGTTACTTAACATTTAACTATCCTGTTGTGATAAGCACTGGATTGTGTTGGAAGCTGCAAATTAATTTTCAAAGAAAACGAATGGCAATACTATAGTATGTAGACAACAAGTTGTTTACATTCCTTTCCAACACAGCAGATGACATGAACCTTTTGTTACATACTAACAATAGTTTTAGGCCCATTATATCTTCAAGTGTTAGACAAAGCAAGCGACCTTGGCGGCAACTAAGTAGGTACAAAGGAAAGAGCGGCCGTTATATCTCCTTTTACATAACAACTTCTTGGTATGAATTTGATAATTCAAACCGTATCATTCAAGCAATGCTCTTCAAACCCTACATAATCGTCCATTTGACAGTATTTTCAGATCTTCAACAAGATACATCAACTGAAGAGAGGTCATGAAATGGAGTAATGGGATGAGTTTTTCGACCAAAGAAATTCACGGAATGTGACATGCAAAGAAAGGTAACTGAAAACGTCTAAAGTAGGAGATGAAAAAGTCAAACTTTTCAGGTTCTTCATATCAGTCTTGTTCATCTTTATAAATGACCGTTCGATGAATGGATTCTTGTGTGTTTCCACTGTCGATTGTTATTGTCGTGAGTTTTCGTGTGCCTCATGCAGCAAACTATCCTTGCGCATGAACATCTCATCACACACATTGCAAGGATTAAATCATTTCGTTGATTTCGTGTTCCGCTTGTGTCGCGATAAGGCATCGCGTCTCGAAAAGGATCTTTGACACGTCTTACATACATATTCTCCCTCACTAACATGTACACTATTAGTGACGGTGGAGAAGATGTTTCAGATTGAATTCTTTCAGTCACAAGGAACACATGAACGCCATAGTGATTCTCGTAATTGCGCAACGACAGTTCGATGGGACGGTGGTATGACATCATCGTCTAGAAATGCAGTACTTCAAGTGGATCAAACCATGGAACTATTACAGACTCCCTGTTCACTAAACTCGTACATAAACAATAATTTTTAAAGTATTTTCTGAGCGTATGACGTCATCTCAAGTTTGTTAGTCTTTGAACCTTTGAAACACCAGCAATTCTCTCTTTCATAGATCGGTATCTTTACAGTACACTTCGCTCCTGTCAACTGTCTGTTCAATCTTTGTACATTACAGTGTACACTCATGCGTCACCCACTTCAAGTGGACATGAGTCTTACAAAACTCCCCACATCAAAAGATGAAAACCCCAAACTGTAACTAGTTCACTAATTATAGCGCTACAACGAGATAGGGAGAGACTTCATGAGGGTATTGATGTGTAATACTTTTACTACAGCAATTCTGTCTTGATGAATGCATGTAATACCCATACTCAAGTGTACACCCAGAAATAGCACAACTGCATCCGGACTGCATTGCAGGATGCTCGCGTGTTTACAAGCTTGGTAATAAGTTAACGTTAAAAGAATTACAGAAACCGTTATTTCCAAAGAAGGTTGATCAGGGCTTTGAAAAACTCTGTTCAAGTCTAGTTCTGCTATAGGCCTACTTGCTGCTCTGAGTTGAAAGCAATACTGACTCAATCTACCTTCATATTGGCAACCCTAAATAACAAGGTTACGACTTAAATGTTTAGGCTGGAAGATAGACATACTTTGTTGTATTGTAAAATATGTGTATCACATCCAACGTTCACATGAAGCGAGTTTAACTGAAACAGATGTTTGAGTGAAATGTTTTGAAAACAGGAAAGAGAATTAATGTGCCCAAATGCATTACAGATAAAACTACCACATGATCATGTCACCTGAGGATGAAAAATGTAAAACATGGGTAAGTGTCTTCTAACAACCGTCATACATGCAACCAAGTTCATTTTGGAACTGTGCACAGTAACTGTAAACACCACGATCTTTTCAATGATGACACATTTTGTGAGAATATACTTTGGTTAAGAATGTTGTCGTTAGGACTTGTTGAAGTTTAGCCATAGAAACTATTGGGACATGTAAAATGACATTTCTCATCAGCCTTACCGTGCAGTTAGCGGCCCATAAAAACGTTTCCCATTAACTGGCATGTATCACAGAACCATTGCACTTCGGTAAATCATTGAGGAGAGGTTGAAAATAGTTTCAAAACTGGTCAAACTCGTGCAGGTAACTGTGCCAAATAGTTTTTGAACCATCCATATTATCGTGCATGCTAAAAAATTTACGGTCTGATTATCAATCGTTTCTCTGCCTTTCTTCTGTGAAGTGTGTAAGGTGGTGCAATCATGCACTGTTTTCCCATCTCTAGAAAGTGGAATATCGGTGATTTTTGTGTACTTCAACATTCACCCAAATTGAATAGATACAATAATAAGGGCCACGGAAATTATTTATACTGTGTTTTTGACATATGACAAAGTCACTGATAGCACGGCGTGTTTACAATGTAATTCGGTGTATAGGCCAATGCATGCTGCAAGACCATATCTGAACAAGTTGGAACTGAAATCAATGGCGGGTTTCTTTGGAAAGGACTTGGTATTTGCCACAGTAGTTGGGTTTAAAACATGACTGAGAAACTAAATAAAGCATATAGCCTACTGTACGCTATCACGTTTCAGGGATACCGCGCTTCAATTGAATGAAAAGGGTAAATATGGTACATCAAGTAGGGTTGAAATCATGACGTAATAATTTGAATCGTTTCAGGGGTAGCCTTTAGTGACCGACCTGCCTATGAGTTGAAACTAGCCACAGAGGGCAAGACATATATGGTCTCTCATTTGCATGCAAATTTATCATTGATTCTGAATCAATAAAGGAAATACAACTGTGAAGACATGTGAGATATGAAAGCTGTGTTCTTGTCGTCATTATACTACCCGTGTATGCTATGACTAAACGGAGAAGGACGAAAAGGAAAATTTTAGAACGATAAAATAATCATGATAAATCAGATTGTACTTTATGAGTTTGTGCAAGAATGAAACATTTGCACAGTACTAGCTTAATGAACATACTCAGAAACCTTTGCGTAGGAAGACGGTTGTTACGCTTGTAGGTGTTTTGGTTGCTCCGTTGCACACGCTTTAGGCTACACTTTGTACTCTGAACAATATGCGAGGAATGAGAACTATACTCCCGTAGCGCAAGACATTTAGGGTAAGAGACGTACTTTGTAAAAGGGACTCTGCTGCTAGTATATAAAAATTGGTGAAAATTTCTTTCATTCATAAACATCAAACACCGTCCACGAAATCCATGATACGTTCTATTTTTACAACTCGTAAACTGTTAACCGTTTACGTCGTTTCAAGTCAGATATGTACGATGATACGTAAAAGAATATAAAGAGGGAGTTGGGGGAAAAGTACCCTTCAGTACCCAAGTTATTTTAATCAGAAATGTCAAAAAGAGTTGTTTTCCTTCCCTTTTAAGTTTCACTTTGATTTGTAAGACATACGACGAGTTCGAATGTGTCAGTTTGAAATAACATTTGACAGCGGACTTAAAATATCGAAACAGAGTTGATTATTGACGGACGTTCCTGAGCAAAAACAAAAAAATCCATCGATTTAAATCCAGAAATAGACTATATGCGATCTCAGCTAGAGCTTGCTTATATGAGATAAACATGTACAAACCTGTCATGACTTTTCATGGAAACCCCAGTTCATAGCTTATGTATCTTCACTACCCACAACAATAACAATGATGACGCAATCGCCCTGTCTGTCGTTTGCTCTTCAGAGGGGTGGCGCCCTTTTCCTTCGGTCTACTCATCTCAGTCAACCACCACGTTTAAGCCACCACAAAGGGGTGCCATTTCCTTATGCTACATAACTACTTTTAGGTTAATTTTCAATTAAGTTTACGGCCTTGCTGAACTTTAATTTTCATGCAATAAGTTTTGCCTTCTTATCTACCTATGGTTGTAAATTGTTGCTAAACATGACAAAGTCAGCTGAGGAAGCGATTCCATACAAATACACTTCGACTCCGTAAATGATGTAAATTCAGCAAGGGTACAGACAAAGCCAGTAATTGTCATCTAAATATCGATTACGTTATTCTCGCGAACATATGCTAACTTGGCTATTACATGTTCAACACTTCAGCAGTGGTTAATCACAGCATAAAAACGAATATTTTTGCATTCTTTGGTTTAATCGAGTAGCTGTGACTGTATTGATGATTTAATTTTCACAAAACCTCAAACTTTGCCCCAAAATTTAACATGATGTTCGATATCTTGTACATACTACAAACACTTTATTTTTTTTGGGGGGGGGGGACTGGTAAAACGATGTCTGCCAATTGCTTTTTGCAGAGAAAACCTAGTACTGTATTTTTAGTGCAGTACTGGCAACGTAAGGCTACGCTAATTGTTCTTGTTGACGTCACTGGTCACTTTTAATAGATACTTGATAAATTCAGAAATCGCGATTATAGGGTTGCAATAAATTGCTTTGAAGGTTTTAAGCCCAACTTTAGTATGTCTTTTAACGTCTCTGTTCGATGGATGCAAGTGTATTGTCAGTTTATAGCCACTTTATCAAACTTGAATGTACTGCCTTGGCAGCTAAATCGAGATCAGTCCTGAGCGTGCATAAGTTCCAAAACTGACCCTATATTAGTTCTAGAGGAGTCGGGACAAATGTATTTCTAATCTGTTCAAAGAAGGAGTCATGGTAAATTTCAAATATGTTAAAGGGAAGAAAAACAATCATTCTGATAATATTTGCATTTCGCTTCCCATGTGTGGTTGTTGAAATGTATTAGCAAATGTCGTTAGGCTATCACATGTTTAACCAAAAGTGAACTTGAAGTAAGCACAGGTGACACTATATACTCACACTATCAGCTCTTTATATTATTCTGCAATCTTTACAATCGTCTTTCTCCTTCATAATGTAACAATTTGGTAATGTGATTGCAAGGAAACTAAGCGTAGGAAACCCATATCCCTGTCTGTTTCAAGATCAAACAATAAATGAAAAACAAAGGAAAGTAGCATTGCTTATCAACGTAAAGAGATTACGCCATTTTTTTTTTTTTTTTGCTTCAAGTTACTTTGAGGGTACGAATGTAGTAATTTCATCTGCTAACATCTTGAGAACCACACGTAGGAACTGAATTTTACTTATACCAGAATGCCTAGATTAATTCCTCTTTCTTATATCCAATAACTCTACGGTTAATTAGAAGATTCAGTCTCCCCCCCCCCCCTCCCCTCTATTTCAAAGTCTTTATCCTTCATGGAGCTTTTTTCATTGAAGGAACACATTGATGACGTCACGTATGATTGATAGATCAAATCTTATATTTTCAAATTGAAGGTTATTCTGATTGGTGGATCTTTGTCACATGACATTGTTTACTTCCGGTATATTTTAGGAAAGACGTGGATCAGATGACTCTTTTCTTAAAAATAGACCGAACAACTGATTGCGAAGACACATTTTTCAGAGGTTTCTTGATTACGTATTAAAGCGAAGTTTCGCTGCGGTTACAAAGTAATTTCCCGGGGTTTCCTACATCCATGAAACTGTGGGCGTATCTCTAGAAATTTACTTGAACTGTGAACACTTCTTATTTTTCAATCCTAAAATAAGACGCATTGACCAATACAAATGGAACCAACTCAATCGCATTCAAAAATATTTAATTCTGTCTCGTAAGCTTAAGGAAATCATTTTTTCTCCTAAATCGATTACAAACATGATGTGATGAGAAATGAAAACGAGTCGCTTCCGTTGGAGCCATGTTGTCAGGTGAGCAGCATAAACGTCATGTGGTAATCATAATAAATGGATGACGTAATCGATGGTACCTAGGAATTCCGACTGTACAGATGTACTTTTAGTCAGAGATAGTTACGGGTATGGATGATGATAGGGGGCAGAATGTAGTTGTCAGTCACTTTGGTGTTGTCAGGTTGTAGGGGGTTGTGGGTATGTGTGATGATATGATTGCATGGGATTTTGAAATAAATAAATTCACTCAAGCGGTCCGTCAGAAAGAGCCGAAAACCTGGCATTTTTAAGAAATTTTAGTTACGTTTTGTAATTTAAAATACCAAAAGTCATCCTTAAAACATTAGCGGTAAATATGTGCTTAAGAGTGGCAAGGGGTGGCATGTATCCCCTGCCCACTAATAGCTACTTGTTTTTCAGAGTCACGCCGTTCCAGTTTGTCTCGTCGGACTCCAGCTAAGTCTAGAGTCCCGAGCCATTTGTTTATAAATCATTACATAATGATACCAATACTGCTTTTCTATGTCTCAAGGAGTGTAAGTCTAGAGAAAACACAGAGGCTTCCACCAGGCACGGATCCAGAGAGAGAATCCCCCCCCCCCCCATTCGGCATCACCTTTATAAGACGGTTGCAAAGCTGTACTACAACGTTTGTGACTGATGGATTGCATGAAACACCATTTAACATTATTTAATTTGAATTTCCCCAGAACTCCTCCCGGCCACCATCAAGGCTTCGTATAGTTGACCCTTGTAGCTTCCAATTTAGCCTTCATGGAATCCCCCCTCCCTTTGGAAAGTCCTGGATCCACCCCTATCCATCCCCCTTCCCAGCCTCCAGAAAAAAGGTGAAATGTAGAACTATATAGTTAGTTATATAGTAACAGTAAACTAATGCTATCTATTTGGTCAGGAGTATTTCCTATTTAAAATGACAAGTAAAACGTAAGCCTCTTCAACTGTCAAGTCTGGCATGGTTATCTCGAAAACTTCCACTGTTAGTCATTAATTTAGGACACGGTGCACACAATATTCGTTAAAGATCTTCGTTTATGGGTAACTAAATACCATGATTGGATAATTTGACGTGCGTACAAACTGTGCTTAATTGTGTTCGAATTACATTCCCATCATGTGAACATCAGATAGAACCTAAGCATGGCTGTACACAGGGAGCTGCAGGGGCAGTAATTCCCCCTTCACCCCTCTCGCCGAATTTGTCAGAATAACTTTTTATCACATCGATATATGTAAATTTCCAAGGTTTAAAAATAAAGATTGTTTGGGTGCAACTTGTAAGGCACGGAAAGTGCCATTTCCGGCAGAAGTAATTTTGAAAAATGTTATTTTGGTCTACTACACTCCAACTGATGATGGTTATTTCCATAGATGTTCCCCTCCGCACCCCCATCCCAACCACACCCCGACCCCACCCCTTCATACACACATGCACATTCGAACTCGTTCCCCTCAATGATATGATGTATCAATCGATCAATCACTGCCGGGATTCAACAGTCTGAAAGTTGAATACCTTGGGAAGATATGTTTTCAGCTTTTGAAGCTTGGTCGGGGTAACCTCTAACAGTCTAAAATCATGCGCTCAAGCTACTAGCGTTTCAGTTATTGAAGAGAAAATTGATATTAATTCATTAACTTTAATCGAAACAATATAGGGGTGTACGGTTTGTACATTTTTTATCATTTCACAAGTGTGCAAAACGAAAGTTGGGGACGCAACGGGTCAAAGCACTATGTATGTTTTTCCCAAAACACAAATGGCGGTGACATTTTTTGCCAAAAAAACCATTATCTTTTAAACTTTCTCAAAGCGCCATCTAAAAAGGTTGTCCTGAGAAGAGTGCGCTTCGTACACTTGTGAAAATAATGAGAAATGCATAAACCTACTGCCTGTCTGAAAGGCCGTCACTTCATACGCCAACCGCAAAGGGTAACACAGGTCTCTGCAGTTCGTAGGTCGGGTGCGCGGACCTTTTTCTCAACGCCTCCAACCCTTTTGTTTTTTCCTTCTTATCTTTAGTTCACCAGGCCTATCGTATAATGACCGTTCAAGCCAAACAGTTGTGTACCCCGGAAGTACTACTACCAAATTGACTCACCAAGGTGCTGAAATAATTTCGAGGATGGCTTGAGCTGGAGAAGAGTTAGTGGGGTACAAAGCCGTGAGCCCCGGTGGGGCCTATGTAATGGCACTCGTGCTACACATTCGTGGAACCACTTCAGTTCAGTTTAGCAGGAGGCAACGAACCCGAAAGATAATCGCCTTTCAATGGTAAAGTTAGGGCGAGTAGATGTTCGACAAAGTTACTTAAGCTGTGCAATTCGGAGAGGGGGTCATAAGAAAATGTCCAATATATACGCGTCCGTTACCATTTAACCTTCCGTTAAGATATTATCAGTTTTATTGAAAATTTCATTGCTAAATGGGGATAGCTAATCGCCCAACCTAACTTTTAAATCTCTGCATCTTAGCGACTTTCCTCACTCGAGTACTACCTTACAAAATATCATACACAACTTTTTTTTTTTTTTTTTGAACGGACTCGCATTTTCCAAATTTCACATCCAAGTAAGAAGAAAAGGGAAAAAAGGAATATGTTTTTTCTGGCACATGTTTTATTTCAAAACTTAGGATGAATGCATTCCGGTACAAAAATGTTACAATGATAACCTTCATTCAACAGGAGAGAAACCCAACACAAAATTACAAATTCAGTTTTATCGAAGTAGGCGACTTATTGTGAGAGAAAAGATAACTGGAGCAGAACTAAATTGGTGTCTGTTAATAGAAACTAACATTTAAAAATATATTTGTGAAAGCAGGATTGGATTCAGTGTTTGAAGGAAAGGTGGGAGATTCATTCGCGACGGCGATACCCTCCGGTGAGTTTGCAGAGGTGGATGAGGCCTTTCAGAGAAATTGTCAAAAAAAACCGCAGTATGCGATTTTCTGGGCTATGGGAACCCTAAACTCATAGTCAGGAGAATAAAGTTTCAGAAAATAAGTTTAAAGTCTAGGGAAAGGGTTAGGGAGAAGGGCTCGGTCCGGTTGAGCCCTCACACGGATCCACGTCTGAAGGATTTACTGGGTGTTTGGCTTTGAGAAATCGAGGGCATGACAAATAGTGATGGACATCAGCATATTTGTCTATTCTTTACTTATTTAATATTTATTTTGATGGTAGCCGTTTTGCCTCTCTCAATTTCGATGGAATACTAAATTACTTTCAAAGGAAGGATCTGTTTAGTCACTGATGTAGAAAATCTAAGAATAATTTTCTTAAAATATGATTGCAGCATCTAAAAAATTCTTAAAAAATAAAAATCTAAAAAGTGGAAAACTATTTTTAGTATTGCTAAAAGTACCAGCCAATGTTCAAATAACTCGTTTTTTAACCGAGAATTTGGTCGTTTATCCAACTGTAGTGCTACTCAAGACACGATATCTATGATAATTTATTATTACTTTCACATTCAGTGGTAAATCTCCGTCTGAGGATCAATCCAGTCTCTCCCCAAGACATGTGTTATTTAATGCTCTGCCATCACTCCATGCTGCTGTGACAGATCAAAATGAATCGAATGACTAAAATTTAATAGTGCTTTTGTTTTTGTTCCAGTGAGGTCTAAGGAAGTCTTTCTATCTCCGGTTGGTAGATTTTTGAATACTACTGGTTCCGGAGCTAGATGGAGTAGCTATAGTCACTGAGACGTCTGAGGATTTCCTCTTTCAACTGAAAAAAAAAAAGAAATTAAGATGATTAGAAGTCTGTTTGGCCAAACTTTAGGCTACCACTTCAAGGAAACATTGCAGTGTATCTGATTATCATGATAGCTAATTTTCCTGATCACGCATGGTCTACTTTTATAATCGTTCATTGTAAAAGTAAATCCAGAAGAACACGAACAGATATCAACAACTATTAAATATTTAACATTTTTGTCGTTGAAGGTTTTAAATATGAATGTGACGACGTTTGTTTTAGTTGAAGATATGAACAGATACAGTACTGTAACTTGTTTTGTCAATTCTGGGGCATTAATCATTTGTTCCCTAGGTGTTGTAAGGCATGCTCTTCTATATTTACCTCACATACGGCAGTACCGCTTTGCGAAAATGAAGAAATACTGAATAAGAATGAATATGTATCCTTGAAGAAATTTCATCTCATGCCCTAACTACCCTACTATAAATTTAGTATATGCAGGGTGCCGTTAGATATTACATATAACACAGAAAGCTAAGCGTTAACTTAAAAATGGACATGTGGGTATGGTTACTTTTCCATAAACATTTAAAGAATTTCCAGTGAAGTATCTGTACCCTCTTGCCCATGACTATCTGCATTCTGCAATTGGAGCATTCCTTTTACGGCGTAATAACATCTCTGCAAAATGTCTCATCCCAGGACTGCCACCACGCAACACTCCCATGCAACACTTCTACCCCACGCCCTTGTAAACGTCCTCCTCGCAGGCTTTGGATATTTCTTTTATAATGCCATCAGTGCACACTTATTTCAATATGCACGAAATTTTCAGAGACAACGATAGAAACTATTTTCAACGCTTTTTCTCAAAACAAGTTACTAATAGACCGTCGGAAAGTCATAGGCAGATAAACAGTGCACGTGTATTATGGAGGAGCATAATGGTATGGGAGGACACTTTTACGATTAGAAACACAAGATGAAAGAGTACAGCGATTAATGGGTGCCGTATAAATACACTAGTACATCTCAAATTCTTTTGCGTCCAGTGTTAACCTTATGCATATGACTTCACAGAGTACAAAGTGCTCCCTCGTATGGAAGCAAGCGCGTATCATTGCAAGTTCCACCAACAAATGCAGACACGCGCGTAAGTCTACTACACGCGCGTGAGAGGTCTATGTTGTGCGTGCAGTGCGCTTCATTAGGGAGCTTTAGATTACACGACGTGGGCAGGGCGACGCCGCGCCCTGGAACTATTGCGCTTTAGATTTCTGCGACGCGGCATGAAAGTCGCGTGGTGATATTCGAACTTCGTGTGAGTAGCAGACGCGCAAACCGATCTGTTAATGGTAAAAGTATTTAGCGGGAAGTATAAGTCAAACTTACTCCTTATGTAGGCCTAATTTGGAGAGTGGCAAACCTTCATCGAGTTCGTGAAACAATTACTATGGTTATTTAACTGATATAATGGACGACGATGAATTTATGATATGTGTGCAATGCGTATTTTAAGTTTCTAATGCAACGATCGGCATGGCAACAAAATTATATGACGTTCATTCATACTTAGTTAAAATCCTCAACTTCTATTGGTTCATTAAGGTCAGGTGACCGTGCATTATCCTTGGATAACCCACGGTAAATTAAAAATAAAATCACCGGCGGATGAATACAATACCGTACTATATACACTGTGTTTATAAGACCACCTAGCTTTAGATATGGCTAGCTGGCTTGACACTATTTCTGTGCTTGACACACATAGGCCTAGCTGAGCATGATATGATATATCCAACGTTAGGCCTGTGGTGTGACACTATTCACTAGTCACATCAAGGCCTACGAAAACGCTTCCATTTCTAAGAAACACTTTTGTTCCCAAATCTTACGTGAAACCCTATAGAGGCAAAGGATCCATAAACGGTTATAATTCAAAGTCAAATAACCTAGGCTCAAGCCTCAGTAACGTTACAACTTACACAAAAGTTCCTTGTCGAGCACTGAATCCTCGAACGAAATCAGCGTTACTAACGTTACCGCTGTTAGGGCTGAGATCTCTAACACGTCCAAACTTTTCTCCAAATGTACGTTTGAAATGCTGTGACTGTTTATCTCCCAAAATCAGTAGCTGAATCCTAGGCAAATTCCATCATTTAAAGTGACTTACAAGCTCAAGAATACCAGAACAAGTCCGTTAGGGTTTGAACAAATGACGAGCAATTTTAAAAAGACCGCGCTACTTAAAGCATACTGGTGGATATGTCACTACGTACTGCAGTATATATAGCCTATACGTCGTACGTGCATGTGTTTATGTACACAGCATGTGCACCCACAGCGTACACAACGTACCATGATAGGCCTAGTAAATATGCTCTGTGTGCAGTGCAAATGTACATGATACAAATGCAAGATTTCGTGGCTGAGGGGTTACCATGGAGTCATAATACCTCTAGTTATGTTACCAACTGTTAATTTTTAGTCCTTTTCGGCTGTTGAAGTCTTTAAAGAAGAATACCATTTCTCAAATTTAGTCACATCGTTGTTATATTTCATGACTTATGAATATTTCATTGAATTCATTTTGTTAAACAGTATAGGCTACTTTATTTATTGCGCACGAATAGGCCTATTGTTTTGAAAGGTTGTGAATAGGTCTCATCTTTCCTCGGGGTTTTGATTTCAATAAAAATGTGGTTATCTGCAAACACAAATTTTCTTTCTTTTTACAATTTTTTCATCAAATTCTTGTGTATGAATGAACAGGGTTACTCCGGGGGTTAATGCTATCGCTAGATGCACTCGGGCTGCGCCCTCGTGCATCGCTTGCATTAACCCCCGATCGTGCATTATCCTCTACTTAATGCACGGTCCAGCGTTGATTAACCCTTTATTATATGCTGCCTCTCGTTGCCGTTCTAGCCAAAACGCCAAAATGAGCGACTCCCAGTGTAATACACCGACAACGTGAAGTTCACGTAGACGCATGCGCATAGTTACAACATGACGTCATTACGTCGTAGCCGACGTCCGCGTCGTGCAATCTAAAGCTCCCTATTGTTTTGCCCACTGAGCTATAGACCTTATGCATTGACATCACACTGACGTCATTTTGGGTGAAAACAATGAAGCACACGTGCACGAACAGCCTGGATTTCTCCACACGTGTAGTAGACTTGCGAGCGTATACGATTGGTTGACAAATCAGCTGACTGCCTTAATTGGTGTAACTTGCAATGAAACGCGTTTCTCCTCCATTTTCCTCCAAACGAGGGAGTACTTTCTCCTTTGTGACATCATATGCATAAGGTCTATATGCTAGGATGGGTCATTCCACAATGTTTTGAAGCCATCATGGAGGGTCACTTGATATAGGTTAACTTACTCAAGTCGATTCCACCGCCGTAGAAAACGCGTGTCTAGAATTGAAACGCCGAGGCAATGATGTACATGCTAACACACCGTAGCGAGTCTTAGCTTCTCTTCAGAATCTTGGAAGCTAATAGACCTTTTTATTCATTCATTCATTTATTCATTAGTACTTTAAACTGCATCCGGTTGTGGAGTTTGTTTAAACGTGGAAGTAATGAGGTTACCCTTTGCCACAACTGCCTCCGGGGCACGCTTGGGCAAGGTGCACCTGTATGTGCCCAGTGCTTTATAAGTGTTGTTGCCGTTGGGCGTAGTATTGCCATCGAACTTTGTGTTGCCTTCGGGCGTGGTGTTGTCCTCGGGCGTGTGGTAGCCTTTGGGCATGTGGTGTTGCCTTCGGGCGCGGTGGCCTTTGTGGGCCGGTTGGTTGACGGGTGGGATTTTGGGGTGGTTTGTGGTTGTTGGGCTAGGGTGTTGTTTTGGGGTTGGCTGCAGAGGCAGTTTTTAAACCTCAGTAGTAACAAAGACTCTTTTGTTCCCTGTTGCATGGTGTGTATAGTTTGTTTGGCATTGTGTTTGTGATCCGACAGGGTTTTGTTTGGGATTGGTGTTCTTTAGTTTCTCAGTGCCTGTTTCTACGTACTTAAAAAGCTCTTTATTTGAATGAAATACCTTACCTTATGCATATGATGTCACAAAGGAGAAAGTGCTCCCTCGTTTGGAGGAATATGGAGGAAAAGCGCGTATCATTTCAAGTTACACCAATAGATAGTTCTCACGTGACGTCATGGGAGCTTTTCACGTGTACTATTTCAGCCATGTCTGAGGGCAACCCCGGCATGTGTGTACAGGCTTGCCCTCAGACATGGCGGTTGCTAACCCCTAGCTGTGACATCACTAAGAACTATCTATAAATGCAGTCAGCTGATTTGTCAACCAATGGTATACGCGCCATTCGTGCACGCCATTCATTCAAGCCATTCGTGTACGTGTGCTTCATTGTGTTTACCCAAAATGACGTCAGTGTGATGTCAATGCATAAGGTCTATTTGTACGCTATCACGCGTTAGCATGTACGCCACTGCGCCGAGGTAAAGTTGCCTCAGCAACTTCATGAAAGTCCTACATTACAATAGACCTTATGCATTGACATCACTGAACTATATGCTAGGAAGGATCATTCCACAATAAGGTTTTGAAGCCACCATGGAGGGTCACGTGATGTAGGTTAGCGCGCGTATCTACAATGGGGCTGCCCAGCCGAGTAAAAATTAACAGAGGGCGCTCTCATATGGTTCCTACTAGTTGCGCGAAACGTAAGCGCGACCCCGAAGTTTGTTAACAAAAATTCATCGCTCTTTACGTCTAGGCCTACGTACTCGCTCATGAGTTGCTTTTGAAGCTGAATATTAAAGAGCTCCCATGCTTTAGTACGCCGCAAAGCAGTGTTCCTGGGCAGTACCCAAAGGTAAACAAAGAATTATCATGAGTGTTAACATATATACCCAGAAGAATAGAAGACTACATCCCTAATATGGACCTATCAGTACCGGCCTAGTAGCCAACTCACTGCAGCCCGAGTCAAAGATGGGTCGCTCGGCTATAGCCCAGTAGTTGTACTAAGAAGCATCATTCCTCAATAAATTCCACTTACATGGAACACTTTTCTCTTCTTCCAAGCTCTCCACATAAGTACTTTTGAATATGAATGCACAGTGACTGGTTAGAAGTTCATAGACCAACTGATTGGTCTGTTTCTATGGTATCTTCACTAGCGCACTTTAAAATACATGCATTTATATTCTTACGCGCTAACAACGAAAAATCAACCAAAGCGTTCGTTTTTCAAGAGCGCAGTAGTGTGAGTCAATTATTCCGGACAATACACAGATAAATGTATTATGCGCGTATAGAACGCATTGTTAATGTACACGCACGTCAACTCTTTTAACAATGGAATTTTCTATAACGCGTCCTTAGATTTGCACGCAGATCACTGAATAGAACGCTTCAATTTCGAGGCGAATTCCTCATTGACGTGCGTTCTCCAGTTATATAGCTCAGTGGTTTTGCCTCAAATGACGTTAAGTGACGTCAATGTATAAGGTCTATTTTTGAAAATAGTGAAGAGAAATAGTGAAAACCAAGTACGAGTTCTGCGTACTAGAACCCATTAATATCTGTTTGACAAGTTAATGACTTTCAACGAACTTAGGATTTTAAAGGGAAAAAGCAGCCGCCCTAAGTTTGTGTGTGTGTGTGTGTGTGGCTTTGTCTTTAGGTAAAACTGAGGACCTAAACAATGGATTTCCAGGTCCTCGGTAGTGAATTCAATAGATTTCTCAAGTCCTCGGTAGTATAACAATAGAGAGTCTATTGTTAAGGTTAGGGTTAAGGAAGAAAACACAATAGAGAAAACAATGAGGTCCTCAGTAGTGTGTAAAAACACGACTGTGTGTGTGTGTGTGTGTGGGTGTGTGTGTGTGTCAAAAAACTGATTCTTCTCTTATTTTGCTCACAAGTATCTTTCATTATGTTTCTGTAAAAGAACATTGAATATTGAAGGAAAACCAAGGAGTAATTCTGCATGAACTTAACAAATTAGTAACATATATATTGTCACATGATTGATAGGAGCCATTCCTGAATTAGGATAACAGGATACACTAATTCAAATTGCGGGAACTGCATTTTCCCTTTAAGATGATTGTATAATTGTGTTCGTTTGTTTTGACCAAGAAATATTTGAAAAGCCTAAACAATGTAACAACAATAGCAGTTCTGTTGCAAATCGTGTTGAGAGGAGAGGGCTTGTTTAACCTGTAACAATAAGGCAATGATCACATTTTGGAACAAAGTACCGCAGCTTTAGGAAAACCAAACAAACAAAAGCAATGAAAAGTTCAAATGTGACGTCACAAATTATTGCCAATTTTACCGCATTAGATTGATTGGACAAACTGCATATCCCAGCACACAAATATCGTGCGAGGATGAAAATGGGATCAAATGCTCCAGCCTTTGCAATACATAGGTCATTACTGTTATTTTAGAGTCCGGGTACAAATTAATTTAGCTGACAAAGTCGTGTTAATAACTATCAGGTGTAACTTACAGCAGGCCCATATTTCTTCTCAAAGCCTTGTTGCAATGTATCCTGGTCTTGATTCCAGAATCTCCTTAGTCCAACAACTGGGGTTAAGAAGACATACAAAAACGTTCCTATAATGATGTTCGATTAAATGAATATCAACCACTGGATACAAGTCTAAGTATCCACTTTACGATTAATGGTGTCTTCCAGACGCAAAGCTAAAACTTAGAGAACGTATGACTCTTCGAAACTGATGTGGAAGTTATGAATGACCTGAGTAAAAGCTACAGGTAAAACGGCATTTTTGGAACTATTAATGTGGGAACCGGTCGATGAAGCGGAGAGGTTGCATGCAGCAGCATAGCAAAAAAGGGGATTGCACACCTCTCCGAGGCCTTACTTGACTGTTGCGCCATGCCAACAGTAAAATTAAGTGTCATTGTCCAAACTCACAATTTCTTCATTACTCGATATTAACAAAAGTTGTTGCCTTTATAGGCATTACCCTTTACCTAGCCTCCTTGGTATATAGGCTAGTCATATTTGCTTCTAATTTTGAACGTTTTATTAATTTCATCTGGCTTTTCATAGTTTTCTGTATTTGTAACATTTTAAATCGTTAAAAGGTAAAATGAGCATACTAGTAGCACGACGTTTCGAAAAGGTAGCACAGATTCTATCAAACATGCACCAAGAAAGAATATACAGGTGGAAAGTCAAAGATAATCCTAAGAACTATGCGTGATGTCTTTCACATTCATGCCCACTGGGTTAAAGGTATTGAGGCGGTAAATCCACTTAAGCTCTACTTCTTCACGAGTCTTCTTGCTATTGTTAACTGGCTTTTCAATTCCTATCAACCTCCAAGTTCTGACAAGTTTGAAAATGTTTACCCAGAGGCACGCTAGCTTTACGCAACTCCTGCCTATGCCCACGTTGTCTAATCCTGAGCTTCCCTCCTGTTTCTCCCACATACTGCTTTTTACAATCCAAACAATTAACAAGATAAACCACTCCTACCGTACCACAGGAAACATTGTGAAAAAGTTTGAACTTTTGACCTGTAGAAAAGCTTTGTACCAAATCGGTTTCTTTAACAGCAGCACAGGTTACACACCGATTAAAATGTGTTTTAAAACAGTCTTTACTCAACAAATTAAAATCCTTAGAAATCTTAGCCTTTACAAGAAGAGACTTCAAGTTAGGAGGTTGTCTGTAAATAACTGCAGGGGGACGTGAAAAAGTGTCTGTCTTCGATAGTTGTAAAACAGGAAAATGTTTCTTAATAATCTTAGACAAAGGAGGAAGACGCGGGTTACGAGTAGTCACGAGAGGAGCTATAAAATACCTCTTCTGTTAATTAGTGGACTGGGTATTTAGCAAATTGTCACGAGACATTTTATTAGCTTCTTTGATTTTATCACGAATATTTAAAATTGGGTACCCCCGTTCACCGAGATTACTATGAAGATTGGTAAGGTTCCTTTGCAAGTCCCCTTCTTCTGAACAAATAGATTTAATACGAAGTGCCTGTCCATAGGCTATGTTATCTAGGGTATTTTTACTATGGTATGAATCATACCGGAGACAGAGATTTTTGAAATTAGGCTTAACAAACAAATCGGTAGTGAGAAACTTTCCTCAGTACCCTTAATAAGAATGTAAAGAAAGGAAATAGACCTAAACTCTAAATTGTATGTGAATTCCAACTCAGAAGGATACAAATTATTCAAAACCCCTTGAAAGAGATTAAAGCATCTTTGCCATGTGGCCACAGACCCCAAATATCATCAATATAACAACACCATTCCAAAGGTTTCAGTGTACAAGTTTACCATAATTTTTCCTACACCAAACCCATCCCCAAACAGGCATATCCCGGAGCCATTTTAGGTCCGATCGAGGTACTGTGAATTAGAGTGAAGAACATATCAGTGAAGTGATATGTTTTCACATATATATATATATATATATATATATATATATATATTATCTATATATATATATATATATATATATATATATATATATATATATATATATATATATATATATATATATATATATATATATGTTTGGGCATGGGTTTGGTAGAGGAGAAATTATGGGAGGAAAGTACGGTGAAACCAACTGAGTGGTGCCGCTACATTGATGATATCTGGGGTCTTTGGCCTCACGGCAAAGATTCATTCCTCTCTTTTATGCAGATTCTAAACAATTTATATCCCAATGAATTGGAATTCACTTACGTTTTCGATTACAATTACTTTTGATTACAATTACGTTTTTGAAAAAATTACTTTTCTAGACGTCTGTATCAAACGAACAGGACAAGGTTACCTAGATACTGATCTGTATGTAAAACCATCTTTTAAAAATTTGTATCTTCATTACGATTCCTATCATAGCAGACATACATTGGATAATATAGCCTATGGTCAGGCTTTACGTATCAAATCCTTTTGCTCACAGGAAAAGGATCTTCGAAGAAATTTAGAGATTCTAGAACATTATCTTAGTGAACGTGGCTACCCCAGCTCTAAAGTGAGAGAAAAAATAGGTAGAGCCAGCAAAGTTTTGCGAAGTAGTCTTTGTTTCCCTAGTAAAAACAAAAAGCAGAAACAAGTTTTGGCCCCTTAGGGACTACTCGTAGACCAAGCCTCCCTCCTCTTTCTCATATATTATCTAAGCATTTTTCCATTCAACAAATGTCTAAAACATTTAAAGATAATTTGGAATCTCCTCCGGCCGTAGTCTATAGACAGCCCCTTAATTTAAAATATCTTTTGGTAAGGGCTAAAGTTTCCAAGATTAACAGGGTAGAGAGGGGGTGCTACAAAATACATTCTAAGCACTGTGTAACCTGTAATGTATTAAAAGAGACAAATTGTAGTAAAAGTCTTACTACTGGTGAGAAGTTTAGAATCACTGATGATATAAGTTGTAATACTATTGGTGTTGTTTACTTAATAAACTGTATTGACTGTAACAAACAATACGTAGGAGAGACAGGGCTGGAGCTACGAAGTAGACACCGAGGCCACAGGCAGGAATTTCGTAAACATAATACTCCTTTAAAAAAGCACTTTGAAAACTGAAGGGATTTTGAGCTTATTGGCTTGGAAAAAGTCAAGAATAATTGTAAGAGGATTCGAGAAGAAATTGAACTTAAATGGATTTATCGATTAAATACGTTTAAACCAGAGGGAATAAATGTAAAAGAAGTCAAGCTTAAAGTGTAAGGCTAAGCGGGCTTATATATAGGCTCTCCGTTTAGAGTATTTTATCTGCATTTGTATAGTTTTTACCATCAGTTTACTTATATACGTGACCAAGAAAAGACGAGCTTTTCGAAACGTCGTTGTAGTATGCTCACTTGCCATTTATCGAAGTCTTACCACTGTACCATGTTGTATTGAAGATCTTAGAAATCCATATCTCGTTGGTTTTTAATAAATTTTAACGGATTTTATATGTGATATGCCGAGCGTGTGGTGTGTTTCTATTTGCATATATATATATATATATATATATATATATATATATATATATATATATATATATATATATATATATATATATATATATATAAACATCAAAGACATAAAGCGACGTCCTGTCTCTCTTTGAACTCGTACATTTCTTACACTTATATTATGAAGTAGAACCGAATACGTTTTGGACAAATGGGAACATTTCTTTCATATATATATATATATATATATATATATATATATATATATATATATATATATATATATATATATATATATATATATATATATACATATATATATATTGAAAGGTTGTGACTATAGGGTACTACAAGGTAGCTTTACAGCACTGTTTCGTAAGGGCCCAGTGTATAGGTCCTCACTTCAGAAGCCTGATGTAGAATGGTGTCAACAAAGGTTTGGCAGTGGTTTGCACGTGCCCGTTTTGAATCGTTCATTGAATGTCGTGCTCGTCTTTTGAAGCACGCATTATATATATATATATATATATATATATATATATATATATATATATATATATATATATATATATATATATATATATATATATATATATATATATATATAAGTCTCTCCCATCCAATTCACTTCTGGTCACTATGGATGTAAGTGCCCTCTACACTAATATACCACATGAAGAAGGTGTATTAGCTTGTAAGAAGATCCTCTCTTTGAACGGCTTCTCTCAACCGTTCATTAGTGACTTCACTGCCATTATTAATTTTATCCTCACACATAATCATTTTGAATTTAACGGACAGCACTATCTTCAAACATGCGGAACTGCCATGGGTACTAAAATGGCCCCCAGCTATGCTGTCATTTTCATGGCCGATCTTGAAAATAAGATGCTGGCGGGCTACCCTTTACACCCGTTACATTTTCATAGATATATTGATGATATTTTTTTCATTTGGCCTCATGGCTTACCTAGCCTGCATTCTTTTGTATCGTTTTGTAATGCTTTTCACCCTTCTATTAAGTTTACATTTGATTTTTCTGACAAGGAAATCCCTTTTCTTGACGTACTGGTTAAGTTACATAGCGGTTCCATAGCAACTACCCTTTACTGTAAACCAACTGACACCCATGGCTACCTGAATTTTAACAGTTCCCATCATATCAGTTTGAAACGATCTATTGTATTTTCTCAATGCATCAGAATCAAGCGTATCTGCTCTACCAAGTCTGAATACGACAAACACGTCGGCAACCTTGTGGATTTTTTTCTTAATAATGACTACCCCCTACCCGTTATCAAAGAGGGAATTAGTAAAGCTTCCGTTTACCGCAGGGATAAATTGTTATGTTACAAACCTAAAGTCGAAAATTCACGTATCCCACTTGTCTTTGACTATTCCCCTAAAACTGAGGGCCTACATAAATGTATACGTTCAGATTTCAGTATTCTTCGGACAGACAAGTCCATTTCCGAACTTTTTGGTGATCCCCCTTTAACTGCGAGACGGCAACCCCCCAACCTCAAATCTCTCCTTACATCCTCCAGGCTTCTTACTGTTGGGAACATAGGCAATAAAAAGTGTGGCAAGCCTAGGTGTCAAGTGTGTCGGTTCATTATCACGGACGAAACATTTACTCCTCCCGGCACTGTTTGCAACATCCGTCCCCCTCCCCTGGATTGTGACACGCCTAATGTAGTATATTTATTATGCTGCAATTTGTGTGACAAAGGCAACTATGTCGGTCAGACCGGCACCAAATTTAGGCTGAGGTTTAATAACCACAAGAAAACTGTGCAGGATAAATCAATAAGCTATCCTGTATCAAAACATTTCAGTAGTGAACCTAACCACTCTTTATCTAATTTAAGATGTATTCTGCTCGGTTCTAATTACACGTCTGTCACTCAAAGACTCAAATCCGAAAGCAAGTGGGTAATAAAACTGTCCACACACACCCGTGGCCTAAACAAGGACCTGGGCATCCTAAGCGATTTCCCCTCTGTGATTTATCACCCTCGTCAAGGGGTTTAACCTCATTGCTGTGTCTGTTATTTGTAAATTAAATTTCACTTCACATTTTGCGCTGAAGAAGGACACAGGAGTGTCCGAAATATACGCTATTCTGTTACCGTATCTGTGCTCTCGTATTGTCATCTTTGTGGTGTGTTCTACTTATTATTATTATTATTTTTATATATATATAGATATATATATATAGGTAAAAATGAAGTAGTAAATAGTGCTAAAAGTTTGTGAAACTTTTAGCACTATTTACTACTTCATTTTTACCTACCTACTTCATAAGTGCTACGCAGTACTTTGACCTTATATATATATATATATATATATATATATATATATATATATATATATATATATATATATATATATATATATATGGGTCAATCCACGCTTTATTAAATAGTCGCACAGAGACCTTAGGCCATTTTCCCTCTAACATAGGCACTTGCCTTATACTGAAAGAGGATCCACTTTTAGTATAAGGCAAGTGCCTATGTTAGAGAAAAAATAGCCTAAGGTCTCTGGTGCGACTGTTTAATATAGCGTGGATTGACTCATTCATGTAAAGCCGCTACGTCACTCTACCTACTCAATACTACATGTGCTATATGTGAATGGAAAACTTAGCCTCAAGCAGGATCCGAACCAGCGACCTGCCACATATATATATATATATATATATATATATATATATATATATATATATATATATATATATATATATATATATATATATATATACAATGTAATCTCCTTACGGTGTTTACTATCGTAATATATATTAAGGGGGTCTTAAGCAACATAAACGTTTCTTAAAAGCACATTATACTTCTCCCCCTTTTCCCATTTCCATCCAGGTCATGATGCATTTCGAGCACTGCATAATAAGCTCTTTATGATTTGAAACAACGTACTGAAAGTCTTTCTTGACAAAAGTCGACTAAATTGAATAGTTGGGAGTTGCGAGTTTATCGGTGACACGGGGAGCTGCGAGAGATGGAGAGCTTAGGCCTACAGCTTACAGCTCCCTGAGCTAAATGAGCATTTAAGTGGGTAAAAAGCCACACATAATCTAAATTCATTAACTATACATAGCGTAGGCATTTCAAGAACGTGTAGCTTTAAATTGTAAATAAATAAAACCATATAGAAAATTATCACGTGACGACAGCGCGTTTCAGCTGGCTGTCACAGAGCTAGCACAGAAGATGTGTTGTCGATACGCGCGCTCAACAGGACCCTAGATACAAAGAATGCATGACCGTCAAAGTGCCCAGTAAGCAGAGAGACGCGCAACGCAGTGACATCGATGAAAACCTCTTTACCCACTGCAGAGGTTTTTCATCGACGTCACTGCCTTGCACGTCTCTCAATAGACCTTATCCATATGATGTCACAATGGAGAAAGTGTTCCCTCTTTTGGAAGAAAATGGCGGAAAAGCGCGTATCATTGCAAGTTACACCAATAAATGCAGACAGCTGATTTGTCAACCAATGGTATACGCGCGAAATCCACGCCGTTCGTACACGTGTGCTTCATTGTTTTCACCCAAAATGACGTCAGTGTGATGTCAATGTATAAGGTCAATTTTGACGACCACGTGTCCATTATACAACAATTCTAACTAAGACCGTGTCGTGCGCTCGTATTGATTACACATCTGCACATGGGCAGTGACGGCCAGTATACGAAACTGAGACAATGACGTCACGTGAAGAACCTCTATGGGGTCGGTGGGTCATCCGGGTCTTTCCGTTACCCTAGCAACTTTGGAGAGAAAACAAGAACTGACTGCAACACGGCCATATGGGAACAGTTTACGCGCTGCACTGCTGGAGTGTAAACAAGCTCTGGACTACACTACGTGAGGAATACGCGCAATACATTGTTTTCACTCCAAAACATGGTTGTCATGAGGAAGTGACGTGTCACTGACCGACCCCATAGAGGGGTTTCACTGTGTCACGCGATCGCGCGTCTCTCTGGTTTTGAAGGGCAAGATCGCTCGTCTCTAGTGGTTTGGAAGGGCAAGCGTCCATTGTGCCACGGTAGTATCTATGGTTATGCCTTGCGCGTGTGCTGTAAATATGCTTACTGCGTGTGTTTTGCCCTTCAGTGCCTGGGAATCCTACTAGCTTGATGTCAGATGAAATCCCTCTACAGGTAGATATTGTAGACACACCAAGCATATTTATAAAGCAACAACCTGCTCGTAAAACCAGCGTTTATGGCTGATTGAAAAGGCCATATTAGAGGTTTTTTTGGCCAAATTGACAACTCTACCTGCGTACCAAGTTTATTGGCTTTGGTATGGAGGGCAAACATTAAATGATTCTTTTTCGCATAGGTCTCTCATAGGTTAACGATGAAATATTTATTTCCAACGTATGTTTCCACTTACAGCAAGAATGTTTATGAAAACAATTTTGTACTTCTTTTCCTCCCAACGATCTGCAGCACTCTGAAATGCAATAATTAAAGGAGATAAATGATCAAATATTATTCCTATATCTTTAACACGATGATACGTACGACATTATTTCCCTTTGGTCCACACAAAATGAAATGACCGATGTGATGATTATATCTTCAAAAGGTGAACAGGGCAGCTCAGGTAAATTTGGTAAAACTTACAAAGTGCTTGGAAGGGATCCCAAAAGATTCCTTTGGACAACTCATCCCTGATCGGGACAATTCTCACCAGGACAGTTTCCACCCGAACAATACCCATCCAGGAGAATTTATATTTTCTGGTGGGGGATTTTGTCCAATGGTTACTTGTCTTCATGGGTAGGGATTATCCCGCTGGGAATTGTCCAGAGAGGGGATCTTCGGGGGTTGGAGTTGTCCGGTCATGGCTCGAAAAAGAATCACCGAAATTTCGCCATCTTGGGTGGACACTTTAAAAAAAAAAAGCTCACACACTCAATTAACACAGAGCATCGGTCCCGTGTAAAGTCGTATTATGCGCTGGAATCCCTTCTTTTCCAGAGCCACCATCAGACCATTGGAGTGCAGAACACTGGCATGTGCAGCATGGGGAAGGAACAAATTAGCTTGTTTCAGTACGATTATTAATCGTACACAGTGAAAGTTGCCTCAGAATGGGTAGGAGAAGTGACACCCGCCAAAAATTATGTTAAGATATAATTGGCCTAACTGTTACTACTTCAAATCGTGTCTGGTGTGGGCAAATCACGCCACACGAGTTTAACTCTTGATATGAGATTTCTACACGAGCTGGGCCGCTTTGTTGCCAGGCCTCGAAAGAGGTGCCAATTGCTGTCATAAGTTATTTTTCACTAAACCAAGTCTGGATATTACTGTCTCAATATAATGGTCACAGGTCAAGGGGTGTAAATCGTTAAGAATGAATGATCTGTGCACTTTGCACCTAAAATTTCGTTTGAAAGTATGTCTGAGTGTTGTGGAATGTTAAAAGATATTTTATTTGTTCAGTCTTTGTATCCAAGCGAAACTTCGGGTCATTCGAGAGGCCATTTACAAGCTTTCTTACAAAATCAGAAAAAGCTACAAGAGAATGTAAATTAGCAAGGAAATATGCATGGTGATCAAAAGGCAGACCCCCTTTCTACTGCTAAAGTAAGGTTAGCAGAGGTTGGCAGAGGATTATTGTAGGAACAGTTTGTACTGTGCCTAGGGCCTACGAAATTTCTGGGGCCTACGACGATTTCGGGGGGCTCACGTTAGTTAGTTAGATGAAATTTAACGACACACCAACACAATGTGTTATATAGTGTCAAGTAAAGTTTAAATACGGTGCAAGTCCTCCCCTTTAGTCGCCTCTTACGACAGGCGGGGAATACCGTGGGCGTATTCTACAACCCCCAGCCCACAGGGGGCTCGGGGGGGGGCCCACGAAAATAGTTGCATGCATAATACATTACAAAAACTTAACACAAACGTTGTTATACCTCACAGTGCTCACGATAGTCGTGCGCCTGATTAAATTACTGTTATCATTGAAGGTTCAAAGGCCCTGAAAAGTGTCGGCCCGACACAGCAGTATGAGTTACACGTTACACTGTCCCCCACATATAGACTAAGTTGCCATTGTGTTTTGTTCAACTTGGCGAAGTCTTTCTACCCTCTATAAAATAGAACTTGCGTCCCCTCCCGCAGTAAGGCTTTCAGCAATCTCAAGAAGGGAAAAGTTCTTTTTTTTTAAAAAAAAAAAAAGACTTTTCGGTGCTTCGTGCGCTCTAGAGTTTGTTCTTTTGATTTCCTTTCATATTTTCTTTCCATAAGGCTAAATGGTACATGCCCGTCTCCCGTATAGTCAAGTAACCTATAAGTATCCCATATGCAGCTTTTTTAAATTTCATAATCAGTTACATTTCTTGTATTTGTGCTACAGTAAACGTTGTTTAACATTTGAACCACAAACGTTGATGGATCAATCGTTTCTCGCATGTTGTTCCCGATAAGGTTCATCTGGTTTTTGCCCTGAATTAAATAAGATTCGCACACCATGCAATTTCACAAGTCAGTTTCTTTTGAAAAAACACCACATTAAGTAGAAATCTCGTTAAGTCAAGTATTTTTACAGTGCAAAATATCGAATGGTATTGTATAAATAGTTTCTTCCATTCTCTTTCTCATTGCCCTTCTCACCCCATAAACGCTATTCTTTACAGGCCCCCATCCACAAGGCTTGTTGGAACTTCGAGTTCCGGGTTTGGGAACTTGACCTATCTTTCGGGGAAATCCTGATGCCATCTCTGCTCAGGAAACATATAGTGCCTAAGGCCTAGGAATGTTTTAATCCAGTCCTGCAGGTTAGAAAACTATATTCCAGGCAATTCAGTTCAGTATATTTTTATGTAATGTAAGCAGTACGTTTTGACGCCAAAGGAAAAGTAGCCTAGCCTATATGACCATAGGTTGGAGAAGAATGCACAACTTGATGGCTAAATTTTCAATATTAAGTCTTCCCAGGGAATCATAACTCGGAGAGTGGTAAACTTATAGAGACGGGATTGGCCAGCTACTTATAATATTAACATTTAATACTCACTTACCGTATGATCATTGAGATCAAAATATACATTAAATAGTGTTTAGAAAAATAATAATACACAATTTCCATGCAAAACATGCTTTTTGGAGTGACAAAAACTTCACATGTGCATCACAGTGCATGATAGGAAAACTGTTGGCATACAAGTACTTTGACTAAACAAAGCTTATGCACTTTGTTCTCCATCTTGGAACATGGTAATGAAAATGGTTACGATGACGTTTTGGAATTCGTTCCTTTGAATTGAACATTTGAACTAATCTAAGGTGAAAGGTTTTGAAACTTCAACGGGTGTGAAGTTTAAAAATATTAAAAAAAATTGATAATAATTTTTAAGAAGAAGAAATAATCGTAAAGGTACACGCATACTTTGCATAGCCAGTTTTCTCCTGACACTAATGCTTACTTGGCATCAAAATGGGGGTAAAAAGCCAAGCCAAATGCAAGCTAAATTGTTCAACTATACAAAGTGTAGATATTCAAGGACATAGCTTCAAACTGTAAGGAAATAAACCCTAAACGTATGTAAGTTTAATCAATGCAAGACAAATCAAGTAAGTGTTATGGAGCAACAACCTGCTCGTAATAGAAACACTTTTCCCTGAAGGAAAAATGCCAAATTCTATGTTTTTATGGCCAAACTGACAACTCTGTTGGCATACAAAACATTGGAGTAGGTATGGAGGGCAAGCACATAAATGATTACCTTTCATTTCACTCTCACTGCTAATCAATAGAATATTCATTCAAAAAAATAGGACCACTTACTGCAGTAACATTTATTCCGCCCTTTGGCTGTCTTCCAGTCGCAGTTTGAGGGGCAAGCTAGGAAGTAATGGTTAACGAGAAAATGGTTAAATATGATTCCTGTACATGGTGCAAGATGAAATGGAGTACATCATTTCCCTTTGACCCACCCAAAATGAAATGGCTACTGCATTTATTAATTTTCAAAAGGTCAGTAAGAAACCCCATGTAAACTTGATAACACTTATAAAGTGCTTGAAAGTGGATTACCGAAACATTTCGCCACCTTGGGACAGAATGATTGGACGCTTGAGGAGCTCTCACTCCCAGTTTAGGTAGAGTACCGGTGTATAGTGCTGTTATGTGTTCGAGGCCCTTCTCACTCGCCAGTGGAGGCCAGAGCACTGATACGTACGGCATTGGGTCCAGGAGCTCGACATAAGATCCATACAGTGGGTACTAAATGGGTAACACCCCAACTTGTCCAAGATTTGAATCCGGAAGCTCTGGGTCACACCAGTTGAAAGAGACACCCTGACCAAATGACAGTGGAAGCACACCATACACTGAATAATAATTATACCTTTACTTACTTTGAACGAGAGTTTATACAAACAGCTAGCAAGGGAATCTGGGTGGCAGGGACGTAGCCAGACTTTAATCACTTTTGGGAGGTAACAACCAGCTTGGGACAAAGATTAAGTATGGGGGAAATCAATAATCTATGTCAGTTTCGACTGTGGTATTGGATGGAAGTCAAACAGTGACGTCGGTGGATTTTTCTAAGTGGGGGCACGGGGGGGGGGGTCAAGCGTTCCTCTGGAAGGCCCACAAAAATGAAGGACTGCGAGTAACTGGGACCGTCTTAGTGGCATGCAGGCCTCCCCTGTAGGCGTTAGGCTCCAGGGGCCCACTGTAGGGCCTCTGGTGGAGTCCAGGGACAATGCTCCACTGGGGTACAAGGAACAAAGCCTCCGAAGTCTCTAGGGTATTTATATATTGTAACCATTAGAATGGAGTATTTAATTCCCCCAAAATGTCATTGGATACGCACTAAGCAGACCACAAAAAACAGAAATCATAATTTGACCATTTTTGTTAGCCTAACTCGCAGTAACGGTTTAATGATGGGGTGAGGGGAGAGAGGGAGTGGGGACGGAGGATCATGTGAAAATAAATCCACCCATGCTGCCTAATAGAAATAAATGTTGAGGCAACTACCTTCCAGGTATGCCTCTGAGGCAAAGCCTTCCTATAAGAGCATCGAAGGTGCATCTACGGCTGAGGATCCGGGGCTAGCAGGGAAAATATGGAAAAAGAAGCACTTGAATGTGGTTCGATGGTTTTTCGGTGCTTTAAAATTATAATTATGACAGAGACATTTCCTGCATTTTCTGCAACAATAAATGAAAAAAGATAGCTCCCTAGTGCACGCGCGAAGAGGCCAGAAAATTCTGGCATTGAGTATCTATGAAAATTCTGTGCAGGTTCTTTTGCTCCTTTCAGCCTTAAGGAGGTATCACCTCTTTATGATCCCTGGTGTGTTTCTTGGCTGCGCCTCGGCGAGGGTACAGGAGAGAAAAGTTTCCCCTTGCAAATTAAAGACACCGTTATTTAAAATAAACAGACATTAGCCTATGAGAGTGAACGTAATTATCCTCATATTTAGTTGATACGATTGAAAAAGGCAACGAAAATTCCAAGGTTATTTTTTACAGTTTTCGAATATAAAATATGACTAAAAGATTATCTGGAGTATTTTCTAGGGAATGAAAATTTATTCCCACGGCATAGCAGTTTGTAATGATGTCCTTATGAAATCTAGTTAAGTCTGATAGAAATGACAAGAAAGATACGAGCCACAGATTACTGTATGATCTTGGCCATGCAAACCTTACTTCAAAGCGATCTATTTCCATCTAATAACGTTCAATAACAAGTTCTTGCTAAGCTAGAACTACGCTGTCTAAATGTTGTACTCATCTACCCGGTGAATGAGCGCAAAGGATACCAATACATTGTTGCAGAGCAACATCGCAAAAACTTCATGGCTAGTGCAGTACAGAATCTGCACACTGAACCACGATATGTAATTCATCACGTATTGCTTTAGCCTCAACTCATTTTCGTTGTTTGTTTAATACCTCCCCAACAACGACATGGTTAGATAATAAATGCTCAGTTTGTCATTTAAGATCAAAAATCGTTCGTTTTGGCTTTCCTAAAGGAGAAACTATGTAATCAATTTCCTCGGCCAAGCAAAATCGTGAGAGGGACCGGGGACTGAAACGTCACCAGTTGCTTCAGTGTGCATAATACTACTTCATCAAGGAATTGTCTTCTTGAAATTTCCACATGGTAACTGAAGTCATAGACAGATTACGCATTTACCACCTGGTCTTTGCCGTCATAATCATGGTTTCCATTAACGCACTCGCAACATGCACTGCAGTATCCATAGGCGTAGGAGCCCAAGTTGATGTGGGGGGGGGGGGCTGGAACGACTTGCCCGAAAAATATGACCCAAACTTTCCGCGCGCTCCACATACATTCGACATGTTAATGCACATATCATATGGACATTCATCGTTTATCACACCGCATGCCAATAACATACAATAATTTGCCTTGTTTCTACCTTCTTTATTGGTTTTAATTTTGGCGGAAGTCGTTGATCGCCGGCCTGGAGAAGGGGTATAAGGGGAGAACAAGTCTAAAGATATGGAAAAATTTGAAAATTTTTAAAAAATTAGGTGTCCTTACATGCAATCTGGTGCCACATATGCTACCTTTGAAGTAAAATTTGTGTTAAAAAATTTACGCATTTTAGGTAGAAAAAAATCAGCATCAGTGAGGGTGGGGCATGGCGATATGGCTCCTCAAATACACCACTGATAATCATAATATAAATTTAACCATTAAAAAAACACTGATGAAATAATACGGAATATATAGGTGCTGGTGCAATTCAAATCAGAACTTTATATTAATTACCAAGGAAGTTTTTAAAATATGTATACCCTTTAGCTACATCATTGCATTATTTTTCTTTCAGTAGGTGCCCGAAAAGTTCTCAGCATTTTGCAAAAAAAAAAAACAAAATTGGTTGTGGGCTGAAGCCCCCAGCCCCCCGCCTCCTACGCCTACGGCAGTATCATACCATTGGTTACATCGCCTTTCAAATATCAATAAAATCATCGGTTCTATATGAGCTTGCCAGCAGAATGGACCGTTTTAGTCTTCACACCACAGGAGTATCAGGCAGGGTACTCCTGGTCGGGTAAACTTGTGACATTTTTTCGGATAAAAGTAGTCCCGTTTATACCTCACGCTGTATCTGGCCTTTCTACGCAACTGTTTGGTACTTGCAAGACGCCCGTTAGCAATTCCGTTACAGACATTTTGTTAGTCCTTATGAACCCATAAAAGTTAAAAACGAGCCACATGGTCATTCCGACCACTATTGTCAACTCGCAAGTTCGCAACATGCTCGTAACAAACGGTGTTACAAACCGTGAGAGCTCGTCAGCTCGATTATATTTCCTGAGAGTTGTTATGATTTCAAACTCGTAACGACTCACAAAGTTGCTAGCTAATGCAGGCTGTTACAAATGATAATGTAGTAATGGACCGATAATGTATCATTAGCCGATAATGTAATAAAAATTGACCGATAATGTAGTAACTTTTACTACATTATCGGTCAAATGGTAATACAAAATCGGTTAAAAATTTTTTACTACATTATCGGTTCTGAGGTGATACATTATCGGTTACAAAGTCACTACATTATCGGTCAATTTTTCTACATTATCGGTTAGTGATACATTATCGGTCAATTACTACATTATCAGTTGTAACACATGCTACTTCCGGCAGCATAGCTTCTGTTAAACAGTGGTGAAAGCAACACACAAAAGAAGATTAAATACAAGGCTCCTGAAACTGAAGTAAAGATGTATTAATGCTTAAAAATGCTAATTATTGTAACTTGCAGCATGCTTTTTACAAAAAGTGTAACAAGCCGTGAGAGCTAGTCAGCTTGCATAAATTTCCTGAGAGTTGTTATGAGTTGAAACTCGTAACAACTCACAAGGTAACTCGCTAATGCAGGCTACTTCCGGCAGCACAGCTTCAGGTAAACTTGGTGAAAGTAACACACAAAAGAATATTTAACACAAAGCCCTTTTTAAATTTTTGAAACTTGTCTTAAATTTGAGGTAAAGATGTAGTAAGGTAGTTCAAGAACGTTTAAAAACAAATTTAACTATTTTAACAAAATATGACATAAATTTATACTTACTGGAGTAAGTTCCTTGAGCTTGGACTAGCAGAGTCGAAATAATCACCAAAAGAACAAAAACGAAACTCCTCATTTTGATGAAATTGAAAACTTTCCTTATCTGTTACTCAGATATTAATGTAAATTCACTGAAATTAATGTATCTGTAACAAAAAGGACGCCCGGATACTGATAGGTCTTACTCGACAGTCTTTGTATCTGTAATTAAGAAGTGTACTGATAGGTTGTGTTTAACAGTCGTTGTATTTATAATATTTGATTAAGAAAGACAAACTCAGTGATGCATTCATGGTCGTGATTTTTCGTACACTCTTATGGATTGCTGATGAGTAGATTGTTCTATATTTAATGAGACATATTGGTTAGCGTTACTCTTTGAGACTACAGTATCTCCAAGATTTCAAAACAAATATTTAAACTAGATTTTAAATGTAAACATAAACCTACGTCCATCAAATAAGAAAACTCACGAGATGATGTTCTATTTAGTTTTATTTTATGATTTCATTTGACTTGTACGTAGAAACATGAGCGACTTCCTTGATTTGGGTTACAGTTAACACTTTATACTGAGGTCTGAAGGCTATTTAGGTCTGTTTCCTGCATTAGTTTAGAAGTCCGAAGGAGAACAGCCTGCTAATTGAGGTCATAGTGAGGTTCTCTAAGAAGCGACGACATCATGCGCCATTGCTTTGTTGACCAGAGCAGATTTTTTCCAACAGTTCCTTGAATATCTTGCCTACTCTTTCTTACTTCCAGCACTTTAGAGCATAGGGGCGGAATCAGGGTTCGCAAGGCCATAGGCCGGTAGGAATGCGGGGCCCTGAAAAATTCGTACTTACCAGTTCATGGTAATATCTGCTTAGTTGCTCTCTGTGGCTTCCACTATGCGAGTCTGCTGCAGATAGTCCTTTCAAAGCGACTAGCTGGAAAAATACCCCTTTGAGCTCCGCATATTGGAGGTCATTTATCGGGGAGCCTTACTTCCATTTTCTAAAGTTTTGCTTTCGGTGTACATTTCAGCTCCACTCTTCATCACGCAACATGTACATCTCGTGTTCAACAAGAAGCAGTAGATACGGAAGCTGAAGAAGTACAGTAGTTTTGGAGAGAGAATTTTTTTTACTCATGTGTTGCCATTTTCGGAGAGGAATATCCATGGCAATCCTCATTCAACCGACCTTTCTGGAAACACTTCAAAATTAATTTTGGACTCATTTAGCTGTATAGAACACCAGCTTTAGCTATCTATCCGTTGTATACCTGCATATCCAAACCCTCTTGGACTTTCAAAGGAGCATGTCTCAAGCTCTCACTAGGTTACGTGGCCACAAAAAGTTTTCTATGAGGGTAGGAGGGGACTCTATCATTTTATGAGGCTTTAAATAAGAAAGCGGTACATTTCTCCACTGATGAGGTTTCCAGTGGGGTTACTGGTGGACTTGACATTTTTGTGGGAGGGGCATTGCGTCACACTGTCCCATAAAATCACCACTGCTGTAACAAGAAGTTTACTCATAGGTACCTCTTTCTCATTGACCTCTGGTGGTGGCTGTTTCAGAGCCATTGGAGGCTTGCGACAGATATTGTCAAATTGTTATTATTACAATTATCATTAATGATCATTGGTAAAGCATCACTTTAATATCCACAGCTGTGAGTTAATCGTGGTCCAGCTAGGTTGACACAGTGGATAGAAAGGGCACATAACATCTTGGTATCTCTCCAGATGTATTGATTAGACAAGATAACTTCATCAGTCAGATTATTTCTGCGCCTTTGGAGCTTACAGGTTACGTAATACTAGTGAGAAAGTTTTATTTATCGAGGCCGCTAAGTTCGAATCTCGCTTACCCCTACCATATGTTGCGCTCATTTCAATCCATCCCTTTTGTAAGACCAGCCCCCTTAACCTTACCGACGGAAGATTTCAAAACATGGCTTAACTCGTTTTATGCCAGTTTTCAATGGGGAGGCAGATCACTGTCATCTTTCTGGTTTTTGGTAATTAAGGGGTTCATCTGCATGGGACATAAGGATAAAAGATGAAGTATTATGACCTCTTAGATCCACTGTAGGAACAATTTTGATGTTTCTAGTATTTCAACTCTCTTTCGCCTTATTCTTTTTAGAATTAGTCACTTGCTATTTGAAAGAAAGATCTAAAAGGTTTTCTAATCATTAAATATAAACAAATAAATCCATATTCTTATTAAAAATACATGTTTCGATAAAGGTTGGGATATACTTCCTTTTTTTTGCTTGCTTTAATATTTCAATAATTGTCAAATATCCCCCCATTTAGGAGGGTAAAACATTCGTGCGAACAGCGGTTTTCTTATTCACTGTTTAAAACCATGGTAACGACTCCCAGGCCTAACGTCTGACGTGACAAGACTAGCTGTCTCCTTCATACAGTTCTTCTTTACTTTTAGTTCTTGTTTTATACAACGATTCGCTTAACACGTCGTTTTATTACTCGTAAATTATGTAGATATGATTCTTGGTCGTTTTCTTTTGCTCAAAGAAATGTATAGACCTATGTGTTTGAGAGATGTAGATGGAACGTTGCGATGTAACATTAAGCAGGATTTATTCCAGAAATGGTCCAGAATGGCGGCAAAAGCCATCAAATTTAAGGCAACTTCTCGGGAAGATCGGCTGTCCCCAGCCTTCGGCGCTCTCGGTTAAAGACTTCGCCTGCCATACCTTACGAAAATGTAGCCTCCAATAAAAAAAGTTGCTTCCCTGGCATTTTTACTACGGACGCCCATGTCCTTGTCAGAACTACCCACAACATTTCATTGATTAGGGCTGAAGTATTATATGCTTATAACCCTCAAACTTTGATTGTCCTTACAATTTTTCACAGTAATGAAAAACCCCTTGTCCCAGAGCATCATCAAACAAGAAACACCAAAGAAAGAAAAAGGTTGCTGGGAAAAGTAAGAGAATCTTCTATGTAATTGATAATATTACTTTTAAAAATAAAGAACAACAATAGGCTACAATAAAATTTCTTAAATAACGTTGTTTTCTTCGGCACGCTTCGCCATCATCCTTTTCAAATATTTTTTCGTGTTTAATTTTGATCTGTAGAACATCTTGCGTGTTCCAAAGCTTCGTTACTGACCTGTTATTCTGAGTAAGGCTATTGTTAAAATGGTCAAAATGTGATTTTTATGATCTTTTTAGTGCACATCCAATGAGCAAATGCTTCATCCTACTGGTTTTAATTCTTTACATTCCATCATTGCTTCCGGAGCGTTAACCCTTGGACCCAACTGGGCATTGCCCCTGGACCCCACAAGGGGCCCTACGGTGGGCCCCTAGACCCCACGCCTTCAAGGGGGCCAAGGCGCCTTCGGTGCCATTTGGTATTCCACCCAGGTTTCCCCCTTCCAACTTTTAGACATCAATTCCCCCTCCCCCAATGAAAGGTATGGGATTTTAACAAACTTTAACATTCCCCATGAGGGTTCCCGGACAATTGCCCCGGGGCAATTCCCCCGTTCCCTCCTGGACAATTCCCAACCGGATAAGTACCAACCCGGACAATTCCCACTCCTGACAATCCCACTCCCGACAATTCCCACCCGGATAATTGCCAACCCGGGCAATCCCCCCCCCCCGGGCAATTCCCACCACGGACAGTTACCACAGTTAGTTGTGGAACGGTAACCTGGGAATGAGAATATACAGGTATCCTTGGGCAGGCTTAGAATAAGACAAGGACGCGGATCCATAAATTTTCAAAGGTGTGGTCCACGATGGGGAATCTCAGGGGCGCCATTAGCATAAAGCATGAATTTGCAGTGGCGAAACCCCGGTGGCGGTGTAGGGGGAGAAACCTCGCAAACTCTAGCTGCAGTATTTCGTAATGGAAAAGGAGAAAATAGGTTCCAATTACTCCCTTAATGATATTTTATTTTATTTCATTTTCATATTTTTTGAAATGCGATTGTAATGGACGAGCAACCGTTAGTGCAATTCGGCTAGTGAATTTCGAAATACTTTTTCATGAAGTGAACAGTATATATATATATATATATATATATATATATATATATATATATATATATATATATATATATATATATATATATGTGTCGATTTGCCTGATTGAAGGACTATAGCAGCGTGTATTGGGTGGGGTGATTAATTTACACACCTATTATTTTTATCTTCCTTCGCTCTTTGGCAAACGGACCATTTCAGGTTCTTTAAATAGCAGCCCTTAAAGAGGATCTTGGTCATGTTGCGGGTAATAGACCCTTTTCCAAATAGGAATTACAAAGGATTGTGGGATATAGTTTTGGTGTGTTTTGTTTTTGTCCACAGTAATATGCCATTGACAAAAACGACCAATACCAAAACTCTATCCCATAATCCTTTGTAATTGCTAATTGGAAAAGGGTCTATGGCGGTGTCAATATTAAGTATGGCGGGAGAAACTGAATGGTGAAAAGGGTGCCATATATACACATTGATCTTTTTTAGAGAGAAGCCTCACGGGTTTAAGCTGATCTTTCCCTAACCATGGATGGGACCGAGGTCAGAAACTTTGACACTCCGATAACTCAAGCATGGGCTGCGATCCCGGGGGACTGGGGGACATCCCCCCCCCCCAAGATTTGAGAAATCGCCCATTGACTTTGACTTTTCACACAGTGAATTTTTGAAAATGCTGTCAGGTTTCCCCCAATATTGAGAACAAATCACCGCTCTTGAACTCCAGATTGCAAGAAATCGAATTTAAAAACATTTTTGTAGCTTCAACTCTACCTCTACAGTCTACACACCATTGACTTTGAATGAAGAGGAGACGTTTAATATGACCTTGAGGAAAGAAATGAAACAGAAGTAAAGATAAGAGCACACGAAATTTCATGTAGTTTGCGAAAAATTTGTAATAGTAATCTTTTAATCAACTTGTTATCGGGTGCTGGGACTGACAGTTGTTTGTTTGACGCTAACGACGGAAGTCTCTGCTCATTGTGCCTGTGCAAAAGCCTCCGGTTACAGGTTGGAGATGGCTCTCGCGACAACATTCCGTGTGCGATCGTAGAACAAGAGAACAGTTACAGTGATGTCAACGGGAAAAACTGTAATATGCAGAACATTTTGCTATTCTTAGTCTCCAAAATCTTTGTTCCAAACTTTCGCCACCTTAAAAGTTTTTGAAACGTATGATCACAGATGGTCGTGGACTAGCTTTTGTCGCTGCAGGACCTGCCTACCAACAGGCAGTGGCGTAGCCAGAGGGGGACAGGGGGCAGAGTGCCCCCCCCCCCACAGAAATTTTGGGGACGCAATGGGCGATGTTGAAAAAATGAAGGAAAGCAAAAAAAAAAAACGGCGAGAGGGAGGGATGGGAAGTTGGCCGAGTGGGAGGGGAGGGATCTAGGTCTCGGGGATGAGTAATGACGGTGGAATCCGCAGCAGAACGGACGGCATATTTATTTTATGCTGGACGCATCGGCAATAATCCCCCGAAAAGTCAATCAAAACCTTGGATATTAATGATGTCATCTCATCTGGAAACAGTGTTGCGGATTTTTTCTCCTTCTTTCAACTGATCATGCCTTGGGGATTGAACCCTAGCCCTTTTTTTTGAACCCTAATCCTGATTTTGAAACAAAATAATTAAATCCCGAAAACGTATTGGTTGTCAACATCATTTTTACTCTGAGGGCGGGCCGCCTTTCCAGGGGTGGCGCCAGGTGGGGACAGGGAGCAGGTGGGCCATGCCCCCCCCCCCCCGTCGGGGGATTTTTACAGTTTTGTCGGGGAGTCTAAGTCGTTACGATAAAGTATGCAGTCCCTGAAGGCGACAGTCGCCCCACCGGCTTACCTGCATTTTGCTCTCAAGAGGACAACTTCCCTAACAAGAACCCAAAATTTTCGGCGCGCTACGCGCGCTGTGGGGTCAATCCATTTTCTTCAATATTTCCATTCCACATAGCTAGATAGCACATGTCCTGTCCACCTTACCAAATAACATGTAGGCAGAGTACACAGCTTATGTAGAGGTCGTAAATTTCATACCATATCGCAATGCCTAGTTGTTGTGCTCTAATGTGTGTCATGCTGCACCATCAGTTGGTGAGCGAGTCCAGGTGGTTTCGATACAATGTATGTTATCCCCGATACGATCTTCAACCCCTACAGTTTTCTTTCTTTCTTTTTGTTCTTAATGATCACTTATGTTTTTTGTGGAAGCCGCCTACCAAAAATTTTCACGCGCTTCGCGCGCTTTGCAGTTTCACGATTCAGATTCAAAAGAACGATATCAGTGCGCAACTTGGCTCTTGAAGTGTTAGGTGTTATTATGCAAAATATGCCCTGCAATGGCATGGGATAGTTAGGCCCCTTCAAATCCCTTTCTCACTTATTTTGGCTTTCAAAAGGATCATTTCTGAGATAAAGCCCACAATTTTTGGTACGCTTTGCCCACTCTTCCTCGGTTCCGTTACCTATAGCTAAATATAGTACAATGTCATCTCATTTCCGTAAAACTAGTTAATGACTGTTCTTTTATGTCTGCCGTGAGGTACGGCTAGTGACCCGAGGAGGGAAGTAAAATGCAAGTTCATGTCTGATAGGGCCTACCTGCCTGAACAATTGACCTATATAAGTTTATAGATTAGTTTAAGGTATCAAATAGCGTTAAATCCGATACACAAAAACTGCACCGTGACTCTGTACAGCTTTGGCATTTTCAGTGGGGGATGGCAACTGCGCCTTCAAGTTGGATTGTGGGCATTAAAACTACACTAACAGAACCGGTCATTTTGCGGTTTTTCTCGGACTGGGTCAGAAACAGGCCGTTCGGAATTCGGAATTGGCAGGTAGAATTGTCTGGAGTGGGAACTGTCCGGGTGGAAATTGTCCGGGTTGGGAATTTTCCGAAGGGCAATTGTCCGGATGGGAGTTGTCCGGTCACGTCTTCATGAGTAAACTCATGACATCGGTATATATTTCATGGTCAAAACAATGGAGTGAAATTTTAAGGAAACAACAAATTGCTAATCAATGCCATCAAATGACATCACTTTCTGCTTAATTCAAGTTCAATGTGGGCCATAAATGTGGTATCTTCGAAAGCCACATATAGATATTTGATGAAAATTTACTAGAATGTTTAAATCTAGTTTGTCCTTGAATCAAAACTAACTTTCTGTTCAAGCCCCCTCGCTTAGAAGATGGAACATATTCACATCTGCTGCAGAAATGGCTGGCTACTTGATATTACCGCTAGTCGAACCAGTTATTCGTAACATGTTTTGTGCCGGAGGCGGTTCACATCCCAAAAGCTAACCCGTTAATCTTGTAAATGACGGGTTTTAAGTTGGGATCTAGTCTGAAGACTGAACAGAGTAGAGCGGTCTTTTGATTCAGCAGTAACCGTTACGGCTTCAAAGATATTATAAGCATAGATTCCAAACTTAAAATGGCGCGTTGACTCCTCACGGAGGCCAAAATAGACCTTATGCATATGATGTCATAATGGAGAAAGTGCTCCCTCTTCTGGAGGAAAATGGCGGAAAAGCGCGTATCATTTCAAGTTACACCAATAAATGCAGACAGCTGATTTGTCAACCAATCGTATACGCGCGTAAGTCTACTACACGTGCGGCGAAATCCACGCCGTTCGTGCACGTGTGCTTCATTGTTTTCACCCAAAATGACGTCAGTGTGATGTCAATGCATAAGGTCTATTAGCGTCTCCATGAGGAGTCCCTGAGCGTAAGAGTTTAGGTATAGGAGTTTGGAATCTGTGCTTGTAATATCTTTGTACGGGTTGGTCAACAGCGCCACCAGTTAAAATGGCACCCACAGAACTCCTGCACAGTCCTTTCGACACGAGATATACTCTGAGTGATATGAATCCAAAGAGGCAAAGAAAACACATAATGAAGACCTCGCCGGAGTTGTTTCTTCTCCTCGACAGCCAACATGCTAAGTTTATAAGAGCGGAATTGTATTACATTTTGTTTGAAACAATATGCTGAAATTGGAGGGATATTTACACTTCTTTCCTAACGTAGGTCTCTTTCTGGGTAAAAATGTGTTAAAAGCGAGATTTTCGAGATTTTAAGCCTTTTTAGGAAAAGATTCCAAGATGTTTTTAGCTCCAAGTTGGAATACCTTTTTCCTGAAGATTGTCGAAGGTTCCCAGTGAAAGCTCCAAGAGGTCCTTTCCTAGATTAAAAAGAATCTGGGAAAACTGAGTCATAATTTGTGGTCACAATTTAAAGTTTCAGATAATGCCGTAAAAGTTTATGCCGTTTTAGGATTCCTGTGCATATGTTTGGTATGGCTTGAACGGCACATTAGCTCAAGCAAAAAAACCGACTATCTGGCAATCGTATAGGATTTAAACTACCTTCAAAAGAAGAGTCTAGCTCAGATCAAGCCAAGATATGTTAGAGGGGCACTTCTTCTAAAGCATTCTGGTGAAATTTGCATTGCAATCCGATTTGTGGTTCTGAAAATATCAGCAGTTAAAGTAGTCACATTTTCAACACCAAGTGAGCTTGAAGCAAGCACATATGAAGTCACATCCTCAAATTAATGAGCAGTCTTTTGTTTTCTTTAAATTTAACAACCAATTTTCTCCTTTACAATCACATGTTATCGGAATGTAATTGCATGAGAGGCATAAGAATTTTAAAAACTTCACATTCCACATGGGGAGGTCCTATCCCTATTAACTTCAAGGTGAGCACAACAGACTGAAAAAAAAACAAAAGAAACAAATTATTTCTCATCAATATGAGCGGTGAGGACGTGACATAAAACTTGCTTGCCTCAAACTCACTTTGGGTCACAAATGTAGTAACTTCATTTGCTGATTTCTCAAGTACTACATGTCCGATTTGAATGGAAGTTTAACCAAATTGCATAGATTTAGTTCCTCTTTCACATATGAAAATTATTTTTTTGCTTAAACCCTTCCTTTAATAGAATTGTCCCGACCTGGCTTCAGCGCTAAAATACTAGAGAGCAATAATTATTCAGTCTTAGCATTCAGGTAAAATTATCGTTCAATTACTATGTTCTGTCCTGGAGGTCTGAAAAGCTAAAGTTATCACTTTTCAACCAAATATAGTGCGATTGAAGAATTTTTTTTTTTTTTTTTTTTTGGGGGGGGGGGGGGGGATTTAATAACAAGAATCCGTGTAAGATCTAACCAGACGGAATAGTTGTAAGGTCCGAAGGTAAATCAATGCAATCGAATATAGTCGGTACGTATTATCATGCATAGTCATACCGACGGTAGCGGCTTTCACATGTTGCCGATGTATGGAAATGTCGGTAGGCTATATGAAGAATACAAAGTATGCGCTTGTAAACCGGTGTCGTGGAGTGGTCTCAAAATTGGACGATGAAAGGTGACTCGGGTTAGGAAGTGGACGGTTTTCCACCAACATGACACATACATAATACACTAGCATAACGTATTAGTGAGACAAAATTGTTTGAAAAAGAAAACGATGCAATCGGCTTTATGGGTACGTTGTTTCGATATTTCTACATTCCCGGGCGCTACACAGTGGTTCATTTTGCAACTAAAGGAACTTCCCGCTTAAAATATATCGCAAAGACGGTCGCAAAAATCCATGTCCACCGTATAGTCCAGGCGTCGATCCAGGTTTTACAAACGGCTTCGCCGAGGTCCACTTTGTCGGTGTGTAGTGAAAACCTGCGAACGCGGGAAGCCTAACTTGTCTTCATGGAGGATGTCGAAAGAGATTATTAAAATCTTTTCAGTTTAAACAGTAGCTGCTACATCCTGCCATCTGGTAGTCTAGATGAGTACATGCACAGAGAAATGTATTCTTGCGCCCCCTGACATGGGGACCAAGCTCCCCGACGGAGGGCAGCAATCCGAAGCCTCGACGAGGACGATAAAGTGCGGAGACGATGTAAGCAAAATTGTGGCGCGCGAAGCGGGCGGAAAATTTTCGGCCTCCTATTGGGGAAAATTTGAGAAAAGTTGGGATATTACCATGAAAAATTTGAAAAATGGGTTTTTAACGAAGAAAATTGAAAAATTTGGGGGTTTTATTGACGAATTTGCCCTAATTTAGACGAAAATTAAATAATCGTCGGGGCGACTGGCCGTTGTCGGGGACTACATATTTTATTGTGTACATAACACGTCCCGGGAAAATTTCCCCCACGGGGACATGCTCCCCCTGTCCCCCACCTGGCGCCACCACTAGTTAGCTAGTAGCCTGTTAAAATGACCCCAACTTTGAGAGTCTATCGGTTTTCCCCAGAAACTCTTTATAAAACCGAAGGACAACAAACTTTACTAGACATATGCATAAAGTGTATTCCCAAGCAAACCATTCAGCGTCACCAACAAATCCTGACAAAAGTCTTAAACTTTCAAGAGTTTGGGCAAAAAAATTATTTGTGAGCTAAAAAATAGATATTTTCTTTCCGCGAGAGCCTTATTTCGTGACAATAAAGTAACCAAACTATTGAATTGCTTGTCGTTGAATGCAGTATATTATAAAGGTAATTTGCTAAATTGCCACAAACTCACTCAACTTCAGGTTGCAATAGACATAAGCGTAGGAAGCCGTTCGAGATGGGGGGGGGGGGGTTGAACGTTGTTTCGGATCGCCGTTCTGGAGAGGGGTCTAACGTCACCCTATCCCCTTCGAAAAATGTTTGAAACTTTGGGAGTCCTTAGATGCAATTTGGTGCAACATATTTGACAAATGTTAAGGTAAATTACTGCAATTTTTTTACTTTGTTACAGAGGAAACAAATAAGGGGTTTTCGTCCTTGGATTGAGGGAGGCGGAAGTATAGTTCCGCCTCACCACATTTTGACTTGGGATAAACCCCCGCCCCACCCACCCCACCCCGATTCCTACGCCTATGGCAATAATTAAACAAGTTACGAACATCATGAAAGACAACTGTGCAGCGGCAGGCCTGGATTGAGTGTTTTCTGTGGCCTATATAGAAACTATAGACTTGCGGAGGCTTAAAAGGAAAGTTTCGTCGATCTTCTTATGCCCCATTTGCTTCGTAGGCCCTGAGCACAGTGCCTACCGTGTAAATAGAGTACCGTAACCCTGACTTCACCCTCAAATAGTCTTTAAGGGAGACAGGAATACTAACATTTCAGTAACATAAAAGAAAGGACAGCAACATTTAAAGATCAATGCAAAAACACCATCTCTGTATCTTTGTTTCTTTGTGGGCTAGATATCTCGATTTTAATTTTGTCTAAAAAGTTGCCATTTTTCAAACTCAGTGACCTTGAGCAAGTCTTTTCTGACTTTTTATGCTCATTTTCGCTTTGTGTCTGAGATCGCTTTGCTTTTTTTCAATTTTGTTTTACTTTTTCTGCCAGTGCAAGGTTGGACTGTGTTTGTTGGTGTCAAATTGCCAAATAGTAGTACTCAGTCTATGCATTCTTGAGATCATTTTCTGAATGGTGGATGGACCTCTCGATAAATTGAAGTAAATGTTAAAGAAAAGAAAACATTTGGTAAACCGGAAGCATAACAGACTTGCTACAAGTAGGAATGACAACGTCAATTGTAGACGATAACAATGACGATATGTCAGTAACCAAACATGAGATGACGATGCCTCTTTTAAAGGGGGTATAGATTTTATGAAATTTCAGATTTAGTTCCGACGTGAAGTTCTCAAGATGTCAGCAGAAGAAGTTACAGTACTGCATTTGTAACCTTAAGTCAGCTTGAACAAGATGGGGTTGTATGACTTTCGTCGTATTGATGAACGATGACTTGTTTTCTAATGTTGTTTTGAACTTGAAGTTAATGTGGATATTAGCTTCCGATGGAGAATTTAAAGTTTGCAAACTTCCCATGCCTCTTATGCCTTCATGTTTCCATAAAATGTGATTATGGAGTAGAAACTGGTGTAAAGTTAAAAGAAAAACAAAAAAAAAAAGATGTTATTAATGTGAGGTTGTGATGTCACATGTGCTTGCTTCAAGTTCATTTGAGATGGAAAATGTGACAAATTTATCTGCTACTATCTCGAGAACCACACATTTCATTTCAATACAAACTTTACCAGAATGCTGAGATTGCTTACCACTCTGACGTATCAGAACTCGATTTTAAGCCTAAACCCTTTTTTAAGACCCTTTTTAAAGGGTGTGTGACAGAAATAAGAGAACATTTGACAGTGAACAAATACCTCAATATTTTACAAGAAGTCTCAGATATTTCCATAGGCGTATAGAAGGATATTTCACCAAGGGGAAAAGGGTTTTTGCCCTGAAATGTTACCCAATCTACAAACAGCCGGCATCAAATAAAGTTTGCTTTGAAAAATCACATTTTTGTTCTCTGAAATCGACAATTTTGCTCGGAGAGGGAAAGTGCCACACCTGGACCGTCCACTCCCTCCGCTGCCAATGGACGTTTCGATATATGCATACGACTGCACACTTCAATTTAAGAGAACATACAGTTTTGCAAATTAACATAAGTAACCCCTACCCTAGTTAATACATGAAAGAACTACCTCGGAGGTTGTACTTCCATGATTTATGCATGTACCTTTCCAACCACATATATGTTCTTTATTGAATTGTAAATATCAAGCTAGATAATCCATTGGTTTACCTTTTCAATGCAATATTTTTGTTCAAACCAGGGGGTTGCCTCCCTGCCAGCCTGTTTTAGCACATCGTGAAAGATATTGTTACGGGAAATTATAAGAGGTTGGAAAGACTTAGTTTTTGGAACAAAGATAACTTTTTGAGGTGACTTAAGTAAATTAAGCAACCATCATCCGGTTTAATTAAGAGTTCGTCAATGTCCCTCGAGTCTGTCTTCCGAACTCTGTGTCTCCTTGTAGTAAAATCAATACGTAACAGTCACGGTCCAACTCGTATATTGAACTTGCAATCTACAATGTCTTGATTTTGATCTGTGCCAAATTAGTACGTCCCATCAATCTCCTGCTATTGCTGTAAATATTCTTCAACCAGTATCCCGAGATAATTAAGTTCATCGTCAGAGATCTGAAAGCGGACAACATGAATTGCTGGGTTAACAAATATTAAATATTCAGCTTCTATTCTCAGAAAAAGGTAACTGTACTTTAGCATATTATTCAGACAGTTATCACAGAGAAAGTGAATCCATCTCCCTTTCTCATCCCTCCATTTCGTCTTTTCACAAAAGACAGAGAAAAAAGAAACAACGTCAACTATTGATGCCCACTGCTCGTTCGTGAGGTAGTACATTTGGGACGAACGATTGCTTTGAACGGCAAGAGCACTAACTGCTTGTATATCACCATACAAAACTCCCTCTGTATTTCCCTAAGAAAACACAAATGCCGGGACAGTTATGATGGAGGAACGGTCTGGAGCAGGAGGAGTAACTAGGGGCAGAGTACTAGCAATAAAGGGGTGCCCATGACACAGCCATACACAGTCAAATGAAAAAAGCAAAAGAAAAAAATTAATAAAACTTGGGGATTTTTAAAAATGCCTTCAAAAGTTTGCCAAGGAAAGCACCATTTTTTACATCGACGCCATCTTAATTAAACAAAAATTCCTCAAAGCGAAGAATTTGTCACCCCACCCATTGACCCTCCCAAAAATATGCTTTAAATTATTAAATTTTTTGAGCATCATGCACTTATTTCAAAACCTTGCCAAACGTATCACCATTTTCAATCTTAAATACTTTACATAAAAGTCTCACAGGGAAGGGGGTAAAACCCACCCCGAAAAACTATAACAAGTCACCAAGTGATAAGAATTTCCAAATATATAGTTCAAAATTTTGTTAAAAATGGCGCCATTTTAAATCTAAGGCACGTTACCTGAACAAAACTTCTGAAAGAAGAGATTCACCCTTCCCATAGACCCTTCTCCTGGGACGGTACCCCGGGATGGGGAACGAATGAAGAATTCGCCCGGAAGTCGACTGTTTAGGAATTGATGCTCAATTAGCCAGACGGACTTCCGACTTGTAAGTCTAGGATTCATTTAAGGCATAGTTTTGTCCTAGTAAACTCCCTTCGTTTATCATAAAATCAGACTCATCTGGAATTAAGCTTATCACTTGTTGGATGCATCTCTTTGAAAGATTGTATCAATGATGTTTGTGTGTGTAGGGACAGTCATTTTAGCTCAGGTAGCCGGCTGTGGTATAAAGACATCGTGCGTGACTGCGAAATGACTGTTTGCAGCATGGCCGTTTCTCCAATTCTGAGCCGATTTGGCCAAAATTCGGCCAGACTGTTGTTGAAGTAAACGATTAAAATGCTGAATCCATATTATGTAAATTTTATCATTATTTGAAGGCAATTGGTGTCTTTATCTAAATCGGAGTTATAACGAGTCACTCAATTTTGCATTCGAGTCGAGTCATTTACTACTTTTAATGTGACTCGAGTCGAGTCAGTGACTCGAGTCATTGTATTACTTCTATTAGGAAAATTATGATACATTTGCTCGAATCATTTCCCTTTTGAAAACTAGTGACTCGAGTCAAGACTCGTTACAACACTGATCTGAATTCCGGTAAAATCATCGACTTCCTCTATAGTTCATTTTGGTCTAAAGTTCTGATAGTTTGTAGCTTGGCAGTCAGTTAATGAGAGTTGAACTAATGTTGTAACTGGAAAGTTTGGTTGTGTTGCGAGGGCCGAAACTGGGTTTCGTTAACCGATGTAACACCCAGTGACGACTCTGCCCGCCCAGCGGGGAGGTTTCTTTCGTAGGACAGATAGGGTGAAGGTATGAACTATTTATGTTATCGGAGTGTTTTTGTCATGAATATTCATAGCGTCTTCCTTCATCGCCCCCAATCCTCAACATGATATCATGCATGATGATAAGGCTAGAGACTTCTAACCCTAACCTTATTTCACTGGTATTCATCGCTTGAAAGATTTGCTCCATAACAATAGGTAATGCTACTAGCATGTATTCTTTGATGCTATACTTACACAATTGTCATATGATAACTAATATCTCACAAATTAACGTGTAGAGCAGAGCATTATGGGAAGCAGAGCCCCTTCATGGTCAACTTGATGATTGGTTTTCGCCCGTCGGCTTTCAGCCGAAGAAACGTACAGAAAAAACTTTTGATGGAATATGATAATACGCCCGATAGAGTGAAGGGTTAAATGAGATATTTTCTGGCCTTTGAATTGCCAGTGAGTTATTTATAGTGTCACTATGGGGAAAGGCGACGTAACAACCCAGTAAACATGTCCAGCTTTCCCTCAGGTGGGATTTCCCTGGTTTCGTTGGGCTACAAGCAGACGCGGGCTTTGATGTCTGAAACTGGAGGTGTTTGAAAACCTGCGGAAGAGGACCCTTCCACCTTGGATTTTTTTATTCTAATAACGGCCTGTATAGGTGTAATATGGTGTCTGTAGTGCCCCCTCCCAGGCCCTTTCAATCCCCCTCTGGCTTGGAATGAATACTTTTTGAGGCTCACGAGGGAGCCTAACACTCAATTGTCGAAAAAGGGGTTCACTAAGGTAGGTTCTCTATTTCACCGCTCGTAACACCAATGGTGCTAGGTGGTAGGACTAATAGGCATAGAAACCGGGGAGGGGGATAAAGGCCCCCAGTAGAAATGTGAAGAAGTACGACCAAATAATTTCCCCCTCCTTTATTCAAGGACGAAAACTCCTTTCGTCGACTTTATAAAATTCGGAAATTTTAATAATTTTCCTTCAAAATTGCACAATATGTCGCACCAGATTTCATCTAAAGGGTCCTCAAAATTCAAAACTTTCCCAAAGGTGAGGGGGCAGGACGGTGGTCAGAGACAATGTTTAGGTCCCCAGCTGAGAACAACTTTCTACGCCAATCGGTTTACACTCTCGGTAAATCACTCTCCCACCGACTGTATGAATGCAGACAAGATGTAAAACTAGCTGCAGTTTTATGTCAATTCTCTGTGCCCGTTTAACCTCTCTTCTAGTTTGAAATGTGACACTTAAAACACTATGTACACGGTACTGATATTTGTAGCATACATGGACTTTACACACACCCACACACACAAGCATACAAGTCGATTTTACATACAAACTGAGGACCTTGTTATCTCTTTTGTGCTTTCTTCCTTAACCTTGACAATAGACTGTCTATTGTTCAAACTTTTGACAAAACTATTGAATTTCCTTCAGAGGACCTGAAATCTATTGTTTAGGTCCTCAGTCTGATAGGAAAACAAGTTCAATGCAGTATACATAGGTCCCTCACAAACAAGTCCAATTTCAGCACCAGTGAGTCAAGCATACGCAGATAATAGTATCAGCAGCTCAAAGTGTGATGGATATGAATAATTCATTGCTTTCCCTGGCTTCACCAAAGGATTGGTAGCTGTCCTACGAAAAAAAATCGCTACCCGGCGGAGATGTATACTCTTGCACCTATAATGGCTTCCCTCGTAATACCAGGGAGTGGGAACTCCCTGATAATATCAACGAGTCCTTCTGAGAAGGTTAACTGATGGCCCGTAAATTGACGCAATTGCTTAATTGTCTGTGAATATTTGTTGCCCTGTACGGATGACGTCCCGGCCCCTTTTAGAGTGAAGGTGATTGTCTTCCACATTCGTCCAGACCCTGACAAAAATTGTAGGTACATGCTTTCCTCCATAGCTTGCAATGCAGCTTACCAGTCAAATAAATCAACTGAAAATTGTGCAAACAGCCATTTAATTTTGGGAAAATGCCTCAGCTTCCACCTCAGATGGTGTAGCCTCCAAATTTCTCCCTTACCTTCATAGCAGGTGTTGATTATGCACTCCTCTTTGGCGTACATACTGTAACGTATTACGAGTGCAGCCAATATAGGTGCAGGAGTAATACCCGTCCGCCGGGCGGGCAACTTTTTTCCCCGGTCCATATGTGAGCCCCGGATCCCTCGATTCCAGGACATTGAGATTCGCGCTTGCAGAGGGTCTGGTCAAGGTATTCTCTTTCCCACATTTTAGAAGCTGCTGACGCGCTCTTGAATTATTTATTTCATAACAATTACTTTAAGGGTAGCACGATAGCGTGGAAGCTAAAAACCTATAGGAGAGCAGGAACTAAAAGAAATAGTACAGTCGTTTAATAATAAAGCATCTTTATTCACTAAATTAGCCTTCTTGTTGGAAAAAAATCAGTTTTGTGTAGTAAGTGGTGTTTCATTTAGCAAAAGTCCATCTTGGTACAAGAAAATATAGAGGGCATGGAGACAACAGAGATACACTTCGCCGCTCGCTCCCAAAAAGTAACTTTTTTCAACACTTTTATCTCTTCAATGGAATGAGCAGTGAAGATAAGAATTATACCAATGATTGTCACGTTTAGTGCTCTATGACAAAGTTTCGAAATTAAGACTTCTAAGCCTCTTTTCACTTTGAAAAACTAAATTTACCAGTCGTGACTCTTCCTCTTGTTTGTCGATAGGTCTTGTCTCATAGTACGGAAAGTTCCGCTTTCCTGATGTGGCTGAAAGAAAGACGATTTCAAGAAAACTTTGTCACAACTTAATTCCCTTATTTTAGTTTAAAAGGATATCCAAGTCAAACGTTCGTTTAAATGTAAAAAGGGGAACTCCATGTTAACATTCTGTGGGGATAGACTTGCTAACATCCAATTCATATTGAGAACTTGATGCCGCTGTACCAAGTCCTGTAATATCGAAGACTACACGCAGAACTGACTGGTTCGTTGCTATATTGGCAATGGTCACACTTATCAAAGCGCATACCGCTGGCCTGGCCTGTTTTACGATGCCATCACTGCCTGCTACAGATTAGGAGCGCCCTACGTTAGCTACGTACATATTGAAAGAGGTGCCATTTTAGTTTTCAGTAATAGCAACCATACACCGTAGCTTTTACCAGTATTCGATGACAACCGGCTACACAACACAGGGGCGTATCTAGGATTTTTGTACCCGTGAAAGACTTGAAGAATTTTGACACCAAGTAGAACGCCAGCATCAGTTTCTACTTTTGCCAAACATGCATTCAAGATTGCCAGAAATGGTACTTGCCAAAGAGGGCTGTGTCGATGCCCTACCCTTTGAGAATTGAGCAGAAATAAAAACCGTATTTGTGAAACTTTTTGTGAGGAGAAACATAGGCGGGATTTCGGAGGACGATGAGGGGGACACTCCCCCTCCCACCCACACACACACACAAACACGTTTTGCGGACCTTAAAAATAATGTAACGCTGGCGCGTGCTACGTGTCAGCTGTCGAGCCTTGCGGAGCCGTGTGGAGCTCCAAGGGATTATGCGGAGCCTTAAGGAGCACTTTGGATTATGTGGAGCTCTCAGATCCCTGCATTTAAGCCTTGCCTACTACTTAATTTTATTGTGTAAGAGTTGAGACTGTGGAGGCGTTGTCTGCTGTTAGAGATTATCAACAGGATAATCTCCCCATTGCTAGTGTCAATGGTTTGTATCTGCTGTTTTACATATGTGATGTAATTTTATGTAATATTACGCAATGAGAAATTCGCTTTACAAAAGGTTAGAGGTACAGTATTTTGACATCTTAAGGTTATACTTGAATGGTTCTTCAGCTGTGGATTATTGTAGACCATTTTTTACTGTTATTGTAAGCCTTAATCGTGTCTTTATGTAGAAGGGGTAATTATTTTAAAGCCTAGTATCAAAGGGATCAAGACGGATTTGCATCACCCCAAGTATGACTTTTAGATGGGGGTAAGCAAAAGTCTCAGTTGGTGACTCCTCTTTGATTAACATCACAGTTACAAAATTAAAAAAATGCAGAGCAGCTCATATTACAGAGCATGCACAGAGAATGTTTTGATTACACATGGGGTCTTTTATGCTCACCAGGATGTGGCCTTGAGCAGTGAACTATGTTTGTGTCTGCGCAAGGAGAAGTAGTAAAGACAATTATGGGCGGGGCTTACCACCAAGTTAAAGCCACACTTGGGGTCGATGCAAATCCCTCATTAAAAGGGGGTACACGTGTACAAGCCAGGCATTCTCATATTCGGATTCAGACTCGCACTGATACGCTCGGCACACGAAGGGACAGATAGGAGCACAACTTAGCAAGGTAGCTTACACTTAAGAGTTGTTAGCAGGCCGACGACCTGAAGCTATACAGCGAGTGTTCAAAGGCACCTCTGAAGTTAAGTTTGCCACCTACTGCTGGTATGTCTTGACATCAACTACTGTGTTGCTTTGTAACTCCAGCCAATTTTCTATGCGCCATATTTTACTTTATCAGAAGTCGTTTTTATCACTGTGAATACACCGTTTGACGCCTGTACAGTTATTTTGCTTGTCTTTGTGTTGTTTCCGCGGAAGTCGTGAGTGGCCAATCAAAACACACCATCATCGGCCAAAGATCCCAACCTGCCGGCCCCACGTTACCCAAACCCAACACCTCTCCCCCCAAACGTTACAATAATAAAAAAAAAATAATAAAAACATTAACGACAGGAAGAGAGACAAGAAAAATTATGAGTGAGTTTTTATTATCGTGGAAAATTTTGCAATGTAAAATGAAGGAAAACGTTAATATCAAATACCATAAAAATGCCAGAAACATTTTTCTCTGCTTGCTTCGCGTGCACCCGCAACGAAAACTAATTAAATCAGTGGATGACTCAAAGGTGGGGAAGCAAGGGACAATTCTCGTTGAAAAATTTTGTTTGGCACATTAATTAAAATTTATTTCAAGGCATGGGCGCCGGTTCCCCGCAACACTTTTGTGACTTAAAGTCCTGAAAAAGTGGGTCAATGATAGTACTTAATTTACGTCATTTCATCCACCGTGGTCCTTGCATACGCAATTCAGAAACGTACCCGTATATAGGGAATCTTACTTCTTAATAAGTTTTTCTGTTGGCTTTACGTGACCTCAGTAGAGGTAGGTATCTCGTTAATACTGCTTTCCGTAGGGTAACTTTTTTTCGAATTGCCTTGTTATTACTACCAGCAGAATAGCTTGAGTTAATTACTATTTCAAAAACGTCTGAAACCTCTCCATGATCACTTTCCCAACCAACTACCATCATCCTCATCAAATTGAATGACGGTTATTATCTTTCATTTGCAACCATCATATGGAAAATATTTCATTAGCATTTCAAATTACACCTTGGGGACACAGGATTTTCTCTGGAAATGGTCCAGAATGGCTACGTAGAGCATCAAATATATGAAAAATACACGGGGAGGACCCTCGGTTCCCAGCCTCTGGCTTCGCGCCTTTTTCACGATAATAGGAAACTTGAGGGTACCTTGCCCCATACCATCGACAAAAATTAATATAAAAGAAAGAATTGGTGGCCGGGAAAATGTAATGGAAAATGTTGCATTCCAAAATAAAGAACAACAGGCTACAATAGAATGCCTTAAAATAACGATGTTTTCTTCAGCGCGCTTCTTCCGGACTCGTTTTAAATATTGTTCCGTGATCACTCCCTGTAGAACATCTTGCATATTCCATGGCTTAGTACAAACTCTTCCATTATCATTGTAACTACCCACAAGCCAAGTCCCCTTTATCATACGATTGGCATGTTATTCTGAGTATAAGGTCATTATTAAAATGGTCAAAATGTGACATTTGTGATCTGTTTAGTACACATTCGAGTTTTTACATATTAAAATGGTTCATTCTAATGGTTTTAATTCTTTAAATATCTCAGGGCTTTCAGGGCGTTGCCCCTGGACCCGACCAGAGCGTTTCCTCTGGACTAGACCAGAGAGTTGCCTCTAGACGTCACCAAGGGCCCTACGACAAGCTCCTGGACCTAAAGTCTGAGTTAAAAAGTAGACTAATCAGCTGTTACTTCACCTTGTTATCATCTTCAATTTAAAGAGTAGAACAAAAGAGATGAAGAGGCTCCCAAAGAAGAGGATTTAAATTATTGGACATTGTTATGTAAAGTTATGAAGTCTGATCTTGATGCAATTAGGAACGTTACAAGATTAGGAAAGAGGGTAGTGAATGAAGGGGGCGATGTGGAAAGGAGGCCCATGAGAGTCATATTTGAAGATGTGAAAATCAAAAAGCAATGTTATGTCAAACTTTTGTAATTTGGCTTCAGCCTCCGAGGATCTAAGGTCCTTATGAGTGGCCCAGGATATGACTCCAAAGAAAACGGAAATTAATAATAAGACATAAGCTGAAGCAAAACAACAAAATGAGGAGCAGGCAACGGGGAATTTCAAGTTTGTTGTGAGGGGCCTCGGCCTCCCTTGGGAGGAAAAGTTGATGAAAGTAAAAGTTAAGTTATAGTGAAGTCTACAAGAAGTATTGATGTAAATAATGTAGATAATATTAATATTTTAAATCGAGAAATGATGACTCGAGAAATTATGGTTGACCATATGAGGATGAATAAGTTCTTTAGTAATAAGCAGTTTGGCTTTATCTCTGGGAGATCGACTACACTGCAATCACTGAAGGTTATGGATGTATGGACAAAAGTGTTAGACAACGATGGTTTTGTTGATACTGTATACACGGACTTTATGAAGGTCTTTGATAAAGACATAGAAGACCTATGGAGAAACTTAGGGTGTATGGCTTTAGTAATCAAATATGGCAATGGATTGAAGATTTTATAAATGAAAGACGCCAAAAGGTTATTGTTAATGGAGTTGAATCTAGTGAGCATGCAGTTACAATTGGCATTCCTCAGAGTAGTGTTTTAGGTCCTATCTTGTTTTATTATAATTCCATATGTGTATATATATAACTTACCTAAGAGTGTGAATTGTGTGGACATTTTTGCAGATGATACAAAAATATTTAAAGAAATTAGAAGTATGGAAGATATTTAGAATTCAGCCGTTGCCCTAAAAAGCCTTAAAAAAAAGTTATATGGGCATTTTTTAGTACAAGCAGTCAGCCATGCTAGATCCAATCTACATATAGTAACGAATAAAGTTGGGGGGCTGACACATGTGAAAATCATTTTTGGGTCATTTTTGGCCATTTTTGGGCAAAAATGTGGTTTTTATGATTTTTGCTTATTGCATATTTTTGAAAAATTTACTATCAGAGAAATATAAATTTTAGTTGATTTCAACTTTTTTTGGCCAATCTGAACAAAAAAACATCACAAAAAACAAAGAAAATAAAGACAATCTGGAGTGAAAAATGACCGATATCTCGAAATGGTGTTCTAATGATGTACGATATTTCCAAAGTGGGAAAGTCTCTCATAAAATTATAAAGAAAACATAATATTGGCTACAAATTGTTAAAGTGTACATAAGTGTACATAACATACACAAACATAATTCATAATTTGGTTAAAATGTTCACAATTCATAATTCATAATTTGGTTAAAAAGTACAAAATTTTACCCTCAGCCGAATGAAATACATGTATGGAGGCCATTTTGATTTCAAAATGGCAGCCGTTTGATCCCCTCCCGTCTGTCGGGTGATATTTTTAATCACAAAAATGGAGTCTTACATACTTCTAATGTAGGTATCGACGTTTAAATTACATTTGTATGTTGCGTAGACGCTGAGATACCCTAGTAAATAGATTCCAATGGCGGCCATTTTAAATTCAAAATGGCGGCCGGTCACGTAACGGTAGCGATGGTTTCCAAGCATAATATGAATCAGCGTACTTGAAAGTACCTATGAGGACATTTTCATGCTTTTGTCAAAAAGTGCACTTTTTTCCTTAGCCGCTGTACTAATCTTTGTTGGGCTAACAAAAACATCAGATTTACGCAAGTTCATTTTTTGACTTAAGTCATCAAAATTGTGTGTTTTGTATAATTTAGAACAAGGTAGTATGTACCTTAAAGGTCATTATATCTTAACTGCAAAAGTGTAACGCATTTCAACAATTTGTAGCCAATATTATGTTTTCTTTATAATTTTATGAGAGAATTTCCCACTTTGGAAATATCGTACATCATTAGAACACCATTTCGAGATATCAGTCATTTTTCACTCCAGATTGTCTTTATTTTCTGTTTTTTGTGATTTTTTTTGTTCAGATTGGCCCCAAAAAAGTTAAAATCAACTAAAATTTATATTTCTCTGATAGTAAATTTTTCAAAAATATGAAATAAGCAAAAATCATAAAAATCACACTTTTGCCCAAAAATGGCCAAAAATGACCCAAAAAATGATTTTCACACGTGTCAGCCCCCCTTACTTCATTCGTTACTATATGTAGATTGGATCTAGCATGGCTGACTGCTTGTACTAAAAAATGCCCACATAACTTTTTTAAGGCTTTTTAGGGCAATGATGGCTGGCTGTCTGATTTGCACAAAGATCTTGGTCAACCCCAGAGCTAGTCAGACAAGTGGTTAAATCCTGATAAATGCAAAGTTTTAACTGTCTCTTCAAATAGGCACCATGGTTGTCTGTCTCGGAGTTATCATTTATATAATGTATAATGGTAGTAGGGATGAAGTGTTTTTGGATAAGTCAGGCAAGTAAGCAAGGCCAGTAGTATTATGGGCCCCATCAAACGTACATATACGTCTTTGGATAAGCAAAGCTTCAAGCTTTTATTTCAGGCCCTTGTAAGGCCGCATTTGGAATACGCTTCTGCTGTTTGGTCGCCTCATTATCAACGGGACATGTATGCTATTGAAAATGTTCATAGGCGGTCTACTGTTTTGATTCCATCTTTAAAGGGTTTAACATACACAGAAAGGTTAAAGAAACTTAAGCTGCCAACTCTAAAGTACCGTAGATTAAGAGGTGATATGATTGAGGTTTTTAAAATTGTTTCAGGTGTGTATGATAAGGATGTTACTGAAGGTTTTTTTTAAGTTTAGTTCAATTACCTATACCCATGGACATAGTCGGAAGTTACTCAAAGAGTTTTGTAGACTCAACATAGCCTAAGAAAATTTATTTTTTTTTCAGTAGAGTTGTTGATATTTGGAATGGCCTCCCCAATAGTGTAATTTCAGCCATCACTGTCTTTCAGTTTGAGAAGGCTCTGGATAAGTTTTGGGCTAGCCATGAGATTTTGTATAACTACAAGGCAGATTATATGTAAGTTTAGTATGGCAGTCACCCACAGCTCTTGATCATTGCTACAGTTGCCGATGGTGAAGATTAAGAAGATGCCGACATAACGGTCAACAGACCTGCGTCCACTGAGGTTCCTAAGGTATTCTAAGGTATAATTATTATTGTGCTAACTTGTAACTTTGTAAACGAAGCGCGCCGAAATTTTGCAATACAAATCATTGACCAGACTTGTAGTGCGAGTACAAACTCCCGATTACGAGTACAAGGCCTCGAGTACGAGTATTAGTACGAGTCCAAAGCCATGAGTACAAGTACGGGTACGAGTACGAATAAAGAAAAATTAACTCGAGTGCGAGTACGAGTACGAGTACTTACTCGAGTGTTACAAGTCTGCACTATGACACCAGAGGGTTCTGGTTTGCGAATCAAAAACGAATTGTGGGGTTAAACTAGGCCTATTCCTTTTAGCAATTGTGTAATTCTAAGATTATTGGAAACAAGTCAATCTTAAAAGCAAGAATATATGAAGCTGCAACGCTAGGCACGTCGTCATCGTTCAGCCTCCCGTTACTCTGTACAGTATGTGAAATGTAGATAGTAAAACTATTGGCTCTTTCATTACACGCATCCTATTTTCATTGCAATTAAGTCTGCATTCTTACTGAGGCAAATTCAAAGAATTGTATAAGAAACGTATCCGTATAATCCGTGGTAAATTCCCAATGATGAATACTTCTAATGACGGGGGACTGACCCCGTGGTCCAAGTAACAGCTCCCTGCACCGAATGGAGCTGGCTACAGACATTGTGGTTGGAACGTCCCGAATCCAGCGAGGTTTTTTCTTCAGACGGCGGGGGAAAATTATTTTACAGTTGATATTATTGGAGTCTTACGTCATGACTAATCATAACGTCTTCCCTGGCACATTCCTGGAAATGCATTTTTTCATTACAATGGATAATGCTATAGCTTAACTTCTATGTTGACTAACCGAAAAAACAGATAAGTGTCATATGATTGCCACAACGTGTAGGGAAGAGTAATTACAGTTACGGATCGATTTGTGGAGTAATGAGGCTGATCTTTCCCAATAATGCAACCCTTTGTCCCCCACCCCCTTGCTCCTCTCAATCACAAGTTCCCATAGTTTCACCAATCATTACCCACTCCCTGTCACAGTGGTCTGTCTGCTGTACTTTCTAAAAGCTGCAACTCACAAAAAACTGTTTTCTGCCAATGCTATACCGGTACCTCAGATTGTATCAACAGTTCAACCTAAAGCTCAAAGCATTCCACATATGCTTCACTACTGCGTATTCGCTGGCAAGTGTAGTTCCCGTTCTCCCCCTAAACTTATTTTAATATTTCAGTTCTCCCTGATTACTTATATATTTCAAAAAAAAATATAAATTTTGACTTACGACATGTTGCACATTTGTTGTGGAACCCCCCAGTACATTGGCACCCTATAGAAAAAAAGAGAGACAAAAGAAGAAACAGGTAGCGAGGTAGACCGATGTATGAAAACCCTTTTCTTAATTCGTTCAAGTTATAAACAGTTGTGATATGTGACTGTTCTCCATATAACATCAAGAACCTTTAGTCGTTTTAGGGGGAGGGGGCAGGGGTTGAAAAATCATTAAAATATATGCATCCTTGTCTGATTTGTTTCAGTGTGGGGTTGGGGTATGATGACATGATAATCCCAAACTTAAAATAAATATATAAAAAATATCGGAGTTCATACCCCCACCCACACCCCAACCCCTTGTGAAACCTTTATATTACTTAAAACGACAAATGCATTATCCCCACAATTGAATTCACATACATGGATATATGTTCATCACGTATATATTGTTCAGTTGATACTCTGTATGTTTAACGAATAACCGAGGTTTATCCGAGTTAGTAGGACAGATAAATGCATTTTTTGGTTGCATCTTTCACAAGTGGAAAGAAGCACCAAAATTTGGATACATGCTCCTTAGGGATAGCTCTTTTGAAAAAACCCGTTAGCCACTCAGAATTCAAAATGGCGGCTGATTGTCCCAAATAGCCGCCATTTTCCATTGGTATATACTATTTAAGACACAATTTTGCGCAGAAAATATTCCTAAAAAAATTTTTGGAGCATCTAATCTTAAAATTCGGTCATATTTTGACAAAACTTCCAATATTAATTTTTGAGACTGTTTTGGCCGGACTCAGGTCAGTCAAGATGGCGGAATAGCAAAATGGCCGCCAAAATGAATGAAATATTTCCAAAATTGTATAAAAAACAGTGTAAATTTCCACAGTCCCAATCCAAGTATTTTTTAATAATTATTTTTTCCCATTATTATAATATATTGACATTATTATTACATTGGCGGCCATTTTGCTTTTTCCGCCATATTGGTTGACCTGAATAAAAAAGAAGTATTTCAAAAAATCTTTTGCATTATTCGTCATGAAAAAAGGCCAGATATTAAGGGCAACTGTATCAAAAGTATTTTTAATGATTATTTCTCATATTATTTTTTATACATTATGATCGTTATATTAGCGGTCATTTTGTTGTTTCCACCATCTTGGCTATTTTGAAGTCCAGTATAAAATACCACAAATCATGCTTTGAATTTTATTTACAATCTGCTGTAAAGATATTTAGGGTTTTCATTCGAAATATATTTTAAACGACTATATTCTGAGTTTTTTGCATATTTCGTTACTATTTTCTTATTTTTTGGTGGAATTTTTACTGTATTGTTTTTACTTCTTCGATGCATTTCTGCCATACTGGTTGGCAAGTACTCTTGTGCCAAGCAGTGTAAAATTCAGTCTTAATTATAAAACATTAATTTAAATCATTTTGATTGGGGATTTGGAAATTTACAATGTTTTTAGCCAAAATTTGGAAATATTTCGTTCAGTTTGGCGGCCATTTTGCTTTTCTGACGTCTTGGTTGACCTGAATCCCACCCTAACAAGGTTTCTTCTTTTTAAATTTGAGTTTTCTGTAGTCTAAAACCTATTATTTGACACCGGAATTATTAAAATCAACCTGGGAAGTGAAAATCTATGGCAAACTATATTACTCTTTGGCCAAAACGGCAGCCATCTTGAAAAATGGCGGCCATTGTGAAATTCACGTGGCTAATGGTATTTTTCAAAAGACAGACCCAAGAGGTACAATCTGTCAAATTTTGGTGCTTCTTTCCGGAAGTGAATGATTTTTCCATTTATCTGCCCTACTAAGTCTACCAGATCTTACTCTAAGCCAGTTCTGAGTCCAGTTACCCTACTTACGGGCTAATTCTGAGTCCCCTACAGTACCCACCGAGTCTGAATCAATTCCGACTCCAATCACTTACTTCCTAGTCCGATCCGAGTAGTTACTCTATATGGCATTGTTGTTTATCATGGTTTTGTACTCTCTTACATCTTATTAAATAAACTAGGTATTTAAAGGGAAATTGCAGTCGCCCCAATTTGGATTAGTGTACCCGGGTGTCTTATTTTGGAATGGCTCTTGAGAATCATGCGACAAAATTTTCAACACTGAATTGTGTAATTCAAGCAGAGTAAGTCCTTAGTTTAGCTTTAATATGCAATATTTATGTTAAGACATATCATGAAAGGTACTAAAGTGAAATAAGAGGATATTTGTGAGATTAAGCTGTTGTTTCAAAATAAGTTTGAGACGACTGTTTTGCCCTCTAAAGTCTCAGTGTTTAATAGAGTGACTTAGATGTACCATCCTTGCATAACAATGTATGTTAATATCAATAGAGCCTTGAACATTCAAGTCATTTTCATTTTCTAGACTGGGCTGGAATCGCCTCTGAGTTATCCCTCGGAGCGGACTCTGTTTGATCAGCTCCCTAGCTTCCCAGGGATATGACTGAACAAGGAATATGTCGTACAACCTGCTACGTAGGCAACTTCTGTGTCCGAATCTATTTCATTTCATCAGTTCATTCGGGATCAATTTCGACTCCAGGATCTCCTATTCCTTGCCAATTCCAAGTCCAGTAAAAAGCGGACTCGAGTCCGGAAAGGAGTCCTAGTCCGGACAATATATTGAAGAAGGCGAATGTATTGCCAATGCTTACTCAAAAATTGACACCAAACAATTCAAATGTCCTTAAAAAACTTTACCACATTAAAAACGAGGTAGGACTATAACACCAGTTTCATGAATTACCTTCCACATTTAATCCACAGAACTAGTACAAATCACCTTCCTACCTAAGTTCGATAACTTTGACCGGCATGGAAAGCAAGCGAATACCGTAAACAACATACTTCTCACAGATAGTGAAATTAGCCCCTCTAACCCCCTCCCACTATTTCCTCAAAAGAAAAAAAGTTAAAAGTTAGTGAACTTTTTCATGAGGAAGATTTATTTTCCAAACAAGTTGTAAAGAGTCTCTGCTAATAATTATAATATTTGGACACTTGTCTAAGAGTAAGCGCTATTCCACATTTGATACTAATGCTGTATGGGGAGGGAAACATTTAGGAAAAAAGCCACTTGTTTCAGTTTTGGGCTGTTTTAATCTTTGAGACGATCACTTAAAGGGCAAATTTTCTCATCCCAGACAGTTCTGATTCTTCCAACTAAGTTATTTCTAGCCCATCTCGTATATAAATCCTCCTCGTTCAGACACAAACCTAGTTTATTCTTAGAGGCAGCAGTCAAGGCCCCTTATGTGTAAACAGAACACTCTCTCTTTATGCTGTGAAATGTGAGCTACTCTGCATCTTTTGAATTTTCAGGCTCCGATGTCAATCAAAAAGTAGTCACCAATTGAGAATTTTGGTTGCCCCTAACCAAAAAGTACTTTGGGTGATGAGTGTCTGCCTTTAAACCTTTTCCAAGGAATCTTCTGGTGAAAGGTACATTTGATAATGGTTTGAATCGGGCCCCAAGCTGCTGGGAAGGACATTGTGGGCCAGCAGCTATAAATTCAGCTACAAATGCTAAAATTGGATCCTTTGAGGGCCCATCCATAGGCCTACATAAAGTTTGCCCCCCCCCCCTCCCACACACACACACACACACACACACACACACACACACACACATGAAAAGAGCTCCCTCATAACCTGGTTTCAATCATTTGTTAGGAAAATGTTTCTTTCAACTGTGGAGAGTTGGTATACGTTTTTGGAAGAGGCAAAATGGAGTCTTCATAAGGAAAGCATGTTCATATCGAGTGCAAAATGTGCCTTGATTTCCATAAGTTCACTCTTACCGAGTGTGAGGATGCGAAAATCAGTTATCTTTACACTATACGGGTATTAGTAGGCCCATGAATACAGAAAGATTTAAATCAAAGTGTCGAGGTGGTCGGGAGGGAAGGGGATAATCCCCCTGTTATTAAAACTAGGGGCATTGGCATGAAGCTGACCTCCAAATATACCCAGGGCAAACCAAGCAGTTCACAAAGTCGAATTTTATTTATTCATTGATTTTGAAAAAAACTCAGACAAACAGCTAATTTCAAGGGGAATGAACGGTAGGATAATAATTTAACTAAAGGAGTAGAAGACTAATAAGGGTGTTTCAGAATGGTAGTTCTTTGTAAATATTTTCTAAACAGTCGTCATGAAGCGATTATCGGTATAACCAAACCTTCTCACCGAAAAAAGCTGGTTAAGTTCGGGAAAAGGTTAATATAATTATACTTCATACCATTTGCATCAAGCTACGAACGTAATTCATAATATCCCTGTCGCTGTTTGGTCCACCTTGCCGCCTAGACTCTAGGTCAGATGTGTACCTTTAGTTTTCGGGACTATTATCTAATACAATTTCATACATTATTGTCCAAATAAAGGCGATCCTACAATACGCTGTATCGACTTCCCTGTTATCGAACCCCGTCATTCTTTTGTCAAAGTAGGGTATATCATGTTATCAATCCCATTACCGAGGGCAGTTGTGAATGAAAGGAAATATGTTATGCATTTCCGTGGAAGCTGTGTCAGTTAATGGTGTCTTTGTGTTCACTGTTTCATCTGAACTGTACACACTGACAACCGTACGTAAAAGAAGTAACAACAGTACTTACCGTTTTCAAAGAGGCCGATTTGTCAAAGGCATCGAATGTGAGCCTGATGATATTTTGCATTAGAAATTATTTTCCATGTTAGCAATTTAAGTATGCAAGCTCTGTATGCAAAGCGACATTTTCAATTGCCTTACAGAAAATGTCTGCCCAAAGCCAAGCCAGAATTAATATAACCAGCACAAGTTTTCAATCTTTTTCAAATACGTCTTTCCAAAGGAAAAGGGCAGGAAGACCTCCCATTCATCGCATTCTTGCAATGAACTTGTTTAAACTTTTTAGTTGAATAGTCTAATTAAAATACGTTTGAGATGGTGTTCAAGCAGAAGAATGGGCTGAAGATGAAAGCGAGCTGAGAAAATTTTGATAGTTTGAGGAATATTTGTGATTGAAAACATTAAAATACATCCATCTTTCATTTGCAAGACATCTCACCCTAAGCCCTACAAACATTATCAGCTAAAACGCCTTTTATGGTCATTTCAAATTTTTGGTCGAAATTGACTTACAGCACGTCTTCTCCCGGTCCCCACTCGTACCCCTGTTGCCCTTCATGCCGAAGCCACTGGTACACAGCTCAAAGTTTTCAAACAAACCACTGGACGTATACTTTTATCAGATCAACTCTAGCTATTTTGTTAACAAAACCTACCATCGTTATATAAGACAATATCCATTTAATACAATTCATGGGCTGCAGACTTAATTTTTTTACCTCAAGAATACCAATGCGTTACTCATCAGCAAGTGTATTTGTAGGCACTAAGATAATGCAATATTTATCAAAGGCTGCTGTAAACCTCGTTTAACACGTCTGTACGTGTGAGACGTCTTTTTTCGAGAAGGTGAGGTGCGTTTGCATGTGTGTGAGAAGGAAAAGAGAAATGTAAAAGCAACGTCTAACCAATGTGCCCAGATGACATCACAATTTCCCATCATGCACTGCACTCCTGAAAAAATAACATTTCTTTGAAAATTAGAATCTCTCCAACCATGGAGCGATAGCTCCATGCTCCAGCAAAGCATACTATGGAGTTTTCACTTCTTAAGTTTCGTCCTTTTTAAGCGGACATTCAGTCACGATAGAAATTTATTTGTAAAAACTTAGCTTAAACTTAAGCTTTTCCCATAAAAGTCTTCGTTTTGTAAGTTTACTGTACATTAGCGCTGGAAAGAAGAAATCTACAAAGTACATGAATTTATAAAACTAACTCTTTAAATGGTAAACTTACCACGTTTTTCTTCTCTCCATCTGCCGAAACTTTTTCCTAAAGCTGCTTCACTGAAAAACAATAAATTGACCAGCAAGGAGAAATAAATAAAGTTCTTCATATTTTCAGATGAGGCCGATGAATTCTGAAAACGGTTTCGAGCGTCCTTGTAAGATGAATGTCTTCTATAGATTTTGGTAAATGTTGCTATCTTCTCCCTGCTACAGGTGCGATGAATCCATCTATTATGCGTCTTGAGTTACAGGTGGCGTAATTTAAAAGAGCGGGCCTATATGTATGGCAGTGAAACTGCATGGGAGGTTTATCAACTGATTTTCTTTGATTTGCTTGCATCGTAACCCTTTCTCTTTCATTGACTTTAATTGCTTGATATTGCCCATTCCGGATAGCAGTATGATTAGGTGTTTTGAACACGGCACTTCGTGACTATCGAGGTCTCGGTTAATACCATTCTTACAGAAGCCGATTAGCCTGTCAACGAGAATGATCCATCACTGCTGTTCGGTTACCTGCCTACGTAGTAGGTCGCATGGTTAATATTCGGTAACATTGTTACAAAGGTATGAGGCAAGGTATGAACATACACAGACGGATTAGCAGGGTTCAGTAGCCTACATGTTGGCAAACTGTTCTTGTAGTCGTAACTAGATGGTGTATGTGTCTGTAGATTTAACGGTTTTTTTTTTTTTCATTTTTTTTTTCTCACACGCTTACTTTCGAAAAGAGATCAGAATTGCTGAATCATGTTGACAACTGAGCAGACATAAAATTCAGTCATGTACTGCGACACGACAGACCGTAGGTAAGGAAAGGCGGCTTAGTGTAACTTGCAGTTCTCCCGTTCTCGACTACAGAAATGTTTGACTCGAAGTTCATCACCACCATCACCATCACCATCATCATCACGATCACCATCACCACCACCACCATCACCACTCACCAACACCAAACATTTCATCAAGACTGTTAAAATACTGAAACTGGGTAGTGTGTGCCTATAACTGTCGATTAATGGATATACCGAGAGGATGGTTACCCAACTAAGTGGTACCTAGTCTCTCTATAAACTCATTCACTAATCAACAATTATTGGAAAAACTTTACCCAGTCTCAGTATTTTCACAGTCCCCAGTCCTGGTGAAATTTTAACCTGTTTTTACAGAGGCAATTGAAGGTAGTCCTATACGCTTATGACTGTGACTTTTATAGGTGACGAGCAAGCGTCCAGCCATATGGACATAAAGTAATTAAGAAAGATAATACAGTAATACAGTAACAAAATTTGGAGCGTTAGTTTGATTTGTGGAACACGAGATACGAATCATTGAGCATACCGACGACACTTGTTTTTCTGAATGGAGTGTATTCTTCACTTAAGGCAGTGATGATTCGTTCAATCCCTTATGACTTATTTTTTCCAGGTTTAAAGTTCAATTTGAAAGGTGGCACTTCTTTCGTTTAGATATTTGATCCTGCTTTCATATACCGTAGTGGTTCTGGATTAAGTTCGGACACATACTCTTACTCATGGTTGAGATCTGGTGTTTTTACTGCATTTTTGACAGTAATTGCGAGTCAGAGTTGGCAGTCCTGTTCGTATTAATGACCATTTTTTTTTTGTTTTCATTATTCTAAAATCCCTATTCTTTAAATCTGTTCAGGGCAAATTTCTTTATTTTAATTACGTTGCATTAAATGGGCCTACTAGTACGTAAACTTACGTCACGTTTGTAAAATTTGAAAGCTTCTCATGAACTGAAATTGTTAATCAGGTACTGTATTGTATACAAATTTTGAAGAAAAGGACAACTTTGTTGGTAAATGTTAGGTTTTGACATCTCCTCTTCCACCTGCTCTCTCCAAGAACACTTTGGCCAGAATATTTAATAACTTTAAAACTACAAGTATATATCAAAATTGTTGTAGATAATTTAGTAAAAATTCACCCGTGCCTTACAATACTTAATTCCTTTTTCACATATTCAAAATATTCCAAGAAAATATTATTATTACTGAACCATTGTTAACAAATTTGTAGCTCATCTCTCTTAAAATCTCAAAAAGCTGCCTCTGAAACCGATAGCGACTAGTATTTCAATTAAACTTTCTATTTTTTTTTTGTTTGGTTTTGCAAAAACTTAAAAAGCTAAAAAAAACCCTTGGAAAACTGTTAAAAATGGAAAAACTTACAGATTTGAAAAAGCTACTGTCTGGAACCGGTACCAATTTGTACTTTCGTTACAAAACTTTCTAATTTTGTTATGTTTCTAATGTTCCTACTTTTAAAAAAAGACATCCAATATACTGTGAAGTGAATTCTCCGCGAGTATTACTTGTGTAAAAAGCATACATACTTTTAACACAAATATCACTTTTTAAAATTTGTTTAAGTCAAAACAACCTACAGAAAGTGTAACGAGGAAAGTAAATGCTAAATCACATGCAATTAACTGTATCTTTATTCTCGTCAAAAGTTTACTAGTACTTTTGCGTTTTATCCGTGCATTTATAAGAATTTTCTCTCCAAGCAATTCCAATAGTAGCTCTTTCACTACCAACAATTAAGAACCCTAGTGGTTTTCAGTGAGTTGACGAGGAACTCAACTTCAATACGGTGCATAATGCAACCGATGAAGAAAGCAGAAGTTGCTCTTAAAATGTCCCAGGTAAATGCTTCATATTATTGGACTTGTTTAAAGAAGAAACTTTTAAATAGCATCTGAATATCTTCTCTGGTTCTCAACCCAGCCCAGCTGAAAATTCCAGTTGAGTCCAGTTCAAATTTGAACGGACTTGAAACGGACTCAGCTGGACTTTAACTGGAGTGGACTGGACTGGAACCAGTTGATTTTAATTGGACTTTTTTCTATTATCGTGTTTCACGATTACAGGACGGGATTACTTTAAGTGACTGAACTGGACTTCAGCTGGGCTTGTTCGTGTAAGAACAGTTCAAATCTACTAACGCTAAAGAAAGTGAAAGTCATTGTGCAGTGTAATTTTTCTTAAGCATTAAAACTTGCTGGACTGATGGAAGTTTTCTAAACTTGCAACTTAAAATTGCCTTAATTTGAACTAGGCAGTTATCATTAGTGGAGAGCTGGTTCTGTTAGTAAAGTCCTTTTGAACTGGTCCTGTAAAGTCCAGTTAAACTTTTTACGATGAAGTCCTATTGCACCGCAAAGTCCAGTTAAAGATCACAGTAACATTTTACTGAACTGGTCCTGTAAAATCCAGTTGTACTGATCAAAATAAAGTCCAAGTAAAATGGTCCAGCAGAGTCCACTTGGACTTATCACAATAAAATCCTATTGAACTGTTTTAGTTTTCTTGCGCTCTGCGCCAACCCATGTTGGCGTGGAGCGCTGAGAGTCTGTCTATGGGCTCCCCCCCCCCCCCGTTTACAAATTCCTGGCTACGTCTTTGTCAACACTGTGTGAATTCGCATCTAAACTCTTTTCTGGGAGTAAAATATTTCCCATGAAAAAAGTTTGGCCCCCACAAAAAATTTTGCTCCCCTGATTTTTTTTCTGCGGACGCCCATGGACATTTGTTCTATTTAAGATCTTGAGTTGTGTAAGTATTCATAATATTACCCACCGGAAGATGGGGGTAGGGGCGCCAATTTCGTTTCTTGCCTCGGGCGCCACAAACCCTAGCTACGCCACTGTGAACCAGTTCAGTTAAAGATCACAGTAAAATTCTATTTAACTGTTCAAGTAGAGTCCAGTTGAACTGATACCAATACAATCTTATATTGACCTGATCCGGCAAAGTACAGTTAAAATTGAAAGTCCAATTGAACTGGTGTAGTATTGAAATCCAGCAAAGTCCAGTTGAATTGGTCACAATGAAGTCCAGTTGAACTGGTCCAGCAAAGGCTAATATGATAATACCCCAGGTTCACTTCCTTTTATTAGCGTTGTTTTCTTATTGACTTTCCTGCTCCAGCCCTTGGCCAAAGGGGGGGGGGAGTGGGCAGCGCCCCTTCTGGAAAATTTTACACCCCCCTAGAGGATCAAAAATTACCATTGTCTTAAAGCATCTTAGTACATCCGACGCCCAAAAAAAATTCCACCCCCACCCCGAATTATCTCTCCCACTTCATTACCTTGTCTGACTATACGGGCCTGTTCCTACTTATTTCGATGGTTCAATCGATGTTTAAAGTAACTGAAGAAATGTTATGACGTTATATGAAGCATTTCTTTGAAGCAGTTATTTCCTCGTCCAATAAAGTTAACATTCCCTCAATTAAGTTGACTTTTATTCCCTCCGAGTCCTCCAATTTAAAAAAAAATATCAGTATTTGGCCTCTACTGGTCCTAGGTATGTATTTTAACATTATAGCCAAGGACATAATCTGTTGACTATACTCATCTGATGCAATATGTCAGTGACCTGTTAAAGTTATCTTTGACCAATCAGGGTGAATGTAATGGCGACAGTTTGCATATTCATTTCAAGCAAATTGCAGTCATCAATTGTGACTTTAGACACGGGGTTACTAGATATATTTAATATAAGGCAAGACCAACTTTGAATAAGATATTGTCACGCACATGCTAATATTTCTATGAGATAATGCTAACATTTTGATGAAACATCAGGTGGAAAGAAACAAAGAAAACTAAAAGATCTCATAGTCTAGACGAGGGGAAGTGTAGGATTTGTCACAATAGAATTGTTTCCACTCAAGTTGTTTGGAGAATGTGAGTCTCTTGTAAATCATGAGCATGGCTGTATTTCGAAGATCAAATAAGGTAGGCTATAAAATAAAATTATGGATTCTTGCATACAGTGGCGTAGCAGGGATGTTTGTTTGGGAGACTCTGGGGGATGGAGATGTTAATGGGGGCTCCCGTTTACTATCTAAGCGGAGCTCCACCATGAGTTGGCGCGGGGCGTACCAAGAAAATTTGAGATTTTAATACATCCCAGATCACGGGGAATGGCACTTGCCAGGCTTGATAGCAGCCATCAAGAAGTGCAATTTTGGTGCAAAAAAATGTAAAGATTGCTTTTATTTTATTCTCAAACACATTTCTGTAAGGACGGATCAGCTCAGCTGGTCGGACTTTGGGTCCGAGGATTGCAAGTTCGAATCCCGTTTACTATCTAAGCGGAGCGCAACCATGGGTTGGCGCGGAGTATACCGGTACCAAGAAAATTTGAAATGTTAATACATCCCAGATCACCGGAAATGGCACTTTCCAGGCTTGATAGCAGCCATCAAGATGTGCAATTCTGATGAGAAAATGTAAAGTTTGATTTTAACTTATTCTCAAACACATTAAGTTTGTCAAAATGGATTTGAACTAATTCAAAATTATTCAGAGTGGAGTTACCACGATGGATTTCAGTGGATTGATTGGAATGGAGATTTTCCACAGCCAGAGTCTATCATTATCAAGTTGAGCAGCCCAGTGCAGTGATTTTTTGGCCCAGATCGCCAGTTAAGTGGGTGTACTTGCATAAGGTTGAAAGTTTGTCTACTTTATTTCATTTTACAGAAATTTTAACTTTTCGTTTCCTTTAACGCTATCTGACTGTCTGAGTGACAGATCAAGGAATGAAATTATAAAACAAGTATGAAAGCGTTGTATATCTCCGAAGGATTCGTGAAACTCGGGAAATATAAAGATTGAGTAGATTTTACAAAAAACGTGTTCGAAACAGTATACTAGATTCATTGCGAGTGTAAAATATTAACAACTATATTATTGTTAACATTTTAATTATTAATAAGAACATAATTTTTCTCCGTATGGTAAATACATATAAGTAAAGCATATGTAGGAGAACGGATAAATACATCGTTTTATTGGACGGATGATCTTAAGTGTCGATTAAATATGTATGGTTGACTTCCTGTTGATTATAATAGTCAAAGGTCTCAATGCTCTGGCTAAGACACCCTGCCCGAAGTCCGACAAAGGTGACTGGGTGCGGTGGGAAGGATGGGTGGGGAAAAGGGGGGAGGTTGGAAAAAACCCTTACACAATATCATTCCACGGCAGAGTGTATTATGCAAAGTACGTTTAAATACTTGACGTACCGAGTTAAGTGTTGATTTGGTCTCTTTCTGTAAATTTTAGGGTTCTTATTAACGATCCTGCCCTTCTGCATTGTTAGGCCTAAACCGTCGGGACGAGTGAACGCCTTTGGGGATTACGCACTTTGTTATACCCACCAGCCTTCCAGATAAAACTGGGAAAATTGTTCTACGGGGGAAACCTTCCCTGACACGGGCATCCTCGTTGCTCCCAACTGACCCAACTCCTGAAAGGAACCACGCTGATCCGAACCCAACTCAACGAAAACAACTGAAATGAATTGAAGCAAATTCATTTCTTTTGGATTGTATCTTTTTTAATACGGTGTATGAAGGTATGACGTGTTTTGCAAAGTGGAAACATAAACTGAACTCGAAGAAAAATATGGCTTAAAGGAAATAGATAGAACTATTCGAGTACTTTTTAGTCTCCCTGAAATAGAAAAAAAAAATTAAACTATATTGCCAATGATGAAAACAGCCATCCCTAACAAAGCCACAGGAATGTCCAAATTTCCCCTTACCCATTGGTACATGCAAATTCCTTATAGGTTACATGTAGCTATTATACATGTGACACTTGCAAGTGACCATTTAAAGTATATTTCAGCCGAAGACGTGACTACAAAAATGGATTAAACTTAGTTGGTACTAACCGACACAAAGCAAAGCTTTTAAACTTCAGAAACTTTACAGAAAGAGTGACTGCAGTGATCGTCCAATGTTATTAAGTGACATTCCACTTTTCCTCTGATGACACTTTTACTCAAATTAGAGTTAATTACCACTCCTAACACTAACAGAGTGGAATTTCAGTCGATTTCCACTCCATAAAAGAGTGGGTTTTGTGGTCACGCATCGGAGAGTATTTCACTCTTCATACATTACGAGTGGATATTGTAAACCTTACTACAGTTTCATCGCCTCCTTGGTTTCGTCAAGGACTTGGAACTCCCTTCATGGTCGCACCAGTTGTACACAACGCCTGTCTACTATTCGTCATCATTACGTGAGTTGTGAAGGCCAATTCATAAACCCAACATATCTCAAATGTCAAACTGTTCAAGCTTATCGAACTATATATGGCGTGTATGCAGCCATTTAAAATTCATTCATAATTACCAACGTCGAAATATTTTAGCTTATGAATGGACTAAAGTTGGAATTATTAAGTCCATCGTCACAAACATTTGAAGCGATCAGCATTCGGGTGCATCAACAATAGGGGGGTCTATGGTTCCCTCACCTGTCGGGTCATAGCTAAGTGGATATTTTTTCAAGAACAACCAATTTTTCTTTTCAGATCTGAAATGACCTAAATCAAAAATATTCCTGCATTGAGTTAAAATGTTAGAGGAAGCTACGCCGCTTGACGTTGTAACAAAAAACGGGCTCCGCTGATTTTGCTGTCTCTTATAGCTGTACCTTCGTAAACAGGTTTTCACAAACCCATACAGGAGTACTATAGATGACTATGAACCAGCCCAGTCGTACGAGAAGGCATCTCATAAAGGGGAATGGAAAAAGCTTCTACCATGAAATTTTCCTTATGACTGACAGACGATCATAGCTTGAATTTTGCCCTGAAAACGACATTTTTTAACTGAATCGACAATTTTTGGCTCAGGAGTTGCCCCGTCATGAGCCCCATACGCTTATGTTAATAAGTGTACAAAGCACATGGGAGACGAGCGATTCGCCCTTGCAATAGTTAAAATTGCCCCTAGAGAGGTGTTGACATGGTTGAGAAGGACGAAAAAGTTCCATATGTTACAGAAATCGTCCTCTCTCTTCTTAATACTTGCCAGCAAAAGAAAAAAATCACAAATACCCCTTGTGGACCCTGAAATAACCCTCGTCAAAATTGTTACGTGCGGCTCTTTTCCAAAGCATTTAAAAAATGTCTGCCTGAAAAATGAAATTAAACCCTGTCTGAACCAAGTGAAACACTTGGGAAGTCTTGCGTTAATTCTTATCACATTAGCCTTAACTTGTTTGAAATATTTAAAGACTTTGACCTGGGAGGCTATTGAAGACAAACACTTTTCAAGACGAAAAGTTGATACAGTTCTTTTAGAATATTTATGGTGCGTAATACCGAGAGGGTTTCGGATCGTAAATTTCTTTGAGATAGAGTAAAAGACAGGTCGTAATTAAGGCGATGTCTTATGGACATGTTGACATTGATGCATACAGAGTCCTTCAAAAGTAATGACAGTTTCTTATGCTGTCTGATTATTTTAGGATTTAATAATTGGTTGGACGAGGAGTGTTAATGATTTTCCATGGGAAATGTTTACACCATCCTCATAATCTCCTTACAGTTCATAGTGTGGGATACAGTGCGTGGTACACCCATAGGTGATAGGCGTCCAGTTTGTTTCTGGGAGGTCAGGGATAATGTTTGCCCGAAGTAAGAATTTTGGACCAAATTGCCCGAATTTTGATACCGCTGCATCCGATGCAAAAGGGAATAATTTATTTTCTTGGCTGTCTCATTTGCCCGAATGGATCCACTATTTTTGCCCGAATTGGCAGGGCACATTCCCCCACCCCCCCCCCCCCAACTCCCGCCTCGTACGCTTATGGGTACACCTCGTAGGCTCATAGTGCCATGACTATCCACCGCATGGAACAGAATATAACAAGGGTAAGGAAATTTTTTCCCATGAAGAGTCATATTGAAAATCTTAATACCACTCCGCGGTAAGTGACGAGGGATAGCATAGCCATCCGCTAACAGAGCTTGGGGCCCAGCTGCCCTTTTGAGTCCAGGGGAGACACCCTGGAAGCTTTGGAGTATCTACCAAATTGTGGGGGTTATACAATTTTTAAATGATACGGATGTGGGAGGCCAAAAAGCGGTGTTGTAACGAGTCAGGACTCCAGTCGCTAATTTTCAGAAGGGAAATGACTCGAGCAATTGTATCATATATTCCTCACAGAAATACTACAGTGACTCGACTCACTGACTCGACTCGATTAGCATTGAAAGGAGTAAATGACTTTACTCGACTGCAAAATTGAGTGACTCGTTACAACACTGCCAAAAAGGCCTACACTCTAAAGAAGGTCTGATCAGAGGGGCACTAAACAGGAATCTGGTCAATAATTTGACTAGATCCGGTTCATAAATGAATCAATTCTAATCATTTCTGAACCAAATCTAGTCAAATAATTGATCAGATTCCTGTTCGGTGTCCCTCTGATCAGATACGTTTCAAATTTGACCAGGCCTTTTTAGAGTGTACAAAATCACAACTTGAACATTTGTTTTAATACATTTTCCTTTGCTCGAACCGATGGCAGCCTTAAATTGAAGATGCACGAAGCAATAATGTAGGAAATGTGAGCGAGAAGCGTGTCGAAAAAAATGACGATGTTGGAAACATTTCATTAATGTTTTTCATCGCTCAGTCTACACTGAAATTATTAAATTTTCAAAGCATTCAAAGGAAGAAGGAGGGGTCCTGACAGTTGTGATCCACCAAGATTAACACAGCTTGAAAGAAAAATAATTCTTTCAGTGTACTACAGGTAGGCGTGATTTTGCACCGAGCTATACCATGAAGTACTATCTCGGAAGTACACTTCCAAAGTTATACGTAAAAAAAAAACGATAAAACGATCAGCATTTCATGCTCCGTTTTGCTTACTATGGGGTGTAGTACCCTGCTAGAGGTGGAATAACGCAGAATATTTACCTACAGTATCCGGAAAATGGTCGGGTAGATATAATGCTGGACCTCAAAAATATTCCAAAAAGTGAGTTTTTGGTGTTTGTGCGTTTGTGCGTTTGTTGAGGTGCGTAATGTTTCCAGAAAATGTCTTCGATAATCGTCCAATGCAAATATCGAAATTAGGTCAAATCCGAAATGGCGGCTTTTTATACACCTTTTCATGCCAATATTTTTCCAAATAGAATATTAATTTAATTGGGATAGGCCTATAAATATTTTTGACAAATGTTTCAAGTAAGCTCAACTGACACAATGATGACGTCTTAATTTAACTTTGCTATGTTTTTGTCAAATTGAATGACCTCATTGCCATTTTCAGTTTTCAAGCTCAGGCTGTTTAGAGAACACAAAGCCCAGACAAGCATTAGGCACTAACACATTTTCAGGACGAAAGCTGCCAGTGCCATTTCTTGTGATTTTGAAAGCTGATATTTTTTATCAAGAATTAGAAAAACAGCTGAAAAAACGTTACGTTACGTTAGTGACGTAATTTATAGCTATATAAACAGAATGTTATGCCAACACATATAGTTTCATCTCATTTTTAAAAGCCTTATTTTCAAATGTGGGGGCCTTCCGGGTTCCTAACCAAGTGCCAGATGACCTCCATAATTTAGCGTACTATTATTTAGCTGAAAGTATTTGAACAAAAGTGAGCATGGCCATATAGAGTCTCTCATCTTTGAGTAGCTGCAGTTGAAAATTGTTTCCTTTGTGATATTTAAAAGTAGAACCTTATAGGTCTTCACAAAGGAACGGTGAAAAAGCAGAAAGAACCAAAGTGTCATAAAATTAACCTTTAAATTCATACACTTCCCTTCCCTCTGAATCCTTTCTAACTATTAAACTCGTTATAATGACAATAAATTCAAAACTTTCTCTTACAACCTCATTATCTTGACAGGTTATCTCATAATTTTAGTTTTTAAATACCAAATTCTAAATTTAAACCTCATTTATTTAGTTTGATGTATATTACCGCCATTTTTTCATTTCATTTCAGATATTGACTCGAAATCTCTTCAAGCCCACTCGTAGAGTTATTTTGTTACTTTAAAAAGTATAAACGAGACTTAAACCTCACTGTTTTGACTTTTTATCTCTGCAGTTTGACATTTCATTTCAGAAGTCAAATTGTGACTTTTGATCTAATATTATTGGCATCTAAAGTCTAAATTATACCGTTGAGGCTTTTATTTCTACTTAATTCTTATTGGCGTGATATAACCACGTCAAAGTTTAGACTGTCTTTTCATGGTAGGTATTTGACTTTTAACTCAAAATTGTAACTTTTAAAATCAAAGTTGTGAGATAAAATTAAAAAGAAATGGAAAGTCAAAATAATGGGATACGAAAAGATGAGTTTTGAGTCACATTTGAGACATGTAAGTCATGCAATAAGTCAGAATAATCTTAACTTCTAAACCCCACTGCTTTATTCTTAAAAGCAACAACTTTTCTTTCACTTTTAACTCAAACCTTTACCATAAAGTTAATCTGTGGTGTTTTTTGTCAAAAGAATTATTTTAAAATTAAAATCAATACGATTACATGTCAAGTCTCCTTTAAAGTCAAATGTGAGGTCCAAAATTCCCGTAATAGCATTTCTAAATGGAAGTAAAAATTCTGCATAAAATTGGACACTTTTCTCTGGTTCAAGGGTATAGAGAAAGGGTGACAAACTACAATGCGTAGGATATGTATAGTATAATGTTTAAGTTAGCGAGGCGAAAGGAAGTAAAGCCCATGGTAGGGTCTAGCGAAAAAGTAGGAGGAATTGGCACTCCGGAGACTCTACTGACAACATTATTGAATTAAATATTAGAATTAAGCATTCTGTTGCGTGACTGGAAAACTCCTCCTCCCCCCGGAAAAAATTTCCCACAACTTCCCTCAAGACAATCCCCGTAAAATTCCCACCGAACAATCCCAACCCCTACCATTACCCTACAGACAGCTTCAACCAGAAATATGAAATAGACGAGTTAGGTAATTCAGTACTTCCGGTCGGGTCACAAGGTCAACTGTATCATGACAACACTTCGTCAAGGTAAGTGGTTCACTTGACCTTTGACCTACCCTTATGCATGGGGTAAAAAGCATTTTCCCAACTCGTTTATTGTCAAGGATGGAAATTGTCCGAGTTGGGAATTGTTCCTATGATGATTTGGAGCACCACAACCCTTTGGTGGTATTTGTTCCCATTTTCAACACCATCTTTTGTAATACCAATTGCAAATCTGTTGTAAACTGGTAATTAGCCTTCCTTGCATCTGCACGACATACGGTAGTTAATATTCGCAACAAAAATCAACATTCTACTTCTTATCAAGCACTAGCCATTAGGGTGTGCGAAAGTCAATCTTTTCCTTTCCAAACCTTTCGACTTTTGTATGATAAGTTTAGCTTGTACATTCTTCCTTAAAATTGTTCAGTTCGAGCCCACCATTCACTTTGCACATGATGTGGTCTAAAGTGAGTTCTACGATCAATGGCAGCCAAAGGTGGCAACGTTGACCAGCTTCAGTGGCCGTAATAAGAAAAATATATTCGCACCATCTCTTCTGGGTCAACCACGTAGAAAGATCTCGACAATTTGCTACCTTCTTCATTTCTCTACCATGGAGTACGGAAGCCGAGAACATCGCGGTGGTATGAAATCTGACATGCCAGTTTTCCCACCCCTTTCTTTGGTAAACATGGGAAGGAGAAATCAAGATACGATTTCTCCTTACCATTATCCACCGATAATGGGGAGTGGAGAAAACCAAAGTTAGTGAGGGGGTACTTCAAGAAAGGACCATTACACAGTGTCTATTTTCGAACACCCTTTTCATAAATGGACGCGCCCGCACATGACACGGATCCTCTTTTCAATTTAAGTAACATAGCTAGCTCGCTCGTCGACGATTTCTCCGTACCACGGTGGGATCATCCCACGTTGGTAATAATATAACCAAAGTTATATAGCGTCAATCAGTGTCATGTGCGGGCTCGTCCATTTATGGACACTGTGTAATGGTCCTTTCTTGAAGTACCCCCTCACTAATTTTGGTTTTCTCCACTCCACATTATCGGTGGATAATGGTAAGGAGAAATCGTATCTTGATTTCTCCTTCCCATGTTTACCGAAGAAAGGGGTGGGAAAACTGGCATGTCAGATTTCATACCACAGCGATGTTCTCGGCTTCCGTACTGGAGGGTGTGCTGACGGTGCTAATGAACTTTTCAGAAAAGCTTATCCCCTTTTGAGTTTGTAGGCACATTTCAAGGAAAGATCGATCTTCACAAGACCAAGACCAAGGCTTCACGAGACCATTCTCATCACTCTACCTTAAAGGTGTCTAGGGGGAGGGAGTTGTGATGAAGTGTTCAAAGCATGCACCTCCCCACCCTTCACTGGCTTTGTGCACGATTCATCATCTGCATTATCAAGCTATAGTTTTAACTGTCTTGTTTTACTATTGTATTCATGAAATATTTATTGCGCCCCCAACAATACAAAAAACAAAAGTTCTAGGCCTGCCATTTAACCGCAAGAGGGGACGATGGAAAGAAAAAGCAGAAGAAACTAACGACTTGGTGACTTTCTTTTGTATTTAATCTACATAAAAGAATATACAGTAAGAATGGTTAGCCTTCAAGGCCAATGCGTGTTATCCACACAGTATTAAACATGCTTTTATTAATTATTTACTATACCACATAAAGGGTTCGTTGGTTTCTGAAATTTTAAGATCTTATACATCTTTTACATTTTTGTAAACTTTTCGTAGAAATAATACGGCAACAACAGACTTAGATTACTTCTACGCGATGTATGAATTCGCACATGAACAATTTAAATGAAAAACTGCTTGCAATGAAAATGAATAGTATACCATAGGTAAACCCAAGCAAGGATCCAGTATTTTACAAAACAAGGTACCAAAGCTGGGAGCGCCGAAGGCTAGAAGATATGACGGGGAGTTTTGGGGTCTTCCCCGAGACAGTTTTGTAAGATATGATTGTCTGTCATCTGGTAATCAAGCTAAGTATACAAGGCCCACTTTGCATGGAATCTTTAATTACTACTTGGTGTGAGTAATCTGAACTTCCGCAATAGGTTAGTCATTAATGATCATACCTTCTTCTAAACTGCCATTGCACTAGGCTGTGGAATCCTCAACCCAAAAAATTCGAAATTAAACACTGTTAGATGCAGTTTCCTTGTAATTGGATATCATAAAAATTACACTCAGAACTAGTTTTGTTCAGTCGTGCATTATTATGTTGTGTAATTATTCTGCAGTTTCGGAACAGGCAAGCCAGTAATGATCATGTATCCTTTTATATAGCCGAGACACGGAGGTCTGGCATGCTTCTCAGGAAATTTTTCAAATTAAAGAGGACCCCAAGTATGACTTTTACTTGATGGTAAACCCCTCCCATAATTGTCTTTACTGCTTCTCCTTGTGCAGACACAAACATAGTTCACTGCTCAAGGCCACATCCTGGTGAGCATAAAAGACTCCATGTGTAATCAAAACATTCTCTGTGCGTGCTGTGTAATATGAGCTGCTCTGCATCTTTTGAATTTTGTAACTCTGATGTCAATCAAAGAGTAGTCACCAACTGAGACTTTTGGTAACCCCTCAACTAAAAGTCATACTTGAGTTGATGCAAATCTGTCTTTAAGTACTGTAAAATGTATATATATATATATATATATATATATATATATATATATATATATATATATATATATATATATATATATATATATATAGGATTGGTATAAAAATTCAAGATCGAATGTATTACTATTTACACTTTCGACCTATATATATATATTTATAAATATAGGTAAAAAAGAGGTAGTAAATAGTGCTAAAAGTTTGTGAAAATTCCACGACGTTTCAGGTTTAAACCCTTCATCAGGTGGCAAAAATGCAACTGATTGTTGACACGGCCAACCGTACAATTTCAAAAATACGCTATACAGTTGGACACGGTAAAACCGGCTAGGAAAACAGACAGTGTTAAGTGGTTACCACAGGTAAAAACAATGCAGGAATTGCTGAGTTATAACAGTTAAAGTCTAACGTTCAGACCATGTCGGTACAGGATTCCAAGTTTCATGATTAGACGGTTTTCGGCAGATAGGCGGTCATGATCGGAACCTCGACACGAGATGGCCGCCGAAACCATCAGGTCACGGATCGAGCATGTTGACGGGGGATTGAAGTGTGTGGCTACAGGGAACCCTGGGAGGTTCTGTTTGATTGACCTCAGGTGCTCAGTGACTCGTTCAGCAAGACGACGTTTTGTTTCTCCCACATACAGTGTATTAGAGCGTTTACATACGAGAACGTAAACAACATTGGCTGAAGTACAGGTAAAATGCTGATGAATGTTAAACCGGTTGTTGTTGGGACCTACAGTGGAAAGGAGTTTGTCATAACTGACAAACGGGAAAGTATTGCATCTCCCTCGGTTGCATGGAAAAGTTCCTGGGGTGTTAGGCACTACTGCTTGAGGTTGAGAGGCACGGACCAAGTGCTTAGATATGTTCTTTTCAATTCTGAATGCTGTGATGGGGGGTTCAGGGAAATGGTCAAGGGTGGATGGGTCATGACGGAGGGTCTCAACATTCCTGTAAATGGCACGTACAATGGGAGTTATAGATGGACGAAAGGATAGGACCAACGGGATACGTCTGGTGCGTGTTTGGTCAGTTTGGGGGCAAGGGCAGAGGCTCTATGAATTCCTTGTATGTGTTTCAGGGCATTAGAGAGCACTCTTTGTGGATACTGGCGTTGTTCAAAGAAAAAAATTATTTGTTTGGAATCTTTAGCGAAATCCTGGTCGTCGGAACAAATCCTTCTGGCCCGTCAAAGTTGTGAGTAAGGAATCGAATTGGTACAAGATCTGGGGTGGTTGGAAGGGTACATGAGGTAGTTGTGAGAATCAGTGGGTTTAAAGTGGAGACTGGACTTGATTTTACGTTCGGAGATTTTAAAATGAGTGAATTTTAAAAACGGACAAAACGTTTCAGCAAAGCTAATGAACCTATCCAAATCGTTTCGAGGACCCACTGCGACCCCAACAATATCGCCAATATACCTTTAATAAAGTATGGGCTTCGTCCCGTTGAAACGAGAGAACATCTGCTCCTCAAAGTGACCCATGGTAAGGCAGGCCACAGAAGGTCCCAATTTAGTGCCCATAGCTACTCCTTTAATTTGGCGAAAAAAAAACGACCATTGAACTGAAAGCAATTTTGTGTGAGGACCGGTCCTGTCAAGCGAAGAAAGGTGGTGGTAGGGATGTTAGGGTCCTGGCGTTGATCAAGGTAATGGCGTATGGCTGCTAAAGCAGCGTGATGGGGGATTGAAGTGTAGAGGCGTGTGACTTTGACCTTCTATATATATATATATATATATATATATATATATATATATATATATATATATATATATATATATATATATATTTATATATAATCGTAAAAGGTGTTAACCAGTCAATGGCAAAGTGCTCAACCTGTAAAGGGAGCTAAAATATTGAAAGGTTGTAACAGGGTTACTACAAGACAGCTTTACAGAACTGTTTCGTAAGGGCCAATTTGAGCAGGTCCTCACTCTTCATATATATATATATATATATATATATATATATATATATATATATATATATATATATATATATATATATATATATATATATATATATATATATCTATATATATAAGCGACAATAGGAAACGTGCAAAACACGGCATACTGTTAAAAACGATCTGAAAGTTTAATAAATCACTGGAAAGTAAGATCGTGTCAAATCTACAGAGGCAACTAAAGGTGTAAAAACGGTAAAAATATAAAACTTTAAAAGGCAAGACATACTAATAAGTTAAAACCGCACTACGTTTTGCAGAGATGAATTTCACGAATTTCCTAGTTCACGTGCTGAAAACAGCTGGCTGTGGACACAACCAGCTACTGCGTAAGTGTATGCTCTATTAATTAAAGACAGACAGTCATCACCCCAAAGTATATTTTTAGTGTGGGGGTATGAAAATTCTCAGTTGGTGACTGCCCTTTGATTGACATCCAAGTTTGAAAATTTGAAAGATGCAGAGTAGCTCACATTCCACACAAGGCAGAGAGAGTGCTTTTATTACATTTTATAGCCTTGTATGCTCATCAGGACATGGCCTTAAGCAATAAAACAGGTTTATTCCCACACAAGGAAGAGCTTCATACAGTTATGGGAGGAGCTAGAATTTGCATAGTTGGGAGAATTGGAACTGTCTGGGATCATGAAAATTCCCCTTTAAGGCTTTGATCTCTAACATTCAGGCGTACAGGAGAGAGAGTATTCAACCGGTAAATCCATTTCAATTCGATCCCTCCTTGGTTCTCTTGTTATTGTTACGAATCTTTTCGATCCCTGTTAATTCGAAATTTTTCAATACCCTAAAGTGCTTACCAATACGAGTTTGATCCTTTGTTAATTCTTGTCGGTGACCCTATGTCATATCCGTTACTATTCACAAAAGAAAATTAATGCCCCTCTAGTAGTTACTCGCAACCCCAGTAACTTCCTCTAGGTAAAATATTAAAAAGCATTTTCACATTTTACAGTCGCCTACCTTTTTGAAGAAAAGTTTCTCTAATCCACCCTCAGCTTTATAAAGACAACCACCAAATTTAAAATCTTTACTGGTAAGAGCTAAAATTAATGATTACAGAGAGAGAGTAAAGGTTGTTTTGAACACACGATCAAAGGTATGTAACTTGCAGCCTCTTGAGAGAAACGTCTACTTTTCAGAGTTTTAGTAACGGTCAGAATTTTCATGTGAGGAGAAATTTAAACTGCCCTTAGTCCAGCTTCAGATTGAGGTCTTAACAGCGACCATGTTTTTTCGTTTCCCTAACATGTCTATGAACAGAAAACATTCAGGTGTTTGGGTATCTTCGGTGGGTTGGGTAAATATAGAGGGGTATCTGACAAGAGTCAGGGTGCTGAAAAATGAAAAAAAAACTTAAGGGGTAAGGGAAAGTAAAATGGCCGCTATTATTTTCCATCCAGAGATTCTAGAGTAGCACTCTACCCCTCAAATTATTGGCCGAGGAATTGTCTTTTGGTTGATATAAGATTTTGTAAATCACGTGACTTTTGAGGTCATTAGAGGTTAAAAGGTACGAATTTACCTTTGACCTAAAGCTTGACTAAAATGTAATTGTGTAACTGATTCATTTGTCCTGTTTTGGCCCGAAATGATTTTATTTACAAGTCTCTTGACAATTTCAGGTCACTTTAATGTTTCAAGGTTTTTACTTATGTATCGCCAGTGTCAAGCAAAAAGTTAAGGTAATGAAAAATTTGTTAGAAAAACTTGCTTTTCCAGCCCGGAAATGACAATCTATTCATAGTTAATGATCATTACACGCTTTACATCATCTCGAGTTCATTTTCATATCTATATAAACGTTCCCTCTTATCGTAAGTTAATTTATTGCATATCTGCATGCGCATATCGGTACCCTGGGCCCTTCTTAATACGTAAAAATGTGCAAATAATTCAATAAGAGAGGACACTCTAAGCTCTGTGACTAGCTGAACCTCTAGACTGTAATTCTAAGATCATGGTCGCTTATAACATGTACCATATTCTTGGTGTAAGGGAAATTTCCAAGTGTCTCCATGCGGACATTTGACTGCATTGTTGTAAGCCTTACTAGATAAAACAAAGACTCAAGAGTATTGATTTGAGTAAATATTAATAGGTGTCATTATTTAATTAAGGTAAGAGTGAATTGCTTCGTAAACATTGCAGTTACATTGACACACTGCGTACATTGACCGTCAACTGTAATTTGAGATTGCGAATTTCCAGGTTATATATTTTTTTTTCATTTATTGATTTGTCAATTGACATTATTTCTTTAAAATCGCGAAAAGTTACTGACTTTAATGAGAAAAGGTATACAATTAATCTTGTTTTGGGTCAAAGAAGAACGTATAATCTTAGCCCTTCCTCTTGGCACAATTAAAGTAAATAAAAATAAAGTAGTTCAAATCTAGGTCAAAGGTCAATTTCTAGACCTTGTGATCTCTTTTGACCTCAGTAATCCCGTGATTAGTAAAATCTACGTACCACCTGAAAGAGCATTCCTAGACGGATAACTGAAGGGTTTTCCAATACTCTAGGACTTCACAATGTATAATTAACAGGCCCGTAACCAAGGCGGCATTTGGGGCCAGGCCCCTGCTCCTTGACTTGGCCCCCTGCTCTGCGGGCATAGCCAGGCCCCTGTGCAATAACTTATACTTAGCGCCCCGAGGTTGGTTTGCCCCCCTCCCCCTTTCCTCCAGTTTAATGTTGGTTGGTTAAATTTTGGTTGGTTAAAGTGATCATTACTGAGTGAGACAACACTGAAACGAAAGAAAGGGCTTTTTTCATTTACTTTTGGCGGAGATTGTTGGTATAAACAAGAAGATGCTACTCTGGCAAAGAAGGACCCCTTGTGTAACTTCATTGAAAGCCTGCCATAGTTACTGATGTCTAGTATCACTTCCCAGTATACGGCGCGATGCAACGTATGCGGCATGCATATCGCAGATGAAGACTTGAATTGAACGAAGAGCTGTGCACTGCATATTGTACTGTACGATATCACATCGTACTGTATACGATATCGTATCGTACTAAACTGTTTATCGTTTCATTGTACTTTTTATCATAATTTTGAACGTCTCCTGACTGATATATCTACTCGCGGTGTATTAAAAAACGGGTAAAGGGGTTAAAACGGGACATGTAACCAAAACACATACTTGGACTATCATTATACAGCTCACAGGCTATAGCAATGAACTTGAAAACTAATTCACCTTTGCTGTGTTATCATCACCTGTCAATTAACATGGGTGAACAAAAGGATACAAGCTTGTGCAGACCACTTAGTTAAGCATAACCATGAGTGTAGTGACCCTACAGACACATAATTATAGCCTATATCAGTCTATTACCGGTACACTTGTGGTCAAGTTCTCATACAAGTTTGAATAATACATTCACAGCTAATCAGATTTGACATGACGGTTTCTTTTCAAGTGTATAAGCGGCCATTGTATATAGAATGATCTTTAAATTGTTTCCGCCGGAGGAAAATGAGCGAATCTGCCATTTAGCTCGTCTGACAACTGTGCGTGAGAAAATCACGTCCTGTAGATTCTAGAAGAAAATCCTCATAAATTATTTCATCTTTTTTTTTCTACTGGAATTAAAAATTAAAAGGTCAGTATGATTTAATATAAATTCCATATTCCTTGCCTTTAAGTTAGTTTCAGCCAAAACAGAGTTTCAAAATGGGACAAATAGATAATAATATTTCCTGTAATATTTATCTCTGCTGTTTAATGTAAATATAGTAGGTAACAACGTACTATCTTTTTGCCATTAATAGGGTTGTAATCTTTTTACATAAATATTTCATTAGTCCTTGTGGTTAAGATCCTCTCGTGTGGCGACGAATCAGTGTTATCACATGGCATTTGGATATTTCTGGTAGCACGTCACCGTGACTTTTACAATTAAAAGTCCAAATAGTGGCGATCTGTGGACCTACTTCGAAGTTTTCTATAAAAGCATTCTATCCTAAGAATGTGAACACTTCCAAAGGGACCTTTTATCAGGGGACTTAACTTCTTGAGGGAGCGGAACCCCTTGCGAGGGTAACGCTTGTGTTCCGCCTTCCGGCATCCAGCTGAAGAGACTTTAAAGAATAAACGTTTCATACAGGAAGTCTTTTGACTTTTATATTTTATATCGTAACCATTGACTTTTTGTGGAACGACAAAAGCTTCTTTAGAAAGGAGGTTGTTCCTTCGTTGATGGTTTACTGACTCAAAAGAATTTCCACCGTGAAACGAAATACTGTTATGCCATCATTCTTATCTCTTAATATGTTTGAACAGTATAAACCGGCTCCCATTCTCCTCTTACAGCTTTCCCTTCCAGATGCAACCTTCCTTGTTCTTTTGCAACAATATCAGCAACGACTAAAAAAAGAACGAAGACAAAAAAGAACAGAGGACACCCTCGAGTCGGAGTTCGAACGTCGAGTCTCTACTATTTTAACTTGTGATTTGACTGGCAAATATTACAGTTGACTTATGAGTTGACTTGGACTTGCAAATAAAAATAAGTTGAGACTTGACCAGTTGACTAGGACTTGGAAGAATAAGCTGTTGCCAACGCAAGCCATCAGCTAGTCCGGCTATCGGCTGTACCATAATATTTGAATATTCATTAATACATCTCCTAAATATTGCATAGGCCTATTCATAGTTTTGTCATAATGGTTACTCACAAACTTCAACAATACAAATTTAGCAAATTAGTCACATCGTCAAATGGAAATTAATAATCGGTTCGATAAGTCGAATGCCGCAAAGAATTGTGAGATGCACGGGGGATAAACAAACCACGAGCTCTGCACATTTGACTGGAAATACATGCACACTTTGCGGCAGATCATAATTCAAATTTTTACACCAAAAGGGCAGCTTATATGTGGTCCAGAACAAAAAAAAAACACACCTAGAGAAGTATCCTTATCTTTGCTGTGGATCTAAAAAAAGGATGAGTTGACAATTTTCTAAAATAAACTAAAATTTTGGAGCACGTGTTGTAGGTACGACATTGTAATGTTTACCCCACACTATTAAAGGATGTGCGCATGTGCAGTCGAATTACCGAACTCGCTTATTGAATGTACACAAAATATGACACCATATATTTCTTGCCTGTGTCAACTGCATCCAATAGACACCCACTGAGCATTTTTTATAAAAGAAGCATGGTGTGTGAAGAGGAGGGAAATAAAGTTTCCGTCATCAGTAAAACGACGGATTCAATTAATTCAAGTTATCAAAAAGATAAAATGGTGTGTGAGTAGGGTGTACCTCAGTTTAGTAATGACTAGCTTGAGGGTTTATAGTTTGAGTTTAAAAACTGATTCAGAATTCAGGAAGCAATTGTGAGAACCACACAAGGAATGAAAAGTGAAAATTGCTTTGTAGTTCCACATTAATTTTGTTTTCAATTAAACATTTTTGAGAGATGACTAGATACTTCCACGTGTAATAGCAGACTTTAATGATTACGCCACGCATATGGAAGGAGTACAGGAGTATGAGAACTGGAAGTAAAACAATACAGTAGTAGTAATAACACAGTAATAATACACTAGCGTTAAGTTAACAGGCATTCCATTCAGCATCATTGAGCCAGTGAGCTGGTTGCATGGACTTCTTATATACATGGACAGAGCATATTGCACTAACGTCCTATGCGTAAATTGTCGCCACCGTACGTACACAAATAGGCTTACTAATATGGCTGCCTGCTATAGTCTTGTGTGTAAAAGTTTGGACTTGCTCAAGTGGCTCAGTATCGACAAACTGTGTGAGAAACTTGTCATATTTTCGAAAGAATGCAAGCTCAGGTCAAATACAACAAATAGAATGGAGGACTGTGATATTGTTCTTCCATTCATACTGATATTTTGTCTGAAATGTTGCAGATTCATCGTCAAATTGGGCAAATGGTAGTAGCCCGGCGGCCATCTTGGTTAGCCAAAATTTGTTTGAACGGTGGCGACCGTATTGATTGCGCAATCCTCTGTCCATGTATTGAAGTCCGTGGCTGGTTGATACTCCCAATTCCCACCATGCATTGCAACAGTTAAAGTCTGCTATTAAAATTCACAATTTGGAAGTGAACCTGTCAACTTAGTTCGGGAAGTATCCACCATTTTATAGATGACGTATATTTGCTTTTATCCTTTTATGACTTTTCCAAAAATTCCTTTTCAATTTCGTATTCAGTGATTGTGACTACCAATACTACAATAGACCTCATGTATATGGTGTCACACGCAGAAAGTGCTCCCTCGTTTGGAGAAAAATGGCGTATCACTGAAAGTTGCACCAACAAATGCAGACAGCTGATTTGTCAACCAATCGTATACGTGGGTAAGTCCACTACACCTGGGTGCGAAATACGCCGTTCGTGAACGTGTGCTTCATTGTTTTCCTCCAAAATGACATCAGTGTGACGTCGATGCATAAGGTCTATAGAGGGGGTTGCAGCTCAGTGAAAATTAGAGACCCTATAGTGGGAGAGACTGGCCAACCATTGTTCTCAGATACGCGTTCTGATTGGACGAAATTCATGGGCACCATTTTGGAGCCAAAGTACGAGCTTGCAAGATCATGTGTGCCGCGCCTGTGTACATTCGAGAAGTTGTGCAGGCTGTACGTACGGCCGGCCGGACGCACACATCCTGTGTAAGATAGTCTAGATAGACATGTTTTGTTTCCAAAATTGCTGCCGGGTTGTGCTGCATTTGGATGCACGAACAGACAGAATAGGGTTACAAGTTGTATAGATTCCCATCCTGTACAAAAGAACTTAGGCTTCGGTGGACAGTAAAAGTTAGAAGGTTCAATTGGAATCAAATAACGATCGCTTATGCGATGTAACTTTACAGTAAACAACTTAGTACGTAGGCCTAACGTTAGAGTAGGCTTAGCCTTATAGTTAGGTTACAACGTTCTGCACAAGGCCTAGCCTATACCGTATACGGCGGTTCCATCTCTATACTCCGACTGCTTGATATTCCAACACATAGGCCTAAACCCAAATACAACTGCTAACCCTTTGGCCTAACCGGCTAACCCTAATCCCAATACTCCTAACATCCCCATAGAGACGTTGGAATACCAGAGCTGCAGTCCTCAGTCATAGCTAAGTGTAGGAGCAGTGGCTTATTTGGGGGGAATTGAGCCATGCCCCCACCCCCTTACTGATTCCGATTTTTTCTAGAGATACGTAAATTTTTTAACACAAATTTTACTGCAAATGGTAGCATATGTGGCACCAGATTGCGTGTAAGGACACCTAATTTTTCAAAAATTTCAAAGGGGAGGGGGCACCCCATTGGGCCATGGTTCCCCCTCACTGATGCCGATGTTTTTGTTTTAGTTCCTAAAAATACGTCAATTTTTTAACACAAATTTTACTTCAAATGTAGCCTATGTGGCAAAAGATTGCATGTAAGGACACCCAATTTTTCAAAAATTTTCATAGGGGAGGGGGACACAATTACAGGTCAAACATTGCTCCTGGATCTATTAGTAACATGAGAAAACTGAAACATTTGCGTACCTTTGACTTTGATGTAGGGTTTTACATGGAATACACCCTGGTTAGTCATAATTTTATAAAACCTAGGCCTAGGCCCATGGGCGTCAATCCTGGGGGAACAGGGGACACGTCCCCCACATTTTGGAAATACACCCATTGACGTAAGATTTTTGACAGAAATGGCCATGTCCCCCCCCCCCCATACACACACCCGAGTAAAGATTGACGCCCATGCCTAGACCTTTCTATAAAATAAAAAAATCTCACTAGGAAGTGCTCCCTCTATTTACCCCTTCCCCCAGACCTCTCCTGAGACTTTTATTAAATAATGAAAAATCTTAAATGATTAGTTCAACTTGCTCACAACTTTCCATAAAAAGCACCATTTTGCATGTACGCCATCCTGCATTAACGAACTAGTCAGCTTCTTAGAAGGAAGGTTGTAGACCCAACCCAGAATAGACCCACCCCCCTCCCTCTCTTACCTGCACAAAAATAAGACAACCTAAAATCAGATTTTTATAAATAAAATCACTTTTAAAACTGTCAAAATAGCATACACCATTCTGCATTTTCGTAACTTTCTATTAGCAAAAGTTACTTAAAATGGAGGGTGTTATCCCCTCCCTCTAGACCCCTCCCAGGACGGCTTTTCTTGCACCGGGTGACAAACTAAAGGATCCTTCAGACAGTGCCAGCCAGAGTCAACCAATACGAATGATTGTCACAAGAGAACAGAACGCTGTAACTCACTTTGTTTTACATTTTGTACGGAAAACTGTACGCACACAGTGTATATGATACCTAGCCATAGTTAACATTTGGCTCCAAAATGGCGCCCATGAAATAAGTTGGCCAATCTCTCCCACTATAGGGTCTCTAGTGAAAATTAAAGGAAAGTAATGATAATGACTTAGTATACAAGTTTTAACAGGGAAAAAGAAAAATGGAAAATCATGCTAAGTTTCTTGCATTTAGTTTCTTGTAAAATGCTATACCCAAATTTGATAGCCTAGATTTGGACCCTACGTTAGTGTTTTGAGGGAAAGGTTTGTATGGCCCAAGTTTTGAACATCAAAAACACAAAAATTACTACAAGCATCCATAAAACAGTCAAACGAGATTATGTTAGCATTCCACAACTTTGTACAGACATGCCGAAGTGTAAACTGCAAATTGGAAATATTGAACCCAGAAGGCTTTATTAGTCTCGGATGAATTGAATAATGTGTGGACATGTGACTTGACTTGTGCTTGAACTAAATAACTAGCAACTTGACTTACTTGACGTGTAACCATTTGTGACTAAACTTGTGACTGACACGCCCTTAGCCAAGGGGGGGGGTAAGGTGAAAAAGCACACAAGAAAAATTTTCGCCCCTTCAAAATTACAAGTTACGATTGCCTTAATAATTTTTACACGTCTCGCCCCCTTCACTTTCAGTACCTTGTCCGGCCTCCATGGTGACTTGATAAAACTTATGAGTTGAACCAGATTGAACTTGCGACAAGTGACTTGCCACTATCTCTGTGGTGTATTGCACGGCACACATTCTACAAACGATCAGTTCAAATGTGAACTGACTGGGGTCCGACTGGCTCCTAGCATTAATCTGGTGACATATTTAACTAAATGTGGCTCAAAATTAAACCAAATGCAGTCAAATGTTTACGTGGTATTTTTGCATTTCGTATATGATGATGCGGATTTAATAAAGACAAAGGGCCAGCTCATGAAAAAGTAGACTTGTTTCTTTATTGAGAACGATTTTTGTTCAATTACTGAAGGCAAAGGGATCTATGCAGTCACGCGAGAACGCATGTATGCGCGAATGCGTGCGTGCATGTGTGCGTGCGTGTATGTGCTTGTGACGCTTAGATTGTAAACATGATATCTCAAAATAGCAATGATGGATACTTCTCATACTTGGTATATGTATTTATCATACTGAGAGGAAGATCCCTATTGTTTTGGTGGAGGTCGAAGGTCATGTGAGGTCAGCAGAGGTCAAAAACCGAAAATATTTTAACACATTATCTCAAGGTAGGAAGCATGGATACTTTTTATACTTGGCATATGGATGCGTTATACTCATGAAATGAACTCTATTGTTTTTGGTTAAGGTCAAAGGCTATATGAGGTCACATAACGTGAAAATACAAAAATCCTGAAAATTGCTGGTAAACACGATATCTCAAAATAGGAATGATGGACACTACTCATACCTGATGTATAAATTGATCATATTAAGAAAAAGAACCCTTCTGTTTTTGGTGGAGGGCAGACGTCCTCTGAGGTCACTTGAGGTAAAAAACCGAAAACCTTGTAACCGCGATATTTTAAGACAAAAATGATGGATACTTATTATACTTGGTATGTAGATTTTCGTCAGTGAGAACCCTATGGCTTTTGATGGAGGTCAAAGGCCACCTGAGATCACCAGAGGTGAAACTACGAAAACCTCGTAAACTGAACAGACGGTGAGCCACGCACCTCCAAAATTGTGTAGTTTCATTATAACCAGAAAGAGAGGGTTGCATTTTTGTACCATTCCAAAGATAAAACTATCGAGAACAACATTTACCTTTCAGCATTGCTGCTGCAATTTTTATTACCTAATTTTGAACACACTGGAAGGATTCTGCGACTATGACATAATTAGGAATACCTTCTAATCAATGTGTATGTTGATGGTGTAGTGGAGTGTCTTCGGTTACTCATTATAACGGCCCGGGTTCGAATCCTAAGTAAAACAAATATATCCCCTACCAAATACCACCCTCATTAACTCGGTCGACCGTTACTATGAGTAATTGTTTTACAACGCGATAAATTTGTATTATCTTTGTGACTTTATTTGTCTATAATATGCCATTTACAGTTAGTTGAAAGCTTCATGCCCACAACCCAAACAAGCCAAAAGCTTCAGAGACTTTTGCCTTTGAACCACACCGGGGGTCGTTGCCTCCCCCTCCCACCTGTAAGAAAGTCCTGGATAAGGCTGGCAGGTAACACTGGCCTCAGCAGAGCCTTTCCAAGTTGCAGTTCTCTGGAAATGGTCCAGAATGGCCACAAAAGCTGCACCTAATCTATAGACCACCAGATGAGAGAGGGGCTGATATTGGAACTGGAACGTCAGAGGGAGAGCAGATCAGGGAAGGGGCATAACTGCAACTGCATTGCATGTAGTAGTATGCATCAATTGGCCGAATAACAATAACAAGGGCTATCAAATTAAAGGTAATAATCTTAGTTGACCCCAGACCCCAGACGCTCACGGCGAAAGGTTTCGCCATCTTCACCTTACGATGATGCGGCTTACGTTGCCACTTAGCGTTTGTGCGTCTGTATGTGTGTGTGTTTTTTTTTTTTTTTTTGCGACCTCTTATGGTCAACCATATGTATGATCTGTACCCCAAAACAGCGTAACAAGTATTTTAGAAAGTACAGTTGAACCTTAAACCTTCGTCGTCCTTAGAAAATTTGGACTTTATTTTGGAAATAACCCTTAAATTTTGACATGTAGTACCATTTCGCATTTAAGCGCAAAGTAATTCTGAAAACTTTCCAGAGGTTAGTGGATAACCGAAACCTCAGGTTCTTTCCCAAGGGTAACAGTTAAAGCCGATTCATACTTCAGTATAGCGCTATAAAGCTATGTGAAAGCTGAGCACTTTTCAACTCTGAGCTTGGTCAGTGGTTGGCTCGGAAGAGAAAGGGATGACCATACATGGTACCAATAGCTTTATACTAGCGGGAAAATTGGGAAGTATAAACCGGCCTTTACGCTTGAAGTGTCCGCACTCCCGAGACGAAATCGACACCCCTGTTACAACAACGGAATTAACAGCAAAACTCTGACGATAGAAGCCCCCCCCCCCCCCATACACATGGTCTCTCAAAAATGACTATCCACTTAACTTACCGCGAAAGGCTTAGACCTTGCCAAAAAATTGAACTCACCTACAAGACCGATTTGGTGTAAGGACATGTCAAGCAGTTCTACTGCTAGTTACTTTCCTTCGACTGCCATGTAAATGTAATTAGCCTAAGGGGCAGTATTAAACTAATAGTACTTATTGACTAGAGGCCAAGGTCCAATACATGACCTGTACAAAATTTTGGCCAATTTGAAAGCAAGAGTTAGGTCCAAAAGTGTTTAGTCTCCGATTGTCAGACGTTGCGCCGTGCGCATCTAGTGGGCGAAATATGGCGACAATATTTTGGTGCTTTTCGTAACTTTAGAAGAGGTATATTATCCTTCGCAATTCCCTAAGAGTAAAGGAACAGCAGTACTTTTGTTGCTGTAGGAACACTATTTTACCTTTAGTTTGACTATGTAAGAGTTGGCACTACAAATTAGTGGATTGTCGCCTATATCGGAGATTTATTTTCTACTTTCAGAGCAGCAAAGTGAAGGTAAGTGATATTAAGTTGCCTACTGAGCCGCCACGCTTACGCATAGACTGTGCAAATCTTGACATGCATTTTCAAAAAATTTTCTGTGTGAAAAAAAAATCAGTCAATGGGCGATTTCTCAAATATTGAGGAACATGTGCCCCCTTTCCCCCGGGATCGCCGCCCATGTTACTAACGCATACAGTCGTAATGTAATGCTTAGGTAACAAAACGCTACCGTAGCAACAGGTTTCACTGCGAAATCTCCGTGATGTTTACGAATGAAGGCTTTCAGTCGTCTAACATAGATAATATGCACTGAAATAGATAGTTGACAATTACCTTCGTGTATCTCCTTGAACTTCAAATCCTAGGCCAAATATCTAAAACACCAAACGTGCAGAATTTCACACTGACTGGGTAGACAATACAGCTGCTTGTAAGATCAAAAATACGCAGAGCATATTTGAACGCGAACGCAACTTTTGCTATAACTTGTATGTAGTCTGCATGACTGGCAAAAAGCACGCGCGCGCCACTTCGGCTTTCATAGAACGCGTATTTTTGTTTTGCTAAGGACGCGCACGGGTGAACACACAGACTTTATCCGGTAATGTGCTGAGCGTACACGCGCTGCACATAAGCTGATAAGTTTTGTGCGCGCACTTAAACACCTGTGCTAGCTGGTTTTAAAAATAGCTCTTAGCCTATTTCTTGAGGATTATGAGACGCGATAAGGCGTACGATGAGGCTAATTCTGTGTACCCCATACGCAGGCAAGCCCTAAAAATAGCACAGAGTTAGAGAAAGTACACGCAAGGAAGAAACCACTGGATGGTCGAGACACTGCAAATTTGGACCTAACTCTGCCTCCATGGATGGACATTCCGCCATTTTGATCTTGGTCTCTAGTGTATAAATACTCTTAGGTATTAAAGCAGAAGTGCTCCAAAAACTGCAATTTTGAAAAAAGATGGCACTATGTCAAAATGTGAATGGCTAACTTGGAACAAAACTTCAGCGTCCATCCAGAATGGTAAACTCGTGATAATTGGCTCCGTGTTTGATTAAATTTGCACAACTTCATTCAGCTTGGCATCTTTTGTTGCGTTCACTCAACACACACCTCCAGTGTACTGATCTGAAGGCTGGGAGGAGAAGCATGGGCCATGTAAAGAACCTGGGGGGTAAGGGGTAAAGTTTGGTTTTCGCCCTCTGGCATCCATTCAAATGGAAGAGGCTCCTAGAAGAAAAAAGTGCTCATTCTGCTCGGTAGCTACCATAGTGACAATTTAATGAGAACCACAAATGTGACATTTACATACATGTTTGGAGCACACTGCTGAGTTAGTTGGCTCGCACATTCCTGACAAAAGAAAGTATTTCACACATTCACAGAAAATCGTGTGACCAATTATGCAGGCTACTTCCGCAGGGGCTCGCCATAATGCACCGACAGGGAGTGTGAAAGGAAGTCCTGACAGGAGAGACGGGTGCAAGAACGGCTAGTACATACAAAGGCGTGGACGTAAGCCTGTTGAAAGACGTTGCACGTGTAGAGGGCTGAAGATTAAAGAGAGAAAGGCCTAAAGCTCGAACCCTACAGCGCCCGAAGGGCGATGAAAATGTTGTGTTGGAGTAGGAGGATTTGAACTGAAGAAAGTCAGAAAGTCAGGGGACTGATCGTCATCGGGACAGTAGTGAAACCAGATGGGGGTAGGTGCCATGTATGTCCCTCGTCGAGGACAGATCTCCCATGGTCGTTTAAATTTCCCAGTGTAGTCGGGAAAAGTTATAATATGAAGTAATGCTCAAAAGCCAGTCGCCCCTTGTGGTTTACTTGATAAGTTGATTTAAATGAGGGCAGATCCTGTAGTGAATCCCCCAAATTTTCCAATTTACGCCTAAACACCCAACACCCGCGCCGAAAATGTTGAATTTATTTTGCTCTCGACGACCTTACCTCACTCCGTCTCCCTTGTCGGGGCTTCAGGCTGCAGTCCTACGTAGGATAATTTGGACCCCTGTCGCGCAAATTCTGGCGCTACCCCCTGCCAGTGCCGGGATTACACATTTTAACTAGGCCTATCCCGACTACATGTTTACCGAAGAAATTGGAAACTTTTGCGACCGGCAAGACCACGGCTTCCTGAGCTTTACCCCACCCCTTTCCAGCTCCCGATCCCCCTCACATCCGGCACTTCTCCTTGTATATCACACAACATAACACTATAGACTATTAATATTAATTATAGTGCGCTGGATTATCAGCATTGTCGTGGCCTAGTTGGTATGGCGCTCGACTCCTATTGTAAGCACTTGACGGAGTTCAAGTCCTCCCGGAGACTGGGCAGTGTGTTTTTCTCGTTATGCGGATTTTATCTTGGGGAACAGTCGACTTTTTACAGTGTCTTTATCTTTCATATCTTCTTCTTTGAAGTTTTTATCGACTTCTCTTCGTTCTCACTTTTTTTCCTAATGAGGCTTCGTTTTGTTAATCATATCTCATTGTTAATTTCCAAATCAGGTCAGCACACGCTAATGCATGAAACCTACATTATCAAGTCGTACAATCCCTCCCCCCCCCCCCAACTTTCCACGTTGCATTTTTTCGGTTGAAATTGCTACTAGTTTCATAAATTGTTTTCCCATTCTTAGATGAAACCGATTCCATATTTCATGTAATTTGCATTTGATACGAAAGGTATCAATAAAGACAGGGCTCCCGGCTGACCTGTCTTTATTGATACCGAATTTGCCTAGGTTCCCAAAGCAACTCTTGTTTCTAAAGGAAAGCCACTCAGGACTGAATATTCATAAATCACCGACTGTAAAATGCTCTTCTTGTATTGCAACTATGGATTAAGTTTCTTAGGGGTAGGGCTAAGCATCTGCCAACAATAGGTGACCATTGTCCACGTTTCATGGTGCGATGATTTGTAAAAGAAGACAACGGTTCCTTTAAACTTGACCAAGTCTCCCTCCACGTTTCCCCTGTTGTCTTGAGGGGGCGCTCCACCATTCCATAAAGTTGCACTTTGGCTGGAGGATGATCCCTCTACATGTAGTCCCTAAAAATTTTGTTTAGGTTGATTTTTGACCGTGTTATGAGGGGGCAGTGAATTCTTTGTTGGATGTATTTTGGTAGTGATTGAGTTGGAGATTATGCTGTCAAAAAATGGTTGAAATTGATATCACCTGAGCCGCCTGTGAGCTTTTGGAAAGACAGCGGACCTATCTCATCTATTGGTGAGTGACAAGGGGCGGGGGTGGCGAATCACAAGTGTATTATTCATGCGCATGTAGCTGAAAAAGTCAATACTGCGAAAAATCTTATACGCCAGTCAGTAACAACCAACTCGTGAGCTTTGCATTGATGGGTCACATGCTGCCGTTGAAAACTGTGACAAGGAATGAGAGGCATCGTAACAAGGCCCGTTTTAGTGTGTAAGTCGGAGCAAATTTCAAGTGCTGCATGAGGTTAAAATAAAGGAAAGGTTACGGACTCGTTGAATACAGCCTTGTACATCCCCGTATGCAGGATCATTTAATTGAAGGGGGGATGACTTCAAGTTTGACAAATGCCGAGTATAACGGCCTAAAGCTCGAACTCTACAGCGCCCGAAGGGCGATGAAAATGTTGTGTTCGAGTAGGAGGATTTGAACTGAAGAAAGTCAGAAAGTCAGGGGACTGATCGTCATCGGGACAGTAGTGAAACCAGATGGGGGTAGGTGCCATGTATGTCCCTCGTCGAGGACGGATCCCCCATGGTCGTTTAAATTTCCCAGTGTAGTCGGGAAAAGTTATAATATGAAGTAATGCTCAAAAGCCAGTCGTCCCTTGTGGTTGACTTGATAAGTTGATTGAATGAGGGCAGATCCTGTAGTGAATCCCCCAAATTTTCCAATTTACGCCCAAAAACCCAACACCCGCGAGGAAAATGTTGAATTTATTTTCCTCCGGGCGACCTTACCTCACTCCGTCTCCCTTGTCGGGGCTTCAGGCTGCAGTCCTACGTAGGATATTTTGGACCCCTGTCGCGCAAATTCTGGCGCTACCCCCTGCCAGTGCCGGGATTACACATTTTAACTAGGCCTATCCCGACTACATGTTTACCGAAGAAATTGGAAACTTTTGCGACCGGCAAGACCACGGCTTCCTGAGATTTACCCCCGCCACCCCTTTCCAGCTCCCGATCCCCCTTACATCCGGCATTTCTACTTGTATATCACACAACATAACACTATAGACTATTAATATTAATTATAGTGCGCTGGATTATCAGCATTGTCGTGGCCTAGTTGGTATGGCGCTCGACTCCTATTGTAAGCACTTGACGGAGTTCAAGTCCTCCCGGAGACTGGGCAGTGTGTTTTTCTCGTTTTGCGGTTTTTATCTTGGAAAACAGTCGACTTTTTACAGTTGCTTTATCTTTCATATCTTCTTTTTTGAAGTTTTTATCGACTTCTCTTCGTTCTCACTTTTTCTTTTCCTAATGAGGCTTCGTTTTGTTAATCATATCTCATTGCTAATTTCCAAATCAGGTCAGCACACGCTAATGCATGAAGCCTACATTATCAAGTCGAACAATCCCACCCTCCCCCCCCCCCTCCACTTTCCACGTTGCATTTTTTCGGTTGAAATTGCTACTAGTTTCATAAATTGTTTTCCCATTCTTAGATGAAACCGATTCCATATTTCATGTAATTTGCATTTGATACGAAAGGTATCAATAAAGACAGGGCTCCCGGCTACGTATGTAGCCGGGAGACCTGTCTTTATTGATACCGAATTTGCCTAGGTTCCCAAAGCAACTCTTGTTTCTAAAGGAAAGCCACTCAGGACTGAATATTCATAAATCACCGACTGTAAAATGCTCTTCTTGTATTGCAACTATGGATTAAGTTTCTTAGGGGTAGGGCTAAGCATCTGCCAACAATAGGTGACCATTGTCCACGTTTCATGGTGCGATGATTTGTGAAAGAAGACAACGGTTCCTTTAAACTTGACCAAGTCTCCCTCCACGTTTCCCCTGTTGTCTTGAGGGGGCGCTCCACCATTCCATAAAGTTGCACTTTGGCTGGAGGATGATCCCTCTACATGTAGTCCCTAAAAATTTTGTTTAGGTTGATTTTTGACCGTGTTATGAGGGGGCAGTGAATTCTTTGTTGGATGTATTTTGGTAGTGATTGAGTTGGAGATTATGCTGTCAAAAAATGGTTGAAATTGATACCACCTGAGCCGCCTGTGAGCTTTTGGAAAGACAGCGGACCTATCTCATGTATTGGTGAGTGACAAGGGGCGGAGGTGGCGGATCACAAGTGTATTATTCATGCGCCTGTATCTCAAAAAGGCAATGGTCATGCTACAAAAATTCTTATGTGCCAGTAACAACCAACTCGTGAGCTTGCATTGATGGGTCACATGCTATCGTTGAAAACTGTGACAAGGAATGAGAGGCATTGTAACAAGGCCCGTTTTAGTGTGTAAGTCAAAGGCAACAATTAATGGTGGAGCGCCACCTTAATAATCGTATAACTATGGTACTTCGTAAAGTGGAATCCCGGCGAATTTAAAGACAGACTGTCATCACCCCAAAGTATATTTTTAGTGTATGTATATCAAAATTCTCAGTTGGTGACTGCTCTTTGATTGACATCAAAGTTTGAAAATTTGAAAGATGCAGAGTAGCTCACATTCCACACAAGGCAGAGAGAGTACTTTTATTACATTTTATAGCCATGTGTGCTCACCAGGACATGGCCTTAAGCAATAAAACAGGTTTATTCTTGCACAAGGAAGAGCCTCATACAGTTATGGGAGGAGCTAGAAGATGCATAGTTGGGAGAATTGGAACTGTCTGGGATGATGAAAATTCCCCTTTAATACGTTGAAAAAAATTGGGGGGGGGGGGAGGGGCGGAACAGTATGGACTATGTTACCGAAGTGATGTATTCAATTTGAGATGTATATCTGGTAAGAAAGAAATTGGAGTGCTCATCATTTTCCGGCACATTTTTGCAATTATATCCTTCCGCGATGCAAAATGGCTATTGAATGAAGTAAATTTGAGAAAGTGATCATCACTCTATGATACAAGCTCTCCTAGCTAAAATCTCAGCGGTCATGTTACACAAATCTGAAATCATTTTGACAGGCCTACTTGTAAGCTTTCATATGAGGGATAGCTTGTTCCCGTTGAAAACAAGTTCTACACGGGTAGGACATGCGTAAAAATTGCAAGCTTTTACTGAGGATTCTGCCAAAAGCAGAGAGAAAATCCGCTCAGAATTGGGAAGCATGCAGAAGAGAAACTTGCAGTCTTATCTTCTTGAAAGACAACTTGGTTAACTGTATAGTTATTTTTGCGTTGACACCATTGCCTACGCATAACTTCGAAGCATATACCGTGAACGCAAGTCTAGAAACACCATAGTCCGCTGGAAATGCATTAAAACATCACGGCATGTCTGACTGGAGCTGCTGACCCTTCCTTTGACTATCTATATATTCACCCTGTCTGTCCTCGGTGTCGCTCAAAAATTCAGTGGTCGTGAAGAAGAAGTATTTATGCGCGAGTTGCTAACATCCCGTGACTTTTAAGGTTGCAAGAGTAACAAATTTACTTTGAGAAATGAACGAACATGAAATGGTAGTAAGGAAGATTAGAGAGGTGACTATCACCTCGCTGATCAACTCCCTGGGAAGGGCGATTTATAAGCATATAATCATCTTTGTGCGTTGGTCATTGGCTCAATATAATCAGGGAGTGTCAAATAGCAACTCCCTGATATAATCTCACTCCAGGCAGAAATAGTTCTCCCTCCTAAGTTTCAAGTTACTTCGAGCCCCTCCAAGTAGTATCCCTCTCAGACCAGGGAGATGAAAAACACACAGACACAATTTCTGCACGAGTTTAATTTGTTCAAGGTCATGTAGGCTAGGCTACTACTTAGCCAAGGTTGTGAAAGGATACGTTAGGGTGGGTTAATTGGACATGCCCGGCAAGTGTCCCGTGGTTCTCACCACGGGAAACTTGGACATCGAAGATATGGGGCATGATAAATAGCAGGAGTGTTTTTGGTCAAAGACGGACTGATAGATACAGGGTATCGCATTTATATAGTTGTGCTAATGCGACTGAGCCTTGACCACCAAGTCTCACTCTTACTAAATTAAATGAACGTGCACCTCGTGGCATTACATCCCATGTGAACCCCCAATTAAATTACTAACAAACTTTTTATCAAAAGCAAAGTGGTCGGAAAAGCCATGAAGAACTTGTTTCCACCAAGTTTAAAGGTCAAAAGCAGTCGTCCCAAACTTATTTTGAAACAATAGCTAAATGTCACAAATTTCTTGTTATTTCTCTTCCAAGTATCTTTCATGATATTTTAGGTCATAAATCTTGTATATTCAAGGTAAACCAAGCAGTTCCTCATCGTACATTTTACAGCTGAGTGAGAAAAATACTATCACATGATTCTCAAGAGCCATTCAGGAAATAGGATAGTCTACTATGCAATTCTTTATCGGGGTGACTGCATTCTCCCTTTAAGCTACCCAGACGGCCAGTTTATCCATTCCTTGCTACCACGACCGTGGTGCGGATTTTAGCTTCAGTGAAGGACTCAAACTAAATTTCACAAGTGCTGCCTACTGCAAAACCTCTTTACCGTAACCCCTTGCAAACTCAAGTTTTGCTCCGCCGGCTTCCAAGCAAATACTGATCTCAAAGCTGTCTCCATATAATTCACACAATCGTCCGCAAAAAGGCGAAACTGATGTAAGGTTGTGAGAGACTACTTTGAGAATCCATGGAATAGGTCACCGGGACATGTATCATCAGCCAAGCCAACAGTTCACTTTGGAAGGGTCACGGTTCGGTGCGCTGTTTCTTCGAAACATCAAGTTACCCTTTCTCCCTTTGGAAATTGGAGATTGCTAGAGGTGCGGACTTCCGTCAATTTGGATAATTGTCTGCAATTAATTTAACACTTTGACCTCTAACACTACTTTTATTTCTATGATCTAATACACAATGAAACAACGACCAACTAAGTGGGAGTGGGCAGTGGGAGGCGGGGATATGAATATTCATAAAGCATGTGACTGAAAATCACGTGTGTTGATGAGTCGGTTTGAAGTGAGTTCATCACATGTATTGTTTTGTGTTGGCCACAATCTGTTTACGCATGGCATCCATACAATATAATGTTACATCGTAAGGTATACATAATACAACTTGCTTAGGAGTACTTTCCGGCATACTACAATTCGACGGCAACGAGTGCGAAAAGAGGTTTATCTGTACGCTGACTATAACCATACCCAATGAAGCTTCTACTGCTTCTTTTCGTTGCTGTTGCTGGTAAAACTTTTACCTACCTTATCAGTTACCTGTTATTTACCTTTCGTATTCATATTCCTAGGCCTAATGTTAACGTTATGCCTTATGTTAGCATTGTTACTGTAGGTTCAACGTTTACGGAACTAACGTTAAAACTTAACCTAATACTTAGTAACAGCCTATGGCCAGAATAACCCGTACCAAAACGACCCTGGTTGAATCGTAGTTATGTTTATGATAGTTTTGTAACTAGTTGGTCAGTTCCTTGTAATGTTTTTATTAAATATTAGTAGGCTAGGCTAGGCCTAGTCTACTTCTGTTTTTTCATGGAATTTGAAAAGTGAAACTGTACAAATCACTGAGTGGGTGACCACATTAGGCCCCCTTTCCTTTTATTAGTTTTAATGCAGTGATAGGCCAACGTGTGGTACGTACATGCAGGTAGTTCAGTGAGAAAGTAGGCCTCGGCCCTACAGTGGGCACTTCTCCAGGTTACAGTAGCTATTGCAGCTAGTGGGCCTATGTACATTTTTCTTCATGTCGTGGTATATTAATCTGACATTCTTAAAGCTGTTACTGATTGCTATACATCTGTAACAAAATCAGCTACAATTGAACCAGCCCACCAACTGGGCTGTGTGTTCCTTCCGTTACATGGCCAATGCATATGCTATTAATTGGCGAAAGTGATTTATTCAGAGTTATTTTGTTATAACTAAAAGCTGTATTTGTGCTTGTGAAGTGTATACTGACTTGTTAATGTGCCTTTATTTGCCACACAAAACCTGCAGAAGATTAGGTCTTGATCCCCGTCTGGAAAACATGTATGTTACGCCGAAGATCTTCGGCGTGCAGTAAAGACCTTATACGCCAGTTTCATGGCGTGATTTTCTTGTCTTTTACATACACACTGTACTTAAAACACTGTACAACAATTTGGCGTGGCGTAAAAGTTGAGAAAACAGGTGACTGGCGTAAAAATTCGGTGTAGCAAATACGAACTTTCCAGACTGGTCTTGATCCTTCCTGCAGATGACATTATTCCTAGCCACCATGACCCTTCTGTAATGCATGATGGGAAGTGACTTCCATTGTCGAGAAAACGGAACTGCCGTAGAATGCGCAAGTTCTCTGTGAAACTATAGTAACTATTGGAGCAGAGATGTACACTAGCCCACTTATGCAGGCTTAAGCCTATACCTGTGTAGACAATGATTGTTTGCTACAGATAACATTGACATGCAGCCACGCTAGATATCCTAGTTACAGATTCTACCATAAGGCCTACATACATGAAGCAAAAACGTAGAAAAGTTTATGCCTATTCTAAAGCAAACTGGGCAGATATAAGGCTTGATGCAATTTCCATCAGTGCTAATATCACCAGACTGTATAATGAGAATGCTGATGTTACGAAGTTATGGGACACATTTAAAACTGCTATTTGGCAATCCGTGGAAAAACATGTCCCTTCCAAGACTAGCAAGCCAAAGTACCACCTTCCATGGCTGGATCGGAATATCAAAAGATTGTTAAGGCAAAAACAAAGGCTCTACAACAAAGCTAAAAAAACAAATGACTGGTCATTGTACAGAGCCCACCAGAAATGTTGTAAGGCTAGTATCAAAAGGGCCGAGCAGAATCATATTAACAATATTATTATTGATGGCATAAAAAATAAAAACAATAAGCCTTTTTGGACCTATATCAAATCTAAGAAAAATGACAGCATGGGTACATCACCTCTTAAACAGAATGGAGATCTAATCTGTGATGCTACCAGAAAGGCTGACATTCTACTAAACCAATTTAAATCGGTCTTTACCCCAAAGACAGACTTAGGTGATTCTCTGCCCGGTTGCATGAAACAAACATCCCGTCTACCCCCACTTGTTATTACGAGTGATGGAGTTGCCAACTTGCTCAATGGAATTAACATCTCAAAGCAAGTGGCCCTGACAATCTACCAAATATCTACCTAAAGACGTGTGCTCAACAACTGGCACCAGCTCTTGCATTAATTTTTACCAAATCTGTAACCTCGGGGCAACTCCCAGAGGACTGGAGAAATGCAAATGTAGTCCCCATCTTCAAAAAAAGGTAATGTCCACCTGGCTGAAAATTATCGTCCAGTTTCTCTCACTTCAGTTACCTCTAAAACTGCTAGAGCACATTATTTGCAAACATTTACTGGATCACTTAGATCGGAATAATATTCTTACCCACCTAAATCATGGCTTTCGGAAAGGTTTCTCTTGCGAGACTCAATTAATGGTCACCATGGATGACCTATTCAAACAGTATGACAAAAATGTACAATCTGATATTATCATACTGGATTTCTCTAAAGCCTTCGACACTGTACCACATAATAAATTGTTATAAGCTCCAAACCTATGGTATTGATAGAAATGTGTTGAAATGGATAACATCATTCCTTACCAAATGTAAAATGCGTGTTGTCGTCGATGGTGAAAACTCGAAGTATGCTTCTGTTGAGTCAGGAGTCCCACAAGGGACAGTTCTTGGGCCACTTCTATTCTTGTGCTACATAAATGACTTACCTGACTGCGTCTCCTCTCAAGTGAGACTATTTGCTGATGATTGCCTCCTTTATAGACCCATAAAAGACCAAAGCGATCACATTGCTCTGCAACCAGATCTGCAAAATTTAATCTTGTGGGCTAACACATGCAGAATGAGATTTAACCCAGAGAAATGCTACTTATGGAGAAGCCGATCAATTTCTTCTTTTTCTATACTATTCAAGATAGCATAGTACAACAAGTTAAGAATAGCCCCTATCTGGGTGTCACCATTTCGGACGACTTGAAATGGTCAATGCATGTAAATAAAATTACCGCTAAAGCAGGTGCTATGCTAGGTCTCCTAAAAAAATCTTAAACGCTGCCCAATGGAGTGCAAAAAACTGGGATATATATCCCTAGTTCGTAGCAACTTAGAGTATGCTGCCTCCATTTGGGACCCTTACCAGCAAGGGGATATAGACCGTCTGGAAAAAGTTCAACGCAGAGCTGCCAGATTCATTAGTGGTAATTACACATCCAGAGAGGAAGCTTATGACTGACCTTCTCAAGCAATTGGAACTTCCCCTACTAAAGAATCGTAGGAAAGTCGACAGGTTATGTTATATGTATAGAATTTTGAATAATCAGCTACCAGCTGTCCCACGTGACCACTACCTTACAGACCTGCCAGCAAAAAGAAGGGTCAAACCTAGGCAATACAAAGATTCTACCTTTTTTAACATAATTGAAAATCAGGCTAGTAATAACAATAAAGCCCTTAAATACATTAATTGTAGAACCCCGCAATATAGGTCTTCTTTCTTCCCATCGACTATACTTGACTGGAATAAGCTGACCGATGAGGAAGTTAATGCACAGACCCTGAACATTTTCAGGTGTCGTCTGACTTTTTGCTAAAGCTCCCTCTCTCTCATTCCGTTGCGTTTATGCCCTGTGGGTTCCTGCGACGTACTGATGATGATGATGATGATGAGAGCAGTTAGTAGCGCAGTCCGTTTCAACGGGATTTTTTGTGACCGTTTGCCCTCTAGAGGTCTCAGTAAATATATGGCTCACTGTAAGTCATGCTAGCATAAGCATTGACTTACTGTCATGGCCAATTTTTTCACTAAAACTCCATCCATTCATACATATTTTTGGAAGAGCTTTTGTAAAAAGTTGAATGGGATACCAGAGGTTGCGTATGTGAAATTTGGTGACAAAATATGGCTACTTGGGGACATGAGAGATGACGCCCAGTGGACAGGTCAGGTAATGCGCCAAAAATTAGTTTTAGCAGGACTAGGGCTGTCAAGTGAGTGTAATGTGTCAAAGCCACGGAATGCACAGCCCAGTTTGAGGACTACAGTTGAACTTGTTTTATTTTGTTCACATATGTAATAATCGGGGACGTTTTCGTGTTACATACCTGTACATATTACCACAAGGATGTTTTGGTAAAAAGCAGGGACATTTTGGTAGCTAGTAAGTGGGGATGGTTAGTAAATTTGTTAGTTAGTTAGATAATGTTTAACAACACACCAACACGATGTGTTATATAGTGTCAACTAGATAAATTCGTTTCAAGTCCTCCCCTTTAGTCGCCTCTTAGGACAGGCGGGGAATACGTGGGCATATTCTACAACCCCCAGCCCACAGGGATGGTTAGTAAAGGGACGTTTTGGATACTGCCTGGACTGTGTAATTTTTGCAGGACAGATCGATCCAACTACAATTTTTTATCCTAACCCTAGGGCTGTCCATTTGTGATTAATGCATTAAGCGTTTAATCACATATTTTTGCGATTCATTGGCGATTAATTGCACTTTTATTCCAGTACAGTGATTCCCCAGAACTGTGCAATCATTTGGTGTATCAATTAGCGGCCTAACAGTAATGCCCTGACAAGTACAAGGCCCAATACTGTAATCACAAATTGCCAAGTCTGATACTATCAATTGTGTGTAGCTGTGTTAAGGTGCAAATTGACTTATTGAAGCAGTGCAGCGATTGATTGCATATAACGAAGCAGATTTGAAACATTCAATTAATCGCAAGTGGTTTTTCAGTAAACAATTGACCGGGGATTAATCAGCGATCGCTTATCGCCAACAGTACTACCTAACCCTAACCACAGGCGTTCTCAGCATTATACATTTACTGTACTAACAAGGAAGGCTAGGGCACTTATCAGGATGAAATAGAAAATTTGGCACATTTTTTACACTCTTACACTGACTGTGAACCTTGTTGAATCTTTTTAATCATTGTTGTTTGTTGAAGGAGAAATCCAATGTTCACCTCTTTGGAGACAACACAGGACAAAAAATCACTTCTACTCGGAATTATTCCTTAAAAAGTGGTGATTCTTGGGGTTGGCAACTGAGGCGATCCGCAGCAGCAGATTACAATTGACAGTAGCCTGGGTAGCTGTCTATGTCATCTCTCATGAGAAAACATACAGTGCAAGGTCAAGCAGCAAAAGAACAAACATTCGCTTTGCAGATAGATATGAATTCTTGTCATTTGTGCAATGTGACTTTTGTCAAGAAGATGGAACTCCTAGCCAATCACACTGAAAGTAACAGGATTTATCAAATGAGGAGAACTCTCATTTACTATCTGGAATTAATGGATACCTCACCGCCACCTCACCATTTCCTAGCTAATTGTACTTAACCTACTTTAACTAATAAAATACCCCAACCACCTAAAATGACATCTTAACTTGCAGTCACCAGTAATGAATCAAAGCCCTGTCTGCTTTACAACCAATCACAGTAGCTACCAATGTGCAGAATCAAGTTCATCATGTGCCTTCAGTTTGGGTACTGCTTACTTAAGATCCCCCAAAAATATTTCAAATCTTTCACCCCATAAACCTGACTCAACTAACAAAAGAAAGTGAGATCGGCTACATTTCTTTAGTATCTTTAAAAATTGATGATAATAAGCAATTTTTTATGCTTCCTAACCCCTAGCAATGTTGTCCAAAATATGAGCATATATGCAATGATTACAATCCCTCTGAGTCCTTTAAAAGTTCAGTTCAAGATACTGTGCATTCAACAGTAGTATACATTATGATGTAGGCATTTCAGTCTCAGGGTAGCCAACTCAAAATGTAAAATTGAAATGCATGCAAAATTATCTAGATGGCATTTATTTCTTAAAGCATTTTTCAAGGCATGTGTAAAACAGTCAAACAAGTCCTGTCTAACATTTTCGGAAACTTTTCTTCAGTACAGTTCGTGTACAACACTTTTTTCTTCAGAGTTACACGCTGTACTTGCTTTGGCCGCTATGCTACAGTACCCTAGCAAGTTATGGAAACTTTAATCAAGGATTGTTTGCTTAAAGTATGTTGTAGATAATGGATTACTCAATCTGTCACAGCATGGTTTCCTGACCAGTAGTTCTTGTGTTACTAATTTATTGAGCTTTCTTGAGGATGTTTCTTTATCTCTTGATTCTGGTCACAGTGTTGATGTCATTTACTGTACCTTGATCTTCAAAAAGCCCTTGATAAAGCTCCATTAGGTAGACTTACAGTACATGGTATTTCACTTCTTGAAAAGAAGTCACAAGTGGTGTACATTCTGTGTTCTTTGCCCAGTTCTTTTCTTAAAGGCCCTCTAAGCTCATCCCAGACAGGAACAGTTTTCCCAACTAACCTAACTTCTGGCCCCGCCTCCAATTTAAACACAATCAACTGTCTAGTAGTAGAACACTTCCAAGACTGAGCCACAGTAGCCTGCACTGCAGAGTTTCAGTTGCTTGAGGCAATATTGAAAAACAAACTGTGTGTGACTGTGAGCTTAGATAGGAACACAACTGACTGTCCAAGTCATTTTGACCAACCAGAGTGGTGCTATTATTATTTGAATGGAATGCCAATCAAGGCACAGTCACCAACTGGATTTAGAACTATGGGGATATGTCTAAAAATATTTGGGGGATGCCATAGCTCCTTTAATTTTCATCAATGATATTGATAGCTCTCTCACATCTAGTACTGTAAGTTTGCTGATGATACTAAGCTCTGTAGGAAGGTTAGTGGTAAGGATGATGCTTCATTTGCTCCAAAAAGATTTACATAATTTTAATGATATCAGACTTGGCAAATGTCTGCCAATGCAGATCAGCACAAAGTCCTTCACTGTGGTCCTAAAAATTTCAGCTGTGATTTTAACATGAATGGTAGTATTTTGAGTGATGTGACTTTTGAGAAAGAATCTGGGTGTTGTTATTTCAGGCCATTTGAGGTCATCTTGGCAGTATGCAGCTACGTATAGTACTGCTGCTAGGACTAATAGGATCAAGAGGAATTTCAATAGTTTCAGTAAAGAAAGTGTACTAGACTTGTATTTAAAGCAGGTAAGACCCCATTTTGACTATGCAGGTCAGGCTTGGAGTTCCTTCTACAGTATGAAAAGGACAAGTTTCTTTTAGAGCAAGTTCAGAGGAGGGCCACCCATTTTACACCTGAAGTTAGAAGTCCGCCGTAAATCATATTAGACTTAAACGTCTTGGGCTTGCCACCCTGGATTAAAGAAGGATAAGAGGGGACATGGTCCAGGTTTAAAAATTTCTCTCTGAAAAGAATCCTTTGTTATCTTGTAGTTACTTAAAGGTTCAAAGTAATTCTCAGGTTCAAGGCCATTATGAGAAGCTGGTGAAGTGTTTTGCTAGGCTTGAGATAGGAAGTTCAGCTTTTCCATAAAAGTGTTAACAAGTAGAATAGTCTGCATGACTGGGGAGTTAACTTCACATCAGTGCATTGCTTTAAGGTTCATATCGACAAGTTCTACCATCACTCAGTTTTCTCCACTAGCTGTTTTGTCCAGGGGCTCCGCCCGTGCAAAATCTGCCACACTACTTTAGAGCCCGGACAAAACTTTGCCGTCGCACAGAAAATTGACCCGCCCGGTCAAGAAGTTGTCTGTTCACTCAGTCACAAACACCACAACTTAGTCATTTGACTGCCTTTTATATCTGATTTCAAATACTCATGGCAAGCAATGTATAATAAAACATCGGAGATGCAAACCCAGCTCACTTGCACCTGAGCTCTTATATCATTCAATATGCACTTAGGCTACAGCATTTCTTTCATATGTTTCCACAGTAGGAATCCGTTACCATCAAACTCATACACTAAACGAAACCATTCAATTGAACTGTCCCCTAGGTTTCCCAATTTTCACCCGAAATTTCCATTAAAGTGAACTACTTCATTCTTGAATATGTTCAAGTGGAAACTGGGGCTTCAGATCTGCAAGTAAAGTCAAAGATATTTAGACAAGGCAATTTGCAAAAAAAAATGAGCACAAAATGCCCAGATTTGAACACATAGGGAAGGCTGAGAACAAGGCTGTAGATTGAACCATTTGCAATCTAAGCCCTCCTAAATTGTCAAAATTTTCTCAAAGGGGAGGGAACACCCCCTCCCCTTAGACCCCTCCCCCCAAGACGGTGATCACAAGAGCCCCCGGACAGAAAACAGACCAGTGGAGAACCCTGATCACTGTACTAAAATCTAATTGTAATGGGCTAACGTGGTGTTGGTTGGGTTGTTTGTATCACTAGTAACAGGGTTTGGACCTCAAGGCATCTTCCGGGGCCTTGGCCCTCCATTGCCCTTTAACATGTTATGTTATATTGAGCCTAGTCTAGTCTCGTGGGGGAAGGAGTAGGCTAGCAAGAGCATGCCACGAGTGTGCCACGATAATTGCAATGTCACGATATCGTCGATATACTTTTGCCCTGATGATATCGATGTAAGTTTTTTCATGATGTGATATCGCAACAGAATCAAATAAAGGACTAAACCTCTGTGGAATCTCGTATTTCTCGAAGTTTGGCTTCTTCAGTCATTATCATAAAATGGTAGTCATTCAAATTGTTACAAGAAATGAAAAATGGTACTTTATATTTCAGTTTGATTAGTTTTGCAAAGGCCTACAGTAGTTCTTGAAAATAAATGGATTTTTGATGAAACTTTGAGCTACAACAGGCTTCGACAAATTCTTCTTTCATTACTAGTCCATCGGGCAAGCTGTTCTCTTAGTCTACTTGTCCACATGAATATCTACTTGTTCACTGTTAATATGCCTTTAGACTCCTTTGGAGGAGACTGCACAAGGGTACTTGCCAAGCGGGCTATGATATTGAACAATGTACGTGTCCGAGTAACTTTTTACTTGTCCCGGACTGTCAAGCAGGGGATTTGTCGAAGCCTGCTTACAGTTGAATTCTGTTGGGTTTGTTCAATGTACTATGTACAGTATGTCCTTGATGAACAATACAATTATTAGCATGGTCATGGCAAATTTATGGCTACAGTGTTAGGTAAGCGATATCATCATGGAAATGCTGGGGATATCGATAAATGAAAAGTGATTATCGTGGCAGCCCTAGTTCACTTCTTTTTCATCACCTGGAGGGCCATTTCCAGCCATCTGGGGGATGTTTTTGGGAAAAACATTCTGGCATGTTCTGCCCAATTATAAAGGAACCTTATGCTTAAAATATTGTCATGGATATTGCTTGCTTGCAGTTGGCAAGCTAGCCTAGTCAGCCTACCTTTTATGAAAATTTTTAATGAGGTTTAAAATATATATTGATGATAGATTACGTGGTACCTCAAATTAAGGAAAGGTGGAATTTTCTTTCCTTGTTTACAGTATATGCTCACAGATTTAGAATATTTACAGTCCATAATGCAAATTAGAGTAAGTGAAAAAATACTCCCCACGTTAGGATCTTTTTTTTTTTAATATTTTGCTGTTGACAGTCTTCATATAATAAAATTTCTTTTTTAGTTTTGCAATTTTTCTTTCTCTCTTTTTTTTCCTTGTCTAATGTGCAGTTTGTTGTGACTTTGATAATTTTGTGACAATCTGAACAAATACATTCACAACTGCAATTTGGAAATTTTCATAAAATCAGATACTGTAGGATTACTTATTGGGGGGCAAACTGGTAGGTTTTAGGGGGCAAAAGGACTTGCATGTTTGGGTTACAGTAACAGGCAGTGGGGGAAATCAACAAGGAGAACAAGTTGGGAGTCAATTGCTAGGGGTAGGGGAGTCAAACAATGACATAAGATCAGTTTTGCAGAATTGTGTAAATGGGGATTTATCGGTCTACTTTAAGTACTTCCTGAACAGCTAGGCAGTAGATTTTGTAAAGCCTGCTGCAGGCAATGCAAAATGACTTTGATGCTGCAACTCTAATGGACTATTGGGATGTCAAAATCACATACTGTAGGCCCATGTGTATGAATGCCTCAAAGATTTAGGCTGATGGTTTGAAGGGTATAGTCAAGTCACTTTATAACAAGACGTTGACCACATGGTTTTTCATAAGATTATCTTCGATGGTAATCGTGATGGAACCCTGAGAGTAGCGTTTGCACTGGGTCCAAAATTGGGATCTGGGTACCCAAAGTCAATGGTCGGTTGGGTACCTAGGTACCCGAAAATATAACTTCCGTTAGGCTATGAGTTCATTGTAAAGTCATAATAAGAAATTTTGCTTTGCATGTTGATATAATGTAAACACCAACGTATCTTACTGTACGTATGGGCATGACAAGTGTTCTCAGGTGTGTGTGTGATAAATTTTGCAAGAAAAAAGTAACACGTGCAATCTATGTTACTGTAGTGAAACTTTGGATCCGGGTAGCAATTTCGGAACCGGGTCTTGACATCGTCGGTCGGGTACCCGGTGCAAACACTGCCTGAGAGGTAATTGTATAAAAAATTCTGCACACATCTGGATGGGCATTTTAAGTCAGCTGAATGGGTCAGCATTTTAATTTTTTTTTTTGTTTGGATGTAGTGTCCGGTTTGGCCTAACTACTGTAATTGTTGATAGATACTGTACCTAGGGCTTAGTAAAGATGTACTGCACTCTTCCTAATCCTAATATGAAGTAGCTCCTAGTAAACTTCACCTCTTAAAACCAAACTTCAGAAAAATAAATAAACATTGTATTATTATTTTAAAAAGTGTATTTTGTGTAAAGTGACAACAAACTATGCCCCCTTTCTTGGCAGCTGACTTGTTACTGTATCTGTTTGATTAAATATGAATTCAAAATGCTTGCAATGTCTGTAATGTGTAATTCCCAAATTAAATACTTAATAAGTATTTACTAAACTTGAATATTTACTATAAAACTTGTGTCATGTACATTCAGAAAGTCTGTGTTTGTGACCAGTATGATAAACATACTTTATTGCTTTGACTTGTAGAGTGATGTCACTTACTAGAATTTGGCTTTCGGCTGATTTGCAAATGTTTCAAAAGCTGTTCAGAGCAGTATGTATTCAGTCTTTTCAGTATGTTCAGCCAGTCTAGAATTGGGCCATGCATAACAGACCCGTGATGTAGCAGGGCTTGACATAAGCTTCAAAAAGGGCATGGCAAAAATGCCATCGGTAGGTCTTAAAAGTGAAGGGCACCACAGCAGATATGGAGGGCATGACGGCAAAAATGAATATGAGGGAGGGACACAATGGCATTTTGTCAAGTATGCATTATCAAGGGTGGTACTGTACATCTTTTGTGGACTATTAAAGGGTGTACCAAGACTATTGCATTATGTGAACATTAATACAACTAACCTGCAACAAATAGGCCTACTTACTTTTCTAGGTTTTAGCCATCTCGAGTTGTTTCTTCCTAAGTTTCGTTCTTTCACTTGAAGGCATGATGAACGTAAATCGGAAGTGCTTAAAAACTTTTTTATTGCTAGTGTGGTTCATATCCAGCTAGCTCAAAGAAACTTTTTGCATATAATTAGCGCCCTTAAGAGAAAGTCACATACGCACATTTCCCCCCCCCTTTTTGTATGTGGTATGTTCCGCAAGATCATACCATCTCGTTGCATTTTCCCTAAATTCGACGATGCTACTTTCATTGCGGGGATTTTGTGTAAATACTCCCTCCCGCCTCAGCACTAAATATTGGAACTTGAAAACAACTAAAAGCAAGTCTGATCTCTGCTGTCTTTCGCACAACGTCAGTGGGCCTTAAGTGTGTGTTTTTGCTCACTTCAAGTGCGATATTGTCCCATTGACTAACTGTGTAAAAGCATCGTAGAAGCAACGTTGCTTCGAGTGGAAGAATGATCGCTGATTTATGTTGCGGTAAGGTAGGAGACGCTAGTTTTGCGCTAAAATTTCTAAGAAATGACTGATCGTCTAACTTCAGCGTGAAACCACAATGCGAAGGATGATTTGAACCAAAAAATACTGGGAGTTTTAGGAACTGTAACTTAGCCTATTAAGGTACTTGGGATGTGCATAGTGAAAGGGAGGGCACCGACGGCAAATCAAAGCGGGCATGACGGCAACTTTTGCCGTTGCGCGAGTGTATTTTCGGGGGCGCCGTGGCAAACATCGAGGGCACGACCGCTTTTTGCCGTCGGTGCCGTCGGTTATGTCAAGCCCTCATGTAGGTCTGAAGGTCAAGAGGTTGGTCATGTTAAGTCTGTGTCCCTTGGGAAATGGCTCATTTGGGGAGCAGAATTCCTTCAGGTTTTTGCCCTTCAGCTTTTCATATGTTCAGTGTTTGTCCAAATCTCAGAACCTGCTCTGAAGGGAAATATTGGGTTTGTAGTAATTACATAAAACTTCCCCACCTGAAAAATTAGGATTTATTGATGTAAAATGATAGGCAGTTCAAATAAGAAAGAGGGCTGTAGCTGGCTTACTTTTATGTTCAAGAAATACTGTAAGGTCTCACCATAAGAAATTCACTGTTTTACTCATAATTAATTTGTCCAACCAAACTTTCAAATTTTTAAATATTGGGCAGCATTCATTTTTCTTGTAATGGATAAAATTTTTCGGAAGAAAAGCTTTTGTCAGGGGTTTATTGATTACACTGAATGGTTTCTTAGTGCTAAAGGGAATTTCTGTCTATGCCTTGTTGGTGTAATTATTTTATATGCAATATTTCATTGTAACTCATCTTTTGATGCAAAAATTGAATAAATCTTATATGAAGAAAGCCTTGATAATTTTTAAGAATTATTTTTTCTTTATTCCCACAGCAAATGCAGCAACTCTAGGTAGCAGAAAATGTAGTCATGGACCAGCCTACTGGTGTGGAACAATTAACCAGGCAAAAGAATGTGGCGCTGTTCAGTATTGCTTGGACAACCATTGGCCTAACATCAAGACAACGGTAAACTGTCCGTTTTGTATAGTGGTTGGGCATTGACAGGGAATAATTTAGTTTTCAAAATTTGCATAGCAAGTTTGAGGTTTCTGGGGTTCTCTGTCACAAAATCGTTGAAAACCCCTAATGTTGTATGTACAAAATCTGCTACATAATTTTGCATTTGTGTAGCAACTTGTCCATCTTGTGTCGCAAAATGCAATGGGATACCAGATTTTATTCCCTGATTGAGATAGTAGATATGTTCACTTGACCTGCCATCTTACTTAGGGAAGGTGCCATCAGTTTAGTTCTTAGCATTAGCCATGTGGCATTAATGGGCGTAATTATTGTTTGCAGTCAGTTGCTCTATTCATAGGGAAAGAGTGAACATGTATGCTTCTCAAGAAAAAAGAATTACCTGTGAACCTCAAATTATTACAATGTTTCTGCAGCATATTGTAGGACACTGGAGCTAGATTAAACAATTAGGGATGTATGTCACTATCTTTCAGGGGCGCCGCCCACTAGACGTAAGGTTGACTTGATCTACTTCAGGTTAGAAGCAGCGTTAAAATTCTGTCTAGAAAAAGAATTAGGTTTAGGATTAGACTCAGGGTTATCCTCAGGTAGGATTAAAGTTTGGGTAAGGATTGTGGATAGGGTTATGATAATGTTTAGAGTTACAATCTTCAGTCTAGTGAACCTTCAACCTAGCGAACCTTCGACCTAGCGAACCTCCGATCTAGGGAACCTCCGATCTAGCGAACCTCTGATCTAGTGAACCCTGCCCATCTTTCATGGGTCCTCCTGCAGGGAGTTCGAGTCATGCTTGTATTAAAACCTCATTCTAGTGCCCATGTGAGCCACTGTAACTTAAGGACTGGCTTATGGGAGTTGTTTCAGAAAATCACAGGTTTCATTATAAAATGCTTTTATGTCGCTGTAATGTACAGTGTTGAATGATTCATGTTACTCTACAATATAGTGAACATGAAACTGAAGGAAATGTTTCCATATTATTTAAATATTTTGCTGGATTATAAAAAGTTTGAGAACATATTGGTAAGAGCATCTTGTGACCTTGTTTTGTGTTTAGACTTTTAGTATACGCCCCTTTGTGGTTGTAAACTATGTAGAACTTTGTCCCTTTAGCCTGGACTGGAAACTGATACAACCTTTATGATCAGATAATTAAATTAATTTGTTATGCATGAAATGAAAAGCAAACAATAATCGTTTAGTATTGACAAAATGTTTGCTCTCTAGGGTCTCCTTGAACTTGTACAGGTACTGTATCAAAGGCTGAGGGGCTGAACGAACTTTGAAGAAGTTTCCTTATGTGTGCTAGAAAGTACATTACTTGTGCAAGTAATTGTTAATTGACATTGGATTCAGTTTAAAAGTAAAGAATGATTCAAAAGGTTGCAGGTATTGCTTCCTAAAGCCAATGTGTGATATCTTGATTGTGGCATCTTGCCAATTTTTTGCCTCAAAACCCTGGAAATTGAGAAGAGAATTGAACAATTCCAGTAATTCTGTAATTGTACGTGTGTGATTGTAGGAAAAGTACACTGTAGGATGTAGTTCCACATTTTCATGCAGATTTAGGCAGGCCTATACAGATACGTGTGTGCTATACATGCCTGCATTTGCATATTTGCCTGTCACACAGTGGTGACTGTACTTTTGAGTTTTTACAGGCTTCTGTTACGTCACCAAACTACTTGAAGTAAACACTATTGTACCACAACTTATGAATCAGTGTTGCTCGAGATGTGATGCTTAATACAAAATTTTCACTGTAGCACACAAATTTTCAGTGTCAGATGTGTTTACAGGAAGGCAGTTTTTCTCATCAAGTTTTGAATTTTAGTTTGACCCCTCTTATATCATACATCAAAACCCTTGTCATTGGCATATTTATTAGGCATGATATTTTTTATAAGCTTAGTATGTATGTATTAAATCTCATAGTATCATTTTTAATTACCAAATGGTCTGCGTAGCACAAGACTTGAGATCGAGAAAACACAGGATACTGATTTAAAAGACACCGTATTTGATGACGAGAACTCTGCAAAAGTAGGACCTGTTTTGCAAGCACAGCTTGCATCATCAGGTTCAACAAGAAGGAATGAATACACAGTCTACCGTACGCCAGGTAGAATATTTACCGAAAAATACACTTATTTGAACAAGGTAAATGTGGGACATCCTTGCTGTTTGTTAAGATTGATTTTGCCAGCTGATGTGAAGGTTTCCTCTAATTTTACAGTAAGCTGGAGCTTTGTAGGAGCTGAATCAATGATCGTGAAAGAGTTGTTATCACTTTTTATGCCTAGACTGTGTACTCATTCGTTCTTGTTATGCCTGATGATGCAAGCTGTGCTTGCGGAACATGTCATACTTTTGCAGTGTTCTCATCATCAAATATGGTGTCTTTTAAATCAGTAGTATCCTGTTTTTTTCTTTTTGAATTTGTAGCAAACTTAAGTATCGTACTGTAGCATCATTGCATTCATAGAGTAGTTGATAAGTTGTCACTGTGATTACTGCATAGTACCTTATAGCTCTTTTGTAGAATGAAATCGCAAATTTGCTAGTATTTCCAACTTTAGGGTTTGATTAGAGTACATACAGTACAGTACAGTAATAGTTGTAAGTAATATCACAGATCAGTAGCCTACACAGCCCGGGGAGCTGCGGCTTGGGAAGTCATGATATTTTATTTTCACATGCCAGGTCTGGAAAAGTCATGAAAGGAATTTTGAAAAAATGATTAAGTCATGGAATTTTGTAAAGTATTTTTATCCAAGGTAAAAATAAAGTTTGATGAACTAGTTCATGGATTTTCCATGATTTGGTCATGGAAGGTCTTGGAATTACAGTACATTCTGAAAGGCCCAGGAACCTTGTGCACACTTCCTGCGACTTAGCCTTATCTAAACCACTGTACCTGTGGGTGTAAGGGATCAGCATAACCTCTCTGCACTGACTTGATATGTATTATAGTTAGTACAATTTCATCATGTCAAATCTGTTATTTTATGATATCAAGGAAAAAGCTGTAAAAATGTGTGAGCTATCAAATTTTGCTAATATTCATAGATAGTAATGAACTGAGAAAGAAAATTTGAAAGCAAGATAGAAAGGAGAGTATAAACTGTTGTCTGGTAGGGGCTGTTGCTGATGACCTTTGATATCAGTGCTTCCCTGTGACTTGTAATTATTACTGACATGATGTCCTTACTGTACATGTTTATATCCTGAGAAACTTTGGCCTTCGGTACATTTTTACATTTTTATTACTAGAACTATCAAATTACTGTAGATTGTCAAAAGTTACTTTTTTTGATGTGAGGTGCAGGATGTTTTTAAGTAGAGGTAAACAGTATTTATGGCACTTACGGTAGTATCCCATAAAATCAGTGAAACTTTCTTGTGCATTTCATGGCACACTAAAAATTTTCAAATTTGTTAGTGGTACAGTAAGTTTAGACACTGTTACAAGTAAAGTAGGCGTAATATTAGTTGGAACATAGGTCTACAGAATAAATTAACATTTTAGAAGTACAATATTAAGGGATTACGGATCCTTGGTCAGTGCATACAGGTCTGTATTAGTTCCCACAACACTCAGATTTACTAACTAGCGCATCTATGCAGTTATTTGTAATAAACATTTATGATCAGGAATGAGTCCAGCGTTCAGCTACTGTACAGGTACTGTATGGTATTGTACTTTACTTACGGTCTTTGTAAATTACAACCAGTGTTTAACTTTTACCCTCACAATTAAAACATGCACAGTACTCATGTATTTCTTTTGAACTAAAGCTTCTAGTTAATACTGAAGTATGCATGAACTTCCCTTCTCCTACAGTAATTTCAAAAGACCTGCTGAACCCATTATTTCACAGAGATGCACACAAATCATCTTTCTCTATAAGGCAATAGCATGATATTGGATATCAAGCTTTCTGTGTCTACCACTTGTGTACATCATTTGTTGTGCTCACAAATAGGTAGCACAACTATGTGCATAAGCAGTAACCATATACATGTATTTAAATCAGGCATGCACTGATTTCAAGCGAAAATCCGGTTATGTACGCAAAACTGAAAACAAAACCATGATACAGAACTACTTTACAAGCAGAAAATTCCTCAGAGTGGACAGTAAATATTAGCAAGAGCGAACACAGAAAGGGGAACAGCTGTATCCAATTAGAAGTCTGTTTTTTTAACATTATTGAACTTGGATGATTGTTTGGTCAGTTTTACACCATAGCAATTACTGCTAATGCTTTAGCCATCCCGTATTTATGCATCTTTTGTCACATTAAACAAAACAGGGTGTTAGAAAAAATTTCTGATGAGCAATTTCTGCACAGGTTTGCTTTTCAAACAAATCATTAAGTGCAATTTTTCCAAGGAGTAATCATCACAAATTCTGAATTTCAACCCAGTTGCAGTATGCAATCACTCAAGCTAATTTTTGGCAAATACAGCATAAATTTACTAAATTCCAATTTTTCCAACAACCTCCTTCCCCTTGACCACCTTTTTAACTGTTCACGGCCAACAGTTTAGATTGTTGTATTGGAAAACTGATCTGGCTAAACCATTGGTTACTACACTTGTCCAGTCATGAAGACTTGGAGTTCTGTATCAAGCTCCAGTCTTGTGATTTCATACAAAGCCATGTTGAAAAACTTTTTGGTAAATGAACTTGTTCATTTTGTATAGAGGGAGTATAGCAGCCATTTCAACCCTTTGGTGAAACATGAGGCCTCGAAGGGCAGTTTTTTTACAATGATAAGTGACCACGATTGCACCTACTGTATATGGCTTATAAATTACATCTTAATTCACATCAGGTGGCTAACCAACTGAGAAATTTAGATCAAATTTGGTTTCTTTTGAAAGGCTATTTTAGATTGGAAAACCATAGATTGCTCTTGGATGAAAAACCCACCTTATTTTGACCAGGCTGGGGATCAAACCCCAAAGCTCCTGGTTGCTACCTACGTATTGCTTCAAATGCCACTGCCTTTATCCACTCAGTCGCAACGCTGGCCGTTCACCTACAGTACATCCTTTCTACTGTCTTCTTATTTCTCCTACAACTTTCACTACTGTTTAGTTCATGATGCTTCAGTACCATACTGTACATAAAATATTGACACATAAAAGGTAAACGCAGGAATTATTCTGCAAGAACTTAACACTTCAGTTTGGTACAGGGATGTAGCTATGGTGGGCAGCGCTGGGCGGCCACACCCAGCACTCGATATTTCCGCCCTGCACTCCAGGCAAACACACGCCTCCCCGCCCACCACAAATCTATCAACCCAGACCTAAAAATAACCCCAAATTTACTCTCTAAGTAAAATGTGGGAAAAATGAAAATTTAATAGCTGAAAAATGGTGTAGATGCCATGGAGTGGGGTGAGGTGCTTTCCCCAGATCAGACTTTTTTCCGGCACTCAAATTTGGCCAGCTACATCCCTGGTTTGGTATAAACAAAAAATAATGTGACATTATTGATCAGGTCGAATCACACATGGATAAGGACACAAGGATACTGTACGCTTTTTAAAAATTTTGGCTGTAGCATTTTTCTGTTTATGGAAAAACCATACATTGAAGCTGCCACCAAGTTTGCAGTAGTTAAAGCCTTCGACCAAAAACTCTTGCTCATACAGTATTTTAAGTGTCACAAAATAAACCATTAAGTAATATACTGTACTGTACATATGCCTTAACCATTACTGTAATATATTACTACAGTGCATACAGTACATTACAAGTAAATCCACAACCCTGTAGCCATATATATTTTTAAGCAACACTTTTGGATTTACAGTATGTTGTCACTTAAGGTAAATTCAGTAAGCTTTACTAATTCTTAATTTGTTGACTTTGGGACTAGCAGTGCTTCTTCAAGGCAGAGTTAATGCTATTTTCTGTATATTTTATTGGTATAAGGTTATTACCTACAGTGTTATAATTTAGTCATTTTCTCTTCCATTGGTTTGAAGATATTTTGAGCCATCAGCAAAAGCAAAAAGAAACAGAGCACATTGTACAGTACCTCCTGGTTTCAAAAGCAGCACATCACTTCAGCAACATGGTCCCAAATGTCCCCCAAAATTTTTTCTAGGGTGTGTAATTTGTAGGGTTATATCCTCTGCGGAGATTCCCCTTCAATTAGTGGTGTGCTCTCTTAAGTTGAAAATGCCATTTTCACCAGTATTGATAGGACCTCTCCATATTGTTAGGGAGGACAAGCATTATCCTCTGTTGTGGTGGGGAGTGCTTCAGTGGCTCTCATGTATTAACTGGTTTCGGATGTAGAATCAGTCATTGTCTATATGGTGGGGTAGAGAAAGGAGTAGGAAGTGTGGGCTATCCACATGCTTTGCTTGTCTTCTTTTTAGGGAATGGGGAGGAGGGCAGTTGTGGTGGAGGAACAATATTAAGAAGTGAGTGTCTCAAACAGCCATCTGACAGGCATACCTTAAACTGTTATAGTGAAAAGGAATCATCTGCTTACAGTAGTTGCTTGAAACAGGTACATAACTGCTGAAGTAATGATGAGAAAATTAGAGCATTACATGGGAGGAGCATGGTTCCCATAAGGCTGCCTGATTTGTTCATATTAATTGTGACTAATGTGATGATGCAACATCACCTATGCAAATTAAGGAAGTGTAAAAATACCATGCATTCAAGAATGTTTCATTTATTGCAGATCCAACTAATTGTTTGGTTTGGAAGTTTTTTTTTTGTAATGACAAAACAGATCACAAACTCCCTCCCTCCCCCTGTCCTGTCTCAACTTTTCCCTTCCTTCCACTATTAAACCCCACCCAAACTTGATTGCATTTTCTGTATAGCGTGTTTAGTGCAGTGCAGTACTTTGTACTGCAGCTGATTGTGTTCTTTTACTACAGTCCCTCATTGCATCCAAAACTTTACAGGGCTCATGTTCATAAGTTCTCAGAATGAAGCACTATATTTTGCATGTAAAGTTTCTCTTTTTTTGTCACAGGAGAGTTCATTTTGCACTGACTGTAAGGCAGGCATTAGTGCCCTTCGTGAGGAACTGAGCAAGGCCAGCACAGAGGTATAGTAATAGACCCTTTTCCAAGTAGCAGTTGCAAAGGATTGTGGGATAGAGTTTTGTTACATGTTGTTTTTGGCCACAGTAAAATGCCATTGACAAGAACGTCCCACACCAAAAGTCTGTCCCACAATCCTTTGTAATCGCTATTTGGAAAAGGGTCAATAGTGTAGTACTAGTATAGTGTGAACAATATGTAGTCTAGTGTGTGCGTGCATTGCTATGTAACATTGTATGCACAATTGTGTACATCATACAGTATGTACTCTGCGGCAGTTGATAATACTGTGCATTGTTCAAGGGTAGCCTTGAGTTAGTACCCCCTATTGTGTACATTACACTAGGAGTATATTTCTAGTTGTCTGGTAGGGACAACAGATTGTGAACTTTAATGATCGCAAAACTCTGTTAAATGATTGGCTAATGAAGAGAGAGAATCTAGAGAGCACTGCTGACTGATAACAACTTCAAATTGTATTGGAAACTATTTTCTTAAGATATAAACTCATTACAAGATAACTGCTTCAGATCTTTGCTCAAATTCAGCTTTTGAGCAATATCCTGTACCCCTCACAGCCTTTTGGGAAGTGGCTAAAACTGGGATCACTCTTGTCTGTCAAATAGGATGTTAAAGGGTAGTTTAAGGAACTCAGGGTTGTGACTGATTATTATACCCCCTACCTCATTCCCCCCTGTGGGGTTCTAAATAAGGCCTAGTGGCTTTCTGACCCAAAAACATGCCACATTAACTGTGTGTACTGTAGCTACTGTACATACAGTAGTTAGATGAGATTTAACGACACACCAACGCGAATGTGTTATGTAGTGTCAACTAAATAAATACGGTTCAAGTTCGGTTTCAAATACAGTTTAAATACAGTGCAAGTCCTCCCCTTTAGTCACCTCTTACAACAGGCGGGGAATACTGTGGGCATATTCTACATCCCCCAGCCCACAGGGGGCGTGTGTACTGTAGCACACTATAGATGTTATGTACTGTATGTTACCATAGAGCATTCAGGATAAAGTACAGCCCTCTAGATGTAGTGGAATAGTACTTTGACACCATATTTTTTCAAAAGGTTTATAGTTTTGTTTGGTTCAAACAAAACTTACATCCCCAGCATGTCTGGTTTATTGCAGATTTATGATTGCTTGTAATTTAGATCCTTCTATAAGACTGAGTACCCTCAGTAAAACCAAAATGAAAGTATCTTTCACTGGTTTGGAATAAACAACATTTTGAAATACTGTAAGATCTTTTAATGTCACCAGTGGTCTTTAATTTAAAGATTCTGAAGACCCCTGTGATATCTGAGACCTTTTTGGATTGAGATGATGGTTCATTAATACTTTGTTTCAATTTTTCTTTCCTTCTTCAGAATGTTCATTTTTTTTTTTTTTTTTTGTGGGGGGGGGATTGGTGAAGTTCCTTTTGATCCATTCTTGTATTTCACCTTGATTACCCTTTTGCTGGTTAGTATACGGTACCTTACAGTATTACTCCCCATTACTATAGTAATACCATTTAGTATTGTTGAAGGGGAAGAATAACATGATGGTGGGGTGATAGCCAGGAGGGGTGGGGATGGGTAGGGGGCTTAGAAAGATAGAGAGAGGGATACTTGTTAAACTGCTTTTCTGGTTTGAGCTACAATATCCTCAAAGAAATTTAGAGTTTAAATCTTCATCAGTCTCATTTCTTTAATGCATCTCTCTTCAAAGTCTTTAGTAATCAAGTTATTTGAGTTAAAATTATAAGTTTGTGTCTTCTTGCTGATTTAGAATGAAATTGTGAATTTTGTGGAGAAATTCTGCAAGGACCTAGGATCGTTAGCTGAAGACTGCAAACTTGTGATTGACGCTTATGGGCCAGAGGTTCTGAAAGCACTCATCCAAGAATTGGTGAGATACTTTTATATTTTGATTTTTCTTCAGAACTTTATTCAGTTATGTTAGGGAGCAAGTGGACCTTATGCATATGACGTCACAGAACAGAAAGTAGGCCCTTCACTGGAGGCATTTTGCATGCCACGGGCTTCATTGTTTTGCCTCCAAAATGACAGTGGGTGATGTCAATGAAAGGTCTATTATGAACAACTGCCTAGTGTAATGAACACATACTTGAATAATTTTAGATGCACTGTGTCTGTACAAAGTAAGTTTGATAATGTGGAGTTCGAGTTAGATGAGGTTTACTGGCTCAGTTTCTAATCAATAATGTGGAAAAATTAAGAGTGAAGTCCTTAATAGATCAGTAAACACTAACTTACATGTGTCTTTTGATTATGAAATTTTTAAACATTGGATTCTGCAAATAACAGACAAACAGGTCACAAGATGTCATGGTTGCAAATTATTGCACCCTAAGTTAATACCTTCAGTCAAATAGTTGTACATCTCAAGAACAGAAACAAGAAGAAAACATTTGTCATTTTCTTTTTTTGTTTATTTGTGGTTTGTATTTTAATTTTCATGCATTTGTGCAGTTGCTATGGTGTTCTCATTCACAAAGAATCATGGAAAGATTATCTAAGGACACAAGTGCTTGGTGACTTTTGTTTTATTTAAGATGAATTTTATTTATCATTGTTTAAGCTTGCAAGATGCATTTAATATAACATTTGGGTATTTTAAAGTTTTTCATGGTTTGTTTGAAATCATACTTCCTTTGCAGAAACCTGAGCAGGTCTGTGCTTTGATGGGCTTCTGTAAAGGGGAGACAGTCACCACTGACCAACGGAAGGTAAAATCTGTTATCTTTGATTGTTGTTCATGTAAGGAAGTGTGATATTGGATAAATGAAATATTTGTGAAATTACTGTAAAGAAAATGTCCTTATGTGTGCAGTTGCTTCATCTTGTTTGGTATCCGGTTACTGAAAAAATGACACTGTAAAAGTAATTGCTCTAGTATAAGGGGGAGGGAGAATAAATAAATAAATTGTTGAAGAAGAGGGATTGTGAATTGTAAAGTTGAGTTCAGAACGAGGTTCCAGGGAAACAGGTCACGCAAAGCATGACAGGACTCTCTGCGGGTGGATTGGTAAATGCAGTAATGTTATGGTGTGAATATTGCACAGCAGTGTCAGCCAGTGCATTTTAATGGTTTTTCCTTTTTTGCCTCACAAAGCCTATTAGACATTCTTGGTGAGTACAGTGATTGTCTTGACCAACACCCCCCCCCCCCAAAAAAAAAAAAAAAGAATAGCTTGATTTATGGGAAAGTCCCCACCATTTATACTTAACAAATGTCTGAAATTGTAACTGTTAAATGTCAGGTACAATTATATGGAAATTTAAGGGATTTATCCCATTACTGGCCTCTTTATAATGTCAAAAAAATCAAAATGGTTCCTGTGAGAGTCACAATACCTAGGCTAAAACTGCTGGTGAAAGCATTATGTGTATGTACATAACATAGTGGACGCTTGATGAGTTTGTTGGACTTGTCATATTGAGATCACAGTTTCGACTACTACTTATTACATTGTTTCTTTGGGTGAGATGCTGTATCTCAGTTATCCAGTACCAATGTACTAAATTGTCATATTAGTGGGATAGATGGTTACGGTTTAGCTGCAGCTCCCTGGAAGGATGGTCTCCACGACAGGTTATCATTAACCAGAGGTAAAATGGATTACACCTTTAATCAGGAAAGTCAAGATACTAGGGCATCAAAATGCAAACTCTGATATTCTCATCGCAATTTCGTAAGTAGAAACAACACAGATATAAGTATCATCCATCCTGTCAATTTTGTAGGACAAACGAAGACCACTTTCCCTCATCAGCTATTTCTTTCTCATGTTAAGTATTATTACTTTCATATAAAGCTACAATAACACTTATCAAAACTTTCACTTTATACATTTTAAATGCTTCAGCACTTTAACTCCTTTTTCAACCGGAGCATCTAAGGGATAAAAATCGCAATAAGATGAGTCTGCGTGTTTAATTAAATAATAGTGGTTAGTAAAGAGAGCACTGAAAATATTACTTTGTCATGGGTCAGAGGAACTGTGTTAACACAGGATGTTGTTTTAAGTACTCTTGATTTGTGGCTTCTCTTTGCCAAAAACAGAAGTCATATTAATTTTAATTGATGATTTGTAAACATTTAAAGTGAAAGTGATGTGTGTATTGCTTTTTTCATTGTCTAGAGTTTCGTATTAATCTACATAGGTTACATCAATATGGAAACTGTGATCCGAGCACATTGCATTCTTGCAGTAAAGTTATAAAGTCTTTGCACGAGCCTGAGATTGACTTCCTAGTCTGGGACTGAAGTAGCTTTTACACTTTGTAAGGCCTAGGTGATTGAAATCGTTTTGGGCGATTACACTTTTATTGATAAGTGCTAATGAGTGAAATGTGTGATGTATAGTACTGTAGCCTCCATTGCACATAGTTGTGGGATCAGTAGAACATGCTCTTGGGCAATATTCTACCACTTTTAGGCCTAGGTCTTTTTCAAGGGGTGCCAAAGATTTCATTTTAAATTGGAGAAGGAGCTAGAAGTAATCTTAGTTGGGATGATTTTTACTGTCTGGGAAGAGGATATTGGGCCTTTTAACTAAAAATTTCACCTAGTAAAACCTACTCAAATATATTATAAGCATAGATTCCAAACTCCATTACCTGCACTGTTATGAAAATTGACTCCTCATGGAGACGCAAATATCGGGGCAGAAGTGTAAAGTTTACATATGCGTCATTCTATTTGGCGATCTGCATACAAAAGTAAGAACGCATTACATCAAATGCCATTGTTAGAATAGCTCGGTTTTGCATGCACATGGTTTTACGCGCAGAATACGTTTCTTTGAGTACAGTATTTATCTGGATACTTGATGTGCACATGGTGCGAGCTCAGAAAATGAACACACTAATTACTTTTCCGTTGGCAGCGCTTGAAAAACCCACGCGCACATGCAGCTACCTTATCTGAAGATACCGTGGTTACTGACCTAAAAATACATCCATGGACTTCAAACCAGTCAGCGTGTGTTCATTTTTAAGTGTTTATTTGGAATGCCGCAGGGAAGAAATAATTTTTGTCTGGTAAATGGAATATATCGAAGTTTGGTGGCTTCTTGAATTTAACGGTGTTCCTAATTAACAGGTAGTTATACTTGTGTAAGACATTAATTTGTCTGATTGTTGTCAAAGCGTATGAACAGTGATCTGCACTTCCACCCCGATATTTTCGCTCTGTGGGAAGTCATCACGCCATTTTAAGTTTGTAATCTATGCTTATAATATCTTTGAACTTACTATGGTAAATTGTGTCATGTTTGAAGAGTTGGTATATTTAATCATTAATTCAAGTGCTGTTTCCAAAGCATTTTTATAAGTATTAAAAAAAACTGGAGTATGCTCATGGGCTTTTCAAAAACTAAGTTCAGTAATTCTTTGACAGACCTGGTTTCATTTTCTTCGTATATTTTTATAAATTTACAATAATCAAGTCAACCATTTGTCTCCTATCATTTATGACTATAGTTACCGTGTGATGTATTTTGTATGAATGTAGAGATGACACGCTATATTTTTTTTAAAAATCAATAGAAACATTAAAGATATTCAGTAGTGAAAGATGTGCCCTTTTAATTTACAATAACGAGGCAAAAAATATCACTGTAGTTGTGACTCACCTTTGTATTGCTTTAAAGGCTTCAGAAATTCAGAATGGTTTCTTTGCAAAGAGTAGAAAACGTTAATGATCCCCTAATACAATTAGTTCAGTATTATTTCTTTGTCTAGCTGATCTGATCACCTTAAATGTACTGATGATGTACCTAGAATCATCAGAATAATATTGCTCCATTACACCTACCCTTATTAAGCTTCATTGCATATTGAGGTTCATTGGTTTTCATGTTAGACATCACATTGATTTCAAAATTCTGGCTGTAGGCGCGAGCGTGAAGCACCCTGTGGGTGCAGTCCAGGGGCCTGCCTAAAGGTCCCTGGTGGGGGGGCGGGGGCAATGGTTTTCTTTAATATATATATATATATATATATATATACATTAGATTTAATATAGCGCACGATGTGACAAAGTCATTCACGTGCACTTTACAAAAAATAATAATTAATATATAGAATCCATAAAAAGACGAAACTTAATTGAGATAAGACTATAGATTGAAAAGGTGAGTCTTTAATCGAGATTTAAATTTAGAAGTATCCTTGACACTTCTGAGAGAGAGTGGGAGGGAATTCCAGAGTCTGGGCCCAGCTACCATAAACGCACGGTCACCATATGACTTAGAAGTGGTGCGTGGAACTACTAATCGTAATGTGTCACTGTTAGATCTGAGGTTATGAATAGTATTAAAATCTTTCATCAGCATGTCATTGAGATATTTCGGTCCTTGATTGTTTAAGCATTTGTAGATTATCAACATCAATTTAAACTTTATCCTTTTGTCAACTGTGAGCCAATGCTCGGATGAAATGTAGGAGGTAATATGATCATATTTAACATAATAAGGGTAAAATTCATGCTCTGGAAGCTGTAGAAACACCTTAGCCTCCTTGAATTTTTTAAATTCAACTCAGTTTTGAAGGCTAGACTAAGCCATTTATCGGTGTCCAAAAGCCATCCTGCTCAAATTCTCCTGTCCCTTGTTCAAATATAGCCGTCTCAGAGATGGCCAGATGCATCGCTGGCTAAAGCCATGCATACCACCTGGTGCTCTTAGTGCATATCTATTGAATAAATTTGTTTAATAGCAAGGGTTTAATTTAGAAAAAATAATTGCAAAATGTTATCAAAGTTAGTTTGAGAATGTCAGTAAACCAGTATTGCATTTCACTCGCAATTTTACTTGTCCTGGAATATTCCACAGGGGTTGTGTCGGAAATGGAATTTTATTCATAAAGACCTTTGTCCATTTCCTGCTTCTGATTTGCTGAATATCATTCGCAACCAGTCTCGAATGGCATTCGACAGGGAACTTTGGACAAATAAGAGAATTACTTTAAAATGAATTGAAGATGGTTACACAGTTACCACCTGTACACAATGCTGTACCCATGCTGGTTCACCATAGCAACATAAAAAATCATAATTATATCTGAGTTAGGAAAATCTAGCTAGCTAGCTCTACACAAGTTTCCATAATGCCTTAAACCAGGTAAACAAGCATTTACACTATGTCAAGCTTAGCCTCTTCTGCTCATAAGCATCAATTGAATTAACATAGCATCCCACACATGAATGCTAGCATAGGCCTAACTACTATATTTTCAGTTTAGCTGTGCACACTAAAATCTGCAATTCACATGTAAATCACAGTCTGCCTATTACTATTAATTCACTCCTAAGCTGGAGTGGTCAAGTTGAAGTGATTTAGTCTCTATGTTGCTTATGCCAGACTGCATTGGGCCTGTGGTAATATTTACGTTATGACAAGTATTAATAAGGATGTTACCCAATTCATACTGACAGTGCCAGGTCTTACATTTGAACCAATTCTGCTAATAGTGAAACATCAGGCTAGCGTGGTAATCATGGCTACTAGTCCTTTAACAGGACCATGTGCTGCCTTAAAGGTCAAAAGCAGTCGCCCCAAACTTATTTTGAAACAATAGCTAAATGTCTCAAATTTCTTCTTATTTCTCTTCCAAGTATCTTTCGTAGTATTTTAGGACATAAATATTGCATATTCAAGGTAAACCAAGCAGTTGCTTCTTGTAAATTTTACAGTTGAGTGAGAAAAATACTGTCACATGATTCTCAAGATCCATTCAGGAAATAGGATAGTCTACTATACACTTCTTTATTGGGGTGACTGCATTCTCCTGTCCTGTTGAAGGTACATTGCTACATGCTACTTTTAATAAGTTCTAGCTAACATGAATATATAAGCCAGGCGTACATCATCTATGTGAGAAGCTCATACACATATGAAAAATAACTAGCACTATACTTCTCTTACAACAAGGCGTAAGACAGCTTAAATCACTGCCTGTGACCCGGGTTGCCAACGCATGTTCGTTAGCTTGCTGTCAGCACGTCAGCATGTGCTCAGTGTTGCATGACGTACAAACTATGATAACGACCCATGGAACTTTCCTAGCATATAACTGTAAACAACAGCTAGCTAGAAGTTGGTTTCCTTGACTTTGATGCTCAGCCTTATCGCGAATCTATCTATTTGCAGTCAGTTTTCCTTTCAACATCATTGTCTGGTTGTATAATATCATTGTCAAAAATTTAACAAAGTCTGGCTAGAAAATAGATGCGCTCCTAGTATCCGTCACAAGCTGTGGTTCAAAATGTTTGTATGTTATGGATAGCTAGTTCATGCTAGTTATTATGTCATATTAATAAGGCCAAAAAGCTAGGGAGAATTAAACTTTGATGTTTAAAATTTTGTCAAAAAAGTTACATTTTGGGGTCCTCTGAAGTAAATTTTTGAATGTGTTAATGAATGGTGATAAATGCAGGGCACCTGGCTGCAAGTGTGATTTGAGACCAAGGATGATGTCATCACAGAGGTAGCAGACCTCAGCTATCATCTTGGTCAGCACCTCTGTGATGATGTCATCATAAGTCTCAAATCACATTTGAGACTGGGCACCCTCCTATTTATCAAGTAAAATATCATGGTAACTCATGTTGTAAATCAAATGGCAGTTGACAAGGGTGGACTTGCAATATTGTGGGGACTGTAACATTCATCTCAAGAACCTTGGCATATTTTATGGCAATTCTGGATGTTTTAAGGCAAAAATCCTTGAAACTGAAAATTGTGGGAGGGGAGCGTATGCCTCCCACCCCCCTTCCCCTAACCGCCCTTCCTAGTTGCCACAGCCCTAACTTGTTATTATCTCATGAGTATAAGCATTATTGCAGCAGCAATCACAACCTTGTGGTCTTGATTTCCTCTGTTTTAGCAAGTGAATACTTTGGTATGTTTATTTTATTCCCTGAGTAGAAGGAACTCTTAGTAGCTGAACAGGGAAGTTCGTTGAGCATTGGCAAATGTACTAACCAAATTATGAAGTAACTTCCTGGTATACGTACTATTAAAAGATACCCCTTGTCCATGCACAAACACTTCTTTTATCTTTTGTGTTGAGGGTAATTGTGACATCACTCCATTTTTGTATACACTTAAATATTGTTATTGTTGAGTTTGTTTTCGTTGTTTATTTTTACCCATGTTTGTTTTAAACACCAGATATTTTTGCATGACTAAAAAAGTTAGCAAGTTTTAACACAAGTACCCATTTGTGTACAAAGACATTAAAGTTGCATCGTATTGTTCGAAATAGGCAAGGTATGTGTATGGGTTACTTAATGCCACACCAACACTAATGTGTTATATAGTGTCAACCAGATAAATTTGTTTCAAGTCCTCCCCTGTAGTCGCCTCTTATGAGAGGCGGGGAATACCGTGGGCATATTCTACAACCCCTAGCCCACAGGGGGCGGTATGTGTATGGGATAAAAAAAACTTGTTTGGGTATGTGTATGGGATAAAAAACTTGTTTGTGTGTATGTGTGTTTTGTGTGTGTGTGTATATGTGGATAATGGACATGACACCACTTCGAGATGCTCACAAAATCCCATGACAAAAGCGTGTATGGCAGACTTGGAGTACTGGAGAAGTCATGTCCGTTTATGTCATCTTCTTAAATATCTCCATCTTCATCCAAGATTTTAAACTCTGATTACAATGGAAGGACACTCCCATTCCCTAATACCTTTTGTTTAACAGATAACAGTGCCAACTATATGAGCTGCATATTGTTACGGGTCTTTGATAGTAAATTTTGCAACAAGCAAGGACCTTCCTTAGAATTGATCACAATTGGTTGCAATGTTGAGGGCAACTTGAATTGTGTATGCAAGGTTTGTGTGTCCGTCTGTCTGTATTTGTTTGTCTGTCTGTCTGTCTGTGTATGATTCAGTGATAGGACACCATGCAAGGTGGATGTATTGTTCATAGCCAAAAGTTGTGCACTATTATCCCATATGTAAAAAATAGCTGAATAGGAAATGCTGAAAATTTTAAAACATAAATATTTTCAAAAAGTAGTCTTTGGTCTTCCTTATATTTGGAGAAGGAGTGCAGTGCTCTGTTATAAAGTCAGCTGTCGTATTTACAATCACAAACAGGTAGAACCATCCATGAAAATGCCTCAGTCATTCCATATACAGTCAAGTTTAGTTCTTTTTACAGCTTTGGACGTCATGCTGTGTTTGGTATACTGTAGTAGCTGCAGATCATTTTCTCAGTCCCAGTTTTGGTTAAAATATACATATTAATCAGTGGGTGGAGCTTTCAATGGCTACATTACTGTATTAGTTTTTACCATAGCACCCGTATGAAGAACACATTTTGGGCATTGCAATGGCACTTCAGACCATTGCAAATGTACAGTACCACCTGTTTACATAAATTTTCATATTTTGATTTCAATGTTTATCAAGGAGTTTCAAGTCACAAACCTGAAGAAATTCCTTGTTACATGCTAAAAATCCTAAATTACCTCATGAGGACATGATGCAGGTTTGCACGATCACACTCTTGTTGTAACTTACTTGCAAATTGCAGTATGTGTATTTTGTACCATGAACAGATTCTACAGTACTTACCATGTTTAGACTGTGCAACCTTTGAGTGCTTCAGTAATTTTATCAATTAAAGTAAACGTAAGGTAGCTTTGAATATCAGGGGACACACTGATTTTGTACTTTACAAGTACTCCTAGCTTGCTCGATGGTTACATAAAAATAACTCTTAATTTTGTTTAATTTAAGATTTAACATCATGTGATTGATAAACCCTGGGATCCTTGATTAAATGTAAACAGAAGGACACTAAAGGTCTAACTTGGCCCAGACAGGTACAGTATGCTAGAGTCACATGCTAGCCTTGTGTTAATTTGCTGTAGAAGTTATCAGGTACTGTACAATTGAGCTGGACAGGTGGCCTTTGCTCACCAAGATACTTAAGGCCCATCTACGAAGTCATACATTTGTCCATGAACATCGTAATACAAATGTTTGATCACTTGTTGGGAAGATGAAACATGCAGCTGAAAGTTTGATCACCTTCATACACAAGGATGTTGGTACAATTTGTTTGAAAAACAGTTTACACAATCATACATTTGTCTGTGCGCATTGTCATACATACGTGTGATAATGTTTTTTTAATATAAAGTGTGTAATTGTGTAGACTGGGATTTGCAGTATCATATTCTCATGTCGTGTGAGGATTAAAATGAGTCGAACATTAGCAACCTACAATTCATGCTGTTAATTTTGCAGTGCCAAAAGACGACATCTGTGAATTTTGTCAAAATTACTCCATGAATCAGAGAGTGATTGATGTCTTTTCTTACTGCAACACAACAATCCTCTATCCAGACTTTTCAATCCATTTTTGAGATGTGACGTGTACTTTTAGCAAACCATTTTCTTCAAAACCAGTCACTTTAACTGGCGATTGATGTTGAAAGCTACTTGTCTAATGTCAACATTGTTTGTAGTTCAACTTGCCGATAATCTCAATTGGCGTATTATCTCAGTTTAAAGGCTGTATAGCCCCCAACCCCCCACATCTCCCACTCTCCACTCCCCAACCCCACATTATTAATCAGCATAATGTCATATCATGTGAAACTTCCTTACCATGTCACAAGTTACAGTAAAGGCCAAATGTCTTGTTCCCCAGCAGGTAGAATTCTCCCAATCTAAGGTCACACCTAGCTCCTCCACCACTTAAAAAAAAAAAAAAACGATCTGTCTTCAGCACCTTCCAGACAAAGAATTACATGTAGTTACTTTTTCAAGGCCATGTTTTGTTGAGTACACTGTGTTGGAAACTTCACTAGTAATTCATTTTATTACACATGTCATTGTTCAATCAGAGTGGTGCACTATTTGATGAAATACTGTAGTTTGAACTATTATCAATCAAAGTGCCATCACCGTGTGTGACTTCTTGTTGCCCGAAACCTGAAATGTATTTAGGGTGATGATTGTCAGTCTTTAAAGGGATTTGCCAGTGACAAAAATCAATAACTTCAAAAAATGCAGAAAATTTTTCTCTTCTAGGAGGTGAAAACCGCATCTCAATAGCTTGTAGCGTTTGGAAGATACTAATTTTCAAAGAAATGGAATTTTATCTCAAGCTGAAGTGCATTATGGGAAATCTGTGATGTCATCCCGGCACATTAATTTGACAAAGCATCGAATTTCTTTATGATATTGACACTGTTGTAGGGAATATTTAGTAACTTTGTTTGTTATACCATACATATGGTGTAGATTTATGCTAAACCTACATGGAAAGATATTCAAACATTCCAACAGTATCAAATTTCAAGGACAACAGGACATTCAATTATAAAGGAAAGCAAAAGAAATCTGAGGCAATGTGCCCACTTAACATAACATTATGTGACCTTGATGAGAACTGGAGGTATTTTTTGACAAAAATAAGTAGTCTTTAATATTAGATATCTTGGGTTAGGAAAAGAGTATTGCTACTGGGTTTGCAGGGCATGAACTGAAATTTTTTTCTCTTTCACATGGGACCCTTGTGAAAAGCCACTGGAAAATGCCTTTAAGTAAAAAACAGTATGGGAATGGAAACACATCCCAGTAGATCTTATTATATAGTCACAAATCTTAGCATACAGTTAACAGTCGTTAGGAAATTCTCCCCAAGAGTCTATAATTTTCCCTGAGCCTCCACATGCCTGTGAGGTAACAAGGACTTTTTCAGTAAGGAGGTTGCCTAAAATAGTGAGGTAGCCACCTTGTTAAAGTAATGCCATGGTAAACTTTGCATTTAGTTCAGCACATCATTGTTGAAATGGAACTTCCCATAGCAGTAGTCATAGTTACAACAATGGTTGGCATTGGAGTAAAGTGACCTTTGAAGTGTATTTTGTATAACAGTGCTTAAAGGAAGTGTATGTCTTACATGGATCGTTACATTTGAACACACATCCAGGTACAGTATTTCCTGTTGTGACAAGATATATTGCTGTGGTATGCTAACTCTGTTAAAGCCTGATTGTACTACTGTTTTTGTATTATGGCTGATGTAACAGTATTTTGGGTAAATACATTTCTGTTTGGGTAGTTGGGGTAGGTTAGTGTTAAGAAATTTGTCAGCCTACTAAGGGGTGCTGAGAAAGGTTGTGACTGTCATCCTGCTGCTTGCAAAGACCATTGACTAACACTGTTTTCTATGGAACAGTGCATGCATGCTCTAGACCTGGGTGGAAAAAGTTGGGAAGCTGGGAGGCTCCTTCCTAGGAAATATGGATATTTGGAAGAAATTTTGGTCATTGGAGGGAAATTTACACCTTTTGGATACATGAAAATATGGGAAGAATTGTGGAAAGTTGACTCCCACCCTGGAAAATAAACATTTTTTCCAGCCCTGCAGGGGGTCATGGCTATTGGGCCCCTTCACTTATTTTGATGCCATTTGAAATGTGTTAGCTGTGGGTGACCATAATTCTTGCATTTTATATTTTGAAGCTGGTAAACTTTGGCTTTAATTGCCACATTGCTTTGACTGTACTTACATCTAAATAGGTGTATGAGAAGACATTATGGGGTGCCTTGGACAATGCATATTAATTTTGCCCCAAAAATGACATACATGAAATCAATGTTTCCTTTCTTGTGGAGAGAGGTTCCCACCCCCACCCCCATCCCAGATCTCAGCCTGATATGCATACATTGGAATATCTGCTAGGGGAAGGCTGTTTGGATTTTTGAACTTCTGATTCTTTTTTAAGTCCTTGTATACCAGTTGCAACTATGATCCCTGATATCATGACTACAGTTGTGGGCCTAAATATTGAAACTGTAATTTTGGGCTCATACATTATGACTGTAGTATTGTAGGCCCTGATATTAAAATTACAGTTGTGGGCCCTGATATTGTGACTATAATTTAATTTTGTGCCCTGATATTGACCGTAATTGTAGGCCCTGATATTTTGATGTCAGTTGTGGGCCGTGACATTTTAACAGTAATTGTGGGCCCTGATATTGTCAGTTTAAGTTTCTGATATGATGATTGTCATAGGCAGCCCTGATATGATGACTCAAATCATCAATGTTTAATTATGTCTGCAAAGGACATGGACTGGAAGGTCAAGTATAATTTGTGAGTCAGCAGAGTTCATGTAGGGGGGAGGCCCTTAATTATTTCAAGTTTCTTGTAGCTTAGTTTCAGTGCCATCTTTTGAAAGATGATGTTTATGTTAGGTGTTATGGAAAAATGCCCATGAGAGGAAAGTGCCCTTAGCTCAATTGAAAAAAGTTGAATCACCCAAGCAGGAAAGAGCTAAATCTTGACAGCTACATTATGTTCGGCTTCATTGAAGAAAGCTGTCACTCTGCTTCCATTGTGTCTTTCACTGAACATTTCCTGAGCGTCTTCATGGGTGAATGCACACATGCAATACTCTATTGAACTTGCCTTAAACCAAGATACTGCCTTATGCCTGCTATGGCGAGGAGTAAAGCTAAAAAGTAGCCAAGGGCTTTTTCCCAGCATGCCAGTTTTGATTTGCATAGAGTAGATGTAAATTAGACTTGATTTTTTGCACTTCCAAATTTTAAATATCTTTAAATTCTCCCACTGTTTGCTACTATTTAACCCACTGTAAATATTTTGTGTCTTTGCAGGACACTTCTGCTGAGATCCTGGCTCTGGTAATGACCAAGTCCAGTTCAAAGGTCATGAAGCTGTTACTGTCTCAGGTAATTGGAATAAGCTTATTTGGAGTTTTGGCTCCGCATACACACATTCTATTTATTTTACTTTAGACTGTCTTTTATTAACTACAGTTTATAGTTACAATTGAATAGATCTTCTGTCTGTTTAAGTATTTAATTCATCCTCATAAATTGATCCCTGGTATGGAAGATTGTCCATGTGATTTTTGGTTTCGATGAAAAGAGAAACCTATGCGGTCATGATGGCGTGTGTATGTATGTGTGTATGTGCGTGTGTGTGTATGTGTGTATGTGTGTATGTGTGTGTGTGTGTATGTGTGTGTGTGTGTGTGTGCGTTTGTGACACTTTGCTCGTTAACACGATATCTCAAGAAGGGAAACTCTGACAGTTTTCAAACTTGGTACATAGATGCCCCATATTGAGAGGAAGAACCCTATTGTTTTTGGTGGGGGTCAAAGGTCACCTGGGGTCACCGGGGGTCAAAACCTGAAAACCTTGTTAACACAATATCTCGAGATAGGAAGCTTGGATGAATTTCATACTTTGTATGTAGATGCGTTACGGTGAGAGGAAGAACCCTATCATTTTTGGTGGAGGTCAAAGGTCATCTGGGGTCACTGGGGGTCAAACCCTAAAAACTTCGTTAACACGATATCTCAAGAAGGGAAGCTCTGACAGTTCTCAAACTTAGTACATAGATGCTCCATATTGAGAGGAAGAACCCTATTGTTTTTGGTGGAGGTCAAAGGTCACCTGGGGTCACCGGGGGTCAAACCCTGAGAACATTGTCAACACAATATCTTGAGGTAGGAAGCTTGGGTGAATTTCATACTTAGTATGTAGATGCGTTATGGTAAGAGGAAGAACCCTATCATTTTTGGTGGAGGTCAAAGGTCATCTGGGGTCACCGGGGGTCAAACCCTGAAAACTTTGTTAACACGATATCTCAAGAAGGGAAGATCTTACAGTTCTCAAACTTGGTACATAGATGCCCCATATTAAGAGGAAGAACCCTTTCACTTTTGGTGGAGGTCAAAGGTCACCTGGGGTCACCGGGGGTCAAACTCCGAAAACCATGTTAACATGATATCTCAAGAAAGAAAGCTCTGACAGTTCTCAAATGTTGTACATGAATGCCCCATATTGAGAGGAAGCACCCTATTGTTTTTGGTGGAGGTCAAAGGTCACCTGGGGTCACCTGGGGTCAAACCCTGAAAACATTGTAAACACAATATCTTGAGGTAGGAAGCTTGGATGAGTTTCATACTTTGTATGTAGATGCGTTACGGTAAGAGGAAGAACCCTATCATTTTTGGTGGAGGTCAAAGGTCATCTGGGGTCACCGGGGGTCAAAGCCTGAAAACTTTGTTAACACGATATCTCAAGAAGGGAAGCTCTGACAGTTCTCAAACTTGGTACATGGATGCCCCATACTGAGAGGAAGAACCCTATTGTTTTTGGTGGAGGTCAAACGTCACCTGGGGTCACCGGAGGTCAAACCCTGAAAACATTGTTAACACAATATCTTGAGGTAGGAAGCTTGGGTGAATTTCATACTTTGTATGTAGATGGGTTATGGTAAGAGGAAGATCCCTTTCACTTTTGGTGGAGGTCAAAGGTCATCTGGGGTCACCGGGGGTCAAACTCTGAAAACTTTGTTAACACGATATCTCAAAAAGGGAAGCTCTGACAGTTCTCAAACGTGGTACATGGATGCCCCATATTGAGAGGAAGAACCCTATTGTTTTGGTGGAGGTCAAAGGTCACCTGGGGTCACCGGGGGTCAAACCCTGAAAACATTGTTAACACAATATCTTGAGGTAGGAAGCTTGGATGAATTTCATACTTATTATGTAGATGCGTTATGGTAAGAGGAAGAACCCTATCATTTTTGTTGGAGGTCAAAGGTCATCTGGGGTCACCGGGGGCCGTACTCTGAAAACCTTGTTAACACGATATCTCGAGGTAGGAAGCTTGGATAAATTTCATACCTTGTATTTAGATGCCTTATAGTAAGAGGAAGAACTCTATCATTTTTGGTGGGGGTCAAAAGTCATCTGGGGTCACCAGGGGGGTCAAACCCTGAGACAGAGCTCCCAACCAGCACAGACTTTCCATATTCAGTACGGAAAATCATTGTAAATATGGGAATACGGATTTTTCCTTGATAATCCAAATTTTGAATGAGTAAATAGGTCCTTTCACGAACTTTATTATTCTTTAGCCAACATATCAAAAGACTGAGAATAGACTACAGTATTTCACTTTTCTGTACAGTACTGTAGTGTATTTATTTGAGCCAGTAATCTATGCTGTTATGTTATTGGTTGAATTTTTGTCAATAAGTTGATGTTAAACCAATCAGTAGATAGTTTGCAGCAGATCCATGACACTCCATAAGCTACCATATCATTGGTTGATCAGTTGTAAACAGATCCACTTTCAACCAATCAAAAACTGTGTTAAAAGCTAGTTTCTGAGTGCAGCGACAGACTCCTGCCAAGGTCTGTTGAGCTGGCTGAGTAGCCCAACGTTAATGTTAGATTTGACTGTAACTGAATTGGAAAAATAGCATAAAGAAATGGAATAATAAAAATTACAGCAGGAATATCACAGTATGTTGTAATATGGCTCCTCTTCAGAGTAGTGTGAGTAACTTTAGTGGAAAATTTACCAGACAGATCAAGTTTTAACGTAGGCCTAGGGCTAGGCCTAACAGTTAGGGCCTAACGTTAGGCCTAAGTGTTGTTACAGAACCAACAACAAACATTAGCCTACACACACAATAACGTTAGACTCAGTACATAAATCTAATGCAGAGTTCCAGGTTTATGGGCTAGGCCTAGACAAAGTCCTAGTGCTGTGACTAAGTCCTAGCCTAACTGCCACAGTACAGGCTAGTACAGGCTCCAAATTTTGAATGAGTAAATAGGTCCTTTCACGAACTTTATTATTCTTTAGCCAACATATCAAAAGACTGAGAATAGACTACAGTATTTCACTTTTCTGTACAGTACTGTAGTGTATTTATTTGAGCCAGTAATCTATGCTGTTATGTTATTGGTTGAATTTTTGTCAATAAGTTGATGTTAAACCAATCAGTAGATAGTTTGCAGCAGATCCATGACACTCCATAAGCTACCATATCATTGGTTGATCAGTTGTAAACAGATCCACTTTCAACCAATCAAAAACTGTGTTAAAAGCTAGTTTCTGAGTGCAGCGACAGACTCCTGCCAAGGTCTGTTGAGCTGGCTGAGTAGCCCAACGTTAATGTTAGATTTGACTGTAACTGAATTGGAAAAATAGCATAAAGAAATGGAATAATAAAAATTACAGCAGGAATATCACAGTATGTTGTAATATGGCTCCTCTTCAGAGTAGTGTGAGTAACTTTAGTGGAAAATTTACCAGACAGATCAAGTTTTAACGTAGGCCTAGGGCTAGGCCTAACAGTTAGGGCCTAACGTTAGGCCTAAGTGTTGTTACAGAACCAACAACAAACATTAGCCTACACACACAATAACGTTAGACTCAGTACATAAATCTAATGCAGAGTTCCAGGTTTATGGGCTAGGCCTAGACAAAGTCCTAGTGCTGTGACTAAGTCCTAGCCTAACTGCCACAGTACAGGCTAGCCTAATTGTAGTACAGTATGTATGGGCTGATATTACTTATTAGAGGTAGGCCTAGGTTACTGTAATAGCTATGGCCTAGGCTAGGGCTAGTCAAAGCAGTTATTGCCTGTCAAATGTTGGTACTCATCATCTAAGTTTGTAGTATTTACAGAGAGATTTCTGTGACCAGCTGTGCATAGGCCTAGGCTAGGTTTATACTTATAGCTGGGCCTAGGCTAGACATAGGCTAATGTTACTTAGGGCCTTGCCAAGTATTTAGCATAGCCTCTAGGCTATACTGTAACGTTAGGCCTTGGGAATACTTGGGATATTTTGCATTTTGTCCTTTGGTGACCCTGATGACTATCTTGGGAATTCTTGGGAAATTTTGCTTTTTGACTTCTCGTAACCCCAGATGACGATCTTGGGAATTCTTGGGAAATTTTGACCAGTGACTGAAAGATATGGGACATCATGGCATTATTTGGAATAGAACATATATCATCGAAACCTCAATGCATTTTTGCATTCTGGTTGTACTGAGTAGTCAGTGTTCAAAAAGAGTTTTTGGTCATTTTTTTCGTATTACTTGCCTTAAATTGTGTGTATTTCACTAACACTTTTCTGTCCTCCAGGTATCCCTAAATCCATTGTATGAGTTAAAACTCCAACTTGTCTTACACTCATGCTGAAATTAAATAAGGATCATGTGGGCCTCCAGCATGAAGGGTTATTTAAGACCAAGTGCTGATAGTCTGAAAAAAAACAATTTAGTTGGATGTCAGTTTTTTGTTAGGCCATACCTTGATCAAGTGATCTAACGTAGCAGACATGACAGTTTGTTTGGAAAACTGCAGTAAAAGGTACAGAGCTGGACAGAACTCATTCTAGTTTTCCCTCTCATGAAACTTAAGTGGTACAGTACTCCAGTCTACTTTAATGTAATCCTCTTACAGAGCAAGCTAAATAGCAGTGCTGGACAGGTTCCAATGGTAAATACATGACAGGCCTCACGCATCAGCTTTCAAGGGGCAAGGCCATTTGGCCTTGGTTTGGTTTGCATTTTTTAGGGCCTCAAGGCCATCAGTTAGGGCATTGAGGCCATTCCCAATTCTCAACAAGGGCACCAAGGCCATTCCTAATAACATTTTATTAGCAAACACAATAAACAGTGATTTTGAACTCAATTTATTACCACAAGAGGCATACCAAAAATACCAGTATATGAGTTTGAATAGACTCTTCAAAATCATCCAGTTTCCATACAGTCATGAAAATAGCCAGCCTGCATGTGGGAAACACTTTGAACAAGGTAATTGCAATATTTTCAAAAGCCCTACATCTTGGGCCACTTAGGTATGGTACTTTTCTCTGCAAGTTTCTTGTCTCATTGGTTTCGTTATCTTAACGTATATTTTCAGATGGTGAGGGCTAAGCTTAGGTCCTGTAGTTTGTATGTTTTGTAAACAATCCAGTGTTTCTCCACTCCTATCACTACAGCCTTGTAGCTTGAAGCTACTGACTCATAGTAGTGCCATACTTGCAGTATGATAAGAACTTTGAATGGTTTTGTAAATTAGTTACATGGGGAACGTGCAATTTACAACTGGAAAAACATAGCTAACTTTAGACATTTTGATGCTGCTGCTTTATTTTTAGTCCATATTCCTGCTTGTTTGTTTCCTTCTACGGCATTTTTTGCTGCTTTTCATACACAGAGAATCACTGCTAGAGCTCCAAATTGCGCGTATTGCTAGCTCTGCCGATGTTCTGCACGATCGTTAGGTTATGTGCTGCTCTGTCTCCTGCAGCTACTGTAGGTCCTTCCACTAGCTTTCACGTACAGAAGGGGAGAGCTTGATATCATGGTATGCTACAGCCAGTAATAGAACTAGCCTGTGACTAGCCATGTTCTGTACCTGTGCATCAAAGCCAGTACCTGTTATCATTGGATCTGTTTCACATGCTGTTGCAATGCATGTTACCTGCATTTTGTATTTAATGAATGGACCGTACCAAAGCTTCGGGTTTGTAGGACTGACCTGTTGTCAAAAACATTACATGCACTTGAGTGCAAAGTGAAGGTTTGTTGGTACAGTAACCATTAGGCCTATGCTGTAAGGCATGGAGGCCATCACTGAGGGCAACAACGACAACTTTGGCTGTGCCTTTAAAGTCATGTTACCAGGGCATTTTACCAGGGCATTATGGTAAGCAGAGAATGTATGGCCGCCATCAATGGCCGCCATGGCTGACTGCCTTTAAATTTGAGGCCTGACATGATGTTTTGGAGCTTTCTGAATGCTGCACCCTGTTTATGGAATGCATTTCCAGTTGAACTTAGGATTTTGAATGCTATAGTTTAACTCAGATGCTCTACTATTATTGTGTTTTTTCTTTCTCGCTTAAAGGGGCATAGTGAGTTGATATCAATAACTTAACGAAGGTGCTGAAGGGTACTACCACATGGCAATGATTATTATGAACATAATTAGTCAAGTTAATCATCCAATAGTTAAAGTTAAAATTTTGAATTTTTTGGTATCCTGGCTTGTAACGGTTGTGTGCATAACATGAAAAAGTGTCTGGTCACGAATTTTTGAAAACCGAGTTGAATTGTTTTTTACTCACTTATAAAACAGTTATTTGTATGCAAGATGTTGGAATTGTTTAAGTTTGACCATTTGTCATTAGCATGTGAAGAAAACTTAACAGGTCAGGCAAAATTTGTTGAATTTCATGAACCAACTCAATGTGCCGCTTTAATTCTTGTGGTTTTGAACCTTCTGCACTTGCAAAGGGCATTGAACAACTTTGATTGGAATCTCTGACATTATTTATATTCTTGGTATTGTTGTTTTAATAAGATAGTGCGTAAAATACCTGAACATATATATATATGAGGTTACAGATGCAACTATTCACAGCTCTTTTATGTAAAAAGTTTTTTTCTTCAATAAAGTTAAAGGTCAGACTCACTTTGATGTCCTGAGATTTCTTCATGAGTGGTTATGGGAGCATTTTCCCACAAAAGTTAAGCTCTTTACTTGCAGGAATATACTCTTAAAAGCATTTTTGCCCAAAGATGGTGTTATTAATATCTTAACCCATTTTAATTAATCAACAGACTTTAAAGGTTGGTAACATGGAAATAACATTGTTTGATGTAAACTTCATTATTAAGCCCCCCCCCCCCTCCAATGAACAATAAATACTTTCAAAATGCATCAAATATTCCCTATCATAAAGGGTAATTTCTATGTAAACTCTAGCTAAACATCCATATTTGTGACAGGGAAGGATTGACTCACAAGATACTGCACATAAGATGTTATCTTTTGTTTCTTCAACCCATTTTAAGGAAAGCTGTAACTTTGAAGTGAAAACTGTCTACTTGAAAAACAATTGAAATTACTCGCTAAAATTTAAACTATCATGCCAGTAGTCAAGTAGTTAGGAGATAATTTACAAAGGGTAACAAAAGAAATACACTCTACACACTCTGTGTCATTGTTTTGGCACACTGGCAATGAGTTACCTCAGAAAATGTCATACCTTTAAAGAGGTGCTTATTGAGCATGGTTAAAGGTAGTGTTTGCACCAGGTACCCGGGTACCGACCGACGATGTCAGGACCCGGTTCTGAAATTGCTCCCCGGATCCAAATTTATCATGCACACGCCTAAGAACACTTGTCATGCCCATACATAAGATACGTTGGTGTTATATTATATCAGCGTGCAAAGCAAAATTTCTTATTATGACTTTGCAACAAACTTGTAGCTTAACAGAAGTTACATTTTCGGGTACCCGACGGACCATTGACTTTGGGTACCCGGTTCCGAATTTTGGACCCGGTGCAAACACTAGTAAAAGGTATTGAAGGTATTCCAACAGATCTTTTGTTATGGGACTTTAATAGTAAAGTTCTTTTGCTGCTGAGTACAAACACTCTTTTTAGTTGCATGCCATGATACCTTTTGTGCAACATGTGATTAAGTTTGTGTAATGATATGAGTTTTAATAGACTAATTTCTTTATTCCTTCTTTTTGAAGTATTTTTATAAGGGAACAGTGTCAATAAAAAAGTGCAACTGAAACTTAGAAGCAAAGACAGAAGAAAAACAAACAGCAGGAAGGAATGATTGAGAATCCAAGTGTCCTAAACTTATGATGCGACAGTTGTATACATTATAAAGTGTCCTACATACAGTATACTTCACGGTATTTGAGGTGCTTTGTTTTTGTTTGTATCTGGACAAAGAAGAACCTTAGTTTTGCTCATTATATTTCCTGTCTGTTGGTCAGCATTCGCATTAGGCAGGGGAATTGTGGAATTCCCTCACTTTTCTCAGTAATCCCGCAAGTTTAAAAATCAGGTGCAGGAATTTTCCACACCTATGAAAACCTGTTGGAAAAGTTGACTTTATAGTGTTACGTAGCAGGATCCCCCTGCCCCTTTGAACCAAACCCCCAGGTTTTGGAAGGGGGATCCCCCTTTTCCAAATTCTGGTTCCTAGTTCCAACACTGCTTCTGGTATTGACTATGTATGATACCAATCCATCCATGATGGTAATTATCATGTATGGTAGTGCAAGAAAGCCGTTTCAGTAAAATACCATTACTGCCCTACTGTAAGTATTGTCTCCTTTGAAAGCCATCATTCATGGGGGTGTGTGGGTGCCCTCCTTTTTGTTCTGCACATTTCTGTGGGGGGTGGGTATTTTAGAGAAGGTGAGAGGGTCAGCTGGGCTACAGTAATTGCATAACTGATTGCTCCACAGGCTGCTAACTATTGTTCAAACATAAATTTCTGTGACCCAAAATATTACTTGGTCTAATGTCTGAATTATTTAACATCCAGAGGAAGGGGAGAGGGGCACCGCAGCCCATTCTGCAGTGTCCCCATTTGGTATGCCTATAGATTTTCCCATATATTTAAGATTCAGACCAAGTTGGTGCTAATAGTGGTAATCAATTAATCACCAGTAGTTTGATTACTCTTTCAAGGTCTGATTATAATCGCCCTCAAAACCTAAGTCAGTAGGAACACCACGGAAGGCCTTCACCCTGGTTTGTGGACCTCTGCTGTTAGACAATCCATGCTTTTTACACTCTTTTGGATAATTGATTAGCCTGTGCTGTAAAACTTGCCATAGTTTGAACCCTGGAACATGTCCATTTCACAAAGTGAATTATATAGTGAGTACTGTAGTTAACAGAATGCTACATTCAATGATACATAGCAAAGAACTTTTGGGTATAAGGTACGTACAGTGCTGTACAATTTTTACATGGATTTACAACACAAGTGTATGTGCCATACCTTTCTTTGGTAGCGGATTTTAATAGCGTCCAACAAGAAGGAAGCATGGACCACATAACAACAATATAATTTTGTCAAAGTTCATCTTTGACTCACAAGTGGGATTTCTACATGCAAGATCACATGATTAATATGATTGAGTCATTATGTAATATGTTCTGAAACCCTAGACATGGCATATTTACTCTCTTAACATGAGACAGACTTACTACTACTTCCAACCAATCATCTTTCAAGAATTCTGTCACATGTACTAGTTGACCAATCACAATCTTTTCCTTCACTCACTGATTCAGAAGCTGTCTGATTATTACAATAAGACTGATTTGGTTATTGATGAAGTTTTTATAAGGTCAAGTGTCTGCATACTTTGGTAGTATGACACAATGGCATAATAGCACTATGTCACTGCAAAACACCTGTGATTGAGGACAATTAAAAAAGTGGTGGTATAAACCTATAAAATAATATAATAATTCTCTTTAAGGGAAAAAGTGTTTAAGGAAAAGGAAAAATAAAAGCAATAGCCTTTCTTCCTTGTGGCAAAGGTCATGTATAGTGTCAGTTCTTTTCAGTCAGTCTACATTATGGTCACACTTGAAAGACCTATAATGCAGAGGTCTGAAGGCTGGATGGCCGGCAGGTCTAGAACATAGCCACACATGACAGACCTATATTGTAGAGGTCCAAAGGTTGAACGGCCAGTCATATTTAGTTTGGTATCCTTTCTGGGGACACAACTCTGTGTAGTGTGTTCAGTGTTGTCCCTTTGGCTTCAGATGATGTGTCTTTTGAAATTTAAAGGGAAAATCTTCTCATCCCAGACAGTTCCAGTTCTCCCAACTAAGCCAGTTCTAGCCCCACCCATAACTGTCTTTAGCTTCTCCTTGTGCAGACACAAACATAGTTTATTGCTTAGGGCCACATCCTGGTGAGTATACAAGGCCCTTATATGTAATCAAAACACTCTCTGTGCATGCTGTGTAATATGAGCTGCTCTGCATCTTTTGAATTTTGCAACTCTGATGTCAGTCAAAGAGTAGTCACCAATTGAGACTTTTGCTTTCCCCTATGTAAAAGTCATACTTGGGGTGATGCAAATCTGTCTTTAAGTCAAGCAAGAGGGCAGCATATATCAAGCAATTTCATTCAATTATTAGCAAAAATTACTTACCATGGAAATTCAAGTCTGGGTTAAATTTCTTTAGGAAATCCCTGCACTCCCCAGAGAGTAGAAAACTGATCTGAGATGGTTATTTTTTATTTGCAAAGATTTGTGATGAATTTTATGTGAAGTACCTTAAATGAAGTTGCTTGCGTTTCACACTGGACACCATATCGTGTTATGGTAAAGTACATTGTATACTTTGCTGTAAAATACCATATGTAAAGATTCCGAAGAAAGTGAAGTTGATTTCACCGCAGTGCTAAGGTGACAAAAAAAACTTCATATATGGTACTGCACAAACACAAAAAGAAGGTTGACTAAATATTGCCTAACATACATTGTGTCAGGATCAAATATACACTAGTACTTCCTCTTGACATGGAATTCCTTTTATTCATTCATGCTGGAGTGAATGTCTTTTAGTTCCCCATCTTTCCAGTCTGTTCATCCCTTTGTCTGCTTTTTCTTATAAACTTCCTTGTTCCTTTTTGATAGGTTGAAGCTAATGCTGACACTTGCAAAGATTGTACCAACTTTTTGGGAGATGTCAAAAACCTTCTGAATAATGCCACAGTTGAGGTAAGACATATCAAGGCTTCAGGATTTACCAAAATATTGTAAACAAGCACTGCACCCAATAAAATTGCAGTCATGATTAAAAACCAAGTCATTCCATTGCATCTCTACTGGCAGAACTAAAACAAATGCCTGTATATCAGTTATGGTCAAATTCGGGAAAGTTTGAACTCTAAACTTGGCTTTTTTTTATCTCTCCGATGTCAGCAATGTAGAAAAAGAAGCAAAGAAAGTTAATTTTGAAAATTTGTTAAAATTTGTGTTTTTAAATATATTTCAAGAATTTTCCCGCAAGTAGGCAGAGAGAGAAAGAGAGTGATCTCATTCATGATGGATACTTATCATTTTCTTTCAGCAAAACCCTACAGCCATATAATAATAATAAAGCCTGAGGAAAAACAATTTATCAGTCATGTCTACCTCTTCCTGCTCTTCTGCCCCTTTGAATACTTTTTCATACTTTATTTGACTCTTTCAAGCACAACCCCTAAGGTTTAGGTCAAACTTGAAAATTCTTAAGACCTTGTAATCTGCATGTCAAAACTGGCTGCATCTTACAATTTTTATCAAAGACATGCACTGTCCATATGTGAAATATTTTGTGGGAAAATTGCTGAATACAGTAGCAACCCTTGATATGAACATTTTAATTGAATGTGCACTTGTAGTGACAAGCTTTGAAAGAATTTGGCAGCCATTTTGAATGGAAGTTAACAAAAGCGTTCTTCCTTTTGTTAAAGTCTAAATGATCAGTGTGGGTTTTTTGGGGGGAGGGGCCAAGGGATTTGGGTTTGCAGAAAGAATGTAGTGGAGAGAGCCATCATTATTCTAAGGCTTATGATTGGTGGTGGTATTAGGAAGTTGATTACAGATTGCCCAAGGACTCCTAGGTAACCTACGTTCCATGCAGCATTAAGGCAAGGGTGTCAGTTCTGTGCTGGCAGCACCTAAAGGAGTGGTAGGACCTGAGATAGATTTTGTAGATCTCAAAACCATTTGAAAGGATAGAGTCAGCCCATAAAGCACCATATGTGTTTTTAATTAAATTTGTTTGCCTGTGTTACAGTATGTTGAAATTGAAATTGAAACATGATTTGAGTACCACTCGTGTAACTTTATGATACTTGGAAGCAGTTCTTTGTCTTGAATTGAATTTGGCTGAAGCTAAGGCAGATAAATTTCCTCAAACTGGGTAAAAAGGAAGCTATAATTTTTAAATGACCATCTTATAACAATAATTAATGAAGTAGTTTTTTTTTATATATTTCTTTCAAATATTGGTTACTTCGAATGTTTTATGATATGCAGGAACAGACATTACATCCAGTTAAAAAGTTACAGTACTTCTGTAGTTGCAAATTACAGTGTAGAGAATTTGGAAAAAACAAATCCATTCACTGGAATAAAGTCTCATTTAACCAGTTCTCTTATCAAATATAATGGGCAAATGAAGTCATCAAAAATTGAATCTGCACTGACTCTCTTTCCACCCCCTTCCCTCTCCCAACACACTTATTATCCCATGTACAGTTCTTTCAAATCAAGTGACAAATTCTTTTAAGATAACAATTGGTAACCTTCATTGTACAATGTTTCTGTCTTAAAACACCATGAAGGATACTTTTAAAAAGGAATAAATTGAGATTTGACAGGTTTCAGCTCAATGTTTCAAAGTAAGTTAGGGTAAATGCATGTATCCCCTTTAAACACAGTCTTGTGAGATGCAGTCACTTCCTTGATTTTTAATCTCTTCCTGAATTTCAGCTAAAGTTAGTACTACCATAAAAGTGGCAAAGAAAAAAAAGAAAAACAGCTGTAATACATTTTGTTTCCTTTGTTTGCAATCACTGGATAATGCTTTTCTTTCCACTTTTTCCTCGTTTTTTTCCTTTCCAATTTGGTTTGAATTTATGTTTAAAGGAGTACTAGGTGATAATAACTGTCCATAATAACGAGTGTATTAAAATATTTTTTGAATTAGATCACATTTAAGAGGTGTGCAATGTGAAGGTGGGTTAGGACAAGACCTCAGATTGTATTATTTTTTACAGTGGCTAAATGCTTCACATCTTTTAGAATGTACTTGACATACATCAAAACCAAAGTAGTACAAAAACAATAATCCTTTTGCTATGTTTTTACAGCAAATGATAACAAATGAGATTGAAATGGTCTGTAATATCCTGGGACCTTACAAAGATGAGTGTAAATTAATTGTTTCTACACTTGTGCCACAAGGAATTGGTCAACTGGTGGAAAGAATTGTGAGTAGTATTCTGTGCATGTAGTATTTAATTTTTATTTTAATTCAGGTTTGTGCCATGTATTTAGTGAATCTTGTATGCACCACAATAATTCATGTTTAATCTACATTGTAACTATATTGGAGGTTTATGAATATTCAAAAGGCCTTGAAAGTCCTCATTATAGTGTATATTTCCATGTAGATAGGTGAGGCTGTTATGGGTACAAGCCTACTGTATCTCAATCTTGGAAAAATAAGGGAAAAAAGAAAAGAGTATTTTGTGTGGTAGTGTACAAATCCTTACAGAAAAAAAAGGATTTGCTTTGATACCCAAAACTAATTTGTTAATCAAGCTTTTAGAACACTTGTAATACATAACAGCTTTTGAGAAAAAAACTACTACTACTTGAGTTTATTGGTGAAACTGAATGGTTTAATGATGGCAAAGTCTATTTTCTGTCATTTCATGATGACAAAGTACTAGTTCTCTTTGATGCTCTTCTAAGATTTATATTAGCTTGCAAACTTGTCATTAGTCAAGGACCTTTTTGAAACCAGGATGACAGTGTGTCTGTATTCTTTTATCTAAAAGTCACTTCCTTTGTACAAATTGGCTAGAGTCTATGGGGAAGACAAGTTTTCTAGCAGTGTGAAGTTCCTTTTGCAGAGAAAGATGACATTTAAAATTATATAACTTGTATGTTAACATTGAAATATTTGAATATTTACAACAGGTTCCAAAAGATGTCTGTATTGAGATTGGTTTTTGCAAAAGCGCTGTTCTTGGATTGGACGAACCAGTGCCTGAACCCCCACCTGTAAGTCGGGATTTATAAATTTCCTTCATGCTTTGATGTAATTTTGATCAATTTGTCCTTTAGAAAAAATAATGATTTGAAGGATGTTGGGTGATAAGCATTGGTTCTGTTGTTGTGAGTTGAAGACAGTTTTACCAATATCCAACAGAACTGACTAATAAATTGCCAATTGGGTTTGTTGTAGAGAAACTTTTGAATTTTGTAACCCAATATTTATAGATACAGAATGATAGATAATTCAAAGTAAAGCAGTATGGTACTATTCTTTCCAAGAAATAAGGTCCTCACTGAAAAAAGTTTGGTTATTTGTTGGCCCAAACTTTCAAAATTCAAATGATGCAATATCAGTAAATCTTACAATGCATAATATTTTGAGAAGAAAGAGCTATTGTTAGAGTTTATTGGTGAGACTGAATGGTTTAATAATGATTGTAGCTATTGTCTTTGCATGCCATATTGGTGCATTTTAATCTCAATATTTCTCTTTGTGGCAAAATACTGAATTGGAAACCACTGAGCATACATTTGTGATTCATGTAGGCCTGCCTTTGTTGGCTTCTCTCACAATTTTTATCCAGCACGTAAAATTACCCCCTTCCTCCAGCTGAATTGTGTTATCAACCATAAAATTTAAAAGCAGCACCTTAGTGGAAAGTAGTATTCACACATCCAAGCTCAATGCATAAATCAGATTAGGTTGTTTCTTAGTTTCTTGTCATCTCTATTAAAAACAGAGTGACCCGTGCAGTGACTGCAAAGCCTTCATGGGAGATGTCAAGACTATTTTGTCCAATGCTACTGTTCAGGTAAGTTTAGTAATGGGTATGTTCAGGTGTTATGTATCATTTTGGTATGCCTGGTATTAGTTTTTTCTCTTTCATGGCACTGTCCCTAAGAGTGCCTCAAAGCACTAACAATATACAAGCAGTTTAAGACAAGAATGTTGGATTCATGGATGACTTTTTGTGTGTGAAAGGAACAGTATATTAAAGTGGACACAACTACTTGGGAAGGGGGGGGGGCATCTGGCCAGAAGGGTTGCAACTCCAGTCTCCCCCCCCCCCCCTCCAATTGGGCCCACCTTGTTACCTTGGTTATGTATAGCAGAAGGTCAAAGTTAAGCAATTATTGTTAGAGCCAGATCCATAAATACAATTTAGATGAATTGTACCTGCCTTTATATGCAAGAGTTCCCCACAATCTAGCCTAGCCTTTCAGTTGCCTGATTCAAAGGGGATTGTTGAGGTAGGTTCCATTTTCTTGCATGGGGTAGTTAGAAGGGGTGCTGGAAAAGCCCTAGTTATTTCCTCCAAATACTACATGCCTGAAAGTTCAAATTGTTTGAAAAAGAATGAGCATGGAATTGCCTTTTTGGGTAGGAAGAAAAGAGGAGAAGGAGGAGAAAACAGTTCTCCCTAATGCCCTTTGTTATGGGTACTAGTGATGTAGAAAGCAGAACACATCCAAAGGATTTTGGAACAAGCTAGAAAAGTCGATTGAGTTATTTTTGCATTTTACTGATTGAGATTTTTTTTTCTTTCATTTTTTTTTTCAACTCAAACTAGCTGTATAGCTGTTTGAGCTATAGCAATCAGCCACCATCACTCTATCATTCTATCTGTCATGGCTGTCAACAAATAATTGTCCAGTGAGCTCTGAAACATTCATTTCCCACAAATTTTGATGAAACTTGGATACAAAATGATCAATGGGTGTGGGGTGACTTTTGACCAGTAGGATGTGGAGGTCAAAGGTCATTTGGGGGTAAATAGAGACTGTGATGGGAAAATCTCAAAAATTAATCACCTCTCTCACCAAGCACTTTAAATTCTTGAAAGTTGATCCTATTGTTCCTCAGGGTACACAGATTTTGGATTCAAGCTCATTTATTAGGTAATTAGAGGTTAAAAAGAGAAAATCTTTGATTTGGAATATTTTTGTCCCTACAAGTTGGATGGAATCCAAACTTGGTGTGTGTAATTAAAAATATTACAGTCCTAGAACAGATATTGGCTTGGACTGAAATTGGACAGGTTAAGCTTCTGCACTGTTGGTGCTCTAATCTTATAAAAGGGGTCTTGAATCTGTTTCATGTGGCCATAAAAATTTGCCTACCTCTTTGGTAATTGTTTTACATTTTAACATTCCTTTACACAGTATTGCTATGAAGAAAAACTTGTTTAGTAAATGCCCATGTTGCAGATCTTTTTCCCTCTTTTTTTTTCAGAAAATGATCATACAAGAACTTGAATCTGTGTGCAATTCGCTTGGGAGCTTTGCACCCCAGTGTCAACAGTACGTCGAACAGTATGGGCCCATGGTCTTGGGTATCGCACTGCAATATTTTGTAAGTTCTTCTCTGAAAATTGACATTATCTTTAAAATCCTCTTGAATCTGAAATACCTTCCAATAGTCTTTGATTAATATTGTTATACGTGACATAGACTATCTTTAGTACAGGACTATTTCAAGTATGGTAATGAGTAAATAACTGTACAAGTCAAAGTAAAGGATCATTAAACCCAGTCTGGTGAATTTAAAAGAGTAGGTGTTTACTGCAGTATTTATAAAAAAAATGTGCTGCTAGAAGAAACAGCAAGAAACTGTTGAATTCTTATTTATCAATAAGCTTGAAAAGTGTTTGCTTCATATTTTGTGCAACATTCTTACAAAAGAGTCTCCTTTACCTTTTTTTTTTCTTGTAATTTTTTTTGTATTTGCTGTTTTAAATTTTCATTTTATTTTATTTTTTCTTGTGAGGAAGTTTGTTTGATGTTTCCTTTTTGTCCATACGCAAATGTGGCATTTTTTGTGATGATGTTTACATTTTTGATTCCTTGCCGAAGGCAGGCAAGGAATCTATGCGATGGTGATGTCGTGTGTGTGTGTGTGTGTGTGTATGTGTGTATGTGTGTGTGTATGTGTGTGTGTATGTGACGCCTAGCTTGTAAACACGATATCTCAAGATAGCAATGACCGACACTTTTCATATTTGGTATATAGATTCATCATGTTGAGAGGAAGAACCCTATTGTTTTTGGTGGAGGTCAAAGGTCATTTGAGGTCACCAGAGGTCAAAAGCCAAAAACTTTGTAAACACGATATCTCAAGTTAGCAATGACCGACACTTTTCATATTTGGTATATAGATTTGTCATGTCAAGAGGAAGAACGCTATTGTTTTTGGTAGAGGTCAAAGGTCATCCGAGGTCACCGGAGGTAAAACTGCAAAAACCTCCTAAACAGCTTGTAAACACGATATCTCAAGGTAGCAATGACCAACACTTTTCATATTTGGTATATAGACTCGTCATGTTGAGAGGAAGAACCCTATTGTTTTTGGTGAAGGTCAAAGGTCATTTGAGGTCACCAGAGGTAAAAAGCTGAAAAGCTCGTAATCACGATATCTCAAGATAGGAATGACGTACACTTTTCATATTTGGTATATAGATTTGTCATGTCGAGAGGAAGAACCCTATTGTTTTTGGTGAAGGTCAAAGGTCATTTGAGGTCACCGAAGATAAAAAGCTGGAAAGCTCGTAATCACAATATCTCAAGATAGGAATGACCGACACTTTTCATATTTGGTATATAGATTTGTCATGTCAAGAGGAAGAACCCTAGTGTTTTTGATAGAGGTCAAAGGTCATCTGAGTTCACCGGAAGTTAAACTTCGAAAACCTCCTAAATGGCTTGTAAACACGATATCTCAAGATAGCAATGACTGACACTTTTCATATTTGGTATATAGATTCGTCATGTTGACAGGAAGAACCCTGTTGCTTTTGGTGAAGGTTAAAGGTCATTGAGGTCACCGGAAATAAAAAGCTGAAAAGCTCATAATCACGATATCTCAAGATAGGAATGACCGACACTATTCATATTTGGTATATGGATTTGTCATGTTGAGAGAAAGAACCCCATTGTATTTGGTGGAGCTCAAAGGTCATTTGAGGTCACCAGAGGTCAAAGACCGAAAACCTTGAAATCGTGATATGTCAAGATAGGAATGGCTGATATGGATTTGTCATGTTGGGAGGAAGAATGCTAGTGTTTTTGGTAGAGGTCGAAGGTCATCTGAGGTCACCAGAGGTTAAACTGCAAAAATCATGTAAATGGCTTGTAATCACTATATCTCAAGATAGCAATGACAGACACTTTTCATATTTGGTATATAGATTTGCCATGTTGAGAGAAAGAACCCTGTTGTTGTTGGTGAAGGTTAAAGGTCATCTGGGGTCACAGGAGCTAAAAAACCAAAAAGCTTGTAATAACAATATCTCAAGATAGGAATGAAGGACACTTTTGATATTTAGTGTATAGATTTCTCATGATGTAAGGAAGAACCCTATTGTTTTTGGTCGAGGTCAAAGGTAATCTGGGGTTACCAGAGGTCAAAAAGCAAATATTTATAACAATTCCCAAGATGTTATATGAGGTCACCAGAGGTCAAAAAGCAAAATTTCCAAAGAATTCCCAAGATTAACATCTGGGGTCACCAGAGGTCAAAAAGCAAAATTTCCCAAGTATTCCCAAGATCGTCATCTGGGTTAACCAGAGGTCAAAAAGTAAAATTTGCCAAGAATTTACAAGATCCAAGATCCATTGGAGTTGAATCCCTTTCAAGACACTTCCTTCCTTTTTCCTTTTTTGTTATATTTGGTGGTGTTCAGAGGTCATGTGAGGTCAGCAGAGGTCAAATTGGTAAAACATCATAAAATGATGTAGTCAAGAAAGATAAATTTGAGGGATAAGGCTCAGTGCCACAAAGCATCCCCATTCGGCAAGGAATCACTAAGCCTTTGGGCTTTCTGGTTATTCAAATTGTACATGCATGCTTTTTCTTTTTTTGTGAATATGTAAACTGTTCATTCTGTTAAAAAAACTACTCAGGACTACTCAAGCAGATTTTTCTGTTCCCTACAACTTTACTTAAGTTGTGAAAGTTGCAACAAAAATATATCATCGTTTTGTCTTGTGATTTATTGTATATAAAGAAGTGGTTTTAAGTTTCCATGTAGAGTGGGAGTTACACAAAAGTAACATCATGTCAACTTTTGCTTTCAATTAAGAAATCATTTGTTGTAGGGTCACAAAACCACAGACCACTCTTAGCTCATTAATCACTGCCGTAGAAGAAACTTATTCAAACGAGGAAATGAAAAGATTGTGATTTTACTGCCTTGCATTCATTACGTCAAATCTGGGTGGATCAAATCCAGGTGAATCAAATTTAGGTGTAACTACCTGGATTTTACTGTAGACTCACAATTAAATGTAACTTGTATAAAAAGCCTTCTCAGTGAGTTTTTATTTTGTAATCTTTGGTGAGCATGTTAAGATGTTTCTAATATTTATGCACTTTCTCAGAAGTGAATTATTACTATTATTATCAATGAGCCCCTTTAAGTAGTAGTCTCTGGATTAGGGTCTGGGGCCATAAGTACACTCCTCCCTCTATATTACCCCTGAGCACTAGTAAAAAAGGTAAGATGGACCTTGCCAGTGGTCATCCGCAGTCAACGTGATATAAGATCCTTGATGAGCTTAAGTGGTTTTGTCACCATGAATTTGCTAAATTAAACTTAAGGTAATGGTCAATTTCATTGATGACCACTATGCCATCCTGCTACTGTATCCCTTCTTGATATATGGTTGACTTAATAAGTTGGGAGGAGAGAGGCAGGGAGAAGGCATCTCAAATATTCATAACCTACTAAATCATTGTACCTCACTTTCTTCTTTCGTATTTTGCTAATTGGTTTTTTTTTTTTTTTTTATTTTATTGTGCCAAGAAAAGGTCTTTGTCAGCGTGTAAGGGAAAGGGGACAGAGAAGTTGCATTTACTGCTTCTTTTGTGTTTGTGTTCTTGAAGTACAATTTTGGGGGTAACTTAAAATAATAACTCAGGGTTCCGGTGGTCATTGAAAGAACTGAAAAAGCAACTTCCAGCCCTAGAAAAATCAAGAAATTTCTCAAGGGTAATTTTTCTCTTGACATTCTTCTTCTTCAGGATCCCAATATGATATGTAGTTACACTGGCTTTTGCAAGGCTGAGGATGCCCCAAGAAAATTGGTAAGACTTGTTTGCTGCCCTCAGTATTAATGTTATAAAGTTTATTCTTTACTGAAGGATTTTGGGAATGCCTGAACAGTAGTACACTGTAGACATACTCAAGAAAGAAACAAGGAAGCTAGTGTTGTAGTCAATTTGTTAAAACATAAAGCTTTAAAGTCAGAAGAGTCAACTTTTGTATTATAACAAATAGCAGTAGAGATGCTTATCAATGGTAATCACCAAGTTCCTTTTGCGTTTGCATTTTCTAGTCATTAAAAAGTTTGAAGTATACTATCAAAAAAAAAAAAACTATAAATATTTGTTAACTAGGTGGTCACATGGAAGGGATGGCAAGATTTTTTTTCTTAGTGTATGTGACATGAACCTTTTTGTGAATGTTTAAATGTTTCACTGATGATGTGTATTAAAGTTTCATGTGTGTGTGTGGAGAATTCCCCTATTTTGTAGTCAAATTAAGATTATGCTTTTACTAGCTAGAGTTAAGTTACCAACTCTGTCTTTGTGTTTAACATATCTGTGGGGAAATATTCCTCAGAAAAAAAATCAAGTTAGATGGTGTTAGGGATATAAGATTGTGGTCATCATTTGACATACCTTTTACATGAATGATTGTGTTATTAAGAAATAAAACAACCTCTTTGAGTTCCCTTCAACTGAAGTTGATATACTTTTACCACAGCTATTTGTTCCGAATGACTTATGCTCGGACTGCACCACTGTCGCCAAAGATGTAATTACTCTCTTGAAAGATCCTAATGTACAGGTGAGAGTGCCCTGTTTATACATTACATTTTCAAATATAATACAGGCTTTAGGGCACATAGTTTATGTTGCTAACCAACCACAAATGTAGAAGACCATAAGGGTTTATGGATTGCATCTCCATGCAAAATGGCTTCCAATTGAACAATGTAACTCAAAATTTGTAATTTGGCAATTAGTGCCTGCGGAAAATGTATGATATTTTCTTCAACTGAAAACCCACCTTGCTATGACCCAGGTGAGGATCAACCCAGAGTTGTTAAACAGAGTCCACAGTAGTGTCAAAGTTAGTATAGCAATTTCCGGTGTTGTTTTGGCTAAATGGAATTCTGCATATGGTTTTGTGTACAAAAACTGCTACTCATTTCAGAAATTGTGTAGCAATCACACTCATTTGAAGAGCATTGTGATATGCTTATAGCAGCTAATGCAGACACTATTGTTAAATCTCATTGCTTCAAATGCTGACATATTTTAGCCAAGTTACCATTTGAATAATCCTTTTGTTGCATTAATAGTTTCTCACTGAAGTGCATATACCAGGTTCCTTTGCCATCTAGCATTACATGGTGTCATTAGAAGAATGATGCAAACAGAAAAAAGTTAAATGATTTTCTTGGTGTTAAGGGACAACTTTTCTTTTTTTAAATACGTAATTCTTGTCATTGTTCAGTTTTAGGTTCTGCATGAAAGAGGGAAATTTAAATGATGGCTGAAAACTACAAAAGGACTTCTTCCTTATGGGAAAGATTTGCTTCATTTTCTCATTCTAGTTAAATCTTAGAAGCCCATTTTGGTTTTAAACCAGAAGATCAACATTCCTGAAAGAGTTATGAGAGGCATTTTAAGTTCCTACTAATATCCCTTTTTATGATGAACTTTAAACAAGAGCTTTATCGTATTTCTTGCTATTAGACTGCAATAGTTCATCAGCTTGAGAACATCTGTGATGATCTTGGAAGCCTTGGTCCACAGTGCAGGCAATACGTTGATGAGTATGCACCATTGGTGTTCAACATTGCGCTCCAATATCTGGTAAGCTTCTAATACCAAATTTATTAAAAGAAAGGTTTAGGCTTGGATCAAATTTCGATATGTTTGAGGGTAACTTGATCTAAGCATTCTGGTGAAATTTGCACTGAAATCGGAACTGTGGTTCTCAAGATATTGGCAGACGAAGTTGTCACATTTTCAACCCCAAGTGAACTTGAAGCAAGTACATGTGACATCACATTTATGAGCTCTGTTTCGCTTTTCTTTTAATGAACTTTACAACTAACTTTCTCCTTTACCTTATGTTGTGCAATTGTGAATGCTTGAGAGGCATGGGAATTGTACAGAATTCAAATTCCCAATGGGAAGCTCATATCCCTGTTAATTACAAGGTCAAAAGAACAAATTAAAAAACAAGGGGAAAAATAGCATTGCTCATCAATGTGAGGAAATGATATAACTCCAGCTTTTTTCAAGCTCATTTCAGGTCACAAATGTAGTAATATTATTTGCTGATATCATGAAATTACATGTTGCAATTGAATGGAAATTTCCCCAAATGCTTAGGTATAGTTCCTCTTTCACACATTAAAAATAATATTTTGCTGAAACCCTTCACATATAAGATACTCCATGGTTAGGCCTAATTTTTTGATATAAAATTAGACAAAGTATGTGTATTAGTTTGTTGAGGCTAACATGACAAAAAATTAGAAGCTGATACAAGTTCAAAGTTTATTCCCGTTAGTTTGAAAATTTTGAAAATTGGTCAGTGAAGGTTTAAAATGCCACAAATACAGTGTTGCAAATTGGAATTGCTTAAACCTGAAGGTTTAACATCTCTTTTATTGATAAATTTGTTAATAGAAGAATTTCTTTCATGGCTTGTACTTCAGCCTACAGGGTTGTTGTCGTTGACTCGGAAAATGTGGCCTTAGCCTTTCACTTTGCCTTAGCCAATGCTACTCAAGTATTTGTATCTTTTTTTCATTCTAGACTCCATCCACAGTTTGTAGTATCCTAGGTCTGTGTGCAGAAGAACCTGAGGCCTTGGTAAGAAGGACATTTTACCTGGAAAATTGTGAAACATAAATTGTGAACCCCTTTCATGTTGCTTTAATTGAAAGGCTGGAGGTTTTGTCTGTTTTGGGTGCACATGGTGAGGGGATGAATGGAAGGGTAGGGAGTATAGCTTCCATGTGTGAGGGAGAAGTTAAATCTCCCCCCCCCATCTTTACCACTGGGGAGGGTATTGGAGAGGTATTGCCCACTCTATATGGAAAAATAGCAAGTATGCATGTAGTAGTACTTTTTGGTTCACTTACACAGGGGTCGAAATTCCCACTGTTCCGCTGTTCCGAGAACAGTGCTTTTAGTGCCGGAACAGTAACTTTTCAAAAGCCACTGTTCCGTGGAACAGTGTTTTTCCACAACTTGAACAAGCAAAGTGCATATAAATATACGCACATGCTAATCTCTGATAAAGTAATGACGCCGTGAGTATAAAAATCCCGGTAAATTTTGGCTTAAGTGTGAAATGCAATCTCGTTCCACCGTTATCAATTAAAGTCAGTTACTTGCACGTGTTATTCTCTATGCTGCATGGTACAGTGCTGTGTAAATGCACATACTGAAGTTTTACTACCAAACACATAAAAACTTTTAGTACAGTATGTCATTTATTGCCCTACAAGCGAAGGTCATCTTGCATCACCCCTTGTCTTGCGTGGTATGTTCCAAATGGCCTCTTAACTATTCATTGATATTCCCTGCACTTTATTGTGTTTTTAGGGGTTTTTTTTATTAATATTCCCTCCAAGCTAGCAACTAAACACCGAAACTTGAAATGACTAAAAGCAATTCTGACTGCTGATATCTCGCAACCAAAGTCAATGGGTCGTAAGTGTTTGCTTTTCTTCGTAAGATCTTCCGGGCCATTGACTTACTGTGTGGAATGATACTTGAATCAAGGTTATGGCGAAGAATACGACTAGAACGATTTCACGTAAATTTGCTTCGAGAAAATAACAACAGTATGTGCACTCATATGTTGGAGAACACACTCATTGCTTTGCTATAGCAATAAACCGCAATGCAAAGGATGAATCAAGCAAAAATATTCCTTTACCGTGGAACTTTTATGCTCTTATTCAAATCCCACTTGCCTTGCTTGCTGTGCCTTCTGCATCAATTTTGAGTGTATTTCATCCTACAGTAGGTTGTGGGACACTGCAATGTTAGGTCTCAAGACAATGCAAAATTACTGGCGATAACTTTGTGCTTAAAAAATAAGAACCAAAAGAAAATCAGGATATCCCACAGGCTAATCCCCGCTGCAGGCAAAAATTCACCCTCCCCACGTTACGTTCAAATCGTGCAGTCATACCACTCGAATGCAGTAGACAGCAATGCAATTTGCACCTTTGCAGTTGCACGCGTGCACGAACTGTACGTATGCCGAGATACTGTACTCCGGAACAGTAAAATCTGATCCGGAACAGTAATTTTGGAAAAAGCGCTGTTCCGTGGAACAGCAGCAAAAAAATTAAATTTCGACCCCTGCTTACAGCTATTTATTTCTAAGTTTTAATTAATGTAGAATTGTTTTGATTCACATGTGTAAAATAATAGGAAAATGTTACATGAAAGTGACTTTGTAATGTTTGACATGAACTTTAAATGTTTTTACTTGCTCATCATCTTACCAGCCTGAGCCGGGAGACATCTGCACAGACTGTAAGAATTTCGTGAAAGACTTTGATGCCGTCCTTAATAACTACACTGTACAGGTAAGATTCCTGACTAAACAGAAAAAATGTAACATACAAATTTTAAACACGAAGACACAAGTAGAAATAGGTCATATCATAGTTCTGAAGAAAATGAAGTATTCGAAAATATTTTAAAATCAGTAATAAATGTTGAAGTATGAAGAGGCCAGTATAGCATGATTTTTTGTGGGAGTATGAGAAAAACCAGTTTGTTTCCGGTACAATTGCAATGTTTTTTCCAACCAATATGTAACTTTTAGACTCCATATCGCTATGAGTAAGAAATCATACTCATGATTTCAATTGTAGGCAAATGTGTCAAAGTGTGAGTATTGTTTTTTACTCATTTTTAGTCTGTGTGTAGTATCTGGGACTGCAAAGGATCTATACAAGATTTGCCATTATGTCAGGTGACATCAGGACATCAGGTGACAGTGCTGTTATTAAAAAGTGAATTCAAAGATAATGGCAAATGTCAGTATGAATAGTGATGGGATAAATTGAAAAGTTGTGGAGCCAACCAGGGTTTACATTTTATGCAGAATTAACATTTTTCATAACCTCAGATTATGTATTTACAACCTGATTTAGAAGATGTGGTTGTGTCCTTAAAAAGTAGTGTCTTGAATTGTGACCAACAGTCATCTCTCCCTGTAGAAGTTACAACTTTTCCTTTTCTGAAAAAACACAAACTCTGGAACCAATCAGCCATCTGATGCCTTGTACGTTGATGTTAAGTTACTCCCAGTCATCAGTTATGTGATTGCTAAGATAATTATAAACGTGAGAAATGTAGGGACAATATGGAGTATTTCGTAACTGTAAGGCCATCGTGTATCACTTAAAATTCATTGTGCTACTGTGCATGCTTGTTCATATACAGAGTGTGGAACTATTTGATACACTAAAATGAACATGCTGATTCTTAAAAATACTTGTTACCTTTTCTTGTTAGTTAAATATAGCTGTCACTGACATTGTCTGATTAGTTAGTATCTCTTCCCTTTAGAGAGTGATACTAACGGATAACAATTGGTTCACGTGTCAAACATTGCCAGATAGAATAAAGGAGTTGTCATACAAAATTGTCACACAGTTGAGTATGAACTGTCTTTATCTGGGAAAATTAGACCACACTGTAAGATTGTTCATATTTTGAAAGCAAAAGGTCAGTATTGTCTTCTAAATCTGTAAATGTTGCTATGATTAGTTGGAACTAAATTAATTTAGTTTTGAAATTGTTTATCTTGTGAATGCCTAACTCAACAATCTTTTAACTTTTGGTTTTATCTCTTTGTGTATTAATCACTGTATTAAAGGTACTCTTGATTAAATAAAATGTGTTTTTAAGTGGCTGAGTGGCTTGGGTTTCCATGGTAATAACTATCATTGAGTTGTCACGATTGATCACTCAGCATAAAAGCATCAAGTGATTAATTTAGTGCAAAGTTATGTAAAGATTTCGAAACAGAAGGGTGGAAATGTCTGTTTGCAACTTTTTCGGAGGCAGTATTGTTTTTCATATTCAAACTGGTTTGTAATTGTGTCATGAGTGTGTGCTTCCTAAATACTTTTTATTTGAAGACCTCAGTTCTTCAAGTCAATTCACCTCCATTTTTGGGACATTTTTGTCTTAACCTTAAAGAGCAAATTATTGCAGTAGTGAAATTTACATAAAATGACTCGCACAGCTGCTGTTTTGATATAAGGGGTAACCTCAAATCTCTACTACAGTCAAACAATTGGCTATAAGTTGTATATCTGGTAGAAAACTACTGTGAAGAGCACCCTCTATTTCTTGGCATGTGTTTGTGCCTGGGATACCTCCACCCCTACCCCATCCCACCCCTTTGTCAATAGGCAAATTTGTGAAGAGAATACTGTATTTGGAGTATATATTGATCAGCGCCTTAGAGTTGTACCCTTCTACATTTTGTAAGCAGTCTATCATGCATATGTATGATTGGATTGGGCCTTACCACCAAATCCTTATGTTGTGTTTTGTAAGGTGTCACATTTATGTCACAAGACATGTTATCATGCATGATATCATGTCACATGGTTAGGTTAGGTTTAAAGACATTAAGGAAAGGTTAGAGTTAGAAGTCTTGAGACTTACTATAATACATGATATCATGTTACGGATTGGGTGGGCCGTACATACATATGTTTGTATATCCCATACATTTATTACATATTTTTTACTGTGTGGTACTAATTTGTCTTTGCTTTCAGTTGATCAGCATGACAGGGCAGGGTTCCCACACAATAGGGGAAGTGAAAAAAGTCTGTAAAATGTCTGGGATGTTTCTAAGGTCTTAAAAGTCCATAATTTTAAGTGTTTGGTCAGGAAAATTGTCATATTCTATGGAAATAATGAAAACTTATAGTCGCCACTAGTGGTCAAATATTGATTGTACCTTGAGCATTTACAGAACAATACAGATGTAGTCCCATCAGACCCATGAGTTATGTCTATTTTTTTTTTTTTTACTAACAGGAAAAACTTCTGAAAGACCTCCTAGTCCTGTGTAAGTTCATCCCTACCTACCAGTCTGAATGTGAGCAGTACCTACCACAGTATGGTGGTCTGGTGTTTGAAGTCATCGCAGGCCTTCTTGTAAGTCTCTTCTTTCACTGTAGATGTCCCTGAAAGGTCACCAAACTAAATGTGACCAACCAAGCCTAACTGTCAAAACTTCACTTCATATGTCTGTCATGCTTTGTTCTAGACTGACTGAAAAGAAAAGGTACAACTTGAAATTAGGCAAAAGGTCGAGACAAGAACAGATCTTATACACAATTGAGAAAGGTATAGGTACTATGCATGATCTTGGCCAAGTCTTTTGTTTGTGTTTGTTGTTCGTTTGTTGTTGCTTAACTTGATGATGTTGATTTCTCTTTTGAGTCTTAAATGCAGTGACAAGTGAGTCAGACTTTCTTTGTTATTATTGGATGTCTGTTTGTGGTTGATACGTGTGTTGATTCTGCTTACATCTTTCTTTGTATTTCTAGTCTGAAAGGTTTTTACTTTAACAAGTCTGAGCAAAAAAAGTACATCTGTCATTAATTGAGGTCAACTTTGAAATTGGCCTTGGAATGCATCCTTTAAGCTTAATGTTATAAGAAATGAAAATTCTATTAAAGATGAGGAGAAGCATATAGGTTAGGCCACATAAATGATTGTATCCTTCTATGACATGTCTGTTTGTCAAGAAAACAAGACAATCCCTGATGACCTTCCACGAGATATTTTGGTAATTTTATGATTTTCTGGATGTTTTTGCAACCCAACAAATATTTTCAGTTGTTACTCACTTTTTGGTTGCAACCAGCAATGTAGATCATCAGTTTAGGAGCTAATTTTGAGAGATGTTGAGTATTAAATTTGTAAATCAAAACAAGTTTCTTACAGATAACAGTTTGTTTATTTACATATAAAGAAGGTTACTGCATACTACACCGTAAAAGTGCTTGAATGAATAACTCTTCCTTTTTATTTTTTCTTCCAAAAGATGAGAGGTTGTATTTGTTTACCATTGTCAATTTTTTTTTGTGTACCATAGAATCCCAAGACTATTTGTAAGGATATTAAATTGTGTCAGGGAGAAACCACTCCTGTCGCTGAAAATGTCCAGCTTAGCAATGTAAGTTTTCGGTCTTTTATTTAACAATTGTCCAATGTTTTTTGTTTACTTGATCATAGGAAATTTGCAGAAAACTACACTGGAGAGACCTTTTGCATACATAGTATATTGAGGGTACATGATACTAACCCTAAGAAGCAGGACGTAAAATGCATTCCATTTTCTGATTTCAAAAGAGCTGAGTAGTGTTTAGTGGTATCCACAAGGTTACCCTGTGCGTAGATGACAAGGATATAGGAACCCTAATAACCAGGTTTGCTTCAATAATAGTGGAGATTGTAAAATGGTGCTTCTCATAACAAAATCTGACTTTAAAAAACAAAAATCAGTTTCATTATGTTTCTTCCTGATCTAACTTTCAGTACTTCCTGGTTTCAATAATCAAAATTGTGTGATAAAAAGATTTGGTGTGTGATACCAAACTGACAAAGAAAAACCTCATAAAAACTTCTGAAACATTTCTGGCAATCACTGTATCTTCCTTGTCTCAGTGATTACAAGTTTGGCGATGAAAGGCTCTCAGAAAGGGGACATTAAGTTAGGGGTGTCACTATTCGACAAATTCTCACTTCTGAAAAGAGGTATATATTTATTGCATAACATTTGTGAAGGTTTGTAGAGGCTAGCTAAATGTATTTGAAAAGAAACAAAAGTACATGTGAGGGACCAAAATTCAGGGTTGCTAGGGCCAGGAAAATGGAATTTTAATTTCATTAAAGTGCAGAAATCCTGAAGACTTTATGTTTTATTGATCTGTCTTGTAGTGTATTTGGGTAACTTCATGTACTGTGATGTCCCCACAGTGGGAATGTTGCAAAGAGATTTTTGACTTGTACTTACAAGGTTGTTTGTGTATGAATTTACAGAACAAGTGATTGCATAGCAGGAGACTTACAAAGTATGTGTCTGGCTGGTCAGCTTTGCTGTTTCTGAAAGTCTCAGTACACATGCATTTGTAAGGCTTTTTTTTTGCATTGAGGTGTTATGATAGCCATAAGCAATTTTACTTGTTTCAGTGCAAATGAAAAGAGCACATTTAAAACTATCGTTTGATACCAAAATGATAGGTATATTACTTTCTTATGTATTTTAAAAGGTTGTGTTAGATGGTATAACTTAGTGAGTCTCCAGTACTATATGAAATTGAGCATAGCTTTTGCAGACGTACCAACTTAATACTTGATCTGGCATGGGGCATGACATTAAGAACGATTGAGAAAGATTAAATTACATGTAGTAGATAAAATTAGAAAGGCTGCAGTGAAGATGCCAGTTTTGTAAGAAATAGTTATTGTCCGTGTTATTCTTCAAAAGTTTCACTTACTATTTTCATTGATGCAAATCAGTACAGTACAGTAAGAGTCTGTTTTATGTGACTTTCTGAAACTACAGCTGTAAATGCAGTTTCACTTGGGTGTCACTTGACCACATGATTTGAGCCCTGCTGTGTTAACCCTGTTTGGTGAGATAGCAATAGGGCAGCATTAAGGTGCTGGTTCCAGTCCCCAAGGTTCACTTTCCACAGCTGTTTGCAGTTAAACAATTAATACTAGTCACTAATTAATACTGTGGACAACTTGCAAGTAATTTGTCTGTTGAGTCTGGCTGTCATCAGGATGTTATTTTCCAGATGTTTAAGAAGTCAAATGCTGAGATGTACACTTGATTGAAGAGCAGCCAAGGAAAGCTAGAGAAACAATTGGAAAATGTAGAGAGATTGGTAATAAGAATGAAAGTTAGGTTTGATGATTGCAAAGTGTTAGTACTTCCAGTATAGGCTAAACTTTGCTCTATTTGATATAGCTGTATTATACACTTTCTTGCAGCCTGAGGCAGGTGATCCATGCTCTGAATGTGAAGCTATCTTCAAAGATATCCAGACATTACTTAGTGACCCTGCTGTCCAGGTAAATATTATGTATAACACATTAGTTGACCCTGCTGTCTAGTAAATTACCACTTCTAGCTACCTTGCTCTGTGGTTAAAATTGACCCTGCATCTGGTAAATAAATAACTTACTTCAGGTAAGTACCTTGCAATGTGAAGCTATCTTCAAAGATATCCAAACATTACTTAGTGACCCTGCTGTCCAGGTAAATATCATGTATAACACATTAGTTGACCCTGCTGTCTAGTAAATTACCACTTCTAGCTACCTTGCTCTGTGGTTAAAATTGACCCTGCATCTGGTAAATAAATAACTTACTTCAGGTAAGTACCTTGCAGTGTGAAGCTATCTTCAAAGATATCCAAACATTACTTAGTGACCCTGCTGTCCAGGTAAATATCATGTATAACACATTAGTTGACCCTGCTGTCTAGTAAATTACCACTTCTAGCTACCTTGCTCTGTGGTTAAAATTGACCCTGCATCTGGTAAATAAATAACTTACTTCAGGTAAGTACCTTGCAATGTGGTAGTGTCAAGCATTCTGTCATATTACTGGCTCTGCTGTTTTGTTTGTAGGTAGTATTCAGCACAAGTTGTTGTAAAATGCGCAAGAATGTTTTTCCTTTTTGTGCTTTTTGTTTTTAGTTGAAAACCACAAAATGTGCCAGCAAAGTGAGTGAAATTAGTTTCATTTATCAACCATTCTTGCAAACTATTTCACTGAATTTTGCTGCTCTGTGCTGGAAATTGTCCAGGAAATTCACCGTGATAGCCTTCCATTGTTGCCACAGAGAGTAACATCTAACAACTGATGAATCTTAACAGTGTTGTTGATTTGCATAAATTCTGCTTTGAAGGACAGTTACTGCACAGCAATTAGCTACCACAAGTGTGGGGCAGCTTACAAAATATACAGGGCCAATGTATGACTTGCCCTGGCAGCAACCAAAATCTTCCCTAGAACAAATGTTACAAAAATTAACCTTCCTTGTCTCTTAAATAATTGTAAACCAAAAGAATAAAAATAGTCCATCCAGACCTCAAATAGCCCCTGAAAAAGTTTTCTGGGGTCATTTTTCCTCCAAATATTTGAAAAAGTTCAGCCTTGACCAAAGAAATTTGCATCGTGGTGTGGAGAAAGTCCCTTTAAAATTAAAATGTCTACAGCTGGTCCATAGTCCACACAAACAGTTTAAGTCAAATTATGTAGTAATATTTCCAGATGTGTGACCATCTCATTGTTTCTCCAATTTACTGTTTCAGAAAATGATCATTTCAAATGTGGAGACACTCTGCAGTGATTTAGGAGGCCTGGCTCCAATCTGCAAGCAGTATGTTGACCAGTATGGACCATTGGTCATCAATTTCCTCATTCAATACATTGTAAGTGGTTTGTATTTTTTAAGGGGTAGTTTTGAGTGTCTTGCTTTTGCTTTGAAGAAAATGAATAGCTTTTCCAAGTCTCTGACCAACTGCATGGTCAAGTGGTTGGAGCATCCGACTTGCAGCCGGAAGGTCTGGGGTTCAACTCCTGGCTGGGTCATACCAAAGATTTTAAAAATGGAACCTACTGCCATTGTGCTTGATGCTCAGCATAAGCAATGGAGTAGGGAAAACAAGCCAGTGAGCCACAACTGGAAAAAAGGCTGTTGGCCGGCCCCACTTAAACCAATTGGTTAGAAACTGAGCTGTAAAACCTCATCTAACTCTAACACTCCAAGTCTCTGTGAATGGTTGAGCAATTCTCTTCCTATTTTGGTTTATTTATGCCAGGCCCATTTATAGTGTAATGAATGGAACTTTCTTTCAAACTAAAGAAAAAGGGAAGTAATAAAGAAATTCATCAGAAGGAATATAAGGTATCATTAAGGCATTAAGTTTGGAGATAAAATCTATGCATGCAATGGGACTGTCAAGGTAAAAGTAAAAGATGCTTCAAGCCAAAATTGATTTTTTGTTTTTTTTGTTTTTTTGTTTTTTTGTTTATTCATTGTAAAGAGGAAATAAGACCTATGCATTTTGAGGGAGTTGTCATTAACTTCTTATGTGTTTCTTGGGGAGTATTAGCAGTTGAAGTTACTCCATTATCCAACAGAGGTGAATTGGAAGCATGTAAGGATGATTTTCAAAGCTTCATATTGGTTATTAAAAGATACTTACCTCTTCTCTGAAGCTTCCATTCCGTTTTGTCCTTAAAAATCTGGCGCTTTGGTAATATGAGTGTGTGACAGACATTGCATTGTTACATACTTACCTTCTAGGTACAAAAAAAACTCATCTGATTCATATTCAAAGGAGTAGATTGAAAGACAAGGAAAGAGAAAACATTGCTCATATGAAACTATGGTATCGTACTAGGTTGCTTCAAGTTCACTTTGGATATGATCTCCGAAAATTTCAACTGCTAATATTTGAAGAACAATACATAGAAACTGAATGCACATTTTCCTAGACTACTTTAAGTTTCTCTTTTATATAACAAAACTTGGGCTTGTACCATTCTTTGAATAATTGAAAAAACCGGGTTTTTTTTTTTCAAAATACTGTTTTTCATGACAGATGTCAGATCAGATGACCCATACTTTCAAAACCTACTCAGTAATTCATTTTCATCATTTGTTTCAGATGCCTCAACAGTTTTGTTCCCTTGCTGGACTTTGTACCAGTGATTTACCGGAGTGGTTCCTTAAGCTGGTGAGTTGTACGTAGGTGATATATGGACTTAACAGTGATATTTTATGTAGCTGCCAGCAATTTTATTTCCAGGAACCATGCAGTGGTGTTTATTTAGTTACCCATGTTGTTCCATAAAAATAGCCAAAGGTTTTATGATTTGGAACCTATGGTTTTACTATTTGGTATCACTGTGTATCACTGTGAGTACCATGGTCCACTGTCATCCAACCCCTTGACGACACCTCTTGTATGCTAGTTGTGGAAAACATAATTGGAATAATCAGCATTAGACAGGGAATAGTGGTTAGGACATCCTCTGCTCAAGCTTTGCATGGTCAAATTTCAGTCATAATTGGTGTGACTTCAGGAGTTGACAAAATGTATCCGAATTTTCCTAAACTGACAGCGAGAGTCAGGCTACCAGTTGTTATTGTCTTTGATAAAGGTAGTTTTGAAAAACTTTTCTGTGAAAGTGTTAAAATTTATCTCATTTACCCTCCAGCTTTTGACAAATTTTAATCTCTCTTGTTTTGTAGAAAATGCCACAGGTTGATGGTGACCTTTGCACTGATTGCAAGGCTCTGGTTAATGATGCCGATGGATTGCTGAAAAACGCAACTGTGCAAGTAAGTCCTTTAAGTAAAGGCCAAAGACTTAATGGAAATTGTATTTAAATAATGATGAGTGATTATATGTGGCATTTTTCTGACTTTGATGTAAGTTGTTCCCCTTTCTAAGTCATTTACAAATGATTTACAGAAATCACCCCACCCCCCTTCTCCAACAAAAAATAATAAATTAAATAACATAATGTCATGGTGAACACTTGTTTTGAATAACTGCTTTTGTTTTCAACAGATCAGATGTTGCTGTTTGCCTTAGTTATACCCTTGAGATGTATAAGAATAATTTTTGAACATTCATTGTTAGCTCCTTAGTGTAAGGAACGATACCTAGATGAGCTTTCATGTGGGAAATTTCTAAAATGAATCAAACTTTAATAATGCTAATCCCCTTGTGATGATGTCAAAGGCTCTTAGAGGTGTACAGAAGATGATACCAATAGCCCCTGAACATGGAGGCTTGATCAAGATTGATTGTTATAAGAGGTTTTTCCACTTCAGGTCTTATTCAACACAAAGTTAGAACTGGGTTGAGGAACAGCATTTTCCCTTCCCTTCCAACTATTGGGCAAAAGCTTAAGCACTGGAGTATACTCTTCATAACATATGAAACTGGGAAGTGAAAAGAGGCTTCCCGATATTTTCTTACATCTATGATGTGAAGTTTCAGCAAATTACATTCCTTTCATGAGATAAATGAAAATTTGAATGTTTTTATTTTGTCTTAGCTCTTTAAGAATTATTTTCAAGTTTTCCTCATAATCAATGACTTAAAAAAGTCACAAAATTGATTGAATGCCCAAGTTTGGATTACTCTGGACTGGAAATTAAGATTCCAAATAGTTGTTTCCCTGAAAACTAATAAAACCAAGAAGCTTTAAAAGAAAAGCTATCACATCATTCTTTAAAGTACAGTAAAACCCCGTTTATCTGAACTGGTGGTCAGATTTAACAACAATATTCGATACATAAATCTCCACTTAAATATTCCATAGGCAGATCAATTGTATCAGTCCATAGTAAAAGTGGAGAAAAACCAGAACTCAGATAAAGAGCTGCCACTAGGCGCTGTATCAAAGTCCTGATACAATTATGGTAGTATCCACCAAGTTTTCATTGCTTTACAAGGCAAAATTCAACGTAAATTTTTGCAGAAATGCACTAATTTTTCTCGGGACTTTAAAAGTCATGAAAAGATGTAATGATGGCTAAAACAGCCAGTATGTGGACATCGAAAACAATCTGTTATCTCTTTGTCGAATTTTGAAGAAATATCATCCGTATTTGCTTTGAAATTTCTGTTAGGAGCCATGAGTCGGTACAGGATTAATATCCTCTTACACAAAAATATGTTAGGCTAGCGTAAGTCCCTAGTTTCACTAAATCTGAAAAGTTAGGGTGGTAGTGAGGTTCATACCTAAAAATAACTAAAGTAGACCTTACAAAACATTGTGAATTGCTGTTTGAGAGTCTCCTACACATGTGTCTCTAACATTTTTGGAAATTAATGCAGAATTCTTACTCTAGACACCTCTCCAGATCATTACAGCTTTTCTTCAGCCCACACATTCATTAGTGTGTAGAAAGCATTGGTCATGCAGACAAGCGAAGGCTCGAATTTTAGGAATAACGTCTCTCTGGTTTAGAAGTCTTAAAATTTATTTGTCATATCATCGGTGACAAAAAATTGTAACAAAATATTTGGGAGGATTTTGTCTGCAATTTTTAGCCTTTGTGGAACTATTTTTGAAATGTGTTGAAACACTGTTCTATGGACCCAGTGTATCGTACTTGAGCCAAAAACTTGGAACCTCATTTATCCGAATTTTTTTGTTATCCGAACTACCTTTGATCCTGACGTGTTCGGATAAACGAGATTTTACTGTATTACAATAATCTGACACAATCCGTATGTGGATTGGTCACTCTTTCCTTTAATATGGACACATAAATCACAAAGACCCCATCCAAAGTTATTACAGTTGCCCTTGTAATGTTTGCTTCTTATTCCTGCTATCAGTGATTTTAATGAAATAAACTTCTCTTTGCCTTCTGTTGGGATAAATGAATACAGGTGATATTGGCGTTAGCAGAGGATGATGTAAGTCTTTGTTAAATAAACATCTCAAAAAAAAAAAATAAAAAACCCACTGCAGATCTTCCTTTTCTTTTCGTTGAGAATTGCATCATCCCAAGGAGTTCAGTACTATTAGCACTTACTATTTTCGTATTCTTGAAAGTGTTACCCGATGCAAAATTGGTAAAAATGCCCTTGAAAATGTAAATTGTAAACAGTCATCTCTTACAAGAAAGATAACCATGTATCAACTTGTAAATGTGATTATGATGCGATCACATGAGTGTTTGTGTGTTTGAAATCAAGGGATGTGTTTACATTGTAAAGGATATCCTCCTTGCACAGTTTCATGCATGAAAAAGCACATTTTTATGGACAAAAATTTTGACGTGCTTTGGACTGCTAAAGTGATTTTTCATTTTTACACCCATGGCCATACACAGTAATTTTTTGTGGGGGGAGGGGGGGAGGAGGAAGCAAGGCAGATTGACACCACTGGTTGGTATTTGGTGAAGAAAGAAAAATAATTTTCTAAAAATGCTTCCCATATTGCCAAAATGGCTCTTTCTGTGCCTTAAAAGTGCCATCACAACAATCTTTATTTTAAAATCTCAGAGTTTACTCAGATCAATGTGATAAAATTACTTTCCTTTCTTTTCAGGGCAGGGGGCAACTACTGCTGCCCCCGCCTGCTGTGTACTGCCATGCAATGACACCAGTATGACTTAAATGGCTAGTCTAATGAGATATTTTCATTTGAAAAGTTGTTATTGTTTTAATACTGCATTGCACCAGGGAAGGTTTTCATCACGTTTTGCTAAAGTAGGCTGTTGTGATAGCTTAATGTACATTGCACACTATGTTTTATCATTTTAGAAGTCAGCGACCTGTGGCCTTAAGATTGAGATTGGTTGAAGTCGTGACTTGTAACATGACATCATAACTGCTTTGTTTCGACTCTACCATAGACTGTCATGTATAAACCAGTTAGTGTGTGTCATTTAACCAGACAGTCCACACTACAGACCTCCCAATCTTGAATTGCCCACTTTGCAGAATCTTATTGGTCAGCTGAAGGAAAAACTGCTAATAGGATAAAGAATCAGAGTTTAAAATCTAGTTTCTTTCCAGTATTTCAGTATAACTTGAAAAAGGAACCAAATTCAGACTAGTAGACAAAAAGACTTGATTTTTTTGCATGTTTTTGACAGTATTGAAATTTTTTTAGTAGTCTTCTTCAGGGAAAGTGAAATTTCTAAATTACTCCCAGCAAGGAGCAGTGACTCTGAAGTAGACTTGCTTGCGCAAGCCTATTGTTCATTGGAAGTTTAAATTATTTGTACAGATTAAGATCTATTCTGCTGTGTAAACCATATTTCACATTTGTGTTTGTAATGTCAAAGGATCTCATAGAATTAGCAAATCACATGTAAACCCTCAAAGGAGAAATGACCTTCTTCTCTCTTGTATTGAATTAATTGGTTTGTTTTGAAACGGAAAGAACACGGTTGGACAAACAATGTGTTCACAGCAATATGATTTTTTGTTTACAAAATTGTAGTGAAGCTAACAAGTGATGCATGGAGAAATTTTAGTAGCTGTCACACTTTCGTTGCTTGGCTATGCACCTGCCGAAACATTGCTTATACGGTTGGATGACTTGAAGGAAGTGTTCATTTAGACTGTCACAATTATTTACTCGGAATAATAGAAAAAAAGTTGATTATAAAGAAGGAAAGGTCATGTGAACTTAGATAGAGAAAAAAAAGTTTTCTGATTCTCGGATATAATAAGTGACTGCAAAGTGTGTCTATGCAGTGTAAGCAGGTAGAAGGGTTGGGCTTTGATCTCTGGTCAGGTCATTGTAAGGTCATTGTAAGATAGTTTTCCATCAAACTGCACCGTATGAGCATTGTCATATTGGTTGCAAAAGTTATGCCATTTTGCCTCCATTTTGCCTTCAACTAATGCTTTATTTTTGGTGTCCCTATTTTATGTAGAAAATGTTCCTGAATGATCTTGCTGTTGTATGCAAGTACTTTGGAGGTCTCAGCAGTGAATGTAAGCAGTTAATTCTTGAATATGGTCCTCTGGTCTTTGACTATCTTGCTTCTATCATTGTGAGTATGAAATAATGACATTTTTAGGATTCACAAGAATTTTATTGTTTACTGTCTTTTGTATTTTGGCATAAAGTTTTAAATTACTACCATTCTGTCACTCTTTATGTCTTGGTAAGCAAATTTCAACCATGTTGGATTGAAAATATGTACCTTAGAAGGCATTTTATTTGTTCTATTTGATGGTGATGTTTCTAGGTTTGGAAGCTTTTGAAAATTTGCAAAACAAAAGAGGACTGTTGTTTTTTGTTTTGCCTCTTGTGTTTAAAACTGTGTGATACTTTTGTTCATTATTACATTGAAGGGTACTTGTGGGAAAAGCTAGGGGTGTGCATTCTTATTACTGATGACACAGAAAGTAATTTTTTCAAGTGAAACATGACTAACCTCGACAGACCAAATGAAATCAAGCAGAGCAAGATACAGGAGCCATCAAATTAGCTCTTGTAGACATTTGATGTACGATATAGGTTAGGACGTGAAGGTGATAACATTAAAAGCACATCTGCTTACACAGAATATTTCACTTTTTTTTTTAAGTTTGTCCCAAAATTTTATAGGACATGTGACATCTTGTACTTGGGAAAAACATGTCTCAGAAACAGATGTATTTAATTGAAATTAGAGAAGTCAGAATATGCAGTTGTGAAGTTACAGGTTAATATGCCATTGAACTATACTAAAACAGACCAGGGGCTGAATTCACCAAGAACTGCTAGAAAAGTCTTTGTGCACTTCAAAATATTTATTGCATAAGAACTGAGTGGTATTCACAAAGCCAACTTTAAGGTGCTTGTGAAGCAAGTTCTGCGAAAAGTGTTCACAAGCCAGTCATCAATAGCCTTTCTTGCTTTTCCTGCATCTTGTTTTATCAAATTTTCAGCCAATCACAGTGGCTGATATCGTTTGAATGGTGTCCCTGGTCTTGTGTACTTACATGCATGGGCCTACACAGCACAAGTCTATGGCACAGAGTGCCCAGTATGTAATGCTATGGCTTCTTGTGCTAACAACTTTGAGGTTTGCTTGTAGGTATGCAAAATATTTACACTTTCACTTTTGCGAATATTGCTGAAGCCACATCCTCTGCATAAGTTCAACTTTTATGCTCACACAGTTGTTGTGAATCTAGCCCCAGAGCTTACTCACAAAAGTGTTATGCTGTACAGAAACTCCCTTATACAGAAACTTTTTCCAAACAATTTAATGTGTTATCAACTTCTGAGGTGCTGGAAACTCTACTTTCTGTTTCACTGCAGGGAAAAATTACCTTTTTGTGTAAATAAAATATTGTACTCATTTGGCAAAAAAGATTAAGTGCTTTGAAAAAAATCAACTAGTTTACAAGCTATTTCAAAACTGTTGCAAATGGCGGAGAATTCTGAGTTAGTTTCAGTGTCATAAGGGAAAAATCTGCTAAACTAATTGAAGTTATCAAAAGAACAAAATGATGTTAAATTATGACATTTATGTTTCCTCGTAAGTAGTGTTCTCTTATTTTTACTTATTAACAGGACCCAACCACAATATGCGATGAAATTGGACTCTGCCCTTCGTTAATTAACCTGGTAAGTTTTCAGCGAGGTTATCCAAGCCAGGGGACTGGGAGGCTGTATCCCACCCCAGCCCAAACCTTATCCTGAGACAGGTTTTGGATAAACTCTGGCAATTTTGAGAGGTGGTACAGGTTTTTCTAGAACAAGTATGGAAGTCTACAACCCCCTTCCAGATATCCCATTCACCCATAGTCATCAGTGTAAGTAGAAAATAAAGTTACATGTTTATAGGTCTTGTCACTTGTGCTCTCTTTTGATGGGTTTCTTGTGTAAACAGATCACTTATTTTTAATATCATGTAAGAATAAACAAGTAAATGGTGGCAAGCTTAAATCAATTTGAAACTTGGAAGAGATTTGAATAAATCATAATATCTAAATGGCATTCTATGATGTTAAAATTTTAAAATCTCTCCTCCTTTAATTGGTCTAGATTTTAAGGGCTTAGTAGCATAGGAGTGGAAAGGAATTACATTGGGAGAAAGTTTGAATAGATATCTCTGGAAACTGTTACAGTGTGACTGATTTTGAATATTACTTTTTGTCATATTATTTGCAGAATGCTGATCAGTGTACAGATTGCACAAACTTCTTCCAAGATGTGTCAACTATCCTCAGCACTCCTTCAGTACAGGTAGTTACTCTTTATTACTTTATTAAGTGTCTTTCTCACTGGTAATGAAAACTTGTTTACTAGCTGTTCTCCAAACAAATAACCACATGGGACCCATCCCAACCCTTGAACCGTATTTGTGCAAGGAACTCTTACATTTGAATGCAAAAAAGCAAATTGCTTACATTTTATAATCCGTACATCCTGTCCCACCTAAAAATTTTCAAACTCTCCTGAAAGTGTTCCTGCTTACTTCATCTTCCCCTATTAAAAGTCAAAGTCTGGGCTTTCCCTAAGTGGCAATTAAATCACCTGTTAGATCAGATGTAAAGCTAGCACATTACAACTCAAGCTGACTTTGATGTCCTTAAAAATCTTGTCATGTGGCTGCCCCAACAAATAAGAGAGATGGTTTTAAGGCTGATTTTAAGTTCTGTTGGCTTAAAAGAAGGGTTTAGCTTGAATCAGATCTTGATATGTGTGAGGAGTACTCAGTCTCATAAAATCATGTCACTAGTGGTGCCATTAGCAATATGCTGCACCTTCTGCAGCAACTCTCCACCTATCCTCAGAGTTGTTATCATTACTTTAATCTCTTGAGCAAGCCAGCTTTCAAGACACTATTATGACCTCAACTCCTTATCAACAAGTTGCAGAACTACTTGCAAGCCATCACTACAGATTCTCTTGTTTGAGATTAGACATGCACCCACTACACAACTGACACAACTGAGTCATGGTCTAACAAAATCCGAAAACCCGCCCAGACAGGCATAGGACAGGATTTTGAGTTTTCAGAAAATGCAGCAAAATAGTAATTGTGAAATTAGCGGCATGTATGCATTGAAATGTGACGTGTGGTTCTTGAGATGTAAGCAGATGAAGTTGTCACAGTTTCAACTTTAAAATGACCTTGAAGCAAGCACATATGACATCATAACCTCACATTAATGAGCTCTTTTTGTTTTCTTAAAACTTAACTACCAATTTTCTCCATAATCCAATTTTATCAGAATGGGAATGCATGAGAGGTATGGGAATTTTACAAACTTCAATTTCCCCCTCAGACAGATTGAAAACAAAGGAAACACAGCATTGCTCATCAGTGTGAGAAGATGATATAATCCCTGCTTGCTTGAAGTTCACTTTAGGTCACAGATGTAACAGCTTCATTTGCTGATATCTTGAGAACTACATGTTAGAACTGAATGGAAATTTCGTAGATTTAGTTCCTCTGTAACATATCAAAGACCATTTTTTTTACCTAAACCCTTCCTTTAAGTCAGTGAAACTGAGCATATACAATTTATGTGACTGAAGTCTGTGACAGATTTAAGGTTAAAGCAATTTAGCCAATCAGTTGTCAGTAATTGTGCACAAAGTTTTGAGAGGATTCTAAGATAGTATAGTGCAACCTTGTCAGTGTAGTCATTCCTATAGTGCAAGTAGCTCTGTCACAGGACTCATAGATCTGACACAGAATCAAAAGTTTCTAGATGAGTGTTTTGGTTATGTTTTTTGTGGATTCCCCTCTTTGGTTGTAACATGGACTTCCATCAGAGAATGGGCTGCAAAGTATGGGTGGGGAGGGGGGGGGGCTGGGGAGAATAAGAATGAGAAAAATAGTTTACAAAGAAACCACAGTTAATCCAACAGGTAATGTTGCATTTGTCTCTTGTAGTTTGCAATACTTTCACGTCAAATTTCAGCACCATGAATGGTTCATTTGTGTTGTTTCATGTCTTTCTCCAGCAAATGATTTTGCAAGAAATTGAAAATTTGTGTAATGATCTTGGAAGCCTTGGACCTCAGTGTCAGCAGTATGTCTCAGAGTATGGACCTTTGGTTATCAACTTCCTGCTTCAGTATTTGGTGAGTGGATCATCCAACAGTATTTTGTTGGATGTAGGGATTGCAGAACATTTGAAGGGATGGTGGGGGAGGGAAGAGGGGTAAGAATGGCTGGGTGTGGGGGCAGAGGGTGGGGGAGAGGTATTTTGTCATGAGGAGAAACCATAACTCTTACGACTGAAGAATATCAAAATCCTTCAAACTGAGAAGAAATCATGACCATGGATTAAACTCAAAAGTTAGAAAAATTAGAAAAAAAAAAAATGTAAAGCTATCCAGTTTTTCTCTTTCAAGGAGGACCTCTTGGATCATTCTTGGTTTGAAAATTGTTTTTGATGATATTACCCAGATCAAGCATTTTTATGTTTATTTGGCTTTTGTAAAGAGAATCTTTGACTTCAAAGGTCTTTCTCTGGCAAGTTCTGAGGAGTGGTGAGAATATGTGACTTGCCAAAAAAGAGGTATAAAAGTTACATCAGGAAATAGCTGCATGAAGAATTTGTCATGTGTAGCTTTCATTATGGACATCTTTACAGATTCCTTCTGGGTTCAGGTGGGTGTTCATGTCACAAAAACTTTCTTTGTAAGATTCACAGCAGATCTTTCCATTGTATTAAAGAACTGTGAGCACTAAACAGCCAACAGAATTGATGTGAATGCTCCTTTTTCCTTCCATTAGGACCCAAACACAGTTTGCAAAGAAATTGGATTCTGCAGTGGTACATGCCAGGCTCCTCCTAAACTCTTCAATGTGGTAAGATAAAATTATTGTTAAACAGAAAACTTTTAAAGCTTGAGCTTCTTGAATAAAAGACAGTGGAGGTTTTTCAAGCTACTGTACAGCATTAGCAAATCCATTTATGTGTGAGGGGATAGGTAGTTGAAACTAACTTTTAATTGAAACATCAGCTGAAATCTTTCAAAAATCTTCTCATAAGCCTTACAAGTATGCATCTTTTCTGCAATTTCAGACTATAAACATTACATGTCAATGGGACAAATAGTTAGTGCTTTTGCATACATGTGTTTGACGAAGTAGTAATTGCATATTGGTATGGCATATTAGTAGTTTCCAAGGAGTTATTCTGCACAGACTACACAATTCAGTAACAAAAGTGTTGTTGAAAAGAGCCACAAATGAATTGGGATACCAGGGTTAATATTATTTCAAGTAAGTGAGTTGGGAAACTTTGATATACAATGCATGCTGGGAAGGAAAGTGTACCACAACAGAGACTGCATGTGCAAGACAGATATTTTGTATAATTACGCACAATTTTGTTTTCTTGACATCAATCACGGATCAAAGAGAATTTTCTTTAGAGGAAAAGTTCTCTTTGAAGTTTATAATCTCCTTAACTTGGACTGAAAAGGTTGGCTAGTATGACGATAAATTGTGAAAGACAAAAAAAAGGTCACTCGAAGCCTTCGTATCCATGCAAAATGTCCGTGGCCTTGATCTGTGGTACTACAATGACACCGCAAAATCTAATCTCCCAACTCGTCTATTGGGGTGATTTATATACCTTAGCTTCGTTGTACCGATGTCTCTGCATATTAAACTAATATACTTCACTACATTTTTTGTGGCTTAAAAGTTAAGTTTCCTTGGCTGGTGGTTGTCTGCGTGGTTGATTCCAAGACTAGTTAATTATTAAAACCTCTTAAAAGGTGAAGTGTCTTTGGCTTTACTTAAAGGGATTTAATGTCTTACACCACACAAACCTTTTTGACATAGCCTGGAATAATACTCAAACTGAAAAGGGTATCCTCTATTTGCACAGGTCATTAGTAATTGAGTAACAAAAAAGAGAGAACAATGATTGAGCAGGCCAATATTTTCTTGTAAAGTGAGTAAGTTAGTTGACCAGTTTATAGGTTGTATGAATATAAACTCTGTCAATTGGATTCCTTCCTTAGAATGCTGACCAGTGCACCGACTGTAAAAACTTTTTCCAAGATGTCTCTACTGTACTCAACAATCCTACCACCCAGGTAAGCAGTATATTTCAGGTACCTTTCATTCTAGGTTCCTGGTTTAGCTTGCCTTAACATTTCTAATACCTATTAAGTAATGTTTTTGCTGGGAATATGTTCCAAAACTTCCAAAGTAAGGTCACTGTTCCTTCTGTTATGTTTAAATTGTGTTAAGAAGTCTCTGCCAGTTTGGTGTGACCAGGCGTGGATCCAGGGGGGGGGGCTTTCCTGGCCTCAGCCCCCCTTTTTTGCAACATCAACAATAACAAATATGCAAAAAATTAGCATAATGTTAATCTAGGAGAATACTGAAGAGGACTTTCAGCCCCCCCCCCCCCCTTTTCTAAATTTCTGGATCCACGCCTAGTGACCATTTAGCATACACATGCTGTTAATTTTTCTCCTTCTTCTGGTCTTCAGCAAATGATCCTGCAAGACATTGAGAATTTGTGTAATGATCTTGGCCCTAGCCTTGGACCTCAGTGTCAGCAATATGTCTCAGAGTATGGACCTCTGGTTATCAACTTCCTGCTTCAGTATTTGGTGAGTGGTGTGTTGGCTAGATTGCTTTATCATCATCAACAGGTGAAGTTCATCTTTTGTGGGATGTCATCTTCTTTGAGTCTTTCTGATCTGTCTCTGTCGTGTGCTTCCATAGCTCTTGCTGACATGTGTACATTTAAATTAAGGTCATCCCTCCATCTTCTCCTTTTCTTTCCTCGTCTTCCCCAGCCAGTTCTTGGCTGCCATATTGTCATTGATTTATTTTATCTATTTTTTTTTTGCCTCATTGGTTTCCTTGTTAAAGGGCCAGCCCACTTTCCTTTTGTTCCCTTGACTTGATGATCTTTAGTGCTGGATAGTACCGATAGGTCAGTAGAAAAGTACCACGGGTCAGCTACTTTTTTTCTATACCCAGAAACCCATTTTTGCATGTGAAATGTGATTGACCTTTTAACAGGCCAGACAGAATCAAGAGAAACAGGGTACTTTAGCTGTTAGAATAGATCTAATGGACATGTGACATTGCTTGCTGGTATATGAATGAAATTATGTTTAGAGCTCATCCACTTTCATGTGGTTGCAAAAACAAGCTTTTTCTGTTGAAATTCTACAGAATATTTCACTTTTGTACAATTTCACAACCCCCCCCCCCCTCCCACTTCAACAAGTGTGACAAAAAAAAAACATGCAGCATCTGTGTTGTATTATTGTTGTCCCTTTATGCTTCACAGTTTTAACGCACTCTTTTGTGGACTTAATCACAGATATCTAGTGGTAGGAATGTTCGGAAGCTGTTGAATGTGTACACTTTGCTTTTTTGATATCCTGCTATGAAGCTTTTAGATTTTTGTCATGCCACCATCACAGAACATAATGGCAGATTTCCTCTGTTATAAAGCGAAAGTAATGAAAAAAGTGAAGTTCAGAAGGGGTAGTAACCAGACACAGCTAATTTTTTTTTTTATAAATAAAACTAAAATGACTAAATAACAGAAGTAAGTTCCAACAGAAGAAGAAAAGAGCAAAGGAAAAACATAAACTTGCAGTAAAAATGATTTCATACTTTCAGTTGATTGTTAATAGTACATAACATGGTTAGAGGTTGTTACTCCAAAGAATTCTGTAGGTAGAAACCATTACTGCTTACTTGTTAGTGAGTAAATTGAGTTTGTATGAAGGGTCGAGGTAAATTAATCTTTAGTCTGTAAGGTAGGGTAAGAGTGATGTCATTAGTTGGTTAAGTTGAACAGTGGAAGTCAATGGGTATGAGATGTTGGTAATGTTTATAAAAGGATGCAAGACAGAGTGTTACTTAACGATACTCAGGTATACTTCTGTATTCAGAATTTATTTTTTGGGATATTTGTAGTGTCTGAGCAAAATTTGTCGGATTGATTCATTGGAAGCAATTGTGTTGGCAAAAGTCTCACTTCCAGTGAATGAAAGGTAATTGGTGGAGTGTAACCTCTTGTATCTGTATCCTTATTTACCTTTTGTAGGACCCAGCAGCCATCTGTGGTGACATAGGATTCTGCATGTCTGTCTCTCGACCACCAATGAAGCTCGTCAGTGTGGTGAGTATTCAATAAGGCGCATCAGTTTGATTTCTTAGTACTCAAATATATAAAGCATGTTAATGTCATACTGTATCTAATAAAACTTGCTTGTGTGGTGAGTTCTGAGTGAATTAAGAATGTGGTGAATATCCAATGAAGCTCATCAAAAGAAGGGGTTGTGAATACTCAGTGAAGCGTATGAGTGAGATTACTGTGTGGTCAGTTGTCAGTGAGAACAGTGAAGTATGTGTGGTGAGTACTCAGTGAAGCATATGAGTGAAGTATGTCAGTGTAGTGAGTTATTAGTGAGTACAGTGAAGCATGTGTGGTACTCAGTGAAGTGGTACTCAGTGGAGCTTATGTGTGAAGCTTATGAGTGAGGTTCGTGTTCAGTGAAGCATGTCAGTGTGGTGAGTTGTCAGTGAGAACAGTGAAGCATGTATGGTGAGTACTCAGTGAGGCATAAAAAAGTGAGGTGCATTGGTATCCAGTGAAGCACAACATTGTGGTAAGTTCTGAGTTCTCAGTGAAGCTTGTCAGTGTTGCGATCATACAATTAGGTTTATTAGTGTGGTGAATTTTAGTATTCAGTGAAACTTGTCAGTGTAGTGAGTACTCATCAAAGTTTGTCAGTGTGATGAGCATTCAGTAATGTTTATCAGTCTTGTGAACATCAGTTGAAACTTTTAGTAAAGTTAAGTGGTGGAGGGAGTACTCACTGAAGGCAGTCAGTGTGATGAATGCTCATTGAAATTAAGAAGTCGTGTATTCCTCAGTGCTCAGGTCATTTATAGTGAATTGACTCAAAGATCACCCTTAAGGTAACCAAACAGAAAAACAAATGCTTGAGTACAGTAAGTCAATAAAAGTTTGTTTACCAGTTTGTGAATGATATGGAATCAACTGTGTTGAATGGATTGTTTTCCCAGAATGCTGACCAGTGCACAGATTGCAAGGCCTTTGTCCAAGATATTGCGACTGATCTCAACAATCCTTCGACCCAGGTAAGCAGTATGTTTCAGGAAACTTATTTTCCTAGTAACACTGTTAGTATTTGTACTTGTTTCCAACAAATGATTCTTCAAGACATTGAGAATTTGTGTAATGGTCTTGACAGCCTTGAACCTCCATATCAACAATTGACTCAGAATATGGACGTCCAGTTGTTTCATGTCAAGTTTGCCTTCTGTAGGCATTCAAACCGGACTGTGTCTTGTTGTGTCAGTGAAATATGATCAAGAATTATCTGTCCACTAGAGCAACTACTTCATGATATTTAGCAATCACAAGTGTAGAGATGGCCAGATAGTAATTTTCTTTGACATTGACATTTTTCATAGCTTGCTCGTTTTCTGTTTTCCTAGCAAATGATCCTTCAAGACATTGAGAATTTGTGTAATGATCTTGGGAGTCTTGGACCTCAGTGTCAGCAATATGTCTCAGAGTATGGACCTCTGGTTATCAACTTCCTACTTCAGTATTTAGTAAGTCCGCTTCAAGATTTTAATAGAAGCTTTTGACGAATATTTTGGAATGTTTCTTCAGTACTGAACTAAATATTTGTAAGTTTGCATTTCGATGGATTTGCTGAGAAAAGTTGTTTGAAATGAATGTTTGACCGATTGAACAAAAGAATATTAGCTGGAAAAGGCATACTGTGATCCTATTATAAGCACTTTGGGGATTGGCTATTTAAAAGAGGTAAAAAGGTTTAAATTCTTTGAAAAAGAAAAGATCTAGAGAGAAATTCTTAACTTCTTGCAGTAACAGTATCTTCATATCACATTGTTTTCTAGATATCACCTTTCTTCTGATTCAGTAGCTGCTTTAAGTTTCTACGCTTCGTTGGCTTCGATGGCTTGTCTTTTCCAACAAGTTGTGTTTACCTCATGACCCAGATCTTTTTAATTTTCTTTGTATCTTGTTGCACATTTTCTTCCATAAATAACCTACCATGTCCTCGTCTGTATCAGATTTTGAGATTGCCATCCTCCATGTATGCGTGTCTGAAATCGTGGTTGTAAAATGTTTATAAAATTAGGTGATCCTGTGACATAAAAATGGACTTGTCAGAAGTCATCTGATGTATAAAATGTTAGCTTCCTTGCAAGAAAGAAGAATATTGATACCTAACCAAACAAGATACTCATAAAGGAATTTTCTTATATTTCACTTAAAATCTTACCCTTCTTAACTTAGTCTTTTTGAGATGTGAACCCTGTCATCTCAGTTAATATTATTCTATATTATCTCACCTTCATGTTATGAAATTCATAAGTGTTGATTATGTTTTATCAAAATTGCCCTTTTTAAGACAATCACTTTACTGGCAAAACTTTTCTTATGTCACAATATATGAAGTACTGTTTGATCACAGAACCAAACACTTTGAGACTAGAACAGATAAAGGGTAATGTTTCATTTTGTTTGCTAGGATCCCAGTGCTGTATGTGCTGACATTGGTTTCTGCAGTAGTTTATCAGCACCGCCAGTGGTAAGTACACCCTTTCATCTTTTCATTTAACTCTTTGAATTAAGATTATTTTAATTATGGTAATCAGGCTAAATGCAGCTTGTTCCAATCTGGTGTATAATTACAGCAAGACAGAAAGGTGGTGGGAATGGATGAATGGAAGAAATGGGGTAATTAAATTTAGTTGTCAGTCGACTTAATTGCTGCAAAAAAAGGGCATTGATACCAATATTTTTAGACATTTTCTGTGATTTTTTTGGTAATTTTTGTATCTTTCTGTTACATAGTAAAGTGTAGGCTTCTTTATAAGGTTTACATTGTCAGTATTGATGTTTCTTTTATAGAGAATTGTTACAACACTTTTCCACCATTTCTTTATTTCAAATGGTCCATATTTCTAGTAGAACTGTAACCTTACTGTTGTTAACCACTATTAAATGTTGTAGAGTTTGTTGATTCTTTTATTGCGGGTTGGGGGATGGGGTTTCGGGACAAGGGACAAAAATGGAATCTGTGGTGTACTTCTTTCCATTTATCATGAAAAAGGCAAATACATTCACCTCGATCTAAATTAGCATACCCAGTATGATAAATCAGGAACTGCCTGTTTTCACCCCTGACAGTTTTCCTTCTGCCAAGAGTAGTCAAAAAATTTTAGTTTCACTTTCTAGGTTAGGGAAAACTCATGAAATTTTGTTAACAGTGTTACTTTTTTAAAGGTGTGCACAGTGCATACTAGGCTTGGACCACTTACCTGACCCTGCTTCAGAGTTTCAACTCCTGGCCAGGACTTGAGTAGCAAATCCTGGAGAACTTTTTAATACTGTCAAAATATGTACAAAATGATATTTTGGAGTTTCCATATTGTGTTATTTTGCAGGTTTTATTGATGTATTTTAAACACATCTGGCTCTTTAGATCTTTACCTTTATTCAATCACAAGTTTTAAGGCCACTAGAATACTCCAACAATGGCGATTTGGCCATTGAGAAACCAAAAGTGTAGACCAGTTGAGAAAGCAGAAGTGTAGACCTACTGGTGTAGTATTAACACTTATGGAAGGCTAGTACTTGACTGTCTATAGCTGCTGAAATGTATGTTCCTGAGTCAGTTATGATGTCATTCTAGGAGTCATGACTCCCATTTAGAGTCACATCTACAGGGGCCTCAGGTACCTGACTCCAAAAGTGAGTCACTTAAGTCTACTGCAACTTTTTATCCCAGATGGAAAATACCTCAGAAAATACATACAGTTATGGAATTGTATTTTCACTAATAAGGTGCAGCAATTGGTTCCCAAGACAACTTCCCCCGGACAATTTCCCTCAGAAAATTCCTAGAAACAATTCCCACCCTGTGACAAATTCCACTCAGACAGTTTACCCCAGATAATTTGCACCCAAGACAATTCCAGAATTTGTGTCGAGATTAGTTATCAGATGGGTTGTTGTGTTTAAATTTTCCCAGTGGGAAATATCTGGGGCAGGAATTGTCTAGGGAAATTTTCCAGATAGGAATTGCCTGGGAAAAATTGTCTGGTCGCAGAAGGGGGATTTACCAAATTTTATTGTGGGGTTAGTTATCATATGGATAATTGTCATGGGTGGGAATACCATACCACTACATTAACAAATTAATTTCTCTTTGATTTCCTGCTAGACTTTTGTTGTGTTTTCATTTTCTTTCACCAGAATGCTGACCAGTGCACTGACTGTAAGAATTTCTTCCAGGATGTATCAACTGTCCTGAATAATCCAGCCACTCAGGTAAAAGATGCCCTCTATTTTTAGATGTGGTGGAGCCTTTTGAAAGTGCAATTGTAAGAGACTGAATAGTTTGCTTGGATTGTCCAATAAGAGATATGAATAGATTTGGATTTCTTGTATTTTGCTTAATTGTGGATGTTTTTTTTCTGATTCTCATGTACATCAATTTGTCAATTTTGAACATTAGAATTACTGTAAATATTTTGATAACTTCAAGTGAATTTCATCCCATTGAGATTTACAATCTTTACTATCTTTACAGCAAATGATCCTGCAAGACATTGAGAATTTGTGTAATGATCTTGGCCCTAGCCTTGGACCTCAGTGTCAGCAATATGTCTCAGAGTATGGACCTCTGGTTATCAACTTCCTGCTTCAATATCTGGTAAAAAGTCAAATTATTGTTTATTGGCTGTTGCCATGGCATTAAATTGACTAATAGTCATGGGTTACACCCAAACCTATCATCTGGTCATGTGACAATTTTCTCTATAGATATGGCACCCTCTCTGTCTACAGATTTAAAGATAAGAGCTGAGGATAAATCCATAAACATTTCACCCAAAATGTTTAAATATTTTGTGCTTGGTTATTGAAGCTTTAAGGTATTAAAACTACAGTAAGTCATATTAAAACATGATAGAGCATATGATAGTACTTGTGATAAAGCCAGTTTTAAGGAAATCACATGAAAATTGTGCATTGCCTCATGGCTGTCCACAAGTACTTTGCAACTGATACTTTTGATACTTATTCCTTCATGAATGTAGCATCTAGGCTTCAGGAGTTGATGAATGTTGATGTATGGCTGATAAATGATATTCTCCAAAATGACCATATTTTTGCAATGTTTCAGGATCCAACAGCTATTTGTGGAGACATCGGATTCTGTAGTGCAGTGTCTAGACCTCCAACAAAGCTCTTTGGTGTGGTGAGTTAGGACTAATTATTCCTTAAAGGACATATCTCCCACCCTGAGTAATAAAAAATGAAAACAGTGTGGGAATGGCTTGAAAGTCCATTTTGTACCTATTTTATTTTGTTTCTTTGTAGTTTTTTTTAAGGAGAAGTTGCTCTGTTGCTGTTATAATAATTTGGCTTCAGCTTTGTGTGAAAAACTTTTTCCGTTGACTGGAAAGTTCAGACAGGAGCCAGTGTTGATCACTTTTGCAGGTTTCAGTGTTTTGGCAGTGGTGGGTGCAGAATTGATATTTTGAGTGACAGTGGAAGTTTGTTTACAATCAGCAGGTCCTTGCACTTAAAATGTAGCCCACCTGCATCACACAAATTGAAATGCATTTCAAAAGAAATAAAATCTGGAGATGACATTTCTCTATAAGAGGAGAGAACACATAGATGCAAGAAACATCAGTGTCACTACATTAACAAATAATTTTCCCTTTGATTTTTTGGGGGGGTTTATATTGTGTTTTCATTTTCTTTCATCAGAATGCTGACCAGTGCACTGACTGCAAGAATTTCTTTCAGGATGTGTCAACTATTCTCAACAATGCAACAGTGCAGGTACATTTTATGTGCAGATGCAGTTGTGTGCTAGCAAGTTTTTTTATCAAGTTTTTTTCTTCTTCTTCTTCAGAGAGAAATGGGACCCCTCCTTATATTCTACCAGTCTGTGTAAATGTTTCCATTAGTGCCACAGTGTTTGCCAAATACTCAAAAATTAGCATGTTACACAGTTTACTACAAGTTAATAGTCTATATTATTTTATACCTTATAATGCCTGGTTGCAAAGGAAACCGCTTTTATTTTGTTGGTTTTTATGTCATTCCCAGCAAATGATTCTACAAGAAATTGAGAATTTGTGTAATGATCTTGGCAGCCTTGGGCCTCAGTGTCAGCAGTATGTCTCAGAGTATGGACCTCTGGTTATCAACTTCCTGCTTCAATATCTGGTAAGAAGTCAAATTATTCTTTGTCTGTTGCCATGGCATTGAAGTGACTAGTAGCCATGGATTGCACTGCTAAAGGCATTATCTGGTCCCTGTGAAACTTTTCACATTATTACTATGGAGCCCACTGTTTACAGAATTGATAATGGTAAAACTGTGGTCAGTTTTGGAAATGCAATACACAAAATGGATAAATATTGTATGCTACCTGTTTTCCTCAGTAATAGAAACCTAAACCTTACACAATCATGATGGTGTGTGTTTGTGTGTATGTGTTTGTAATGCTTAGTTTGTTTACATGATATTCCAAGATAGATAACTCAGATACCTCATGTAATTGGTTTGTGAGTGTATCTTCTTAAGAAGAGCCCTTTTATCTTTGAAAAAGGTCAGCTGTCGTCTGAGGTCACCAGAGGTCAAAATTGAAATTTTGTTACATAACATGATCATCAAGCATGGCCATGTTGGTGTATCATCTTGAGAAAAGCCCTTTTACCTTTGGTGCAGGTCAAAGATCATCTGAAGTCACCAGAGGTTAAATTTGTTAACATCTTTAAGCATGGATACTAACAATATTTAGGGTTTATATGCATTATTTTGGGAAGAAGAATTAGTGCTAGTAGTCAAAAATTGGCTCGGCTGTAATGAAAGATACCATAGCTTTCAGTTTGGCTAACATATCTTAGTAGAGGGAAAGCATAAATAGTTCTCATACTTAAGATGTGAATGTGTAACATTGAATGGAATTGAGTGGGAAAGGCATTTCTTTTCTCTTTTTTGGGGGGGTGGGGTGGGGTCAAGGAGCATTTAAAGTCACCGGAAGTCAACAGTTGAAGCATTGTTAACCAGATATTTTATAGTAGCCTCTATACTTGAGCTTGTTGATGCAAACTTTGATTAGAAATAGTTGTCCAGGAGATGTATTGTACCTTGTTACTTTTACTGAAAATGCTGAAATCCAGTAGTTCAAGGAAGTCATTGCAACGTCAATGCATTTTTGCAGTCTGGTTTAGCTTTCAAAGTGACCATAATTAGCCGTATCAAACATGTTAGTAAAGCATGTTACAGTAGTACTGTAAAGACAGTTTTAAGAACATAGTATGCAAATGTACATTGACTGTTCGTAATTACTTTGGTATTGACACTTTTGTATGCCTTTGTGGTTGTGAAGTGGGCCTCTGGTCTTTACATCTGACGAAAGGCATTGGCTGCTAAATGACAGATTCTCAAAAGGCAAATGTTTTTTACATTGTTTCCAGGATCCAACAGCAATTTGTGGAGACATTGGATTCTGCAGTGCAGTACCTAGATCTTCGGCAAAGCTCTTTGGTGTGGTGAGTTTAGACATTCTCTTTAAAGGACATATCCATCTACACCCATAGAAATGGAAAATAATAATAACACCAACCTTAATTCCTGACACTGTATCATCTTTTCTTTCTCCTTTTTAGAGAAGTTGTACTTTTGTTTCTCAAGAAAAAGTCACTTTGTCATTTGTATGATAAGAGATATTGCATTTTTAAGGAAATAAAATCTGGGAATGGGGTTTCTTTACGAGAGGAGAACACAGGGCTGCAAATGGCATCACTGTCACTTCCTTTAGAAATAATTTTCTCTTTGATTTCTTTTTGGGTTTATGTTGTGTTTTCATTTTCTTTTACCAGAATGCTGACCAGTGCGCTGACTGTAAGAATTTCTTCCAGGATGTATCAACCGTCCTTAATAATCCAGCCACTCAGGTAAAGGATGCCCTCTATTTTTAAAGATGGTGGAGCCTTTTGAAAGTACAATTGTAAGAGACTAAATAGTTTGCTTGGATTTTTCAACAAGCTGACATGAATAGATGTTGATTTCTTCTGATGAAGTTTTAGAATTATCCTTTGAAATATTATATGGCTTAGATTCATCAGAAATGTTGCTTAATTTGAGTAAGTTGTAACCCAAAATATTATGACAAACAGTAGGGGCTTTTAGTAGCTCTCCCTTCCTGTGACAAAGAACAACCTCCCCCTCCCCCACACGCAATCCAAACATTCAATGAAAGATTAGTTAGTACAGCAATGTGCCCCCTCTATATTCCCGTTGCCATAATCCTGCTGTGCAGTGACAAATATCATATGATTGCACTGATGCTGATCAGTTCGTGTCAGTGAGTATTTAACTAAATGTTATTTTTTTTCCCATTTTCTTTACCAGTTGATCCTAAATTATTCATGTTTATTCAAACATGTGATAAAGATTGGTGATGCGAAGGGCAATAAAAGACAAATGTAGTTCACAAATTTTGAACAAGTTCCTAACATTCCTTGTGAAGAGACATCATTTTAGCTTTAAAGGGGCTTATTGAGTTTGTTTACAAAATGCATGATTTTTTTTACACACCTGTTGAGTTTTACTCACATCTTGGTTGTAAGTGGTCAAACTAGGAGATTCTGCTTAACTTACACACAATTGAAATGGCAATGATAGGGTAAATAATGACTAAAATCACTTATTGCAAATTTGTGACCAAACACTTTTTGCCATTAGGTATTAACCATATGCAACCCTGGTCCATAAAAACTATAATTTCTCACATTTTTGGTATCTATACAAAGTGATACATGAGGAATGAGGCTAATTAGTCACATTGTCATGCAACGATTTCCTTGAAACTCATCATAAAGTAGTTGATATGAACTCAATGAGCCCCTTTAAGTCTAGCCCATCTCTGGTGATAAAACCATTTTTGCTTTACTGTGGAGTTAAATCTTCTTTTCTGATTCTCATGTACTTCATTTTTATAAATTTTGAACATTAAAACTACTGTAAATATTTTGATGCCTTTCAATAAATTTCATTCTTTTGGAATAAGAAAACTTAATTATCTTTACAGCAAATGATCCTGCAAGACATTGAGAATTTGTGTAATGATCTTGGCAGCCTTGGACCTCAGTGTCAGCAATATGTCTCAGAGTATGGACCTCTGGTTATCAACTTCCTGCTTCAGTATCTGGTAATTTAAAGATATTTTAGTTCTAGAGCTTCTGATTATTGTGAACACTTCCCATATTTTTCTTTGTCTGTTTGATATTTGAAATCATTACTCATGCATATTTGTATTCAATGTTCGTTAGCATTCCTTTGGTGAAACTAAGTGCTATCATTCACCTTTGACTGTTCTCACATGTTTAAACCGACTGCAGTGGCCAAGTGGTTAGAGCCGACTTGCAGCCGGAAGGTCTAGGGTTCAAATCCTGACCGGGTCATACCAAAGACTTTAAAAATGGAACCTACTGCCTTTGTGCTTGGTGCTCAGCATAAGCAATGGAGTAGGGAAACAAGCCAGTGAGCCACAACTGGAAAAAAGGCCGTGGTCGTCTCGACTTGAACCAATTGGTTGGAAACTGGGACGTTAAACCTCATCTAACTAACTAACTCACATGTTTAAACTTGTTATTAGATATTTGAACTTTCTAGTTTGTGTTGCCTGGAAGTTGCTTGGTCATTTCATCTCCAGTGTGACTTAAATAATTTCCCCCTGAGTGAATAAATAATAGACAAATAGTAAATAACTGAGTAATTACACAATCCCTTATGTGTGTATCATAGCATGAAAGATCCCAAATGTTTCAAAAAACTAGATAAAGTTACTATTAAACATCCAGTGAACATGTCGGTGTATTTGTCAAAGCTTAAATGTTATGTAGGTAAAAGGCAAAGTTTGAAAGGCAACATATGGAAAATAACATTTTTGTTGTATTAAAAAGTTGTGTAAAATCTTTGATGTGTATATGAATGAGCAATCAGTTGTCAGTACGTGACGTACCCTAAGGACATTTGGTGGGATGTGAGCATTCAAGAAAAGTTTGTTTTGATGAAACAAAATGTGATGGCTCACAGTTGATGATTTAGAAAAATTCATAAAAAAGGGGAAATTTAGTGAGTGCCATCACAACAGAAAACTGCAGCACTGTCACAGCTCAAAGAAACAGTCTTTAGCAAATTTGAGCTTTTCCTGTTGAAGGTGGAGAGAGTATGCAGTAATGTTTCAACTTAAATCTCAAGTAGTAAAATGCAATATTCTCATCCATGTAGGATCCAGCAGCTATTTGTGGAGACATTGGATTCTGCAGTGCAGTGTCTACACCTCCAACAAAGCTGTTTGGTGTGGTAAGTTAGACTTCTTCCTCCAGTGACATATCTACCTGTACCATCAGTAATAAATAAAAAATGGCAATTATATGAGACCAACAGAAGTTCCTGACACTGTATCTTTTCTTTTTCTCTCAGCTTAATAAGGGTTTATGTAGAAGTCAATGTTGGGTTTTTTTTCTTTGTTTAGTATGCAGTATTATGGCAGAGGTGGGCACAAACTTGATATTTGGGGCTACGGTTAAATTTTGTACATAACTTGAAGACCTACCACTTGAAATACAGTCTACCTGCATCATACAAATTGAAATGTTGCATTTCAAAGGAAATGAAATTTGGGGATGGGTTTCTTTACAAGAGGAGAACATTAGGGCTGCAAAAGGTATCGATGTCTCTTCTTTTATAGATACTTTCTCCTTGATTTCCTGTTTGGATTTATGTTGTGTCTCCATTTTCTTTCACCAGAATGCTGACCAGTGCACTGACTGTAAGAATTTCTTCCAGGATGTATCAACTGTCCTGAATAATCCAGCCACTCAGGTAAAAGATGCCCTCTATTTTTAAAGATGGTGAAGACTTTTGAAAGTGCAATTGTAAGAGAATGAATAGTTTGCTTGGATTTTCAACAAGCTGGCATGAATAGATGTAGATTTGTTCTGATGAGGTTTTAGAATTATCTTTTGAAATATTATTTGGTTTAGATTCATCAGAAGTTTTGCTTCAGTTGTGTATGGTGTAGTCCAAGTCATTATGACAATCAGTAGGGGCTTTTAGAAACTGACCACTTCTGTGATAAAGAACAACTCCCTCTCCCCCACCCCACCCCTCACTCTATCCAAACATTGATTGAAAGATCAGCTAGTAGAGTGATGTGTCCCCTATCTATTCCAATTGCCAGAATCCAGCAGCTATGCTGTGACAAATATATGATTGCACTGATACTGATCAGTTTGTGTAAATGAGTTTTTACCCAAATGTTAGAGTATGTTCTGAATTTCTTTACCAATTTATACGAAAGTCTTGCAAATTCAAAAGATGTGATGAACACTGATGATGGGAAACAAAATAAAAGACAAACTCAGTTCACAAATTTTGAACTAGTTCCAAATATTCTTGGGAAGAGACATCAGTTTAGCTTGGTGGCCAGCCCATCTCTACTGATAAAACCATCTTTGCTAATTGTGTAGTTAAATCTTCTTTTCTGATTCTCATGTACTTCATTTTTATAAATTTTGAACATTAAAATTACTGTAAATATTTTGATACCTTTCAATAAATTTCATTATTTTGGAATAAAAAAACTTAACTATCTTTACAGCAAATGATTCTCCAAGACATTGAGAATTTGTGTAATGATCTTGGCAGCCTTGGACCTCAGTGTCAGCAATATGTCTCAGAGTATGGACCTCTGGTTATCAACTTCCTGCTTCAGTATCTGGTAATTTAAAGATAGTTCTGGAGCTTCTGATTATTGTGAACACTTCCCCAATTTTTGTTTGCCTGTTTGATATCTGAAATCATTTCTGATGCATATTTGTATTTAAAGTTCGTTAGCATTCCTTTGGTGAAACTATATCAAAGTGCTTTTGTTCACCTTTGACTGTTCTCACATGTTTAAACTTGTTATTAGATATTTGATCTTTTTCTAGTTTGTGTTGCCTGGAACTTGCTTGGTCATTTCATCTCCATTGTGACTTTCATAATTTCCTCCTGAGTGAATAAATAATAGACAAATAGTAAATAACTGAATAATTACACAATCCCTTATGTGTGTATCATAACACGAAAGATCCCAAATGTTTCAAAAAACTAGATAAAGTTACTATTAAACTTCCAATGAACTTGTCAATGGCCTAAATATTTAGTGTGTAAAATGCAGATTTTGAAAAACAAGTAAAGGCAATTACATTTTTTGTTATAATAATTAGTTGTTTAGAATTTTTGGTATGTCTTTGAATGATAAATCATTATTTTACAGTAAGTGACATACCCTGAGGACAGTTTGATTGGATGTGAATTTTCAAAAAAAGTTCCTTTTTATAATACAGAATGTGATGGCTGACAATTTAAGATTTAGAAAGATGCATAAAGATAGGAAATTTAGTCATTGTTGTCACACTGAATATCTGTGGTATTGTCATAGCTTGAAGAAAAAGTGAAAAAGTTTTGAACAAATCTGAGCTTTTCCTCTAGAAGATGTAAAGAGTATATAGTTATGTTTCAACTTAAATCTGAAGTAGAAAATGCAATTTTTTCATCCATTTAGGATCCAACTGCTATTTGTGGAGACATTGGATTCTGCAGTGCAGTGTCTACACCTCCAACAAAGCTCTTTGGTGTGGTGAGTTTAGATTCCTTCCTCTAGTGACATATCTACCTGTACCCACAGTAGTAAAAAAAATGGGAATAAAATGAGACAAACCGAAGTTCCTGACACTTTCCTTCTTTTTTTTTTGGGTCAAGGAACAGTTGTTTTGGTGCTGTTAGGAAAATTTGAAGTTAGTCCTTTTCAAAAAAAAAACTCACCTAGTTTAATAGCTTAATAACGGTTTAGGTAGGAGCCAATGGTGTTTTTTTTTTTTTTTATGTAGTATTCTAACAAAGGTGGGCTCAAAATAAATATTGTGGGCTGCAGTTAAATTTTGTACATAACTTGCAGACCCCACCACTTAAAATATAGTCTACCTGCATCACACAAATTGGAATGTTGCATTTCAAAGGAAATGAAATTTGGGGATGGGTTTCTTTACAAGAGGACAACACAGGGCTGCAAAGGTATCAATGTCTTTTCTTCTATAGATGCTTTCTCCTTGATTTCTTTTTGAGTTTATGTCGTGTCTTCATTTTCTTTCACCAGAATGCTGACCAGTGCACTGACTGTAAGAATTTCTTCCAGGATGTATCAACTGTCCTTAATAATCCAGCCACTCAGGTAAATGATGCCCTCTATTTTTTAATACGGTGAAGACTTTTGAAAGTACAATTGCCAGAGACTAAATAGTTTGTTTGCATTTTTCATCAAGCTGACATGAATAGATGTAGATTTGTTCTGATGAAGTTTTAGAATTATCCTTTGAAATATTATTTAGTTTAGATTCATCAGAAGTTTCGCTTCAGTTGTGTATGGTGTAGTCCAAGTTATTATGACAATCAGTAGGGGCTTTTGGAAACTGACCCCTTCTGTGATAAAGAACAACCTCCCTCTCCCCCCACTCTATCCAAACATTGATTGAAAGATCAGCTGGTACAGTGATGTGCCCCCTATATATTCTCATTGCCAGAATCCAGCTATGCTGTGACAAATATCATATGATTGCACTGATACTGATCAGTTTGTGTAAATGAGTTTTTACCCAAATGTTAGAGTATGTTCTGAATTTCTTTACCAATATATACTAATGTCTTGCAAATTCAAAAGATGTGATGAACACTGATGATGGGAAACAAAATAAAAGACAAACTCGATTCACAAATATTGAACTAGTTTCTAATATTCTTGGGAAGAGACATCATTTTAGCTTGGTGGCCCGTCCATCTCTACTGATAAAACCATCTTTGCTAATTGTGTAGTTAAATCTTTTTTTCTGATTCTAATGTACTTCATTTTTATAAATTTTGAACATTAGAATACTGTAAATATTTTGATACCTTCAAATGAATTTCATCTCATTGAGATAAACATACTTAACTGTCTTTACAGCAAATGATTCTCCAAGACATTGAGAATTTGTGTAATGATCTTGGCAGCCTTGGACCTCAGTGTCAGCAATATGTCTCAGAGTATGGACCTCTGGTTATCAACTTCCTGCTTCAGTATCTGGTAATTTAAAGATAGTTCTGGAGCTTCTGATTATTGTGAACACTTCCCCAATTTTTGTTTGCCTGTTTGATATCTGAAATCATTACTCATGCATATTTGTTTCAATGTTCATTAGCATCCCTTGGGTGAAACTATATCAAAGTGCTGTTGTTCACCTGTGACTGTTCTCACACGTTTAAACTTCTTAGTGGATATTTGATCTTTTTCTAGTTTGTGTTGCCTGAAACTCATATGGTCATATCTTTTCCAATGTGACTTTCATGATTTCCTGAGTAAATTAATAGTAAACAAATAGTGAATTAATAATTACACATCCCTCGACTGTAAATCATAAAACAAAAGATTTGAATGAAAGCTAGATCAAGTTACTATTAAACTTCCAATGAACTTGTCAATGGCCTAAATATTAAGTATGTAAAATGCAGATTTTGAAAAACAAGTAAAGACAATTACATTTTTTGTTATAATAATTAGTTGTTTAGAATTTTTGGTATGTCTTTGAATGATAAATCGTTATTTTACAGTAAGTGACATACCCTGAGGACAGTTTGATTGGATGTGAATTTTCAAGAAAAGTTTCTTTTTATAATACAAAATGTGATGGCTGACAATTTAAGATTTAGAAAGATGCCTAAAGATAGGAAATTTAGTCATTGTTGTCACACTGAATATCTGTGGTATTGTCATAGCTTGAAGAAAAAGTGAAAAAGTTTTGAACAAATCTGAGCTTTTCCTCTAAAAGGTGTAAAGAGTATATAGTAATGTTTTATCTTAAATCTGAAGTAGAAAATGCAATTTTTTCATCCATTTAGGATCCAACTGCTATTTGTGGAGACATTGGATTCTGCAGTGCAGTGTCTACACCTCCAACAAAGCTCTTTGGTGTGGTGAGTTTAGATTCCTTCCTCTAGTGACACGTCTGTACCCACAGGGGGAAAAAAAGGGAATAAAATGAGACAAACCGAAGTTCCTGACACTTTCCTTCTTTTTTTTTGGGTCAAGGAACAGTTGTTTTGGTGCTGTTAGGAAAATTTGAAGTTAGTCCTTTTCAAGAAAAACTCACCTAGTTTAATAGCTTAATAAGGGTTTCGGTAGAAGCCAATGGTGTTTTCTTTTTTCTTTTTGATGTAGTATTCTAACAAAGGTGGGCTCAAAATAAATATTGTGGGCTACAGTTAAATTTTGTACATAACTTGCAGACCCCACCACTTAAAATATGGTCTACCTGCATCACACAAATTGGAATGTTGTATTTCAAAGGAAACAAAATTTGGGGATGGGTTTCTTTACAAGAGGAGAACACAGGACTGCAAAGGTATCAATGTCTTTTCTTCTATAGATATTTTCCCTTTGATTTCTTTTTGAGTTTATGTCGTGTCTTCATTTTCTTTCACCAGAATGCTGACCAGTGCACTGACTGTAAGAATTTCTTCCAGGATGTATCAACGGTCCTTAATAATCCAGCCACTCAGGTAAAGGATGCCCTCTATTTTTGAATATGGTGAAGACTTTTGAAAGTACAATTGCCAGAGACTATATAGTTTGCTTGGATTTTTCAAAAAGCTGACATGAATAGATGTAGATTTCTTCTGATGAAGTTTTAGAAATATCCTTTGAAATATTATTTAGTTTAGATTCATCAGAAGTGTTGCTTAAATTTTGTATGATGTTGTCCAAGTTTTTATGACAAACAGAAGGGACTTTTAGTACCTGACCCCTCCTGTGAGAAAGAACAACCTCCCCCTCTCCCCCACTCCACATTAACATGGATTGAAAGATCAGTTAGTGCAGCGATGTAGCCCCTATCTCTTCCCCTTGCCATAATCCAGCTGTGCCATGACAAATATCATATGATTGCACTGATACTGATCAGTTTGTGTAAATGAGTTTCTAACCCAAATGTTAGAGTATTTTCCCAATTTCTTTACCAATTTATCCTAAAGTCTTGCAAATTCAAAAGATGTTATGAAGAATGATGATGGGAAAGGAAATAAAGACACATTCAGTTCACAAATTTTGAACTAATTCCTAACATCCAAGGGAAGAGCCATCATTTTAGCTTGATGTCTAGCCCATCTCAAGTGATGAAACCATCTATGCTTAATTGTGGAGTTAAATTTTCTTTTCTGATTCTCATGTACTTCAAGTTGTCAATTTTGAACATTAGAATTACTGTAAATATTTTGATAACTTCAAGTGAATTTCATCCCATTGAGATTAACAAACTTTACTATCTTTACAGCAAATGATTCTTCAGGAAATTGAGAATTTGTGTAATGATCTTGGCAGCCTTGGACCTCAGTGTCAGCAATATGTCTCAGAGTATGGACCTCTGGTTATAAACTTCCTGCTTCAGTATCTAGTAAGAAGTCAAATTATTGTTTACTGTCTGTTGCCATGGCATTAAATTGACTAATGGTCATGCATTTGTACTCCAAACCTGTCACGAGGTCCATTTGACAAGTGTCACAGAAATGTTATGGTGACCACTCTGTTTACAGAATATATAATGCTAACGCTGAGGATTAGCCCATAAAAATTTCACAAAGAATGGATAAATATTGTGTGCTAAGTTTTTTAAGCTTTGAAGGTGTGAAAATTAGAATAAGCTTTTACAAAACATGACACAGCCTTAGCATAAGCACTTTTGAATCCAGTTTTAGAACATTTTATGCAAACTATTCATGTTCTGTTCATAATACTGTGGTATTGACACGTTTGCATGCTTACTTTTTTACGAATGGGACATCTTGGCTCTAGGGGTGGAGAAAAGGGTATATTTGGTTGTTTTATGACAGATTCTCCTAATGACATTGTGTTTGTATCATTTCTAGGATCCAACAGCAATTTGTGGAGACATTGGATTCTGTAGTGCAGTGTCTAGACCTCCAACAAAGCTCTTTGGTGTGGTGAGTTAGGACTAATTACTTAAAGGAAATATCTGTCTATACCCATAAAAATAAAAAATGAAAAACCAAATGAGAAAGAGAAACCAATCTTAATTCATCTTTACCATTTTGTCTTGAGGGGGGGAGGGTGTATTACAGAAAAATCTCATTTATCCACGGGGACCAAAGGTAGTTCAGATAACGAAAACATTCGGATAAACGAGGTTCCAAGTTTTTGCCTCGAGTCCATATGACAGTGGGTCAACACATTTCCAAAATAATTCCAAAAAGGCTAAAAATTGCAGACAAAATCCCCCAAAATATTTCGTTACTATTTTTTGTGACCAGTGATATGACAAATAAATTTTAAGACTTCTAAAACAGAGAGATTTTATTCCTAAAATTGGCCTTGTAAAGTAGTGAAAACTTGGTGGATACCATAATTGTGTTGAACAGTGTTGCTGTTGAATCTGACGGCTAGTTCGGATAAACGGGTTTTACTGTACATTGCCGCTGTTATGATAAATTTGGCAGTATTCTCTTATGAAAAACTTCCTCGGTTTAGTTGAAAATTCAGATGGAAGCCAGTTTTGATCATTTTTGAAAGTTGCAGTATTTATGCAGTAGGTGGATACAAAATGAATAAGTTTAATTTTGTTCATAATCAGCAGGTGCTTAAAATGTAGCCTACCTGCATCAAAGAATTGAAATATTGCATTTTAGAAGAAGTAAAATCTGGAGAGGGTGTCTCTTTACAATAGGAGAGGAGAGAATACACAGCTAAAAAAAACGTATCAGTATCACTGCATGAACAAGCTATTTTCTCTTTGATTTCCTGTTTGGTTTATGGTTGTGTTTTCATTTTGTTTCACCAGAATGCTGACCAGTGCACTGACTGTAAGAATTTCTTCCAGGATGTATCAACCATCCTCAACAATGCAACAGTACAGGTACATGTTGTTGGCAATTGTGTGTTATGATTTTTTTTTAGGGTGGGGGGGGCAGAGAGAAATGGGACCTCTCCTTATATTGTACCAGACTGTGTTAATGTTTCCACTAGTATTACAGTGTTTGTCAATTACTCAAAACTTCGAACGTAATACTCATAGATAGTACACAGGTTATTAAAAGTTAAGAGTATATGTTTTTTCACAGCTTTCGATTTCTGTTTGCAAAAGTGACTTTACTTTTCATCCCCAGCAAATGATTCTTCAAGACATTGAGAATCTGTGTAATGATCTTGGCAGCCTTGGACCTCAGTGTCAGCAATATGTTGCAGAGTATGGACCTCTGGTTATCAACTTCTTGCTTCAATATCTGGTAAGAAGTCAAATTATTGTTTATTGTCTTTTGCTATGGCATTAAAAATGGCAAATAGTCATGTGTCTCACCCCAAACCAACTATTTCGTCCATAAGACAGGTTTCACAGTAATTTTACCTGGTAAGAAGTCAAATTATTGTTTTTTGTCTGTTGCTATGGCATTGTAATAGCAAATAGTCATGTGTCTCACCCCAAACCAACTATTTCGTCCATGAGACAGGTTTTCACAGTAATGTTACAGAAAGCACTTTGTTTACAGATTTAATAATGGTAAAGCTGAGGGATATGTCCATAAGCATTTCACACAAATGTGTAAATGTTATGTTATATATTTTTGAAGCTTTGAAGATGTGAAAAGTAAAATAAGCAACAACAGACATAATAAAACATATTACAATGGTACTGTTGAAGCCAGATTGAAGAAATTTGTATGAGAATTATGCATTAGTTTTTATTAGCTCAACAAGGTGAGCTATTGTCATGGCAATGCGTCTGTCTGTCCGTCAACATTGGAAAAAGAGCTGCTGTCTGCAGGTGCTTTGACCGTTCCTTGTCAAAGTTGGTGTGGCTATAACACATATCAAGGGCTTGATAATTATGGTAACAGGAAGTAGGTCAAAGGTCATTTGGGGTCGTGAGAGGTCAAAGAGTGAAATCACGCAAAAGCCTTCAACTCCTTGTGGTTATGTTGGAATTTTTTCAAATTTGACAGGAGTGTTAAGTAAATGATGGGTCATCAAAGTTGTGTTTTTGAAGTAGGTCAAAGGTCATTTGAGGTCACCAGAGGTCAAATATTGATTTTTTGGGTAAACAGGATTAACTCTAAGAGTGAACAGTGGCTGATCTTGAAACCTACAATAAAAGTTGTTCTGATTGAGTTTTCACTCGCTTTGTGATGGCGTGGAAAATTCATGGCCATTTTCTTATGAAAAATGAAGATATAATTATGAACCTACTTTCTACGGTTACTCCCATTGACCATCATGGTGCATTGTTTGTCAGCATATTGTGCTTCCATGTAGATGCGTGATGCTCAAGCTTTAGAGATTACATTGTTTTGCACAGGCATCCGTATACAACTTTGGTGGTTACGTGTTAGCCTGTGTAATACGTGTAATACGCACGCACGAAATCTTCCGCAATATGCAACCTATCCGTGTATGTACCACTGATCTCTATACTAACTGGATTGGATTGGCTTCGACACATTGATTGGATAATCAGTGATGAAGTCGCCGAGCGGCCATCTTACGAGAGATCAAAACGCAGTGCAAATATATGGTGGAACAAACAGGGAGTTGTTATTTGGAATAACAACTCCCTGGAACAAGTACCTTGGGAGTTGAACACCTATGTGTCCGTGCTTTTGCGTAGGCACGTAAAAATTAGTTATCCATGAAAAATAATCGCAATACAAGTTAAAAAATTACCCTTGACAACGAATGCGCTTTGATTCCCGCATAAATTATAAAAAAGTATAATGAAATAAAAAAGCATTGCACCCAATAAACTGCACATTCGCCGGTTTTGATAGTCACAATATGGCGGACGCTGACTTCACAATGACACGGACATCGCCAATCCAGTTAGTATAGAGATCAGACCGGTCCTAATGATCAGACTCGACTCAAAGTTCGATTATTACGAGTCGCCCATGAAAAGAGCGAAGGTAATCAGATATTTTTAATTTTAGTCCTAGGCCTAATTTGCAATATAATAAGAGCGAAACAGGTGTAGCGCTTACGTTCACGTTAAATGGGATATTATGAAATTGTTTTCTGTATTATCAATATCAACATCCGTGCAATTTTTAGAACATATCATGTCAAAGAAAATACTGCGAAAAGTACTTCGAGCCTTAGCTAGGCCCCAGCCTAGGCTAGGCTCGGCCTAGTCCGCAGTCTGCTGACCTAGGCCTAGTACTTGGGTCGCCTCCAGTCTGGAAAACATTTATGTTACGCCGAAGATATTCGGCGTGGCACTCAAGCAGTCACGCCAAATTTCTGGAGTATTTTGTCAGCCTGGTTTCTATTTGTCGCACCTAGCCTACAGTAGATAGTGTCGTAATTTTTATCCTGCCTTTCCTTTGGTGTTAATCTTCGGCGGCGAAGAAACAAAATTTCCAATGTGGGGTCGCTTGGGGCTTCGAGTACTACGTAGTTCAGGGACAGGGGAACAAAGTGTATGTGAGAACTAGGCCTAGGTACCCTAGGCTAGGCTCGGCCTGGGTAGGGCTGCTATATAAGTTACTGCTACTAGCCTATTTTCAGTTTCTTCAAAGGAAAAAAAAACAAATTACAAATTAGGCCTAGGCCTACCGCTGCAATCATAGTTTGATTTGTTGTATTACGCTATAGCCTACGCGGTGGTAAGTACTTTTCTTCATGTGGTGGTTGGTATTACTGTTCTGAAAAACAAAAGAATTCACCGATTTCCCTAATACCCACTGTAGGCCTAGCCTACAACAAATCAATTAGAATTAAACTTCTCATTATTGAATTTAAAAAGAGATTTTACGTAGGCTATACATATTCATTGGCAGGGATGTTTTGGTAGCTAAAATTAAAGTGGGGATGTTTTGCTAAAGGGACATTTCGACTGGATACCCTTCACCCTGCACACTTTAGACAATGTCTCAATTACACAAGCAAGTTCTGTTGTTATGGCCAAAGTAAATTACCAAATTGGTGAATAACTCCCAAATAATGAATCCTGCAAGTGCAAAAAACCCTCATACAACAACCTGAAATGTACTCACAGCTTTCAGTTGGAAGGGTTTTGTACGGGGTAATTTTCTCCAGGGAAGCATGGCACTTTTGGCATTACCTAAACATACAGTATCCGATGTATAGGCCTATTGTTAGGCTATGTGCACCATGAACCTAAGCTACACATGTGTCTCTGCAGCCCAGCTACTTCTAGGCCTAGAACTGCATGTGTGGAATGTCTTATTTATATCGATAAGATTAGGCTACATATTTACTTGTGTAATGAGCATTTGCTTGGACAAATTTTAATGAAACTTGGGCACAGTGATACAAGGATAAAGGATTATCAGTGGTGGTCAAGGGTGGACTCAAAGGTCAGATTTATGGGTCAGTTTGGGGTCATTTATAACAAATGTTACTTTGTGTCTTAAAGATTCAGTGACAGTATTGGGTGTTTGTCATTGTAATTTGTCATTTGTTTTATTACTGGTGTTGAGAATTTTAACGTCAGTGGTCATTTTCATGCATGGTGTACTACCTGTGAGGTCATGACCATGTACTTTTATACTTTTGAAGTGGGGCAAGGGTCATTTAGGGTCAAAGAGAAGTCAAACAAAAGGCCAACTGAGCATAATTATGCAAAAGCCTTGAACTCCAAGGGGTTGTGTTGGAATTTTGTCAGATTTGGCAAGAGCATTCAGTAGATGATGGGTCATCAACTGGGTGTTTTTGAAGTAGGTCAAGGTCATTTGGGGGTCATGCAAAGGTCAAAACAGTGAAATCTTGCAAAAACCATTAAGTGCTAGGGGTTATGTGCAAATTTTATCAAATGTGGCTGGAATGTTCAGTGGATGATGGCATGTGCCAGTTGTACTTTTGAAGTATGTCAAAGGTCATTTGGGCTCTTAGAGAGGTCAAAGGTGGAATCACACAAGTCTTCATCTCCTAGGGGTTATATCCAAATCTCATCAAAATTGGCCAGTGTTCAGTAAATGATGGGTCGTCAATGATGTATTCTGAAGTAGGTCAAAGGTCATTTGGGGGTCATAGAGAGGTTAAAGTTGGAATCACACAAGTCTTCATCTCCTAGGGGTTATATCCAAATCTTATCAAAAGTTGACCAGTGTTCAGTAGATCATGGGTCATCAAAGATGTATTTTTGAAATACATCAAAGATCATTTGGGGTCAGAGAGGTGAAAGCTGGAATCACAGAAGTCTTCATCTCCTAGGGGTTATATCCAAATGTTATCAAAGTTGGCCAGTGTTCAGTAGATGATTGGTCATTGAAGATGCATTTTAAAGTAGGTCAAAGGTCATTTGGGGTCATAGAGAGGTCAAACATTGGAATCACTAAAATGCTTTTTCAACTCCCATTGGTTATATGAAAATCTTATCAAAGTTGGCCAGAATGTTCAGTAGATGATGGGTCATCATAGTTGCTATTTTGCGGAAGGTTTAAGGTCACTTGGGGTATTAAATGGTTGAACAACGGAATCATGCAACAGCCTTCAACTTTACAGGTTTGTGTCTGAATCTTGTCAAAGTTGCCAAGACAATCCAGTAGATGGTGGGTCATTAAAGTTATACTTTTGAAGGTCAAAGGTTGTTTGGGGTCAAACAGTAGAATCAATCAAAAGCCTTTAAATACTAGGGGTTGCATTGGAATCTTATCAAAGTTGGTCCATGTTCCATGGATGATGGTTCATCATAGGTGTACTTTGTGTTGATGTTAAATGCCATTTATGCCAATGCTTTTCCATATGAGTTTTGGTTTTGTATGATATATTGACAAAGGAATAATTTTAGATGGGCCTGACAAATTTGGGTATAAATACTTCATTTTCATCGGCACAATTACCTACTGTATTGTGCCCACAAGCACTAAAAAATGTCCCAAGCTGGACAACTCTAAAATGCCATTGCTGTGACCATTTACTGTACATGGACAGCACTGAAGGTACTACATCATGACTGTCCATGCATGACACCTTGGTTTGAATCACTAATGAAGCTACATAAAAGAAATTGTTTGAGTGAAATTGTAGTTGAGCTACAGCATTCTTGATGCTCTTGTTATTACTTGCAAGTGACACTTTTTAAGGCTTATTTTATAACACCTTATTAACTTCTCTACATCTGATTGGAAGATTGGTGGTCACATGCCATGCATGATTCGGCACTATCATCAAGATTGTGGTGCTGGACCGTTGGTTAGTATATACTAACCCACGGCAATGAGCCTCGATGCATTGAACGCGCTACGTACAAGGTATGTGGTGTCTCAATAAATCACTGCAGCACTGGGGATCATACATTGTTTCACTGACATCAAGTGATCGGGCATCCCTTTGCTTTTGAAGGGCAAGATCACGCGTCTCTTTGGTTTTGAAGGACAAGCGTCCATTGTGTCACTGAAGTATCTATGGTAATGCCGTGCGCGTGGGCTTTAAATATACTTACTGCATATGTGTGTCTTGCCCTTCAGTGCCTGAGAATACAAGGCGCTTGACATCACAAAGAATCCCTCTATATTAGGTACATCAACGTGCAGTTAGAAAATGACAGACCATGGAGCTACTACATGGATAAACACAAATCCATAGTGACTGCAAAAACACAAATTTAATCAACGACTAGATCAAAGTTATCAGGTGTTATATAAAACAAATAATGAATGTTTTTCATTCGTGCAATAGTATGAATAATTTCATTCCTTGAAAGCTTTAACGTTCTGTTCAACTCGGCTTCGCCTCGTTGAATAGAACGTTCAATTTTTCAACTCATGAAATTATTCATACTGTTGCACTCATAAACATTCATTGTTTGTATACCACTATATGAATCTATCCTCATAGCTCTAGGAGTTGATGAACTGTGAAAGATAATACCTTAGGAACCTTAGGGGCGCAGGTCTAGTGACCTCTATGTCCGCATCTTCTTAATCTTCATGATCTGGAACTGTGGTAACGATCAAAGAGCTGTGGGTGACTGCCATACTAAACTTACAAAAAGTCTGCCTTGTAGTTGTATAACATCTCATGGCCAGCCCAAGACCTATCCAAAGCCTTCTCAAACTGAAAAACAGTAGTTGCAGAAACTACACTCTCAGGAAGGCTATTCCAAATATCGACAACTCTACAGACAAAACTAAATTTTCTAATGTTGAGCCTACAAAACTCTTTGAGTAACTTCCGACTATGACCACGGGTATGAGTAATTGAACTAAACTTGAGAAAACCTTCAGTAACACCTCTGTCATACACACCTGAAACAATTTTAAAAACCTCAATCATATCTCCTCTTAATCTACGGTACTTGAGAGTTGGCAGCTTAAGTTTCTTTAACCTTTCTGTGTAAGGTAAACCCTTTAAGGATGGAATCAACTTAGTTGCCCTCCTCTGAACATTTTCAATAGCATCAATATCACGTTGATAATGAGGCGACCAAACAGCAGCAGCATATTCCAAATGTGGCCTAACAAGGGCCTGAAATAAAAGCTTGAAGCATTGCTCATCCAAAAATGTATAAGTACGTCTGATAAGGCCCATAATACTATTAGCCTTGTTTACTTGGTGCTGAATGTGCTCTGAAAAACCAAGACCACTGTCCACAAGAACACCTATATCCTTCTCACAATCCGACTTTTCCGGGAACACTTCATCCCCACTATCACCATATAAGTGGTAACTCCGAGGGAGACAATCATGGTACCTATTTAGAGAGACAGTTAAAACTTTGCACTTATCAGGATGAAACTTCAAGAGCCACTTGTCTGACCAGCTCTGGAGTTGATCAAGATCATTCTGTAAATTCTCAATATCGTCCATACTTCTAATTTCTTTAAAAATTTTCGTATCATCCGCAAATAAATAGGCCATACCATTCACACACTGAGGTAAATTATTAATATATATAACAAACAAGATAGGACCTAAAACACTACCCTGCAGAATACCACTAGTAACTGCATGCTCACTAGATTCAACTCCATTAACAATAACCTTTTGGCTTCTTCCATTTAAAAAATCTTCAATCCATCGCCTAATTTGAATACTAAAGCCATATGCCCTAAGTTTCTCCATAAGTCTTCTGTGTGGCACTTTGTCAAAGGCCTTCATAAAGTCCATATATACAGTATCAACACAACCACCATTTCGTCCACACATCTATAACCTTCAACAACTGCAGTGTAGTCGATCACCCAGAAATAAAGCCAAACTGCCTGTCACTAAACAAATTATTCATCTTCATATGGTCCACCATTAAAGATCGAATTATTTTCTCAAGTATTTTGCATGCTACACTTGTTAAACTGACTGGCCTATAATTTCCTGGAAGAGCCTTGTCACCTTTCTTAAATAATGCAGTAATATTGCCGACTTTCCAAACATCTGGAACTTTACCAGTGTAAAGAGATAAATTAAATATTTTAGTCAATGGCTTTGTGATAGTCTGGGCTAATTCTTTTAATTCTTTTAATATATGGCTGCTAAATGACTGATTGTAATAACAGGCCTATTTTTATATCATTTCTAGGATCCAACAGCTATTTGTGCAGACATTGGATTCTGTAGCGCAGTGTCGAGACCTCAGACAAAGCTTTTTGGTGTGGTAAGCAGATAGAGACTTATAGTATTTTTCATTGGTTGAATCTAGATTTGACTGATAGCTCTAACTCCCATTTTGGAGGGGGATGTGGGGATGGGGGATACCTACCAGACCAAACATTCACTAGATCAAAGGTTCACTAGGTCGAAGATCCCCTTGACCAAAAGTCTTCTTCAGGTGAGAGATAGGGGTGGGGTTCATGTTAGATACAGAATGAAAATAAGGATTAGGATAAAGATAAGCCTTGGGTAGGATTAGGGTTTGGGTTAGGACTCAGATTAAGGTTTGGGTTAGGGCTGGGGTTTGGGTTAGGATTAAGTTGTAGAATTGGGATCTTCTCTTGAATGTACCCTCTTTCTAATGAACCTTTGGTCTAGTGACCCTGCCCAATAGGGGAGGGGGACAAGGATAAGCTCTTTCAGTGTTGTAGATAATTCTGTACAGTTGGAAATACAAGGAAATTATATGTAGTTCACACATTTTTATTTTTCACATGAAATTTGAGTATGTAGACTAGACTGCCTAATTCTCTCACCAGAGTGCTGACCAGTGCACTGACTGCAAGAACTTTTTCCAGGATGTGTCAACCATTCTTAACAATCCTTCTACCCAGGTGAGGACCAAGGAGTAGATCCCTTATTTAGAACTAATTGTAGCAATTTCACAATTGTAACATAACTGAGATACACTTAATCCTTTATTTGAAATATTAAATTCCTGCCTGGAGCAATTTAGGAGAAAGTTATCCCATTTATCTCTTGCAAATGTGAGGGAGCTGTGTTGCATTTTCTTTTGTTATCTACAGTTTACCCAGACTGTGAAGTAAAATGATGTATTTAGTGATATTCTGTTGCATTTTGGGCCTTTAAGAGTCTCTCTCCTTCTCTTTTGTCTATTGTTTTCTTGTTGATGTGGTTAGAGGAATTTATTCTTTTAGCATAGCAGTATAAGAATCCGAGCAAACATATCTCATAATTTCATTACAGCAAATGATCCTGCAAGACATTGAGAATTTGTGTAATGATCTTGGCCCTAGCCTTGGACCTCAGTGTCAGCAATATGTCTCAGAGTATGGACCTCTGGTTATCAACTTCCTGCTTCAATATCTGGTAGGTATAATGGCATTTTTTTCTTTTTCCAAGAAACTACTCCTGGTTTGTTTTGCTTGCTTTCCGATACTTCATTGGTGTCCCCATTTGGTCATCAAATTCTTTTCAAATTATTTGTGTTTTTAACAGCAGTTTGCGAAAATAATACATTTACTTTAAAATCAATAAAATAGAAGAGAGCAGTGGTGGAGCGTCCATATAGTCAGAGGGGTCATCCCCCCCCCCCACAAAGGACTCAAATCGCCTGTCAGCGCCCTTTTTAGGCTTTTACTGATTGAGGCATAGAGTATCTACCTACTTCAAGGCACCCCTACAGGCCTTTCTTTCCTACAGGCCTTTCATCTGACCAAATTTCCTAGCTCCACCACTGGGAGAGAGAAATCAGTTCGCCTGTATTTGACTAAAGATTGCTCAGCAATTGCCGACCTGCATGAACAGGCTCTGATACAACTGTTCAACAAGGGCATGACTGTAACAATAAGTGGGCAGTGATTTTCATTTTGCAAAAATCAGGATTAATCTCACTTCAGCAGTTTATTCTGACTAATTTTCTAGACAACATTCATTCAAGAAAAAATTGAAAACCTACCAATTTGGATATTTAATTTTTCTGGTTATGACTATACTGAAACCATGAGTTACTTGAGGGCTGTTCTTGTCTTCTGGCAGGTAGTCGGACTATATTAACATCCTGTATTAATATAAAGATATCCCACGTCACCTTGCTCTTGTTAATTAGGAGAGGACAGTATCACAGGACAGGATTGTGTAGAGAGGCTGGTCTGTTTGTGTAATGGGGACAACATTGTCAGGGTGTTCCATACATTTATTTTCTCTGTTGGTTGATATTATAAAATGTACCACAAATTTTAGTTGGAATAATATTGATAGATGATATTTCTCTTCATTTTTAGGATCCAGCTAGTATCTGTGGTGACATAGGTTTCTGCCCGTCTCTTACAACGGTAAGTACACAGTCAATGCTCACAGTATGCAAAGAATTATTACAGTAAACAGTAATACAAGCATACATACATAGATGGAACAACACCTGCAACCGCTGAACATCACCCCTGGCACAAAAGTCAAATGGAAAACTAGTTTTTCACTCTTTTCTAGGTCCCAACTTAAGAGTTTTGTTTGAAAAAGGAAATGCTGTACACAAAGGATTTGTTTTTATCTTCAGACAGCCTTTGGAAGAGCTGACATTGTCCATAAATATTTTACAGTAGGTCATGTTGATATGCTCTTAGTCAGTAAAACTGAAATTATTTGAAGAATATCTTTCCCTTAATCCACTAGATACCAGCTATAGAACTGGTAGCTGCTCATCCTATCTCAAGACTGAACCAGGAGTCACCATCAGATGGTCCTGTTGCCTGTACAGTTTGTAAAATGGTTGTTCAAAAAGTGGAAGTAATTCTCAAGGACAAGAAAACTGAGGTGGGTTCATGGTATTGTTTACAACTTGGACAGAAATTTGCAGTTTAATATCATTTGCTTTCAGTTGGCATTAGTTTGGATTCACTCTAAGGGTATAAGCATGGGCGTCAATCTTTACTGGAATGTGTGCGTGTGTGTGTGGGGGAGAGGGGGGGGAGTCATGGCCACTTCTGTCGAACATTTACTGTGTAAAAATGTTAAGTCAGTGGTTGTATTTCCAAAATGTGGGGGAGACATGTCCCCTTGTTCCCCCCCCCCCCCAAGATTGACATCCATGGGTATAAGTATTCCTCAGACCTTATTTTGAAAAGTCAGCTAAATCTTATGAATCTCCTCTTATATAGCATCTTCCATCAACCAAGTAGCTTTTTTGCATGAATTCAGTACCAGATATATTGTCTTATAATTAAAAAGAACCATTCAAGAAATAGGATACCAGAGTATAATTTAGAATGGGTTATCTGCATTTGTCCTTTAAGTTTATCCCTTTCCTGTTGTTTGTATTGTTGATGTGTAACACACAATCTTTGTCAAGCTTTATAACACAGTTGGGTAAAATATGTTTTGCTAAATGTGTGTGGCACTTATCCATGTAGATTTCTATAGCCCATGTTTACAAATCATATATTTATGTGACAGGCATAACGTTATGGTTTGTTTTGAAAAACAGATCTCTCACTACAATGCATGATATTTGATAAAGAGGGTGGATTTCGCTCGTTGTAAGTCAAGACAAGTCACAGATTGGCTAGGGCTGCTTATGACTGAGTGAGCACATCACTCAGTGTTTCAGCAAGCCAGTTGTTTCAAAGTTTTAGCATAGCTAGTTGGTTTATATCTTTGTGTCCTCCCTTGCTCTAAGAGCTGTGGGTAATTTATTTGATAACAAGTGGATTCTTTGTCTTCATTTTCAAGGTATTCTTTCTTTTTTAATATCACCAAAACATAATGACAGTAAGGTGTGTATGGCTTGGGTTATTTAGAGGTATATTATGTTTATAAGATAAGGGCCAGCTATCTATCACTTCCTCATGTCTCGTTTTCTGATTTATTTTCTGTCCAAGGTCTGCCTTCCCATCTACCTCCCGCTTCCTACCCCTTTTCAAGTCATTATTGCCATCCCCATCTCTCCTTCTGGAAATATTATGTCTCTTTCATTCAGGTTTAAAAGAGTTGAAACTCAAAATGTGTTTCAGAATAACAAAATTTGAAACAGGTTATCATGTGCTGTTTAATACAGTCATGAATGGGTGTGAGTTTGTAACATTTTTTGTTTAATATTAAGTCAGTTATGATGAAAAATTTTCGAACTTGATGCAATTTAAAGCATTTTCTGCTTTCATCTTTTCATTTTACAGGCTGAGATAACAGCTGCCATGGAAAAAGTTTGTTCTTTGCTTCCAACTTCTTTGGCCAGACAATGTCAAGCATTTATTGATCAGTATGGTCCAGTCATAATTCAACTCCTGGTCAACCAGATGGATCCCCAGCAAGTGTGTTCATATATCAGGCTATGCAAAAATAACCAAGGTTTGTGTTTATGAACCATTGTTTCAAGCTTAAGCTTATGTTTGATACATAAAGAGAAAATAGATTATTTTGAAGAGGTATTGTGTTACACATTTTCATATCTATCATGTATTAATCTTATGAAATTAACAAATTTTGCCCAAAATACCTTGACATTATCATGATTTGTGTATGGTATAACCATGGCAATTCCATGGTTCCTTTTGTTAAGGGGTTAAAATAAAGCAATAAGGATTTGCAGTTGTAAGATAATAGACTTGGTTGTTCAAATTTTGTTCTTTGATCATGGTTGGTGTAGTTGTTGTGCATTGGTGCAGAGCAATGCTCCTCCACACCTCTTGTCTTTTAAAAAGTGGCTAAAGAATGGGGTAGTATGGGGACATTAAACAGCCATCATGGGAGCAGGACTGTTGGTGATTGGTTTAGTTCAACGTTTGAGGGTCAGGAAGCCACCTGGCTCATCGATGACCTTATACCATGGATTGTTGATGAATGCCATGGAGATTCGCCTTCTCTTTTCGACTAGTGCTCAGAGGGTAGCAAGGCTGGGGTGTACTAATCGCTCCCAATCCAGCTCCTGGAACTGCCATTTAATATCCCCAAAATCACAAGAGTATTCTCCAGTCTTTAGCCACTTTCCCAAAGATTGGGAGGGGTGGAGGTTCCTTGCTCTGCACCACTGCTTGACAGCTGAACCAAGCGAGGTGAACTACTTCCTCAGACAACTTTCTGAGTCAGACAATGAGATATCCAATTCAATTCACCAATTTAACCCCCACCCCACCCCCACCCCCCAGCCCCCACATCATGTCAGGCTATGTCAAGCAAGCAAACTGTAGTCTTTTTACCTTGTTAGCAATGGTCAGAAAAATGGAAACGACTCTTGCTAGTCATTACACTGGATTTGCATGGTCTTTGATTATCCTGTGTGGATTGCTGGCCCTGGATTGTCTAAAATATAAACTTGGTTTGCTTTTTGCAGAATTGCAGTATCAAGCTGGTGAACTATGTACTGTCTGTGAGTTTGCCATGACTGAGCTAGACAAGCTTATTCTTGATCAGTCTACCATCGTGAGTATTTTTCTTTGTTTTGTTTCAAGGATTAGGACGAGATGGGTATTGAAAGGCAAAAGGAAAGTGCATTATGAGGATAGGTGTTTAGGGGGGAAGTGTATGGGATGGGGGTGGTGGTAGGGCAGAGTAGTGGTTACGTTACCTTTTCTGTGTCATAGCTCCATGCATGAAGCTGTTGAAAGGGTCTCTAATTGATACATATTGGACAAAAGTTACAGTCTGCTGACTGCTGTTATCAAGCTAAAACATTTCATTTTGTTGGACAGTTTGGTATTCAAGTTGACCCCCCACCGCCACCCCCTTCTCCGTTCTCCCTGTCTCTGCTATGGTGTTTATTTTTGGTATTGTGTAATTACTAATAATAATAAATGAACTTATAGAGCACTGAAATCAACTTAGTATTCAATAGCGCTGTACAACCCAAATGAAAAGCCAACTTGAAAAAGTGAGTCTTTAAACGAGACATAAACTGTGTGATAGAGGGAGAACTGATAAAAATGGGCAGACAATTCCAGAGCTTGGGCCCATGGCACGATCGCCATAGGTTTTCAAGTTCTGGGAACAGTGAGGGTAAGTGTATTGCTCTAATGCAAGGCATAACGAGTATTGACCTGAAAAGTCAGATTATCAGACAAATAGGAGGGTATTTTGGGACTTTTTTGGGAAATTTCTGTGAGTGTAAAGTATACTTCACAGATGTTGCCATACATTAAGAGTTAGAACTATAGCAGAGACCGCGGAGCCAATTTTGAAGTGCGGGGGCTAATCATCGAAGCGGCCCAATATGTTCAATAAAGTAAATGCAGTTTAAGGCGGCCCAAAATGCAGTTTAAGTCGGCCCAAAAGGCCCACGGCAGAAAAAGTGCGGGGGCTAAAGCCCCCGTAGCCCCCCCCCGTCTCCGCGGTCCCTGTATAGTAGTAATAACTGTAAGGGCAAGTATAATTGCCAGGTTAATTCTCAAACTGTGAAGGGGACAAAAAGATTTCAGTGTTCCTCAAAGTCAGTCCTAATTATGCAAATAGGTGCAGCATGTGATGTTTCTATTCTCTGTTTGTACCTTTAAAAACCTCGATCGTACCCTTGCAAGGTGTTGTAAGTATAACATGGATAGTGAGCAGTTCCACCTCATATGTGTCATGTGACTTGAAGTTGTATTTTTTAGCAAACTGCTGTAGAAAGACCTGAATAGTGAGCAGTTCAAACTTACATCTAACAAATTAGTCATGTGACTAGAAGTTGTACAGTTTAGCAAACTGCTATAGTATAACATGGACAGTGTGCAGTTCGACCTTATAGCTGTTGACTTAGTCATGTGACTAGAAGTTGTATATTTGAGCAAACTGCTATAGAAACTGATGTAGCTAGTTTGCAGTGTGACCTTATTATACATGGATCAAGACAAGTGACTGCATATTTTGATGTGACTTATTATTCTTATGGATAGGAATAATGTGGGTGAGTACATCAACTAGGATAAAGTCCTTTAGGCTTCTTGTACCCTTTACAATTTCAACAATTGATATTGTCACTTACCAATCATTTACTGTGATCTCATTATAATGTTAAGCCATGTTACTCTTTTAAATGTAAAGAAACAAAAAAAAAAATGAACAATAGTAAGAGTGGTGATAAGAATATGAAATGTTTTGTCATCTTTTAGGCTGATGTTGAAGCTGCACTGGATAAACTCTGCTCCCTCTTACCTTCCACTTTGAGCGATTCTTGCCAATCATTTGTGGATACTTACACCGAAACTATCGTTCAGCTTATCGTGAAGGAAGTATCCCCAAAGTTGATTTGCAGAGCTATCGGTGTTTGCCAGACACAGCAACCTACTTGTGCAGGTATGAATGGAATCAACTAATATCAGCAACATTTTGGTATCTCATTTAAAATTTTAATTTTGATCTATTTTCAAAGTATCGTTCATCTATTTTATGAGGGATTGTGTGATTTACTTCATGTAGTTTCTGTGTAGGCATTCCAGTGTTTGAACTATGTAGGCACTGATAAAGTGTAGTTTTGAATTTAAATTCATTTTATAACCCCATCTAGGTTATACTAGTTTAATTCAAAACAAAATTGAGATAGCTTTTCAAGAAATTGAAAGTTAATTACTCAAAACAAAAAGAAATTCATCCATGTAATGGTTTTGAATACTGGAAGATATGTTTTTCATTTTGTTTACCTGGTGCTTTTTTTCAGTGATTTGTAAACAAAAATTTCAGGGCATTCTCACTTATTGCATCCAATTAGTCGCAATAATTTTTGGAACAAAAGATCTCAAATTAGTCCATTAAACCATAAAAGCAGCATTCAGTAGCGGATACTTATTGTATAGTGACAATACATCATTTGATATTGTATTGTGACGCTGCTGACATGTATAGCAGGCATACTGGGACAGGGGGACCACAAAATTTTCAACTGGAATATAGTTAGTTTGGGGGCTCAGAGGAAATCAGACTTTTTGGCCCACTGTGGACCCTGGGACTCTTGACAATGGGTGGATTATCACAAGAGGTCCTAACACAAGAGTTGCAGGAATAAGCTGATGTTAAAAGCTTTGTGAAGTTAGCATACTTTCATACATCGATAGGCTGTGCCATTGTTAAGAGACATGGGGAGAAAAGGAAAGCCATTCTTAAGCCACAGGAAAGCATAATAGCAAAACCAATTTGCAGTCTATTGGGTTGGATTAAGGTCCCAAAACAGCTTTGTAGTTAGTGCCGGATTAAGCCTCTGCTGGCCCTAAGGCGCATTGTTAACTATGAGGGAATGGCCTGAAATTTTTAAATTAGATCTCGGGCTCATAGAAATGGACCCCAGTTAGCTTTTTAAATTGGAAATCTTTTGAGCCAAACACATTCAAAATCGGTTGGGGGTTGGGGAGATGTGATTTTTCGAATACCACCTGTTTAGTACTAGTACGAATACCATTCCCACAGTTAATATATATATATATATATATATATAATAAATATTTAGAAAATATAGAAAATGCATAAGTTTGTGGCCCGAATTTTTTGCTGGCCCTAAGGCACATGCCTTTTCTGCCGAATGGTTAATCCAGCACTGTTTGTAGTCCCTAAAATGAGACATTATTGGTCCCTTTTAGGTTAAGTGGTTTCCATGGCGAAGTCCATTATATAGAAATCTAAGATGTCATTGGGTTGGTATGACAACTGTTTTGAACTTCTGGGCTGCAAAAGTGGATACCTTAACATAGTCACACATCTTTGAAGGCGCACTAAGTTTTGGGTTTTCTTCACTTCCTTTCTGATCCAGATCAGCCCCATTCAGGTTATTCCCTCTTTTTGATCCAGATCACTGGTCCCATTAAGTTTATCCCGTTTTTTCATGCAAAAACAATACATTCATTTTTGGTGCTGTTAGTGAACAAAAATATGGCCTGTTATAAAGTAACAACAGATTGTAAAATAGAGAAGGGAGAGAGAGAGAGACGAGAAAAATGTTTTAAAGTAGATAGTTTAAATTTGGTCACTACAGATGCATGTTAAAAGACTTATTTACAGACTTGGAGCATGAGGAAACCAAAGGAGAAACTCTGAAACTTCCCATCTGACACTGTACAGGTTTTTAAGTAAAAGAGATTTCAGTTCTTCGTGTATAGTGTTGTCGTCATTAGTTAGTATTCTTTGGCTTTCACTGTAATGGTTTTACCCAAAGAAGTAAGACTTGAATTACAACTTGTAAAAACGTCATTTATCTCTTTCTAGTGCAAAAGTATGAGATAGGACCTACATGCACTCTGTGCAGATATGTCATTGGCTGGTTGGAGAGGAAGATCACATCACAATCAACCATGGTAAGTTTTTCTTTTTTAAAGACGATTGATTGGACAATTGATTTAAAAACATGGCTTAATGGCAAGTCAGGAAATAATAGAAGAGATTATAAGTGATTTAAACAAGTGGAAAAAAGAATAAATGTGACTTATTCATATCCAATAAGTCAGTAACATAGAAATTGCACTCTTTGGCAAGTGGAGAAATGGCAGAAAAATATTTGACATATGCAAGCCAGGAAAAAGAACAAAAGTAACTAGCTCATGGAAGTCAGAGTAGGGTATAGGAACAGTATTTTATAGATACATTTCATGAAAGACAGTAGACATATTAACCTCAAATATGCAAGTCAGTGACTAGAATAGAATGCAAGTCAGGAAAGGACATAGAAATAGTTCTTATGCACAAGTTATGAAATCGTGTACAATACCTCAGATAGGCAACCCTGGAAAAGTAATAAAAGTAGCACTTGGGTAGGTGAGGAAATGGTATCAAATTATGTCATGTATATTGGCAATGGACTAGAAGGGAAGCAAGTAACTCATGCAAGATAGAAAATGGGATAGAAATAATTTATATACGGCAGCCAGGAAACACCGTAGACATGAATAATTTAGTCAGGAACTAAAGTAGAAGTGGCTATTCATTCAAGTCTGGAAACCAGGCAGGAATAATAAATAAAGACCACTCAAGAAGCGTATTCAAGCAATTCAGAATGTTAGGAAACAGCAAGAGAGTGACATACATACAGACTGACAAAATAACAATCACATAGTTACTGTAGCAATTGAAGAAATAACATAGAAAAGACTTGCACAGACATGACAGAAAGTGGTGCAAAATGGCACTCTTAGAATGGATAGGAAGTAAATAAGCATTTAAAGTAATTCATGCTAGCTATTTAGAAGGTTCCCTAAGAATACTGGGAATACTATGTCAGACTTATGAGGAGCTTTTTCAATGTTTTTTAGTTTCTCAAGAATGATATCACTAGAAACAGTTTACCTTCTTCATTTGTTCAGACCTATGTTGTTTTTCTTTCAGACCTGTTTTTCGTTAAAACCTGTAGTGTTTTTAATTCGTATCCATATCTTAACATTCCTTAATATTTCACATTACAAAGCATTCCATTGACCCTTTTCCAAATAGCGATTACAGAGGATTGTGGGACAGACTTTTGGTGTGCGATGTTCTTGTCAATGGCATTTTACTGTGGCCAAAAACAAGGTGTACTAAAACTCTTTCCCACAATCCATTGCAGTTGCTATTTGGAAAAGGGTCTATGGAAATGTCTGTAACTTTTGGTTGTTTTTGTAAGGTAGTGATAAGAGTAAAGTGAAATTGGTGTCTTACATCTTTTTGTTGACCTCTTTGACCTTTTTGTTGCCCTCTTTGACCCACACAGGTGCATGCACCATTTCTTTTTCTTTTTTTTTTTTTTTTTTTTTGCAGTTACCTTTCCACAAAGTTTTAAAGTTTCCTCTCTTTATTTGTGTCCTTCATTTTTTAACTTTTGTCATTCTTTCCAGACTGAGATTGAACAACTTCTGGAGAAGGTCTGTAACATTGTTCCTAAGACAATGAGAAGTCAGTGTCAAACCTTCGTGGACAAATACATCCCACAGGTATTGGACCTTGTGGTAAAGTTTGTAAGTCCAAGGATGATTTGTACAGCTATCCATTTGTGCATCATCGAAGAAGTCCCCATACCAGGTACGCATTGATAGAAAGGGAGGTTGCTTTACCCCCCCCCCCCCCCCCCCCCTTGAATATTTAAAAACTTTAATACTGGAAATGTAGTTCAAGTATATTGTAATTGCTTTGGTGTAAAAAGGAAAAGAAGATATGATTTTTCAAATGTTCCAGTTAATTCTTTCATATTCTGGTAAGTGTGATTGGTTAGTTGGCTTGGTTACATAGGATATTAATGAACGGGTCAGATGAATGTTTTCTTTTGGCTTTTTTGCCAAAAATCTACTCTTATCTACATTTTATTTTCTTTTTGTGTTAGTCTTTTTATTCATGGCTGAGTGGGAAATTGAAGAACTTTTGTTGGTTAAATATTCATGTTTTACATAATTTTATCAACCATGTATTTGATTTGTAATATTTATACGTTCTTATTTGATGTATATATTTCTGTTGAATTAATACATGTAAACTTAAATATTTGTCGCATTTTGAATCTTGAATTGACAGTATTTATTCTTCTTTGCAGAACCCCAAGTGGAGGCTAATGAATTCTGTGCCATTTGCGAGTTTGCAATGTCCGAACTGGACAAACTGCTCACACAGCCATCGACAGAGGTGAGTCAAATATAACTTGCAAATGACATCAGATTCCTGGACTATCCTGCTTACTTAACAGTTGGCTCAGAATTGTGTAACTTCTGAGTAAGAAGATGTTTTTTTCCTTCTTACAAATTGTGATATCTGTTCTTAAAGGAAGAGAAACATTTAGATCTCATTGAGATAACAAGAATGTATCTAACCTAAAGCTTCTCAAGGTCTGGGGTTCGACTCCTGGCCGGGTCATACCAAAGACTTTAAAATGGAACCTACTGCCATTGTGCTTGGTGCTCAGCATAAGCAATGGAGTAGGAAAAACAAGCCAGTGAGCCACAACTGGAAAAATGGCCGTGGCCGGCCCAACTTAAACCAGTTGGTTAGAAACTGAGCTGTAAAATCTCATCTAACTCTCTAACTCATCTCAGGCCTTCAGGCCTTAAAAGGCAGTTGTTTTAAGATGCTAATCAAGCCAGAATGTAGAGGAAGCCTATGGCTGATGAATTACAACTTCACATTGAGTGGCTACCAACTCAACAATTTAGATCAAATCTGGTTTCTTTTGAAAGGCCAGTTTAGATGGGAAAACCATAGATTATTCTTGGAAGAAAAACCCCCCTTACTTTGACCCAGCTGGGAATTAAACCCCAATCCTCTTGGTTGCTAAGCTTTATCGCTTCAAATGCCACTGCCTTTTTCCATTCAGCCATAACTCTGATGACACAAGGCATAACGCCACACATCCTTCCATCTAGCTCTGTCCATGAACTTTACCTGGTTCCTGGTAAGATTCGGCTCAGCCACCTTTCTTGTATGCCAAGTGATTCTGGTCTTCTAGGTTTCGATCTGCACAGGTGGTGTTCATCTGAAGCCTGGATGGCAAGCAAATGTCAGAACTCTGTACTGCATTAATGCCATTCATATGATTCACACTGGAGCCATTTTCTGAAAAAGTTGGCTTGTGGCAGGCCTATTTTGTCAATTGGTGCTTATTTTGTTAAAGATCTTTTTGAATGTTGTTTCACTACTTTTTGCTACACAGTGATACATGTTTGTCAGCATCAAATTTTAAATACGATATTCTTGACCTATACATTTCTGAAATAATTTTTAAATGGTAGTTTACAACTGAAATTAGACAGATCATAAAGAATGTAAAAACTGCACAAAAGAGGTGAGGTCTTGCCATATAATGGGGGAGGGGTAGCAGCACTCTCCTGGCTCTCCTTGGCAGTTAGCCTGATCCTATGTTAACCTGAATAATTTTCCATCAATACCTTCATATTATGTTTTTGTGTTTGTAGGCAGAGATTGAGAAAGCATTGGATGAAGTCTGTGGTCTTCTGCCGGCTACTGTGTCAGAGACCTGCAAGTCATTTGTATCGGAGTACACTCGAGAAATCATCTTCCTGATCACTCAAAGCATATCACCAAAACAAGTGTGTACCGCCCTCACTTTGTGTACTGCAGAATCAGGTAAAGCGACCGAAAAACAGTGTGTCTTATCTTAAAAGAAGGGTTCAAGCTTTAATCAAGTTTTGATATCTTAGAGGGGTATTTACTCTTAGCCTTCTGGTGAAATTTGCACTAAAATCCAATGTGTGGTTTTCAAGATATAAGCAGATGAAGGTGTCACATTTTCAACCCAAAGTGAACTTGAAGCAAGCACATGTGGCACCGATAACCTCACATTAATGAGCTCTCTTTTGTTTCTCTTTAAACTTTACAATCAGTTTTCCTCCAAAATCTTGTGATATTGGAATGTGAATGCATGAAAGGCATGGGAATTTTAAAAAAAACTTCAAATTCTCCATAGAGCCTTTTCCAAATAGCAATTGCAATGGATTGTGAGATGGAGTTCTGGTAGGTGATGTTGTTGTCAATGGCATTTTGCTGTGGGAAAAAACGATGCACTCCAAAATTCTATCCCACAATCCTTTGTAATTCCTATTGGGAAAAGAGTCTATGGGAAGCTCACATCCCTGTCAGCTTCAAGGTCACAACAACAGATTGAAGAACAAAGAAAACCATTTCTGATCAATGAGAGCAGATGATATAACCCTGCTAGAAACTTTATTTGCTACTATCTTGAGAACTGTACTTCAGATCTGAATGGAAATTTCTCCACAATGCTTAGGTGCTATTTCCTGTTTCACATATGAAAAGTAAATTTTGGCTTAAAGCCTTCCTTCATAGCAAAACAAGTAAAAAAGGGAGACAAAAAGAAAATAAATATTATTAAAAAAAATACTTATAGCAGTTCATTACAAATCCACTCAAACTTAACATGAAATTGTTTAGAAAAATGTGTAAAGTTAAGAATTCAGAGTTTTCATATGTGTTTGTATTTACAGAGTTGATAAACAAGTTGTTTTGAAAGAAACCAATAACAGATAAAGAGTTACACCCTCTCTCATCACAGCAGATAGTTATGAACAGTGTGGCAAATAGCAAGAAAAATTAAGATTGCAAATTTGATGTCGGATGTTCTTAAAGTTGAGGGTTTTAGTTTGTAAACTGCAGTGGATTCTCTGTTATATTTGTAAGTTGAGCATAGTTTGACAGTTGTTACAACAATTGTAATGAGAAATGAGTGGTCCTGGACTGGTAAATAAGAGCATTTTAAGAGAGGAGTCAGCATATTACATATTAAGAACTAAAATATTCTAATAAAAATAGAAGAGCCCCCCCCCAAGATCTCATCTTTGTAGATGTGATTTGTAGATGGTTTGCTGTCTTTCTTTACAGTAAAAGAAGTGAAGCAAGAGAAGTCACCAGTACCAATCACTGAAGATGATTTTGAGGCTTCAACAGAATGTATCATCTGTGAATTTGCATTCAGGGAGCTTGAAGAACAACTAAAGAAGAATGCCACAGAGGTAAGCCCATCCAGAATTAAAATCAGTGATCATATTGTGTAAATAATGTATAATTTCATTTAACTAGAATACTGGTAGGGCAATTTTAACTACCATTCCAGTCTTATAAGCACATCTTACAGCCTGATTTGTGTTAGTACAGCCTACTGCACCATGTGGGGAAACTCTGTAAGAATGCAAGTCTTTAGTTCCAAGTGCTGACAGATGGTTGCTGCTTGCAAGCAGTAATCACATGTGCTCACAAAGTTTCAAAAGTGTTTGAAAATCTTGTAACCTGTTCTATGTGTCGGTCATAAGTCCATTACAGATTGCATTGAGTCCATTGGGTTGGTTGAGCAGATTGATCCCAGTGAGTCATATTTTTAATAAGTTGCAATCATGTATAGGGGTCATTCCAATGTCTGCTTTGGCCTTATATGGCTATTCATGATCTCCTTTCGCACACTTAGTGAAGAAATTGCCATTCACTTGTGACCAAACTAACTAAAAGAAGTCAGGTATTAATCTGGTTACTAAGATCTTCAATAAAAGTACGAGGTGAAGTACTAGGAGGACGATAAATAACACCAATAATGGTCGGTCTATGATTATTCATAACTTCTATGAACATGGACTCAAAAGAATCGGAAATTATATTTAGATCATCCCTAATGGTAAATTTAGTATCATTTCGAATATAAAAGCCTACACCACCGCCACCTCGATCATGTCGATCGGTATGAATAAAGTTATAGTTGGGAATAGAAATCATATGAGTGGGAGTATTAGGGCGTAACCAGGTCTCGGTAACACCAACTACATCAAAATTACTGCTGGTAACACAGTTTAATAAAGTAAGGATATTATCATGGATCTTCCATAAACTGCGACTATTTATGTGGGCTATATTAAATTTAGGACACTTTAAATTACTTTCAAGGATATTAGCAGATATTTGCCTCTACATGTAATTATGTAACGTGTGGTGTTCCACAAGGGTCTATCCTAGGTCCTTTATTATTTTTACTTTACATTAATGACCTCCCTGCTTGTTCAAAAAACCTTAAGTTTTGCTTGTTTGCTGATGATACCAGTATTTTGTTTAAGTCTGATGACCCAACGTATTCAGCACAAATTATCAACAAAGATATGAAAATTGTTTGTGATTGGTTTAATGTAAACAAATTATCTCTTAACACCAGTAAGACCCATTTTGTATTCTTTCATCCTTACCAATACCGTTGTAACAAAACAATCGACATCATTATTGACAATGTTAATATTGTTCAGAAACAATCTGTAAAATTCTTAGGCCTCTATCTTGATTCCCGGTTAAAGTGGAACAATCATGTAAATGTAATTTGTGGAAGAGTAGGTAAAGCTGTTGGAGTCTATATAAGATAAAAAATATTGTTCCTAGGTAAGTCCTTATTACTTTGTACTATTCACTGATTTACTCCCAACTCTCATATTGTAACATTGTCTGGGGTAATGCCTCTTCACATTGCATTGATAAGTTGTATGTTATGCAAAAGAAAGCAGTCCGCATTATCACCAATTCCAATTTCTTAGCTCATACTTTACCACTTTTCTCTAAGCTACAGATTCTCAAACTCCATGATATTTTTAAGTATCAGCTTGGTAGCTTCATGTACAAGTTCTCCAATCAGTTGCTCCCAGACATATTTCGTAATTGCTTTTCCCTTAACTCTAATGTCCACCCCTATCCCACCAGAAGCAATGCTTTTATTCATATTCCTAAACCAAACACTTTAAGCTTTAGTAAGTCCCTTTTATTCACTGGTGCTACTCTATGGAACGGTCTCCCAAATACATTAAAAGCCTGTCCATCAATTAGTAAATTTTCGAAGTGCTTAAAGGATCACCTGATAAACGCAGACAAGGATTAATCTAATGAAATCAATGAAATGGTGTTGTATGCATAGTAGTGTTGTATGAGTTACTTTGTTGATTTTCCTCTTCTCTTCTTTTTGTAAGTAATCCTTCTTTTTCCAGCTTGTATTTTCTTATGTACCCTTATGGTACCCTCAAAAGGGGGTCTGCTTGTACAAGCTTTTCAGCTTTTTTCAGACCTCCCCCACAATTTAGTATTAATGTAAATATTGTAACATAAGTATGTATATATTATTGTGGAAATCTTTCTCAATACAATAGGTTGTCTCTAGAAAAAGTGAGTGAAAACACAACAATCACTACACCAGTAATCTTCAATCACTTCAATGTACTTATAAACTGGCTGGGCGGCTTTGTGGAAGGCAGGCTAATTCAATATGGTTCCCATATTGACCAAATGATTCCCAAAACGATTCATATTATGAGGTACAAAAGTAAATGCAGTTTGGCCACATCCAAACAAATTTCTTGTAACCTTTTTATTTTTTCCATTTTTATGATGCAACTTGTTTTGTACGTTTTTTATTTTATATAGAGGGGTGCCTCTGGCATGGTGTCAACTGTCAAGGCAGAGCATTGTCCCTTGCTGGCAGCCCAAGCCCCTTATGTACCCCTGTTCTCATAACATAATATTGGAGTTCAGTTGTACCATGGCACAAATATTTTTCTCACCAGTTTTAAAGCTACCATGTACTCATAACATAATATTGGAGTTCAGTTGTACCATGACACAAATATTTTTCTCACCAATTTTAAAGTTACTATGAGCATAAATATATACAAAAATTGGACATCATTGTCAACTCAGAGGGATTTCAGGTAATTTGACAAATTTTTGTTTTAATCCTAAAAATTATTTCCTTGACAGGAGGACATAAAGAAGGCTCTACAAGAAGTTTGCACCTTCCTCCCTGAACCCCTTCAAGAAGACTGCAATCTTCTTGTGACTTACTACACCACAGAGGTCATTTATCAGCTTCTCCGTAAATACCCTGCCAATAAGATTTGTACTCTCTTGAAAGTTTGTGCAGCAGTAGATGGTAAGTTGGAATGGAAGGAAAGTGTATTTTGTTAGTGTGTGCCCTCATGAAGTTTTAATGATGTTCAAGCATTCTGCTTTCTAGGCTTCCTCCACCATTTTCCGTATATTTTATATCAGTTTGTATTGTATAATATTGTGGAAAGTAAATGAAATAAAATGCATATTCTGATAGGGAGGATAGTAATTAGATATCTAGGGACTAGAGAACAGGGAATAATATCTCTGGTAAATTTGATATTAACTGTTTTGAAGGCAGTAGAAGTGCATAATCTTTAGCAGACTGATATTATCAAGTTAAGTTCAGTTAAAACACTTTGGTGGAGGAACTTTAAAGTTCAAAGATATATCAGAAAGACAAATCCCTCAAGAAGGACAAGGAAATAGTTGTATACAACTCTATGGCTAGAGGTCTGGAAGTAAGCCCATCCTTGTTTATACTAGTCTTGCATAACATGAGTACTTTAAGCAGTGTATTACAATTACTTCTCCCATAAATGGAGAAAAAACATTATTTTGTCATGTCAGAATTTTTACACAAGGTTTCAGAGTTATTCCATTTATCAATTCAAAGAACGCAACAGCAATAATAACAATTTTTTTTTCTTTTGGTCTGTAGGTGAGTTGACAGCTGTTACTCATTTAGATGTACAACTCGCTCCAGAATGTGCCATTTGTGAATTTGTCGCTAGGGAATTGGAAAAAATGCTACAAAAGGACTCCACAGAGGTATGTTGTGTTTATTTTATTGAATAGAAAATCAAATCTAGAAGTATAATGCTTATTGTTGTTTTCTAAAATTTCATTGATTTTGTCTCATTGTTCAAAACTGCAGCTGGTTGTCATGATTTTACAGGAATTAAACACAGCGTGAGATCAAAATGCCTTGGTTTAAGGTGTTACTGTTTACCCTGTTTTACTGGGCATAGATAATTATCAGGGTTCCAAGCCATCCTGAAATGTAGGGCAAAGCTGAAAATCCATTTCTCTTTTTCCAGTCAAAGAAAAAGTCAACGAAATGGGAAAAGTGACTCATTTCGGAGAAGAGCCTGGGAATTTCATTGTGCAAAACAGAAAGTTGTTGGAGTGTTCTATTTTTATCTCATGTTTAAAGAATGTACAGTGGCCAGCATATGAAGATGTGTCCAACTGGAAATGAGTTGAAATAGTTATCTAGGAATTTTAAAAAATTCTTCAGGGGAAAGGTGTGAAATATTTGTTTTCATGAAATGCTGTGAACCATTTTTATCTCGACATCTCCAGCTTAGTTGACATTTATAGACTCCAAGTGCTCTGCAAATTACAGGGAAAGTGCAGTCACCCCAAACTGAATGAGTATACCCAAGTATCCTTATTTATGAATGGCTCTTTTAAAATCATAAGACAACAGTTTTGTAACTTAATTTTTAATTTTATGCAAAACAACCCCTTTATTTACCTTAAGAATTCCACATTTTAGGCTCTGGAATATTATTAAAGTGTCTTGTTAGCTCAACAAGTTGAGCTATTGTCATGGCAATGCGTCTGTCTGTCTGTCTGTCTGTCTGTCTGTCTGTCTGTCTGTCCGTCTGTCTGTCCGTCAACATTGGAAAAAAGGCTGCTGTCTGCAGGTGCTTTGACCGTTCCTTCTCAAAGTTGGTGTGGGTATAACACATATCAAGGGCTTGATAATTATGGTAACAAGAAGTAGGTCAAAGGTCATTGGGGGTCGTGAGAGGTCAAAGAGTGAAATCACGCAAAAGCCTTCAACTCCTTGTGGTTTTGTTGGAATCTTTTCAAATTTGACAGGAATATTCAGTAAATGATTGGTCATCAAAGTTGTTCTTTTGAAGTAGATCAAAGGTCATTTGGGGTCAAAGAGAGGTCAAGCAAAAGGGGGTCAAACAGTGTAATCATGCAAAAGCCTTCAACTCCTATGGGTTATGTCTGAATTTTATCAAATTTGGCAAGAGTGTAAAGAAGATAATGGGTCATCAATGTTGTACTTTTGAAGTAGGTCAAAGGTCATTTGGGGTCATGCAGGGGTCAAACAGTGAAACCACTCAAAAGCCTTCAACTCCTAGGGGTTATATCCATATGTTATCATAATTGGTCAGGGTGTTTAGTAGATAACAGGTCATCAAAGTTGTACTTTTAAAGTTGGTCAAAGGTCATCTGGGGTCAAGCAGGGGTCAAACAGTGAAATCAATCAAAAGCCTTCAACTCCTAAGGGTTATATCCAAATCTTATCAAAGTTAGCCAGAGTGTTCAGTAGATGACAAGCTGTCAAAGTTGTACTTTTGAAGTAGGTCAAAGGTCATTTGGGGTCAAAGAAAGGTCAAAAACTGAAATGTTGTAAATGTCTTCCATTCTTAAGGGTTATATCCAAATCTTATCAACATTAGCCAGAGGGTTCAATTGATGATAGGTCATCAGAGTTGTACTTATGAAGTAGGTTAAAGGTCATCTGGGGTCAGAGAGGTCAGACCGTGAAATCACTCAAAACCCTTCAACCACTAGGGGTTATATCCAGACCTTATCAAAGTTGGACAGAGTGTACAGTAGATGACAGGTCTTCAAAGTTGTACTTTTGAAGTAGGTCAAAGGTCATTTGGGGTCAAGGAGAGGTCAAACACTGGAATTGTGCAAATGCCTTCAGCTCCTAGGGGTTGTGTCTGACTTTTATCAAAGTTGACAAGAGTATGCAGTAGATGAATTGATGGGTCATCAGAGTTTTACTTTTGAAGAAGTTTAAAGTTGTTTGGGGTCAAAGAGCTAGGGCAAACAGTAGAATCAAGCAAAAGCCTTGAAATACCCATGGTTGTGTCGGAATCTTATCAAAGTTGGCCAGAGTGTTCAGTGGATGCTGCATAGGTGTACTTTGTGTTGATGTTAATTAGTGTTTGCACTGGGTACCCGGGTACCCGACCGATGATATCAGGACCCTGTTCTCAAATTGCTACCTGGATCCAAAGTTTCACTAACATAGATTGCATGTGTGACAGAACACCTAACATGTTACTTTTTCCTGGCAAAATTTATCACGGACACGCCTAAGAACACTTGTCATGCCCATACGTAAGATACGTTGGTGTTATATTATATCAACTTGCAAAGCAAAATTTCTCATTATGACTTTTATGACTTTAGAACAAACTTGTAGCCTAACATAAGTTATATTTTCGGGTACCCTGGTACCCGACCGACCATCGAGTTGGGGTACCTGGTTCCGAATTTTGGACCCGGTGCAAACACTAATGTTAATTGCCATTTGGGGTCACAAAACATCATATGGTGAAATGCATGCTAGTGCTTCTCCATAAGGGTTTATGTTTTGTATGATGTATACTATAGGAATCATTTTTTGACAGACCTGACAAATTGGGGTATAAGTAGCCTAATTTTTGTCAGCAGAATTACCTACAGTACTGTGCCCACAGACACTTGACAAAAAGTCGCAAGCTGGACAACTCTAGCAGATACACCACTGCTGTGACCATTTACATCTATAGCACTGAAGTTCCTAGATCATGACAGTCTACGACTCCTTGATTTGGATCCCTAGTGAAACTATATAACATTAACTGTGTGAGAGAAATTGTAGTTGAGCTACAGCATCATTGATGCTCTTGTAATAGAGACAAGAGACAAGACAAGATTTGTAACATTTAGTTCATCTGTCACAGTAAGTTTGGGGCTACTGTTTATTCCCTTTTAATCTATACTGAGTAAGTTACTGTCATTAGAAGCCGACATACCTCCATTGTTACCTATGCAACACAGTGGTGTGTCACAAATTTAATGTCACTGAGCATCTCTGTCATCTCATAAATAAATAATGTTAGCACTGCATTTAACCTCCCCATGTGTCTAAGGTGACCAGAAACAAAATAAATTCTGCATGAAAAGGTAAGAGGTGTACTTAAATGGACTTATTTGAAATGTAGGTATGTACTTGAGTGTGTTGGTGTGTGAGTGTGTGTGTGTGAGGGGGCTGTTGGTTGATAGAAGTGCATCACATAATATTATCAAGAATTCATTGTCTGGTATTGAGATTGGTGCGATGATTGCAAATTGTGATCATTGATAAAAACATGAAGCAAGTTTTTTTTTTTCTTTCACCCAGGACGCAATCAGAAAGGCTTTGGATTCTGTTTGTGAATTTTTGCCTTCGACAGTCACCAAGGATTGTGAAATGTTTGTAGCATACTACACAGAGGAAATTATCTTCATTCTTGTCTCCCAATTCCCTCCCGATAAAATCTGTTCTTCTATCCAGCTTTGTGGGGCTGCTGATGTAAAACTCCTGAATGAAGAAACAGCTGGTAAGTTATGTAACATTGCTTTAAGTTGTTTGGCCATTGGAACAAGTTAAAATTGCTGTTTTATTTTCTTTGTCTTCCATTTATGTTTTATGTAAAGTGTAACTTTGGATTAATAAACTATTTCTAAAGCACGTACATTTTTACTGTGCTGGTAAATCAAAGAAGAAATCTTTTATTTAGGTGCAAAGCATAATGGGATAGGTAGGGCAGTATCTGGATTTAATAACTAACAAAGCTCTTCCATACCTTTGTATAAGTTTGATACCATAAAACACATTATTTCTTGCTGTGTCACAAGTGAAAATCCTATCCAAATCAGAAATGTCAGTCATGAATGTGATAGTCAACATGTGAAAGTCAACATTCGTAACTATTAAAAATGGTTGCTAGTATTGGATGTTATTTGCCTGTTTGATGATACAGAGTACTTCTCGATTAGAAAGTAGTAAAGGTTGGCAGGATATAGGTATAATACTTTCCTAGAATCCTTTTAATAATGGGAATGGGTAAATAATAGTTAACAACAGACCTGTTTCACATATTCCATGTGTCTATCGGCAATGAAATAAAGCTGCCATTTCGACAGGGAATACGTGGAGCACAAAATTTGCATTCGTTGACTAATGAGGGTAGTTTCTCACTGGTTTATGTATAGGTACCTTTTGTACTCATTACCACACACGCACAGAGTTGGTGTGTAAATGTTGTAAATTCCATTCATGCATTCCACCATAATGACAAAGTGAAATCTGTCAATTTGTCAGTAGTTTCATGACATTGTCTTCAATTTTTTTCACCACAGTTGAGGCTAATGAACCCAAGTCTTCCCCTGAGTGTGTGATTTGTGAGTTTGTTGCTAGGGAATTGGAAGGGATGCTTCAGATGAATTCTACAGAGGTAAGTGAATCCCTTAGACACCATGTGAAACTTGTCAATGTAGTGGTAAGTTTAATTAGGCTAGGGTGAGGGGAGGACAGAAACTTTGCACCAGTATTCACAGGATGTGACAGTTATGGATCAAGCCCCCCCCCCCACCTCCCCCCCCCCCTCCCCCATACAGTCCTGGACAATCAGTTGCTAGGTTTGTAAGTAAACCAAATTCATTGTTCAAGATATCATAAATGCATGAAGAAGGCTAACTTTTTAGAGTGTGCTATAAGTTTCCATGGAATGCAGGGCTTTTAACAAGATCCCTATATGGCCTTTGGGCCACACTTTGTGGCCTGTCCTCCAAAGAGTTAGTCATGTGTACAGAAGGAGAAGGGAACGCCAGATTGACTCCTTTGATTAAAAAAAAAGTCAGTAAAACATTGGTGTACCAACCTGAAAAGTTGGTGAGGTTTGTGAAAACATTGCATAAGTATTGCATAGATAGGTTTGGTGCATAGGTTTGGGATCCATCAGGTGGAAACTCATTAAATGTCAAAATTTTGGGTAAATGCCACAAATGGAGGATGTTAAATGCTGTCAGAGAGAGTAAGTGTAGACCTTAAAGACAGACAGTCATCACCCCAAAGTATATTTTTAGTGTATGGGTATGAAAATCCTCAGTTGGTGACTGCTTTTTGATTGACATCAAAGTTTGAAAATTTGAAAGATGCAGAGTAGCTCACATTCCACACAAGGTAGAGAGAGTGCCTTTATTACATTTTATAGCCTTGTATGCTCACCAGGACATAGCCTTAAGCAATAAAACAGGTTTATTCATGCACAAGGAGTAGCTTCATACAGTTATGGGAGGAGCTAGAAGTTGCATAGTTGGGAGAATTGGAACTGTTTGGGATGATGAAAATCCCCCTTTAACAGGCAGATATAAGCATCACATTCCTTTGTTAGAGCCATTATACAAAATACTTGGGGAAATGTGTCACTCATCATCTCAGTAGCCAAAATCAGAAAGATGTTGAGAAGCGGGAAGAAAGTGTCAAATGTTTTGAAACCTACTCTCCTCCTCTCCTAAATAATTGTCAGAAAAACCAGTGAAAAAAGCCTCTGTAGAACTCCCAAAATAGCCCCTATAAAGTTTTTAAGAGGCCATGTTCTCCCACAACATTGGAAGAAGAGCCCCTTTGAAAAAAGAAAGTATTCTGATTTAACTGGATTCTGTTTGTCATTTGCTGTAATGATATCCCTAATACTACTGTCACCTGTGTGTGTGCTGCCATTGACCCTTTTCCAAATAACAGTTACAAAGGATTGTGGGATAAAGCTTTTGTATGCATCATTTTTGTCAATGGCATTTTACTGTGGTCAAAAACAGCACACACCAAAACTGTATCCCACAATCCTTTGGGATTGCTATTTGGAAAAGGGTCTGTTGGTGAGTATTAAGTATCAAGGAGTTAATCTGCATGGGATAACTTGTCTGCAACACTATAGGTGAATGTTTGAACTGTAATCAGTTAGCAATAGGTTCAGCTTGCTCTGCAATCATTGTGGTCAGTTGTATGTGTACAGTGACAGGTTATGCAGTTATATGTATTTGTTTGTTAGCAATACCAGTAACCTGCTTCAGAAATCTGCCATTTATTGGAACTTTCAGGAAGATTTGATACATTGGGCTTGCATAATTGTTTGGTTTAGCTTATAGACCTTAGGCATTGATGTCATGTAACATCAGTTTCGAGGAAAACAATAAAGCACATGTGCACGAGCGGCGTAAATTTTGCCTGCGCTTATAGTAGACTTACACGCGTATGCGATTTGTTGACAAATCAGCTAGCTGTCTGCATTTGTTGGTCTAACTTGCAATGATACGCACTTTTCCTCCAAACAAGGGAGCACTCTCTGCTCTGTGACATCACATGCATAAGGTCATTTGTTCCTCGGCATCCAGGTACCGGAGGGCAAACAATCCCATTCATGTATCAGAGAGCAGGGTTTCTTTACCCTGCTGTATGACATAAATTGATATATGTCTAAGCTACAAATGCAAGCTCACAGCAATATTTGTTGGGCCTCAGTATATAGTTCTGTATGCAATGTGATGTGAAGTGTGTACAGTGTGTTTTGCATGGCATTTATTTGCCCTACACAACAACCAGTGCATCTCAGAATTTGACCTTTTGACCTTAGCTGCACATTCCTGTTGTTCATGACACGATATCGGCACTATTCCTTGCCTTACGTCCTGCAAGATTCACAGACAATTTTCAGAAAATGGAACCAGAATAGAATGACAGGAGTAAATTGTGAATCCAAAGCCTCACCAATTGTCTCTTTCTCTCTTTGTTTAAACAGGCAGAAATTGAAAAAGCATTGGAATCAGTTTGTAGCAGGCTGCCTGCAACAGTAGCAAAAGATTGCACTATGTTTGTTGATTATTACACACAAGAAATTGTCTTCATCCTGGTTTCTCAATTTCCTCCTGACAAACTTTGCACCACCCTCAGGCTTTGTGGTCAGACAACCACAGTTGAGGTTGAGGTCAAAGGTTGGTAGACATTGTCATCCATTTTCCTTATCTTTTCCGTTATTAGGTTAAATTTCAGCTCAGGGAGTGCTCTAATTTTTGAGCTGCAGATCTACTTGGAGCATTTCCGTTCTGGACTACGTTTTTGTTAATCTAATTAACTTAATGCTGTACATCTTGTCAGTTGCTTCAGTTGCGAAGAAACAAACAATTGAAATGAAACGATTTGATAGTTTTGTAGAAAAATTGTGATGAAAATTTGATGTGACTTCATTTGTAAGATGATAAAAAGTGTTTTATTTGGAAATGGAAAGCATTTTTTTGTAAGTATGAATCTTGACATTTAATGTAGTGACAGTTAAGATAAGACTTAAGAGGATATATGTATGTTGACATCAGATGTAACGTTAAACATCAGACACATATTAATGTTACAATTAGCTCAACCCATGGTCACATGACAAGCAACATGAAAATATTGCCCATGTTGGTTGACATTTAAAATGACAACATTTCCTCAAAAATAACATAATAAAATGAAGTTGTATGACCATTCGTATAAAAGCCTGATCACAAAAACATAACAAGGTTATAACCTGGGATACGGTAGTGACACCTCTTGGTCTCCTTACCCTTACAAAAAACCTGTGGCAGTAGACGAGTTGGGTAATTCAGTACTTCCGGTCAGGTCACAAGGTCAGCTGTATCATGACAGCAGTTCGTCAAGGTAAGTGGTTCACTTGACCTTTGACCTATCCCTGATGCATTGCGTGAAAAGCATTTTCCCAATTCCTCTATTAGTTCCAAATCCTCAGGTTTTCACATGTGTCTGCCATGGGTAATCCACAGGTATTTTGTGTGAAAACCCATGTTTTCCCTTGACACTGACACAGGTTGGCCAGTTGCCACACTTTGCCACAGGTTTGCTGCAGGTTTACCACAGGTTTTCATAGGTTTTACATGCAAAAAGTGTGGCAATTAAAACCAATGTGAACAAAGATTTCTGAGATAAAACCTGTGGCTTAAAATTAATGACAGGAAAGGTCTGTCAACCTTTGTCCAACCTGTGTCCAGATGGTTCCAAATACACAGGTTTGCCACCCAAGAACATGCGTGACTTCTTTTGTTTTTAACATGATCACGCGTGGTTACAGACCCAGGACGACACACCTTTTTTTGTAAGGGCACTTAGCCATACCACATTTGAAAAGAAAACAAATAGCATTGATAGCCAGCAAACCATTTCAAAGCAAAACATTCACTAAGACAAGTTACAGAGCCATCAACATGTAAATTTAGTAACAGAACCACATGATCTTGTTTAAACATGGCCACACAGCTATCAACAGAAATCCTGGCAAGGTAGGTGTCAGCTTCATATCACTATGACGGCTGTCCAGCTGTAAGATGGGCTTGATACTGTATCCAACACCTACGGTTTGTTTTCACATTGCCTTCCCCCTTTCTCCCTGTACCCTCTCCTCTCTTCTCCCTCTCAACGTGTTTATTGTCATTTCTTTTTCAGAGCCACAAGCCAGCAGTATAACATGTGAACTCTGCGATTATGTCATGAAATATCTTGAATCTGTTCTTTCGGACAATGCCACAGAGGTAAAATGTTCAAATTTTATCAGATACGTTAAACATTTAAAAACTTCCTTTAGTGTTTGTCAGGACAGTTGTACTAAGCACAGCTTTCACAGGTAATTGTCGATGTCCTGAGAGATATCCTCTCTTGAAAGGTGTCTTTGGACCTTTAAGTGGTTAAGTGGTGAAAACCAACTTCCTATTTCGAATTAAGATAATTAGCTATGCTGAATCATGTTTAGGATTTTTCACTACAGTGACGTTTTCTTTTTTAAAAAGATTTAGTGGATAGTAATAGCAGATAAGTTGTCAGTTTATCTGTGGTGTAAACTATTAATGTTTTGAATCCACATGTAAGATACTGCTGTGGAGAAATAACAGAAGGTATGACTGGGTTTAATAGTTGATGCTTTAAAAGTACTGCTATTTCACTTGCCCTTTAAGGTTTTGCTTCAGGAAAGTTTTCAGTTGAATGTCTGAAGATGACTCGGATAAGTTTTTCAAAGATCATCTTTCCTTGTCTTAAACAGTGTCATTGATACCAAAATAATGTCTTCAGCAAGTACATGAACTCATCATGTAAATATAGGTTATGCAAGATCTGTAAAATAATCAGTATGAGCAGAGATCAATAAGAAAGCACTTCCAGTGTTGCCATGGGTTTCTTCGTGTTTTTCATTGAAATCTAAATCATACTGAGGAAGAAGATTGAGTGATGTTATATTTCTATCAGATTTTACAAAAACACTCTGTCAAAATCATTTAAGGGGACTTCTGGTCTTTTGTACCCCTCTTAATGCAGGCCGAAATTGAAGCTGCACTCGAGAAGGTGTGTTCTCTGGTACCAAGCACCTACAGAGCAGCTTGCGATGCTTTTGTGCAGGAATACACGCCTGAGATAGTCAAACTTATTCTGAGCGAAGTTTCTCCTTCTGAAGTGTGTTCAGCCCTTGGTCTGTGCTCTTCCATTAAAGGTAGGTCATGGAGTTATTTAATGGAATGGGTTGGAAGTAATGTCATCATCCCTTGTTTGAAGTCACTGAAAGGCAAAATGCAAGACTGTGGGGTGAGGAGGGAGGTTATTGGTTGGGAACTTGTCCTAAAGCTTTAGTAGGATTTTAGCCAGCAAACATGGGGGCTTGTATCAACATTGCTTTACATCAATATGCAACTTTTTACGTTATGTATTTAATGTGAATGGATGGTCAAGAGAAGATAGTTAGCAAAGCTGAAGAGCAGTTTGAAAATTCCATTTTTGGGCCACCAAACTTAGGGGATAATGATTTGAAATAATGGTGGCAACCAAAGTTGAAAATGACTAGCATTTGAGATTTTTTAAAGCTAGAGAACTGTGATAAAACTGTAGATTCATTGTCTCCTGATTTAAATCAGATGGGTATTCACTTGCATTCTTTGACATCCTTGCCTAGTAACAAATAATGCTCTTGTAAGTGGAAAAGTAAATCTTAACCCTTTACAGCTATCCCCATATTTCCTGTCGTAAACTGTACAGCCAACTAGGTTAACACATTTCTTGAAACGATGAGCCATCTATTTTAGTGTCTCCATTTGATTATTGGCATCAGGCCAATTATCACACAATCTGTAAATATTCAGTGTGGTAAAATTCTGTCATTCAACTGATTACCACCACCCATTATTTGAAAAGTGGAAACGCGGCTTATTTAGACTTCAGTGTTCTGCAAAAACGTTTTAACTGCTCAGAAAACATTTAAATTCCCATCAAAAATATCAGCATTGATACTCACAAGACTTGCAAAATTTAAAGCTCTCCAAATGACAGCGATCATTGGTAATTGTTTCAGTAATATCTGGTACAGCACATTTCATGTTACATTAGAGGGCACACAGCAGTACCTACATACAAGGTGTGCATGCCATGGACCATGCCGCACATCTCCATAGAAATTGTACTACACAAAGACAATGGGTTTGGAGCTGTGTTTCTTTTTAAGTTTCAGTGCTAAACCATATCATTTGTACACATTTGGTGTATGTAGCAACTCAAAATTTGGAAACAGAAGGTTCATCATCCTGCTTAAATTATACCACTTCCCACATTCCTTTCATTAAGTTTTCAGTTACCTACGATAGGCTCATGGGCACACATAATTGTCTTCTGATGTGATCATGGGATGAAAACTAGATAGGCAGAGCATTACCCATGAAGGCCAACAGACTCCTTGTCTGGGCCTGTTACATCACAGGTTAGCGAGCGTACTGTATTTGTGGTAGACTTTTATCTCAGCTTAAAGGGCACTCTCTTGGTATAGATGTAGCATTTTGAATGTTTATGTTTTGGGGGGCCCTTATGGTGACATATATTTCTAGTAGCATTATAAGGGGTAAGATTTGTATCATTACTTCAATTGCTCTTTAATTTTTAAGATTAAAGAATCAAAGGTGTGCCTTTATATTTCATACAAAAAACAGACCCTTAAAAGCAAGTATTATTCATGCTTTCTTTGTAGATGATCCCAGCATTTCATGTGAGGTTTGCATAATTGCGATACGTACGGCTGAGCTCTACATCACCAAAAATAGCACCGAACAGGAAATTGACAAAATTCTGGAGAATCTCTGCAAGCAATTCCCAGGCACCCTGCAGGAACAGGTAAAAGTCTTCCCCTTAAATCTTTTCTTTAACTATGTTGTTTATAAAATTTCATCACAGTTTATTTCTGGTAGGAATTGATTTAAAAGTTGTTTGGATGGTGTACCTTTCTGGTGGAAATTTTAAGTTGAAAGAATTGTTTTGATTTATTCTGCCTTTTAGCATAGCTTTTAAGATTAGAAAATCAAAGTGGAATAAAAGTGATTTGTCTTATAGAGTGACTAATGAAATTTCAATCTCAGTTTAACTTCTTTGCTTTTTATTCTTTTTATCTTTTTCAGTGTGTGTCTTTTGTACAAGCCTTTGGAAATGCAATTCCGGAATTGATTGTTACATTTGTTAATCCAGAGAAAGTCTGCACGGTAAGTCATTTTCTACTACAGATGTGTAGGTGTGCTCAAAGGGCTGTTGTACGCACATCAGAGGGATACCCTCTCCCCATTAGATTGTGCTACTGCAGGGATACAATTTTCATTTCTTCAATTTTCTTTCATTTCTTCATTCCATTACATTAAAACGATTGCTAAAGCCATGATAGCATGATACCATAAAGTTGTCGCTTTCAATGGTTGTGCTAGTCTATGTTAGTTAGTGAAAGGTGTAATTTGTTCATTTGCTCACTATTGAACCGTTGCAAAACATAGGTAGCATTGTAATTTGATGTGTTATCATGGACTTCGGTCAGTGCACTGGTCATTTAGAACCAGTTCAGCAGAGTACATAAAACTAGAGCACAATAAAGAGATTTTTGTGTAGATTTGTTGTTGCCATCCCAGTTTTGCACATTTCTTTTTTTCTTTTTTCCTTTGTTCATTTCATTACTTTATCTCCATAAATGTAATGTATAGGATGATGAGATATTGTACTTCACCAAACATTACAAATGTTAAGTTGTGTGTATGTGTGAACAAAAATGTGTATTGCAAACTGCTGTTAAATGGCAAGTCCGATCAAGTTCAAAGTTGTGGGTTGGTACCTGACCAACAAATCTTGGGCATATGCATAATTGATGAAGTCATAGGTTTAGTGTCAGAGATCAAAGGTCGAATTAGCTACAAGTTGGCGTTTTGCCATTATTTGCGTATAGCTATCTTAGGAAAGGCCATTTAACTACATGACATTTAGATATACCGTATATTCTCTAATAAACACCCGCCCCCCCCCCCTTATAAATGCCCCCTGTAAATTTTTAACAAACTTAAGTAGGCTGAGGCCTAGGCCTATGCTACAGGCCTAAGCCTAGGCTTAAGCCTAACATGAAGGTCACAACAGTACCACGTCAAAAACAATTTACCCTTTCATAAGGCTTGCATTTTAATCCACGTACAAGTTTCCAGAACACAAAATAAGATGCACAAAATAAGTTGTCAAAATAAAGCAGTAGTGCATTCCGACAATAGCACTGTATATATACAGTGTGATTACACACACACAACACTGGTTCCAATCAGATTATTTTCTGAATGAAAGTTTACCACCATGCATTCGCGTGCGCATGGTATATCATTTGTGCACATGTAAGGCTTAAGCCCAGCAGTATCACGCTAACAGCTGCATGCACAGTTGAAGTCATCATGCAGACCAACCTATTGCCTCACCATACACACAGATATATATGTAGCATACATAGGTTAGGCTAAACATGTACGTATGCGTGAGCGCATTAAAATATAAACTCAAATAAGTGCCCCCCTCTTCAAAAATGCAATGCCCCGGAGCGTTTATTAGAGAATATACAGTAAGACAAATTCTTAAATACTGTTTTCTAGCTTCTAAGGGTCAAGGTCAAAGGTCAAAACTAGGTTGATGGTTAAAGGGTAAAGATTAACATTCAAGTGATGAAAAAGTGGTCTTTTGTCATTATTTTTAAACTGGGAAATTTCATTAAACACAGTATATGTTGAGAATATAAGGTAGATAGATGTGCAGCTCCATGAATTGCGCTCTTATTGACTTTTTTCTTTCTTTTTTTTTGTCTGGTTTCTTTTGCTTTTGTATCATATGCATAAACTAATGCATAATTTATTTTGTAACTGTTTTCTTTTTGTTGTCCACCAGCTTTTGGATGTGTGCCCTAAAGAAGTAGATTCTAAGTACTTGCTTTTTGAGAGATGTAAAACAGGACCAGAATTTTGGTGTGCCACCCAGGCAAATGCTGATCTTTGCAATGTAAGTTATAAAGAAAATCTGTCCTTTTTAGGGAAACTTTTTCTGTTTATGAATAGGTTAATTAATTGAAGTAGTTGTTTTTGCTGTAAAATTTGGTATAATGTTTTAGCACTGTATAGTTGTTGGGGTTATTACAATATTTTTATTAGAAAATCAAAAGCTTTAAAAGAAGGGCTTAGTCTTGAATCAAGTTTTGGTATGTTTGCTAGGTACTTAACCTAGCATTCTGGTGAAATTTGCACTGAAATCTGACATAGGGTTCTTCAAATATAAGCAGATGATGCTGTCACATTTCTAACCCTAAGTGAACTTGAAGCAAGCACATGTAACATCATAACCTCACATGAAAGAGATCTCTTTTGTTTTTTTCCAAACTTTACAGCCAGTTTCTTCCATAATCTGTTATGAGTGTGAATGCATGAGAGGCATGGGAATTTTATGAACTTCAAATTCCCCATGAAAAGCCCATATCCCTGTTAACATCAAGGTCAAAACAACAGATTGAAAAACAAAGGAAACAAAGCGTCACTTATGAATGTGAGGAGATGATATTACCTGTGCTTGCTTCAAGTTCACTTTCGATTACATTAGTAGTAACTTCATTTGCCTATATCTTCAGAACTACATATCAGAACTGAATGAAAGTCTCATTTTAAAGCCAAGATTTAGTTTCTCTTTCACATATCAAAAAGAATGTTTTGCCTGACAACCCCCTTCCCCCTTCCTTTTAAAGTTTCATGTTTGGGGCCCCTCTACATGCCTGTGGTATATTCGTGGATTCAAATTATTTAAAAGGTGACTTTCAACAGCAAAACCATTGTTTAAGATGAAGTTGTATTCCCATCAGATAATTGACTTTATCACTTTCTGCAGTCTCTTTGTCGTCTTTGTTGATAAGTTTAATTCACCCTTTTGCAAAGTTGCAATCATCTTGTAGTATGTTTAGAGGCTGCATATGAAACTTGCTGTATTATTAGTTTCGTTTGAATTCAATCACTTAAAGCGAAAAAAGCTTTGTGTTGTGTGCGTTGAAATCCTGGAAATACAGATGGATCTTTTTCAGACACAAAAACCTCATTTTGTACTGAACGAGTCTAAAAATTGACACTTAGGCAAAGGAAGCTATTCTCAGCTGGGAGGAAGGGGTGATGTGGGGGGGGGGAGTCAGGAACTGCATGTGTGTGTGTTTCAGACTGCCATCCTAGGGGAGGGGTCTGTGGGAATGGGGTCTAAATTTTTACCATTTGAGGGTCTGTAGATGCAGTGTGGTACAACATATTGTGCAATTTTGAGGAAAATTACTGTCATATTTTAACATATTTACCAATGGAAAAGACAAGGGGTTTTCATCTTTGAACTGTTGGGGGAAGGATACTTCCACCCCATCACATTTTGACTAGGGGCTTTACCCCCCACCCTCCTGCACTTCCTTTGCCCATGCATCAATATGGCGGATACAGAAAAAAACCTGTGATGACAAATTATTCACAAGCCACAGAGCAGTGAATTTTTCCTCTCAGAACTTTATTTTTTGAAAATAAAGTTACCAAGATGCCTTTATTGCCTACCATCTGCTATCTGTTCAACATGGATTTGAAGGTATGAAAAATTTTTTTGTACTGAAAGAGCTAATGCAGTCACACCAAGTGGAGTAAATGGGACTCGTCTCATAAATGGGAAATTTTGTTTAACAGTGGGAGCACACAAGGAAACTTTATGTTGCCCAAGTTTTTCAAGTTGGATGGTGGCTATCGTAGTTTCCCATTTCTACTTTTAAATTTCAATTACCTGACAGATTGTTTGTGGGGTTGGATGCTTGGAGAGAGGGCAGGCTTCCTGGTTTCTTAAATTAACATGAAATGACAGCACATGACCCTTTAAAGTTTTAAGTCTTCTTCAGCCACTAAGTTTGTTATTTTTCTTCTCTCCACAGGCTGTGGAACATTGTAAACGTCATGTGTGGAACTGAATACTCAAATTATTGGAAAAACTTTTTTAGATCTCTAAGATAATTATTATCTTTACGTTTTTTTTTTTTAAGATTAGGTGCCAAGTGTAATAGCAACTGATTTTGGGCATCTTTTACAACCTACAGGATAGGTTTAATAGACTTTTAAATGTAGATCTTGATAACAGCACTAATGAATTAAATTTTGTAAAGCATTGTGAAATTGTTTAGATCAGGGAAGAAGAACAAGAAATGAACTAAGCAAAATTGTAAAATAAGACCACAATTCTCTGAATGAAAGTTTGCAATTATCTGTATGTGTAGCTGTCACCTTCAGGTCCATCCCACCTGTTGGTCAAAATGTGCAACTTAGAAAATTTGAAATAAATTCTATTCCTAGTGCTCACTTTCAAAAGATGCATTTGTTTTCACAAACCCAATCACCTTTTAGATAGAGTGCATTAAAAACTGTTGACAACTTTTCAGATGTATAAAATATGTAGAATGTATACTTTCATACAGGGAAGTTGTGTTCTTTTATGATTTTTGTTGGATGATACATTTTGCTTGCAAACGTTTTTCATGATATTCTTTACTTTGAGCAATATTTGAAAGTATAATTGTGAATATAAATATTCATGTATAAATTCTAATGAATATAAATATTCATTACTACTTGCATGAGGATAATTTTTCATTGAAATGATTAATTGCCTATGACTTGTTTTGTAATAAATCGTTTGAATTCCTTGTTCGGGCATTTGTGGGAATGATAGAAATTGCTATTGTTTTTTCATCATATTTTCTTTTTCTTTTTTTAGTAACAAAATTTTGTACAAAGCATTAATCATCTTTTCACTTTTAAAATTCGTTCTTTGCAAATTTGGTCAGGTGCGACAGATACATGTAATTCCAAATTTATTTTGATATGCAGAAAAGTAGGTCATGTGTTTTTGTATCTGTTTTGGTAATTTCTTTCACCTTTGTAGTAAGCTAATCGTGACTTTGCTCAAAATTTTTTAAATGGGATGGTCTCATTTTTTTGTTATTGAATGGCACCTGAAGTTAAAGCTATATGAGTGCAAAATGTATGCAACTTCCTGAATTTGGAAAAAATTAAATAGTATGAACAAAGCTGATGTCAGTCTTAAGTTATTTTATTTGTCATGAATTGTGTATCGTTTAATATGGTAATGTGTAAACTTTACTTTAAGGTGTCTGAATTATGTTTCTTACAGATTACTACATATAAATTTCATTTTTGTGTTTGTCTTTTCATTATGAAATAGTCAATATTGGTCTTTTTTTGAAATTACAAGCATTTAATGTTTTCTTTGATTTTTTTGTTTCTGAGATTCATAGATTCAATTGAAATTTATTTCAGTGAAAGCAGAGTTGCTCTTGTTCAGTGAAAACATCATCTGAAAGGTTTAATACAAAGTGCTTCAAGAAGTAAAATTTTATTTACTCACATCATCCATTTATTTTTTTGTCAATTCAAGTAATATTGTGGACCACTTTGCAATGTTTTATCAGCTTTGTAGCATCCAATGATAATGTTTTTGCTTACAAAAATGTGTGCCCTTTCTGGCTTTCGTATGAAAGTGGACAGTGTAGAAGATTTTACGGCAGTGTCTCACCATCCTATTTTCAGACATGGCCATTTAGGATTAAAAAAGGGGGGACGTAGTCCAAACTTCCAAACAATTTATTGTAAGGAAGTTTCACAAAATTAAGAGATGAAAACATTTGAGAATGTGCTTAGTTTTAATTTTGAGCCTAAATGTCTCTCTTCTCAGTTGTGTGTCTGCTAAAGACTTGTGGCCATTTCGTTTTGCATCAAATTTTCCACAAATTTGATTGCTTTTGTTTTCAGGTTGACAGGGTCAATCATGATATCATGGTTTTATGCATTTTTTCATGATCACATTTCATGTTCAAGTGATATGGTCACATGACATCATGATCAAGTGATGTCATGATCACATGATGTCTTGCTCACATGTAGGGCACTCTTGGAATGAAAAAAGAATTGTATTATCAGAGCATTTCATTGTCATTTATGCAGTTGCTTAAAAATGACTGAAATTCATATTTTTTCGAAGTGGCAATCTTCATTCATTATAATAATTCTTAAGTTACAGGTAACACTTATAATTTGCAAGTTGCTTGCCAGGAACTGCAAAACGTCCATAGTTGTTAATAATGCAAGAAAACCACCAAAATAAATACACACAGGTTAAACTGAAACTGATCTGTAGTTTGTCTTCATTTAAGCACAATGTTATGCTTCTTATTGCTACAGGTTGGGAGTGTACTTTTGGAAGATGTGTATCCACAGTTGCCCAAAGTTCCATGTTCATGTTTATACCCACAGTTCCTGTCGCAGAGATTTGTGTAAAAAGGTGGGGGGATAAATGTCCCTGGAAGCAAATTTACTGTTTGAAAAAGGGAAAGTCAATGGAAACATACCAACAATTAAGGGCATACATCCCCCCCCCCCCATCCAGGGATTTCTGCCTATGCATGGCTGAGTATTTCTTCAGGAAATATTGTGATGTAAGCACAGGCATAGTTTGACTCAGAAAGGGGAGGGGGACCAAGCACTGAAAATTAAAGGGACTTTATGGAGAATTCCGCGGCAGGAATTTGCATCAAGGAATAACTACCAGCTTAAATGCTATAATTCAATGATCTGTACAGTATACCCTTCCTGGATGGCATCACACATAAGGATCTTTTCTAGTGCCCCAACTGGAGACTGGGGTCAATCCAAAAGTGGGGGCTGGGAATGAAAACCTTCAGAAGATCTGAAAGTTTTATGAAACTATGCCCACCACCATAGGCTTGGAATTCTTCAAATGACTTTGGGGGTAACATAATCAAACCTTGAAGATTTCCAGTATTTGAACAATAAATTAGAATAATAACCAGATTGTAAGGGGACGGGAGAGAAGATAGGGGATCATGAGGAGATTGAAGAGGGTGACAGGGGCCATACAGCTGTTTAACAGTTTTAGGAATATGAACTGAAAGTAAGGTGTTTTAGGACCACGTTTTCAATGAAAATGCATTTTTTTCTTTGATAAATTTTATTTTAATTTTATAAATTTTATTTTGAGGGATTGCTTCTACATTATTTTTTATGAAAAGTACCGTCATCGTATTACGATAAGCCAAGAATATTCCTCCTGTTGTCCTCTCCCTAGTTTGACCTACTCATAGAAAAAGCAGGGTCTCAGACAAGATAGTCTTAAAAGGTCTGATGGCAGTAGTAAAGTAATATGGCAAGCATCTCCAACCTCAACCACTACCCTACCCCTACTCGGAATATTTCAAATTGCTATAAAATTGGGGAAAATTACCAAAAAAAAAAAAAGAATTTTGAATGATCTTAATATAGATGGTATCTTGTGTGCACTGGCTATAATATAGATCGAAAAGGGCACATTTTAACCATTTGTAAAAGGTTCATGCATACGACCGATCAGTTCAAGAACTCAGTAAAGAAAATGCTACAGATAGCAGTAGCTACGGTGTACCTTGTGGTTTAGTAGCGTTAGGGAAGTTGTTTCATGAACGATTTCGGTGCACGAATGTCCTGTTATAATCATGCCCAGGCATGAACGATTGAAGGTGCTAACTTCACTGTTAAATATGTCTCTAAAATGTAGAATTACAGAAAAAAAAAATAGAAAATACAAAGAGGATACGGAAAAGTGCTGTCAAGTTTGAAACAAATTAACAGCCCTTTTCGGTATTTTTTATGTATTTCTTTATTGTTTTTGTTCTGTAATTTTACAGGAATTTTTAACAGTGTTTCCTTGACGATAGAAAATCTAACATAATCCCAACGTCGCCATGGGATGAAAGTATCTGACTGAATCGATAAGAAAGGGGAAGGGGTTGTAACGCTTAACAATTCTCTGTTCATTTTATGTTGAGTAAGGCTTCATTTTGTTATTCACGAAGCTGTATCTAAATACACTGGAATTTGTCGAGGGTCGCAAACGGTGAACCCACGCTGTAATGGGATGTCTCCGGTATTGATGAAGTTCTTCCGACCTCAACCAGATCAGCGTCCTACAATTACAACGAGTTTTCAAATCGGAGAAAAGGGATGAATAGGCTAGGTCGGGGATATTTTTTACCCCTTTCAGACGGAAGCACAGCAATTGGGGGACAGTCTTGTGACCACATCTGATCTAATATACCCGGCCATTCGGTATCCTCTAGGATAAGTACCGTCAAGTCACTGTCATAAGCGGAGAAGAAGCTATTTTTCTACACATTTACCTCTTGGGTTCCAAGTACACCACGGTTCTCTATGCTCAGGGGCGCGGGAAAGGAACAGGTTTTTCAGCCCTTGGATGTCAATCAGTTTGCTACTGTTATTAACCCCTCTTTTCTCTCCACCATACATCTAAAATAAAATTAGCCAAGTACTGTAGTGGTCAACAGTTAACCCAGACATTACTGGAGCCTCTAGGTTAAATCAACCTATACTGATAATGAGTAAATGCAGTTCAAACCAAACTTAATTCGCTTGTACGGGTGATATCTAGCGGGAAATCTCCCCAGATATGGCTAACAGCACCGTTTTAGACAGGGTTAATAACTTAATCCCACCTTCCTAGTTTAGAGATGTGCGAAACTGAATTTGCGTTTATGAAACAAACTACCCTCCTTGTCAACGAACTTTTCAAGGTGAAAGCGAAGGAGCAACATTCCAAAGTGCGACACCAGTAGCCATAGACCTTTTTCCAAATAGCAATTGCATAGGATAGTGGGATAGAATTTTTGGTACGCGTTGTTAATGTTAATGGCATTTTACTGTGGCCAAAAAGGATGTGAACAAAAATTCTATCCCACAATCCTTTGTAATTGCTATTTGGAAAAGGGTCTATGGAAGAGTTTTGGCGAACAACTTTATGGGCGAATGTTGTCTCTAGCGCTACCACTAGTGGTGCTGTTGTCTTTAACACTAAAAATACATTTTACCACGCTTCTGTGGTTTTGTTGAAAGAGCAGGTTCTGTAAAACAGTTACAATTAAAGGAAAGACAGATATATTGTATTATGAACTATTTTAATGAAATAATTATAAGACATTATTTACAAATTGCAATTTTGATCCTCGCATCCCTGCTTGTGAACTTAGAAATCATACCCATCCTCTTAACTATTTTTCTTCACATAGGCCTGCTCATGGAAAGGTACATCAAGAAAGTGTATCTGTAGACAATAGACGAGTTGGGAAACTTCGATACACAATGCATGCTGGGAAGGAAAGTGTACCATAACAGAGACTGCATGTGCAAGACAAATATTTTGTGTAATCACGCACAATTTCGAGTTTAAAATTATGGTTCTCTAGACATCAATCACGGCCCGGGTCAAAGAGCATTTCCTTTGGAGGAAATAGTTCTTTTTGAAGTTATTCTCCTTAAATTGGACCGAAAAGGTTGGTCAGTATGACGGTAAATTGTGGAAGACGAGAAAACTGTCGCTTGTAAACTTTGAAATATCCGTGGACTTGATCTGTGGTACTAAATGGTACAGCAAAATCCGACTTCCCAACTCGTCTATTTAAGTATACTTTACGTATTCAAAACGATGACGTCACTTAACATACCAATCAAGTATACTTAACATATTCAAAACGATGACGTCACTAAAGATTACGTACAAAACTAATTGGAACATTCAAGGGAAAAACCACTGAAAATTTCAGCCATATTATTGCATTTCTGATATGGTATTGTTGATTTAACAACAGTATAATAAAACTTGAAACTGCTATTAGGAGTGCCTTTTTCATTTTCATTTACTATGTTACAAGTACTTGAAAGATTAAAACTTTTAAAAGTTGAATGTTTTAGGATTTTACTGTTTTTTTTTTTACATTTACATATTAAAAAGGCCACCAATTTTAGTTCAAAATGTTTAAATTTTTCGAAACATTTGAGCTATTGAAATTTACTTTTCAGATCATCAGCTATTTTACATATATAGCTTGCACAAAAAAACATGCTTACTTTGGGTAAACTGCCAGCAGTCCCGAATGCCAGTATACATCTCAAGTCTACGGATTGTTTCTACTTAAAATAATTAACATTTGTCTACACCCTCTTTATCAGTGTTTTCCATTGCTTATATTGGAATAACATTTAACAGAACTCATTTCATGATTGCATGTTAAGTTTTGTAACGCCACTTTCAGTTTCTGGTATCACTTGTTCAGCATCTCGAAAGACTAGTACACAAGTATGTTCTTCCTCTACAAACTGAGTCTGAATTACACAACCAGAGAGCTGTTACGGTTTCCTGGTAAACTTATTCAGGGCAAACTCACAACAAGCAGCTCAGATTTGGCGGAACAAAGAATAGAATTAGGGGCGCACTCGCATACAGCTATGAATAGTATCTGTATTTGAAATCTTAGCTAGAAAAATATTTGCAGGACATGGACTTACGGCCTATAAAACGCCTCAGCTTTGTCGTCGGTCCTCAGGAAAGCCTCTTCCCCAGACTCGGTGCAAATCGATCTTTTGGAAACCATGGACAGGCTCTGTTCTAGCAGTTCTTGACCCCTCACATGGAAATACACATTACGCACAACCTGTGTATATCTCACCCTTAACGTTATATGAATCAGTAGAGAAAAATTTGGTCCGTCGGTTCATCATGTAGTAATGATCTCCCTTGAATACGTAGACAAAATTATCGGAAAACTGTCCACCGGGGGGTACGTCACTCACTGCATCAATACCAGTGAATAATTCAGAGGGCATATTCGGCCACCGTAGATTTTCAATTCGGATACGCCCGTAAAGCCTCCCAGAGTTGTAGGCATAGACCCAGGAATCTGACGGAGAACAATCGTCACGTAATAGTGAAGTGACTGTGAAGAATATACTACCGTATCATGCAACATGTAAAGATTAAAAATAACGATAACATTATCTCAAAGATCCTGTCGAGGAAAGACAAGTTGTCTATTCCCTTTAGGTAAATGATACTTTTCTTTCAAAAGTCCTAAAGGCAAAGAATCGAACGGCAAATGATTCTAGTATAATACTGACATTGTATTCGCCGGAAAGCCGTTTTACACTTTACAATTTACCACCGCTATAAAATATAAATTGACCAAATAAGGCTTACTTTATGCCATACGTAGTATGGTGAAGTAAAAACCTAAACCGGCCGAAAAGTTCCGAGTCCCTTTAAGAGATGTGTCGGAGCAGAAATCCGGAGTACTGTCTAGTTTTCGCACTTCGGCTTCGGTGATTGGGACTTTTAAAAAAGCATCCCGGTGTAAGAGCTAGAGCTGGACTTTATGCTTTGCAGAGGCCACACAGCATGCCAATTGACGCCATATCTAAGCCAGACTTATGCAACATTTTTGCCCACTGGGGCACAATTTCTTTTCTGTGGTCTAGAGAGAGGCTGCATTGGGGTAGGACATAGGTGAGAAGTTTAAACCAGTATGAGGGAGCGGAGCTAATTTTCCTCGTAGTAAAAGGAGATAGGATGCAGAAAGGCTGAATATTATGCAGCTTGAGAAATATGTCATCAGAAACATAAGGAATGATCCAGATTTTGGAGAAAAGGGTTTCCCGTGAGTGTCGTTTGGCATTTTATTTTTCAAACCATTTTTCATTGCGCGCTTCGCGCTAACACTATAACTTTACTTGGAAGATAATGAATGTTATTACGTTTTCACACTTCTTAGTTCACGACCCCTTTTATTATTCCTAATCCCTTCTCTCTCACTCCTCATTAATTGTATCGTCTGAATTCTCAGGGCTCATGTCAGTATCGCCATTTTGCAACTGCACCAGAGCTTCCCTATATGCCGATTCCATGGTAACCAACCTTGGAAGGGTGCCATGCCTCAGCCAAACTATCGTTATATGAGATGTTCTAAGCATTTTATCGGTTCAAAGCTTTGCCAAATATAGCAACATTTTACACCTAAGCCACCTTACATCAACAAAAAATTCTTAAGGGGGGATTTGCCACCCTTCCACTTAGACCAGATACCCTTCCCTTTCACCCAACCCAAAATAGAACTTCTCAGTAAATTATGAAAACTTTGCAAAATATCTGTTCGAAACTTTGCCAGAGATAGCACAATTTTGCATCCAAGCCTCATTAAATGAATAAATATTCCTTAAGGGGGACAATTCCCGTCCCCTTAACCCCTCCCCACACCTTGGCACGAAGTAACAAAGAAAAGATCCTCGTCGTGTGAAAACTATCGCCGGTAGGTACGCATATGAACACTTTGTACTGACGGAGGTAGGTGAAATATCTTTAAGGATGAATGATTGACGTATTTTGTGTTCCTTTAAATAACAAAGCATTGATAAATCAGGCTCATCTTCCAGACAGAACCACTTTGGTCAGGGGATGAAAGTGTGTCAAAGTACTGTCTGAATGCAAATTATTTCACCATGAAAAAATGATATCTTAAATGGAAACATTTCAGTTCGCTTGGCGCGGAAATGGTCGCTATTCTCGCCCACTACTAGACTAACCTTATAACGAAATTAAAACGCGCGTTATGTCAAAAATCATTTCTGAAAACTAAATGCACATCTCGCCCTTAATGCTTGCGTCCAAATTGTTTAATTACCTCAAATTCGTCCTGCATCTTACTAGGTGCCCTTATAGCATCCTGTAGATCAGCCATTTAACTAAGCCATTAAATTAATATCGAATTTCATGAAATATGAAATGATATAAAATCTCATTAACAGAGAAGGCGGAGCTGATTTTCTGCGTTCCTAATTTGTAACATTGTGAGAGCTTTCGGGGACTTCGCCCCCCCCCCCCGAACATCCGTCCCTGGAACCTGCCCCACATACGGTGAACCAAGGCAGCCTGAGGGAAGTCCACTAGATCATTTCCATCTAGGCAGATTAAGGAGGAGGTAGCAGCTTTCCAGCATACCGACGTCACAGTCATGGTAGACGCAGAACTATGGTGGCAAATTTGAGTTTAAGGAGTGTTAACATATCCTGCAATCTAGGTCGTTTCACGTTAGGATGGCAATTTTATTTAGCTCGACGAAACCATGGTAGGGCTGAGGTGGCTAATTTTGGTCCCGTATGACGCCAGTGTTTGGGTCACCCCCCCCCCCCCCCATGAAAAACTTCTGATCCGCCACCAAGTCAACTTCCTGCAGGATAGTATCGTGCCATGTGTTTCCAGTTTGCTTTTTCGACAAAAGAGTATCTCAACTAAAATGGAGGACGGCAGCTGTTGCCCCCACTTCCCACGGCAACCCCTCTGGTCACGTGTCAAATAAAAAGATTTATACTTACTCTTAAAAGCGTATGTCAAACCATCGTTACTGGAATAAAATATAGCGTTGATGCTGCACGGTAAAGCTTGCCACACTTGGCTGTTTCTCCTTCTTGATACAAAATTAAGATTCTCGTCGTATTGATAAACATAGCATCCCTGGAAAGTAATTAAAACAAGCGATAATCAAAAGAAACAAATTCATATGCTTCCTATTTTAATAGAGGTCTTTGGGGTTTTTCGCACGCTTATATTCCCAAGTCATTGGATACTACTTACCGCAGCGAGTGAAAATGAATTATTGAGTACTTCGGAGGAAATGACACACTGCAAGTATATGATTAAAAAGAGCACGCCAATTTAAATCCGAAAAGTGTGTCTCTAAAGTGAGCAGCTTTCAGACAACTTCCATTTTCCCTTTATATCAAAAAGGACTGTGCTCCCGTTATATTGTACCGTATTCACTTAAACCAAATTTTTAAAAGTTAGTGAGACAGGACCCCGGACAAATAGGACCAATCTTCACGAACAGCTCAAAGGACGATTTGAGAGAATGTTAAGACTATAACCCATTACTCCTGGCACCAAATCACCAACACAAGGTTTTCAGGTTTTGGAAAGCAGTCACTGAGTCACAGCAAATGTGTAGAAATGGAGGAACTAGACAAATGTCCCACACTTCAAAAATAAGCAAACAAGTAACTTTTAACACACCAAAAAGTGTTCATTCGAAGTTGTGGGACACTGAGCTTCCTCTAACCGTTAGAGGTGTAAACTTCATTATGGGAAGATGAATGTGATGCATTAAGGACATGGGGCAAAGACAGGCATAGAAAAGTAAAACAGAATTGCATTTTGTAAATAACAATTGTTTTCAAATATGTCATTCCTGAGAATTATTTTTCATTTTTATTTTTACATAACAAGACCAAAAATAGTCTGCCCTCTGAACCCCCTCCCACTTCTCAGAGCGTACTTTAAAATTGTGAAAAATGATGGTTTTCGGGTAAATCATTGTCAGTTATTAAACTTTGAAGAAGGGTAAATGGGTCTTTGACACCTCTCCCAGTGTATCTTTTGTACGCTTGGGAAAATGATGAAAATGAATGCTTTCTACATGAGGTCAGGATTAGACGGGAAGGCCAGTGTAGTCCCATTCCCAGACGCCGTTGATTTCTTTCAAAAGTCCTAAGGGCAAAGACCGGTCCCCCATTGCAGGGAAAACCTATTCCCAAATGGAGGTGCGACCCCGAGAAGTCATAACGGACATCCTGGCAACAGTACCAGCATGAGCTGTCTTATACAGCTTCAATAAAGGGATTGAGATTCCACTCTGCTTGGAGTAGTAAATAACACTATTTGAGTAAAAATGTCACTCAAAGGAGAGTGGAATGTCACTCAAAAGCGACAGTGGTCACTGTAGTCACTACTTTTGGTAGAATTTAACTCTTTTACATTTAGAGAGATAAGCACTGTTCAAGTAATAGTCTTATACTTAGCTAGGTTTGATCTTCAAATTTAGTTCTTGTGCTCCCTTTTTAAAAGTTCTTGAAAAGGTCACCGACAAACTTTAGACAAATAAATATGCTTGAAACCTCTTAAATTAAGGAACTGTTTGTAAGCATTTCATGTTAATCCAAGAAAATTTCATTTCTAACACAGGAGGTTGTCAATACCTTTAAAATGTAGGTCCTTCCGTTGGACGGCGAGAAGAAAGCAGCGTTGACGTTGGATGGCGAAAATAGAAACACAGAATCTATAATCGAAACTTGACGATGAACGCCCTCTATCGACCAACAATATGGACCTATTATATCAGCAGGAGAAAATGAAGGATAGTTCTAGTTGAATTGTACCTTATATCTATCAAATTATTTAAGTAATAAATCGCATTTGGCGGACTAGTATTGGTAAATAAACGGTCGAGACTCCAAATTCGGAAAAATAACGGACGAGGCGAAGCGGAGACCGTTATTTTCCAAATTTGGAATCGAGCCAGTTTATTCACCAATGATTTAGTTTATTCATATTCTACCACCGAAAATGTGTAAAAAAAACTTCATCTTTATCAGATTATACGTTTACTGACCATGTGCTGTGGGATAACAGGTCAGTGCTTGACCAATCAGTCAGAATGCAGGATTCTCAATAACGGATGGATAGAGGGTGTAGAATTAAATATTTAAAGAGATACATTCTCTTACATGCCATGTGGGGCTGAATTGTTCAATCGGCGTAATAGAAAACCTAGCACTGTGTTTAGGCCTCTAGGACCTAGAGAGAAAATGTGGGGGGGGGGGGGGGGGGAGGACAGAAACACACTGAGATGGTATCGAGAATTTTCCTGTTAGGCTTTGTCAGCATTAATGCCTACGGCAGACTATATCCAGGCCTAATTAGGTGGATACCATGGCAACTCGGGTAGCACAATTCTGTTAATATGTAATAATCGACAACAACAAATGAAGTTTGGGACAGCATAACAGAACAATGGAAACATTTTCGCTCGTCTTGATGTACTCAGTTTCTGGTCCAGGAACTTTTGAAAAAAACTACGTTTTCTACAGCAATATGGCTAGCCCGATAAACTTATTCTTTCATGATAATCGATCAGTTCCTTTGAAATTTCCTCCGAAAGCTAGACCAAGATTCTCTTTCACGATAAATGTCTTCTTACACCACAGTTATCCCTGTCACCCACTGAGATTTTGTTCTCATCCATATACGTTTCTATCATATCGCAAGCAGTGTACGTTGACACTTTGTGTCAGAATTTGGGAAGGGGGGGGGGGATTCACCCTTCCAAAATATTTTGAGGGGAATTTTGGTTAAAAGGGAAGGATCTCGATAAGTTGTGACATAAAGCGTCAATTTTGTCCCGACAGGTGTGGATAATGCCCGTACCTGATTTTAAAACTTTCAGGATTGCTGTGAAAAGTGTGTGGGAATCGCGCAATCCCGCTCCCTAATGCGACCGTGAACATTGATCACAAGTTACGAAAATTAAGCAATACTAACTTATTCATAGCTCCATCTTTACGCAAGAAGCAGTATCCAAGTGCGGCGATTACAGAAAATGGGTAGAGGGGGACGTGATACTTCCCCAAAAAATTAGTTTAAGGGCACAGAATGCTTTTAAGCAATATCTGATCTGAACACTTTAAAAAATATTTTCGTACCCACCCCCCCACCCCCATTTGGTCAAAGAACTTGCTAATTTGCTGATATTTATGTGTATATGAGACACCAGCTTTGCCATCTGTCGATTATATGACCACAGAATTGGAGTTTTCTCTTCTCAGGCTCAAAGTCTTTACTTAACCCCAAACCATTTGATCAGGGAGACCAGGGAGTTATAACTTTGTTACAACTCCCTGCTCAGATTAACTCACATAATGTGTAGGCTTACAGACCTGTAGTTGTGCGCACGGGTTTTTTTTTTTTTTACTCAAAATTTCAGACTATACTAACACGACCTACCTGTACGGTGTACGTACAAGGAATTTTTCTCTTAAAATATCTCTTGGACCACCGGAAACAAGACTTTCTAGTCCTAGCGAGTGAAACATATTCTCAATATTTACTCAGTGCAATCACTCTCATACTCAAAACGAAATCGGCATCCCCCACCATTGCTGGTTTTTCAAAACCAGCAAAAATGCTTTATGACGGTGGCCACGCAAGAGAAGCACTGAATGGGATTTTTAAGGGGGACTTTTATATCCCTTCCCCTAGCTCTCCTAGAACATTTACTAATTTTGGAAATTGAAAAGTGTAAAACTACGATAATCCTGATACTAGAATATCCTTGTCTTGTCAAGTTGTTATTCAATGCATTGGAAGATGTTAATGCTACAAACGACTCTTGTATATCTTGTATCATCAAGGTTCCCCAACAAAATTAGAAAATTTCCCCAACAAAGGAGGGCAGCCTTCGCCGACAGGATGGGGGAGGGCATGGTCCCCTGCACCGCGCCCCAACTGGTACCACCACTGATCTTGTTGAGGAAACATTTGAATGAGGGCTCCACCACCACCCTCGCCCCATCCCCTCCCTGGTTACGCCACTGAATAGCAACAACATCAACCACGATTACCAATAATATCTCCTTACCGTTGAAAACGTAACACCTTTGCAAAACATTGCTACACGTAACAGCGTCTACTTTGTCTAAACAAGCTCCGTTTGGTACTGGAGAGACCGTAGTAAACTGGGTCATTGTGGTGCTAACCGTTGGGGCTGAAAAAAGATAAAAGTAACATGACTTCAAACAAAGCGTTTCATAGTCATAGAAAAAGTTCAAGTTACGGAGTTTAAATTTAATAATTTGCATTCATGTTCAACAGTGCGCCAATAAAGCATGTAGAGGCAATTCACAGCATATTACACACGACTATCCTGAACACTTAAGAAAACAAGGCTAGTGAATACTGAGCATAAAAAAGAAAGAGAAACAACCTTACAGTATGTGTGAATTCACACGTTCAAAAATTGTTTCGGCACGCTTCTTGCATCCCTTATACTGTATAAATGTCTCATTATAGCTCCTTTCCATTCAACTTGTTATTTTTTTTTTTTTTTGCTGTAAGATAAAGAATAATCGTTTTCAAAGCTATTCAATCCTTAGCGGTGTCCTACCTACTACCAACATCCTCATCAACTCGACCGACGGTCGGTCGGAGTATTTTAAATTTTCAATCATTGTCAGTCAAAATATTTCATTAGCATCTCAAATATCACCTGGAGGATACAATGGTCCGGAACTACTGCAAAGCCTTGAGATTTATGGAAAATCCCCAGAGAGGACCCCCAGTCCACAACCTCTGGCTTCACACTTTTGGCCCTAAAACCAGGGAGCTGCCACTAGAGCAGCTCCCTGCTCAAACTGTGAAAGAGAAGGTTTCGTCGATTACATCTTACGAGGATGTATAGCCTTCGTCGAAAAATTACTTACCTGACATGTATTTTTACTGACTCCCCTGGTCACGCGAACGTATTGGCTATACGTAAAACATTCAAATGGATCCCTACCACCTTGATCTGTACTGCCTTGGACTAAAAACATAACCCTTTCGATTTTCGGCCAGTTGAGAAAGGAGCCACGCATGCCAGACTCATGATGTAAAGGTTTGAAGGTCATGGGGTTGGTGAGGGGTTGGTCAGTTAAGTCTTAGTTTCCCTTCTGGGGATGCAGCTCCTATTCGGAGGTTTCCGCCCTTCGTCATCCAGCCGATGGGACTTTTGAAAAACTACCTTGATCGGTCTTAGAAATCTTCCTTTAACCTACGTCTTCGAAACTACAATAACTTTTCACAGCAAAAATTGGAGGCTCTTTTCCCAAGACATTCGAAAAAATAACAAAGAAAAGGAGGCTAGAAAAAAATAGGCGACAACCTTAATAATGCAAGCCTACCATTATCACTGCACCCATCGACAACCCTTCCCCCTCCCCACCCGCACCACCTCCACAGCCCCACGCCTTCATCATAAAATGACCTTCCGTTAGTTCGAGTTAGTGTGCCACAAAAATAGACAAAAGTAATCTTAGTACTATGTAGTGCTAATCCAATATCTTTTGAAGATGAAGTCTTAATTCCGAAATGCCACAGAGCTTTTGGGACCTTCTTCACCGCCTGGGTGTTGCCCCTGGAACCCGTCATGCAGTGGCCCTACGTTGAGCCTCTGGATTCGACACCTTCGGGGAGCATTTCGCGCTCCCGCAGCGCCTTCGGCGCAGATGAGTATTTTGCCCGGTATGCCCTCTTTCACACATCAATCCCCCTCCATAACATGATAACATGCTCTAACAATGGACATGGAAAATAAAGGCGGACATGCAGTAATTGCCTACGGACTACAAGTACTTTTTCCAAAGTCCCCTCGACTTTCTGGCGAAGAACCTTAGGGTGAAACCAAACGTTACTCCCTAAGGAGTTCTGTTCCCCAAGGGGACAACGAGACTTAACGTGACAATCCTCTTGAACTTCAGACCTCTACATCATGAATCTGTCATGCATGGCCCGTTTCTAGACTGTCTGAAAAGAACAGACACTACACATGATCTTAGCCAAAAGGGCGAGAGGCGACTATGGCTACCAGTTTGTGATACCTAAAATTAACTCCACCCAAGCAACAAGTGTGAGTTTGATTAAGTATGGGCTGATTGATATGTTGGGTACTTTGAGTACACAGCATGATTGATATCGGCGTTCCTTCATTGTAACTTAAATCATTAAAATATATTTGAGCAATGTTATTATTTTGTTGTATGTGCATGTAAAAAGAGGAAAACTTACCCCCATAGAGTGATTGTATTCCCACAATATCATCTTCATCCAAAACGGAAATGTGGTATTGTCGGCCGGATCTGAAATATGGAGCCATGACAGCCTCGGGGGCAGACGAATGCTTCATACCCAACATGTGACCTATTTCATGGACTGCGACTTGCTGCAAACTTTTGCCTGAAAGCAAAATGGGGCAAATTATTTACTAATTATTTATTTAAAATACACAGAGGCGACAAGTGTTCTTTTTTTTTACTTAAAAGGAAATATTGCGTTTAAATTACACTAACATGGCATATAAAGAAAATAATAATCATTATTCTTGCAACCATTCAGTCTCACCAATAAACTCCAACAATAGCTTATTTCCTCAAAATGTTACGCAGTACAAGAGTTACAGATATTGCATCATTTGAACTTTGAAATTTTGGGCCAGTAAATTATTCCTGAGCAACAAAATACTGCATTTCTCTCTGTGAGAACCTCATTTCATGAAAAGAAAGCTACCGTGCTGCCTTATTTTTAGTTATCTATCATTCTGTATCTATAAATACTGGTTTAAAAAAAATGAAAACTTTTGTACAACAACGCAATATTTCCCTTTAATATTACGGAACTATTATTGGTTTACCTTAAGATTAATGCCCAACCAATTATTAGTGTAGCGCACCTCTTATTCACTGAGTTTTCCGCTGGATAGGTTACGTTGCTAGTTTAGACCTAAGGATTCTTTATTGTGTTTTGAGGGCGGTGAGAGTTTACTGGAGATCATTCTGCCGTGGATGCATGCACCATTCGCGTTAAAGATACTGTAGCAAAGAACTTGAATAACTCATTATGCAAAACTGCAAGAAAGTCAAGGTGTAAAAGGCACTTTTTTATCCTATCCTTCCTCTGTGCAAAGTGGTGTTTTGAGTAAATAGTGTCAAATAGGAACCAACTTGTTTTTCTTATTCTAACGGTGGTTGTACACTTTCATATGTAGGACAGCATATAACTTTTGAAATGCCTTAATCGATGGTATACAGTAAGTATAGGCCTAGTCACAAAATAGAAAAAAAAAACCTTCCTACAGTAGAAGTGGCATTATTGTTCAAATTTTACACATTGTACGCTTCGCGCAAATGAGTTATGGCAAAAACAAGAAAACTTCAAGATCTATCATGGCGTAGAAACATAGATAACTGCTGCACTGTAAAAATACAACAAATATTGATACTTTTCTTGTCTTTCGATTTATTTCTATGAATTTCGGATGAATTAATTTCTGTTTGTAAGCGCTCAGGACAACTCATCACGAAACAATATACTAGCAGTGTTGTAGTACACTTTCTTTAATTTGTGACTACCCCACATTCTCTGACTGAAATGGGCAAGCATCAAATTCAACGATATGTGTGTAAATGTAGGCCTATGTGGTAAGTCACTAATCTTGTTGTTCAGTTTCAAGTTCTCATGTTTCCCATACGTTTGTGCTACTTTCGTGTATTATACCGCAAAATTATTGGAACGGAAACACGTGGAGACACTAGAGACAAGAAAGAGTTATGACAAATTAATGATCATATTGAAATAAATAACAAAGAATTCGAAAATATCAGTGACATGTGGGCAGATCATTAATAAATGTAGGGGATCGTTGGACTAAAGGGAGTGAGGACGGAGTAAAGCAACACATTAGGTCTAATGAGCTTAGTATATTAGAAAAGGGCTGACAAGCTGAGATGTCTCGTATTGATTTGCGCTTAAAGGCTATTTTTGAAACCTTACTATTCTTTTGTCTAAGTTGAAGTTATCATGACACCAGCCCTTTCGTCTATGGCCATTGCAAATGTACGCATGCTCTGAAATGTATACATTTGGAATCTGTTTGTTTCAATCGTGTTTTAAGTTCACTGCTTCAAAAGGACTGTACACCCATTAACAGAGCTAGGAAAGTCCCATCTGACCGTTTTCAGGGAGTCCAATTTGGCCTGTTGCGCTCGCCTAATATGTAATTGTCCAAGGCTTAGAAAACGAAGCTGATATGCGGAAGGTGCTCTGACATTTATTCAAAATGAAGGAGAGGCTATAAACGTTGTCATTCTGTGCCACCAACTTGACCTATTACGGGTAGGAAGAAACCTAAGCTCTTTAAGACTGTAAGAGTTCTCTATGTGTCGTCATTAGGCTATTCAACCTAAGAACGGTAAAGTACTTACCGTATCCAGTGGGGCCCGCCCAGTTCTCGTCATCATCAAAGTGCGCCCTGCCAGAAGTGGGCAACCAAGCGTGGGCCAAAACTCGGCCCAGCCCATCAAATGGATTTGCATCCCCGTGTTGCCTAGTAGCAAAACGTATCACGATATCGGCATCAAATTCATTTTCAACTTCAGCAAAAGAAAGCGGGGTGACGTCAGCCCAGAGCTGTGAAAAGATCAGAATACGTTATAACTTGATTATTAAGACTAAGAGCAAAATTTTTATAGTCAGCTGATTTGTAGCCTGCGTAGCGCCTCTGTGGCTGCCGCCCCCTTAGGCTGCCCCGACCCCCCTCAGATGGTTGGTTTTTCGCAGCGATGAGCTGAACGTACATCGGAGTGTCTTCGCTAGGCAACAGAATTTGGGAGGTGGCTAGTATAAGTGGGAGAAAGTTTACTACCACCCACTTATCAAGGACAGCCTGAACAGTACGCAGTATTCGAATCTTCTCCTCAAGCTTTAGAGGGTTAGATGAAAAATACAATTGATGCCTGATTGACCAAAACGGGGTCAAACGCCCGGGTTGTCTTGATTCAATTCCACACCAAGAGAGAATTGACCGTGTCTGTCGTAAAGACCCTCGAAAGTCATCAGGACGGCACAAATCAACACGATAGGCTTGAAATGAGAATTTTAATGCAGATTTTATCTGCTGTAATCGATCGATCGAGATTCTTTTCATAAGTTGATGACATCGATAGTGAGATTAATGGGGAATTTTCATGATCCCAGACAGTTCCAATTCTCCCAACTATGCATCTTCTAGCTCCTCCCATAACTGTATGAGGCTCTTCCTTGTGCAAGAATAAACCTGTTTTATTGCTTAAGGCCATGTCCTGGTGAGCACACAAGGCTATAAAATGTAATAAAAGTACTCTCTCTGCCTTGTGTGGAATGTGAGCTACTCTGCATCTTTCAAATTTTCAAACTTTGATGTCAATCAAGCAGCAGTCACCAACTGAGAATTTTGATATACATACACTAAAAATATACTTTGGGGTGATGACAGTCTGTCTTTAAGCCGGCGTGCACTTTATTGATATGGTCATTTAAAAGACAAATAACTTTACATTTTTCACTAGCATTCCCATATCATTTTAGTAAACTATCCACCGACTAAGTATTGTTTTGTCCGGTATAACAACTTAATTTACTTCCAGTTATAACCGACCAGCTTGAGTGAATTCGAAGCTGATTGGGCCAAAAACTATTTCAAATCTCGCCCACTGAAACAATTAATGTTAAATAAATGATGGTAATATATTAACCCGATGGTCACCTCTACATGTATCTGTGCCCAACTTTAAAACGATGACCAACCAACTAACCAACCAACTAACTGGACATGTCGTCTAATGATTGTTACAGGAAATTGAAACATTATTTTTTTTTTTAACCCGGGGTCATGATTTCATTTATACAAACGTAGAGTGTAGCGACTTATTAGATACCGTAGTGTAGCAACTGTTTTTAAACTTTTTTCCTTTCAACTCAGGAGGGGCACCCCCAAACGTCCCCCCCCCCCCACCTGGACATGCAGATGTGAAGCAACCGTCGTTAGTTCGAATAAGCAGTTGAAAGCAGTTGGTCCAGAGTTAGTTGGAAACATCACCCGTATTTTACAAATGTCCCCTTGTTTTCCTGTAAAGAATATCTCACGCTTTTTTCTTCAGAACAAAATCATTGCAAAATAAAAGTAAATGATGCATATTCTGCATGGAATTAACACTGTAAAAACAGTGTTTAGGAATTTAACACTTTTCTAAACACTTTTTTGCCCCCCCCCCCTTTGGAAACACGTTTACACTCTAAACACGTTTAGGAATTAAACACATAATATTTAGAAGTTAAACACATAATGTTTAGGAATCAAACATGTGTGTTTAGGAATTAAACATGTTTCCAAAGTGGGGGCAAAAATTGTGTTTAATTCCTATACACGTTTTTTAGAGTGAACCATTCAGAAACAAAACATTGTCACATAATTTATAAGACACACATGAATTAGGTCATCAAGGTATTCAAATTAAAATCGGGGTAATCTAATGTGTACTTATAAGGTAAACTTCTTAACTTCACCAGAAGGCAATACTTCTCTTTAATTGAACAGATTTTTTTATTGGGAAATGTATGAAAGCCATCCTCTACAGCATGAGTTGTAATGCGGGTATGTCTTGGAGAGGCGCGTAGCCAGACAAGGTCCCGAAGGGGAGAGTAAGAGACAGGGCTTCCGGGGGCGAAATCCGTTTGTAGGGGGAATATATACTAAAATACATCAAGGCAATGGTTATCCTTAATTTTGTAGGGAGCGAAATTTTTTCAAGGGGCTGCGCCCCCCTCCCTTGGCCACGGTCATGATTTTGGCCCAATATAGAACAGATTGATACCTTTACTTAGGGAGACATCAGAAAGATAAATGGTAAGGACTACGTCTTAGCTGCAAAAAGTACAACCTCTTGTGAAAAGTCAAACGGTTTAAGGGCCTTAACTTGACAGAAGAATGTAATTTCCAAAAAGTTTAAAGTTTGTCTAGGTATAGCTAAGGAGCCCAACGGTACAGCTAGATGTAGGATATACCCGAAGTCTGTCCTTACATCTTGAACCGACGCTCTGACTGATCTATCACTCAGGGTAAACTTGAATATTTCGCAGTCTGGAATGGTCGACTCAGTGTAGGGCCAGTAGAAAGACAAATTGATGAAGAGCGAGAAATATTGTTTAGAGAGGAGGAACAATTTTTTAAGGACCCGAAATATGTTCAGAGAAATTTAATATTCGTCTTCAAAAAACTCAGGGAGCGAGAATTAGTGTAGTTTTTTTCAGTAGCTTATACGTAACCAGGAATGTCTTCATGGGAGGGCGCAGGAGCGGAAACATTTCAAATTGGGGTATAATTCAAAATATCGACGATGTCGTTACAAATTTAACGGGGAATAGTATATAAAGTATTCACAATTAAAATTTTCAGTGAAGGGGTGGGTTAGACCACTGCCCTTTTATAATCCTTTCCGGCCAAGGGCCTGAATACGTCTCATTATCAAAATAGTAGCTGCCAGAAATCTTTTACTAAGGTGCTATCGCGGCATCGGCCCGCATCGGCTATCAATCCACGTGTCTAAAACACTCCTTATTACCGAAAAAAGTTGCAGCAAATTATTTGCTTACTATTTATTTTAATTTTCTTCACAGAAAGTGATTTCATTTAGCCTCAGCGCATCTCCTATCATACCATTGATAATAAATAAGCTATAGGTGTACTGTCTTACCTGGAATGAATCTTGAAATATTTCTTTAACCTCCTCGTCTCTTAATTTTATACTATACTCTTTGATGAAGTATTTTAGATGGTTCTTCGGCCAGCTGACCGTCCCTGTACTGTACTTTAGTACCTCCCCGTCTTCCCCGGGAGAACTGAAGTCTTTGAAGCCGCATCTTGGTGATTCCATAAAAGTTAGAGTTTCGTTGTCTAGCTCACCAGTTTGTTCCAATCCTACGTATGCTTGAAAAAGCCTGACTGCCTCGTGGAAGTTTGGGGATGTCTGTAATAGTTCTGGTGAAGACGTCGTTTCAGGGATATCTGGTAAGTAGCCATACTTCTTAAGATATTCCTGAACAAAAAAAAAAAAGATGAGAAAATTATTTTTCAGTATGTTCCGTCCAGGGCCCTGTCTCATAAAGTATTAAGATCGATCTTAAGTTTGATTTCAACAGGACGATTGAATAGCAGATCAAACTTAAGTTCAATCGCAACTCTTTATGAAACAGGGCGCAGGTAGTGTAGACTGTTCTCACAACTTCCTGAAATGTCATAATGGAGTCTATCGTTTTTATCGCTATTATCCTGTGGACACTTTTAGATTGCTATCATTCTCAGTGGGGTACCCAGAATTCTTGTTAATGGGGTACTCGAATTTCACAAGAATTCAGAGCAGTGGTTCTCAAACGCGGTCCCCGGGCCCAGTCGGTGCGGCCCCTGAATTGATTTCACGTTTGAGAAAATCGTATTCGACAAGAAAAAATGTAGCACAGTAGGAAAAGGGGGCAAATAATCCATGAAATTATGTAATTTGGAGTCACTACTGGACTCCTTCAAATTCGCTTTTCTGAAGTGGTGCTAGGTTGCCTACGTAGCAGGCTCTGCGGCATGTTCCTTGAACAGTCATATCTAGCCAACACTTATTTCTTGTTCCATATTGTTGGCAATCATACTATGTACACGGTGACGTATAGCTATGTAGTGGTGCGTTGGGAGTAGTTGTATTTGTAGTGAAAAAGCTTGTAGCAAAGTTATATCTCGGAAATTTAATTTGCGAAGTGAGGTGACTGGATGTATCGTGTTAACGTGTGTTGATTGGTAACTGAAATTAAAACTTCTGCAAGTTATCTTTCGGTACTCGAAAAACTAAATCAAATGTAATCAGACTGACATTCCCTAACAATGTGTTTCGACATTTTATATGGGCGCGCTTTTTCCACAGCTCTGTTAAATGAAATAGAATCATTCAATCAACTTAAAGTTTTTTATGCTTTTGGGAATGCGGCCCTCAAACTCGGCAGACCCACTTCCCTATCTGGCCGCGTTTGAGAATAATTGATCAAGAGCTTCCTCACATGCTGGCCACTAACGCAGGATAAGTACAGAATTGGTGTGACTTTATTCGATTCAGAGTGAACTTTGCGTACGCAACATCTTTAGTTTGGAAAACAACGAATGAAAAACATCAAAATGACCATACTGGTGACTCACGCATGATGCAGAACCGTACAAAGGGGTGGCGCCAGGTGAGGAGCAAAGGGCCATGGCCCCTATCGTCTGGGAAAATCCATTTTCGTCGGAGAGTCTTAATGGGTACGATTAAGTATGTAACCCCCAACGACGACCAGTCGCTGCGACGAATTTCTTTATTTTGCCCCGGGTAGGACAGATTGCTCAATAAAAACAGAAATTTTTCAGAGTTGCTTCAACAGTCACCAAAATTTTAGGCACGCTTCGCGGGAAAAATTCTGCGTTTGCCATCCTTTCAGCAACCTGTCGACCTTGTCGGGGCTGCTGGTTACCGGCCGCTCCGTTTGGGTGCTTGGTCTCCCTGTCGAGCAAAGACTGGCCCAGTCCCAATTGAAGAGGCAAACTTGTGGTTGAGAGTGCGATTTTCTGCAATCTAGGAGCTTGGAAAGCAAAATTTTCTGACCTCAGCCCCAACCATGAAGAGGCTGAGGTCAGGTAGCTTCTGTTGGACGCTGCAAAAGTGCATTACTATCTTAAGGAAGCGGTTTCCTCTGAAAAAAGTCATACGTCTGCTTCTGTTTGCCGTAGATACAGCTTCGGGACCTCTTAAGTATGGGTTTCGCTCTTCCCAATGGTTGTCCTTCTCTAAGCCTGAGATCCGACCTCCCATGCGGCCCTCGGCCTCATCCCAGCCCCTCTGTTTGGCCCTCACCCTCAAAAAGTTTGAGAACCACTGATTTAGAGCAACGTTTATTAGTTTTACTACAGTGACTGGTAGTAGACAGGGATCACGCGTCAGCTGCGCCCACTGCATGCGCCCATCCAATTACAAACATGAGCGAATTCAGACTTACAAATGATTTGATTCCGATGGACTCTATTGCCTTATTTCGTTCATGTTCGTGTGACGTTACGTTAACAAGATCACGTGTCCTGAGTCATAGGAAATCATGGGCGTGGATCATGGGGGACGGGGGGACGCGTCCCCCCCTCACTTTTTTGGAAGGGGGACATCTCCAAAAAGTTCCCCACTTTTGCAATAATATAACATAGATTACGGATTGACCCTACATTTTAAAAGCTAAATTGCGCCCAAATATGGCACCATTTGTCATACAGGCACCTTCCAATTTCCTTTTGTTCAAAGGGGATGGGGGACAACCACTCCCCTTAGACCCCTCCCCCAGGACGGCGATTCGCAAATGGTGAAAAGTCCCTCACCTTTGGAGATGGATCCCCGCCCTTGAAGGATATAAGTCTTATTGAATTTGGTGTAAACTCTAAATACAATCTTCAGTATCATCAGCACTGGCAAATCCAGGGCTTCCTAACGAGGGAAGGAGGGGTGGGGGAGGGGACGAGAGACGAGTGACTGTCAATATCGGCACATACACACTTAATTGGTACATGAGGCACCAGTGAAGCAAAAGTAGGAATAAGTTGTCAATAACTTACACTAAAACGTAGCTAATCTCACTTTTTACTGCGAGCACTTCTATTGAGCCATCCACTTGCGTACGCAAAACTAAGCTGAGGTAAGCTTCCCCCAGATTTAGTAGAAAGGACCATTCTCGAACCCAAAACCCAACATTTCTGTACATACCCAGATCTTCATACTCAGTTGGACGTCGGTGGCATGACCCAATGCCCTTTTTTCACAATGTCAATGCAATTCGCAGGGCAGGATTTACCTTCAGAGGGCACCGTAACCTATCATACGAGGGAACCCTTTCAATGTCATTTGTGGTGACATTATTTATGGGTTGGGACAAATTAGAGTACCTTTATAAAGGTACTCTAGAACTAATCTAAGCAGAGAGCCACCATCCGTTGGCGTGTAGACAACATAGAAGTTATTGCCAAAACTGCAGATGCAGGCAGATTGAGGGAAATCCCAGCAAAAAAAATTCCCATACTTTACCATATTTTACCATGGTAAATTGGCCGATTTACCATGGTAATCTATGGTAAAGCATGGTAAATTTTTTGCTGGGATGGTACTTCCCAGGTCTTTCACTGAGTCAATTTGCATACAGAATTTTCTGTCTTTCATGAAGTAGAAATTATACCCCCCCCCCTCAAGTTAGAGCAATAAACTTGACAGTAACCCCTGCTTTTCGTTTATATTATGTGTTAAACAGGAAATCGAAGATAACATATGCACATAATGTGATCGGTATAGAAACCCATGAAAATGGTTTTGGCAAGTCTCAATTTGTTTTAATTGCAGCTAGCGGGTCGGTGCAACTGCAACACTGTAAAAATTGATTAACACTTTTTTGTAACAGATAATAAACGCGTCTTGGCGTTTATGTAACAGAAAAAACAATAAGATACATAACCAAATTAAACGTCTAAAACGCCAACTTTAACACATTAACGCCACTTTAACGCCATCTCTTAAATACGTTTATGCGTTTATTTCATGATTACTGTAAACATCAAGTTGTTTTTAATAAAGAAAAATTAACATATATATATATATAAATCATGTAAACGTGTTTGCGAAGTGCACTTTAATTGAAGCCATTATCCTTATCATGTGTTAATATTCGTTCAGTCATTTACTGTGCGTATCCATTTTATTGTTCGTTTTCTAATTCTTAAACGCCATATATGTGTTAAAAAATGAAGACATCTATTTTTACAGTGAAGTAGTACAGTAATCGTATAAAGCGCGCTTGGGCATTCTGATCATGGAAGTACTTACCTAGCCGCAGCATATGATGTGTCACGCTCAAGAAAATCCATTGGTAATATCATATTTCGGGGCAGGACCACTACCACTATTCATGTTAATACAAAAAGTTTCAAATGAAATGTGTAACTATTAAGCATAAACAGAATACGTTAAGTCGCAAAGCTAGGAGGCTCGTCGGAGGGGGAGAAGAATGGTTCTATATTGGGATACTAATATATTGACAGCACTATGCCCAAGAGCAGCGATTTTTTCTCAATATGATGGGGGGGGGGGGCGTGACCAGATTTTACAATAATTTACTGTGTGAAAAATCAAAGTCAATGAGCGATTTCTCAAATATTGGAGGGACATACATGTCCTCCCCCCCCCCCCCCGATCGCCGCCCATGACTATGCCAGTGCTTCTTAACCTTTCCTGTTTCATTTCCTATTTGGTTGAAATCTTTTCCACATTTTCCCCATTCTTTCCCCAAATATATTTAGGAAAACTTACCACGTCTTTTTCTCAATCTTTTACTTTTCCCATACTAGAGTGAAGACGAAAGTACAATTCACTTACTGTCCTTGTAACTGTTGGGTGCAGATCCATGGTTTTTGAAAAAAAGGTCGTTGGAAGTGGCCCACCTCAGAGAGTGAAGATTCATGGCAAAAAAGCTTAAAGGGAGGACTGGGGACATTCCAGGAAAATGTTGTAATAAACCACTGTTTGATGCGAATTCCTGACATTTGGCAATCACGATAACTACACAAAGAAACATTTTATGAAATCATATATCATTTTGAAGAATGACCACCCTGCAAGTTTTGGTCGGCCCATCTTTCAAGGGGGCAGGGGTACGGCTCCGAGGGGAACTTAAGCCCACAGGAAAATTGTTAGGCTATAGAACAAAACTTAGTATTGATTTACATGGCTTAAGATATCTCGTCCTGAAAAAAAAAATGCCTTATGAAAGCCATCCAAACCTCTCCTCCTCATCTTTTTTTCCTTGACCCCATGGACTTTGAAAAGTGCTTGCTAGTAAAACTATAATCACACATCGTTCAAAATGGCAAAGACGGAAGGGTCCTCTCCTTAGAAAAGTTTGGAGTTAGAGACTTTTCGATGTCAATTTCTTGCTTATGGAAATTAAAGCAAGTACTCAAAAGCATTTCATAGCACTGTTTAATTGTTTTGAAGTGTGACTAGCCATTGACTGACAGATTATGTGCGAGTCAATATGAACAAGACAAAATGACTATAGGATATTCATCAAATGGAATCCAGTAATCCTTACACAACCACACCCATCCCATTCCTCCTCATTCGAGGCAAGGTTTTTGGGACCCGACTAAGAAGCACTGATCTAACTAAGCGCCATCATAGGTTAGCGTGTAGTTCTTAGAAAATTTGGGTTAAAAGTAGCTGCTACATCGTCGGAAATAAACCTTCCTTACTACTTAAGTCAGTGCAGATAATGACCGCCTTTTGAGTATGTTGTATATTAGGCCTCAAAAACAGCGTGATTAGACCCTGTAAATTGAAAACAATATTAATAATACAGCGAATATGCAAAAGCACGAACACACCTCTAAGGCAGGGGTCCTCTCTATGTTTCGACCTCTCTATATTCCGACCTCTCTATGTTCCGACCTCTCTATATTCCGACTACTCTATGTTTCGACTTTTCTATATTCCGACTTCTCTATGTTCCGACTTATAAACGTTTTGGTCGAAACAAAGAGAAGTTAAACAATAAGGGTCACATCTCTATGTTCCGACCTCTCTATGTTCCGACACATGCAGAGTACTTTTCAAAGGCTAATTCTACGCTGAATGGTGCCCCTCTGCCCCCGCTGGTTGTGCCACTGCCCTAGTGTTTCGCCTCGATGCGCGATCAGCAAACTTTGAAATGTTGCATAAATTACGCAATTTACGCTAATTAATTAGCGTATTCTGGAACCTTCGGACTAGTGGAACTGCCCAAAGATTGAATACGACCATAGGCGGATCCAGGGGGGGGGGCAACTGCCCCCCCATGACCAGTCTAGCGCCCCTCAATACAAGAAAAATGCGCCCCCTGCGTCCTAAAAGTTAAGTAAAAACTGCCCGAAAAGTAAAAAAAAAAAAGGTCCCCAGAATTTCGAACCGTATAGCTATATATAACTATGGCAATGGGGGTTGGTCTCCGAAATGTAGTCGGTCAAATTCAAGAGTATGCGGCCCCTGCATGATGTTGGCGTCCCCCTTTTCAAACTGCCCCCCCCCCTTCAGCTAGGGGCTGGATCCGCCCTTGAATATGACCAAAATGCATGTTTTCATTTGTGGTCGAAACATAGAGAAGTAGGAACATAGAAATGTGTAAAACGTCTCTATGTTTCGACTTCTCTATGTACCGAATTCTTCACGTTTGAAATTTAGGTCGGAATATGGAGTAGTCGGAACATTGAGACGTCCAAAGTCTCTGTGTTTCGACTTCTCTATGTTTCGACTTTTTCAAATTGCGGTCGGAACATAGAGAGGTCGAAACATAGAGACGTCATCACGTCTCTATATTCCGACCTGTCTATGTTTCGACCAAAATGTGAAAAAGCGTGAAAAAGTCGGACATAGAGAGTTCGGAACATAGAGAGGTCGGGACACCGGGATTGAACCCTAAGGCACCTATGTCAGTATGTAACCATGTACCATTATTCATACAACAGCATATCCTATGACAAGTAAACCATGCTTCATTACCTACATGACAACCCTCAGTAACAACTTTCTTGGTACTGTTCATATTATCACTAATTTCACATTCACAAAGTTTCGTACCACATAACCTTATAGATTAGAAAAATAAGACTGGTTTTGCAAAGTCTACATTTTGGTAGGCAGAAATCAGGCCACGATTTCTGTTTTTAACTCAACTCAGACAGTCAGAAGCCAGGTGAGAAAGCTACGCCAAAAAGGGAGCTCGCTTATGGAAATTTGCCGGGGCTTAACCTATAGGTTGTCCCGATTATTGGGTAAATCCGGCCCTGGCAATTCGATTGAGGCTATTTACGAAGAGATAGTAATTTCCCCTCCTCCAGTCCTTTCCTAACCAAAAGTATGATTTTTCTTGGAAACATTGGATTATTGAACAACTAGTTCCTAACTTTTAGACAAAAAAAAATTAACGAGAATAATTCATCAAAAATGAACAGGTAAGTATTTTGAATTCATTTTGCAACTTTTTTAGACTACTGTTTTGAAAATCTTTGAGAGTCCCTATCCTCTTCAAATGGGAGGAGGGGAGTTCAGACCTCACCAACTTAAATGTACAGGGATCCGTTCTACTACCAAGCCAAGTCGGCTGGTCCACCAGGACGCGCTTCAGTCCGTGCGCACCGATTGCAATCGGGTTTGGTGGCAAGTGTGCGATAAGTGTCGAGACTTTTTAGAATCCAGGTAACCGCAACGTGAAGGGATTTACTATTGTTGTTTGGAAACACACAATACAGACTAAAGCAAGTCCATCGATAGTTTGATTGTCAGTGAAATCCGATTACATACAAGATCAGTCACTAATGTTCAGTGCCTACAGACTGCCATCAACACGTATTATCATAACCATTCATGGGAACGTTCCTAACAAGATAAAGACGGGCCTACATAGGCTATGTCAGTTATCAATGTGTCTTCATAACATATTGAAAGGGCTAACAGGATTAGAACTTAATACATTTTGTCAAGTATTAGGGTCCCACAATGGTAGAGCGATTTGCACGTGCATCCGATGAGTTAAACAAGTGCGTGGGTTTGAAGTAGGTGGCTTTCCTCTCTCTTGGTAAAGCTTGCCATTAAAATCGGTGCGATGTCTTTTGCGCGCCGGATTGACGTGCCCTGGCCCCTCATGCGAACCAGTTTACTAGCTAATTGGGGTAAGGTACCCACTCCGCACCAACCAGATCACCTCGAAGTAAAAACAAGATCGCCCTTGAGAAAAGTCGTAAATTTGAAAAGCAGTAATTGTATACCCTGGTATCTAAATTCATGATTCAGTCCAGTATGTGCTAGTGACAATATAAGAAACTTAAAAATTCGTACAGAATAGCTCCTTAGTTTTTATCTTAAATATGTAATAGTCTGCATTGCGTTTTTGAGACATAATAAAAAATACGTGGAGGAAATCGATTTCAAATAATATTGCTGAGCATGGGTGTCCGCAGGTTGGGGCAAGGGCCCTTGCCCCCTGGAAAATCAAAAACTTGAAAAAAAAAACTTGAAGAAAAATAACTAAACCTTCAAGACTAATTCCGTCAAAGTCAAAAATTTCGCACCATTTTGCATCTAGGCTCCTTGAAAAAGGCAAAAACTTTTCAAAGGGGGGGGGGGGACACCAAGAGGAGAGGACACCCTCCCCTTACACCCCTCCCCCAGGCCAGCAACAATCCTACATTGATGTGACGCCTCCAAGTGGTTACTCCAGCTACGGGCCTACTGATCTGATCAATTAAAAGTATTGTCCCCCCCCCCCCCGCCCTGAATTTTTTCTGTGGACGCCCATGTTGCTGAGGTATCAAACTATGGTTGAAGCGACCTTTTAATCCCTTTTGAAGAGAAAAACACAGGAGCCTTTGCAAGTATTTCGTTCAAAAGACGGTAATCTAGTAAGTTAAGCGATACTATGTGAAATAAATTGGCATAGTTAAAAATCAGTTAATTCTTCGAAGCAAAAGCACGATCATTGACCCCTACAAAACAGAAAACACGACATCATGGTACAAACTTAATCTGCAAAAGAACTTGCCGATAAATAAACTTGTATTTAAAAGGTTTGATACAAAGGAAATAGATGAGCCAGTTTAACCCTCTTATTGCAAAAGATGCATAAAAGTCCAAACTTAATTTGCTAAACAACATGCCGAAAAGGTGAGAAGCTTGTATTTAACGGTCTAAAAAGCGATACAAGGGCGTGCAAAGCGCGCTAAAGGAGTAAAGGTTGATGAGAGCGAGGTGTTCAAAAAGCAGTCTTATATAGCCAGATGCCATTTTGCTGTTGAAAATAGGCTTTCAATCACTTGTGACTGCAGTTACGAGCATGGCCGTACGGGACTGTTTTTTTCTCAGGGAGGGCGGTGATTTTTGCCCAACTCCGAGACCTAACTAACTTTCCAATTTTCGGCTCTACTGAGACAAAATATCATGTGCCCGATTCAGTCAGATTTCTGACATCTGGGAGCGGCGGCCCCCAGCCCGTACGGCCATGGTTACGAGTGCGTTTGGAAACTTCCAAAAATTAAGTACCAAATGTGAAGGGCGAATGGTCGACACTTCTGGCGAACATGATTCTTGGAGCGGCGGCGGCGGAAAACTGGTGGGCGAGGAAAAGTGTATCATTACCCTGATATCACTCAACTGGATATTGCACAAATTGGGAAAACTTGCTGATTTATAATAAGTAAGTATCATTACACACATAAATAAATGCTTGCTGTGTACGCCTTAACATGGGCTGCTGGAGTCGAACGATTGCAACTGAGAAGGGACCCTGCACATTTACTCGCCAATGTCAGCTAAAAGAAAAAAAATATTGTATCGTCGTTGTTTACAGTTAGTGGCGTCATTAGGCTCTTCCCCCGGCCAAACTTGGAGCCTGGAAAAGGCCCGCTTTATCTCGAACACCGCAACTGAAGATACAAACAACACGCACCTTGAAACTAAGTTACGCAATCAGACGGGTTATGTTAAACTCTACCAGGAAGGTCATATACGTTGGGGGCTGGTCTACAGGGTAAGGAGTAAAAAGAACATAGTGCAAATATTACGCTACAGTATTTACTTACCTCTGCTTCCATCATTCGTTCCTGTTCTGACATGTCAAAGAGGGATCCATTGGTTCTCCCCTTGGCGGCAATGATTATGATTAAAACGTAGCAACAGAAGAGCAGACACATGGTGATAGTTTGTCAAGATAAGAAATTTTCTGAGATAGCAATGGTTCTTATGCGACTATTCTTCTCCTGCACTCCTCAGAAGTGGAAGCAATTGATGGCCGAGCCGTTGCTTATATATGGCCTCGCATCTGATGCAGCTCCGTATGACGGAATATCACGGAAGTGACCATCCAAACACTCGTATTCAACAGTAATGAACTTGAGGTTGTAGCAAAGCTTCTCAGATAATCTGTGAAGCGGTGATCAGATGACAGCCCCTCACCAATTAACCTATTATTGAGACTGACATTCTGATTTCTTTAGATTCAGAGAATTAAGGTCCATTCAGTTCTTGTATTGTGGTGAGGGTTATCACTTTTGCAATAGCTGAGATTAAAGACATCACCAAGACAACCTCCAAACGGTTTCCTTTCATACATGTTTTTAACTTGTGGAGGAAATAAAAAAGCTCAATCGAAAACATGACTTTAGTAGAATAGGTCTTGATGCTAAATCTTGTAATTCTGTTCAATCTTGGCACTGTAATCCTACCTAATCGTTTGTATGATGTAGCATCAGGAAATTGTCCATTCATCCGAACTTGTTATTGAACTTGAATATTGTTCACTCATCTGAAGTTGGGAAAAAGAAGCCTAATTGGCTACTTTGTTAAAGGAGATTGACACAGACTTTCTCGTATTGAAGTTCATTTACTCCACCTTGATGGAAGTAATCACAACGTCTGAAATGTGAAAAAAGATAAAAGAAAACATCGATAGCCGTCCCAACTTCAGGACCTGGTGAAACCAGGTTCTGAAGTTAAGGGAAACGGGAACGGATGCGCCCCCACAATATTTCATTGACGTTTGTCCAATACAACTAAAACTGAACTGTGCAACTTTGTGAGAATTTGCTACCGATGGGCAAATAGAGCAGTGGTCGCTTTCTGTTAATCCTGGCTTCGTCACTGTCCAACCTTTTGTTGAAACATGATCAACTAAATCTTACAAAATTTCGTCCCGTCCCTCTTGTGATTATGTTTTGAAAAAGTTCATTACATAAACATTACATACAGTGCATATTAATCAGGCCAGGGGTGTAGGGATAGGTCAAAAAAAGAAAAGTGGGGGTGCGACATAGGTTGGCACTTTTCGATGTTTCTCATATATATATATATATATATATATATATATATATATATATATATATATATATATATATATATATATATATATATATATATATATATATATATATTATAACATTAACATGATATGTTATTACAATTATTTAAGTTACTTCGATTGACACATGGGGTACTTTACAGCCCCCAACTGGCTGGTACTAACAGGCCGGTTCTATTTAAAGATGCCAAGGTCTTTTTTAACACGTTTTAAGCAATCATTTCCCTCCATTATATTGGAAGCTTTCTAATACAAAAGATTAGCACAGCTCTATACATTTGTACAAGCACTAGATCAAGTTGTTTAAGACAAGTAAGGGCAAGGGAAAGAACCGTCATGCCCTGCATGACGGTAAGGCGGTTTGTGCCTAGTAGTACAGGCCCCTTACCTTCCCATCAGCAAAACAATTCTCCTGTTTGGGGTGGAATTACTCTCTTGGAGAGTTTTGCATGCTTGAACACTCTACACTGATTTGATGGAGTACAAGCCAGTGAGCAGGAAGGGGGGGGGGGCAAATGCCCTTCACCTTGTGTTAATCTTATGCTAACTCATTGCCCTCTTTGACATTGAAAAAGTCACGTCCGACCTTAGTCCTACTTCCATCTGAGTAATTGAAAATCAGTGTGAAGTACCTACAGCTAGAGCGCGGCCATTACTTCTGGGCACTTTAGTATATGACCTCAACTTTATGGTGTTGTATCACACTTGACACGTGGAAATGCCCTGCATTTTCTTGAAAAATAAAATACCCGCATGCTACATTTTATTGCCCCTTTTGAAAAACAAAGCCACCTTGAAATATGTTTTGTACCCACCCATCTTCAAAACTTCAACAAAATATAGAAAATGCAGGGGAGTCCCCAGACCCCCTTCGGGGGGATCTGGGGACTCCCCCCAGGAAAGTTTTGGGAATTAATCACTTTTAGGTAAATATTCCTGGCATTCTGCAATTAACGTTACAATTGCAAATACTATTTTATGGATTTGTATTCTTATCAGCGTGTTCACTGCGATATTGGTATGATCATACATCGTTCGAAATGACCAAGACGGAAAGTCTGGGCCCTTTTCCAGGAATATTTTGCGGGAAATTAAAAACACTGTTAAATGGGATTTCCTGGTACATGAAAGTCAATATACATGTGCTCAAAGAAACATTTTAATGGCTTGTACATTACTATGCAGTTTCACGGTGACTTCTTCAGTTTTGGAACAAGCTAACCAGTAATTATGATCATGAGCCTGTCAGCCTGTAAAAACGACCAGGATAGGAGAGAAAAGATGAGTCTGCTAATGAGTTCGCATCCCAGTGTTCATGTCATTCCTACCTTCCCCCATTACCCCCTTCCTCTTAATTCATCCCAAGATATTGTTATTCTCTTGGCAGTCCACATGGACCCGGTTGAGAACTAATCACGATTCCAGCGGAACGCCACCCAGGGTTGGCTGATAGCGTTTAGAAAATTTACGGCTAAATTGACCTATAGATAACTGAAAACGACCCTTCCCACTTGCAGACTTGTCGATAATGATCGCCATTTGAGCTTTTCTTGAACTATAGACCTCAAAAATTTCACGACAATATCATTTGAATAGAAACAATGTCAACAATAGTGAATATGTAGAATCAGGTTTAGAAGTTGAAAAATGGGCTCGAATAAGTCAAATGGGGGCACTCGTCCCCTACTCGCCCCAGAGCCATGACAGTCATCACCCTAAAGTATATTTTTAGTGTAGGGGTATCAAAATTCTCAGTTGGTGACTGTCTTTTAATAGACTTCAAACTTTGAAAATTGAAAAGATGCAGAGTAGCTCACATTCCAAACAATGCAGAGAGAGTGCTTGAATTACACATTATGGCCTTGGATGCTCACCAGGACATGGCCTGAAGTAATAAAATAGCTTTGTGTCTGCACAAGGGGATCTTTATACAGCTATGGGAGGAGCTACAAGTTGCATAGCTGGGAGAATTGAAACTGTCTGGAATGACGAGAAATGCCCTTTAATTATGACTGATATATTGGAGCATATTTATTTAAGTTTAGGGCGATCTGCCAGGGATTTTGAAAAAAACTACAGTCTTGCCTATGCCAAAGAAATGTTACACTAACGGGTACACCGAATCCTCACGTAACTACCCCCTATAGGGGTCGTTATAATGAGTGACAGCTTCTTATCTTAGCTGAGGGGCAGGCCCCTACCTAGACAAGGCACTAAAGGTTGAGATAACTTCGAGGGGGTGAGATATTTTTTTCAAGGTAACGAGATACACTTGAATGCATGAAGGCAATTGCGATTTTGAATTTTCTAGGGGATTAAAAACATTTCTAGGGGTCACCGCCCCTCCCCTTTGACTCAAGGCTTGCTAAGGGGACTTATAGTACAATACACATAATACGCACTGATTGAATGATCATTGAATTTTGCTCAAGGTTTGATGTGTGATTGTTTGAAGCATGGGACGACTACGAAATGGAGCTTATAATCCTCTTAGGTCATCGCCACTTCCAACATTCCAAAACTAAAAACCCTCATTATCGATTATGGTGCTACAAAGTGCTATCATCTGGGATTATCAAAGGATGAGTGACATCTGTAGGTAAGAACTTTTCCTACCTTATTAATCTTACAGGAGCGTCAATCCGTATTCAAATGTGTGGGGGGGGGGGCATACATGACCACAAACCAGTCCCTTTGGTTTTGAAGAGGGGGCATCTTCCTATAGGCCCTTTCCTCCTCCCCCCCCCCCCCATTATGACGACTGACGTTGTCCTATTCTACTAAGAACTATCATTTCAAAGTTAACATGACCATCAAAGATGATCTGCCAGGTGAAATACACGGAGTCCACGGAATTACTTCAAGATGCTGTTTCATCATGTCCCAAAATAGCTGAAACAACGCTTCGCAGCGTGGATCATTGTCGGAGATCATGGCCATAACCAGGCCCGTTGCTTGGGTGATATATTTGGGGGTGTTAAGGTCCCAAATTCCGACCGGCTGGATGTTTTTTCAACTGAGTGGAGGCGTTTAAATTGCACTTTGTTATACACTCTGCGTTTTGTATACAGTAGTGGGGATCCTTCCTTTGTGACTACATAAATGTGTCGTCCAGGGGGAGGGGTCCCCCTCCCCATTGAGAAATTTTTGTTAATTTAAGGCTGCTTAGATGCAAAATGGTGCTATCTTTGGGATATTTTTGGAGCTGATCGTAGGATAGCAAAGGTGTGAAGGATTAACAAGGGCGTTTTCAGAATGCTTTTTAGTCGTAAGTGTATTAACAATCACCATCTATACCGATAATGGCTTCGGCATTTTTTAACTAAAAATAGGCATCAGTGAGGGGGGCATGGCCCAATGCAGTGTCCTCCTCCCCTTTGAAAAATTTTGAAAAATAAGGTGTCCTTACATGCAATCTGGTGCCAAATATGCTACCTTTTGAAGTAAAATTTGTGTTAAAAAACTTACGTATTTTTTAGGAACTAAAAAAATAGGCATCAGTGGGGGGGGGGGCATGGCCCAATGGAGTGTCCTCCTCCCCTTTGAAAAATTTTGAAAAATAAGGTGTCCTTACATGCAATCTGGTGCCAAATATGCTACCTTTTGAAGTAAAATTTGTGTTAAAAAATTACGTATTTTTTAGGAACTAAAAAAATAGGCATCAGTGAGGGGGGCATGGCCCAATGGGGTGTCCTCCTCTCCTTTGAAAAATTTTGAAAAATAAGGTGTCCTTACATGCAATCTGGTGCCAAATGTGTTACCTTCTGGAGTAAATTTGTGTTAAAAAACTTACGTATTTTTAGGAACTTAAAAAAAAATCGGAATCAGTGAGGGTGGGCATGGCCGAATGGCCCTCCCCTCTGCGTACGCCACTGATTGAATGATCCCATGTTGATGCGAGGCCCCTACAGATGTTTAGAGATGTATGTCTGTTTTCGGAAAGTGTTGCGATCAGAATAGTTCCATGTATAATTACCTTTTTAATGGTCATGAGGAGTGCAAACCGTGACGCATGCGCGCGAAGCGCGCCGAAATTTTGTCATTTAATAAGTTTTCCCTGACGAAATCTACATTCAGAATCTGCATCGATACACTTAACAATTGCCCAACAAACCTACATGCCACTCGAAAAGCCAGTCAAATAGAGCCACGACACTACTATTTTACCCAAATGTTGGGGGGCATTTGATATTGTGTCCCCCACCCATCGAAATGCGGGGGCCTGTCCCCCCGCCCCCCCCCAGAATTGACGCCCATGTAATCTTAAGATAGCCCATAATGATGTCTTCGTCTTAATTTTCAAGTCTGAACTTAAAGTGGACCCAAAGTCTAGGATTACAAGAATATATATTTTAAAGGTTGGAAAATGAAGTTCATTTGTCCAACTCCCATTTTCGTAGCTTACTCCATTGCTGAGATATAAAATGTTGAAATTTATTCACTTAATTTGAAATAGTCGATTGCGCAATGATATGTGATGTCCTTCTTGCACAACTCACATTACCAACTTTTGTTTCCTTTAGAAATTAAGATGTTTATATGACCTTGAAACAATTACTGTTCCCTTGCATACCATGTTGTATAAAGAGGGCCTATATAGCCAAGTCACCCCACAACAGTGAGACAGTGATCACACTTTGGCACATGTTGTAATGGCTATTTCGAGACAACAGGGAAAAACAAAGACGGTAATTTGAGTAGTACAAAAATGATATCACAAATATTGTGCAATCTACCATTTTAAAGGAGCTATGGCATCCCCAAATATATTTAGACATATCCCCATAGTTCTAAATACAGTTGGTGACTGTACCTTGATTGGCATTCATTCAAACGATAATAGCACCACTCTTGTTGGCAATGATGACTTGGACTGTCAGTTGTGTTCGAGTTAGGCTTATAGTCACACACAGTTTGTTTTTCAATATTGCCTTGAGCAATTCAAACTCAAGGCAGGCTACTGTGGCTGTGTCTTGGAAGTGTTCTACTACTAGACAGTTGTTTGTGTTTAAATTGGAGGCGGGGCTAGAAGTTAGGTTAGTTGTGAGAATTGTCTCTGTCTGGGGTGAGCTTAGAGGGCCTTTAAATAGGCCTATAAGCTTCAACATTATACATATATATTACTATTTATTTATATATATATATATATAAATAGTAATTTATATGTATATAATGAGTTTACTAATATGCGTGACCAAGAAAAGACGAGCTTTTCGAAACGTCGTTTTAGTTTGTTCACTTGCCATTTATCGAAGTCTTACCACTGTACCATGTTGTATTGAAGATCTTAGAAATCCATATCTCGTTGGTTTTTAAAAAATTTTAACGGATTTTATATTTGGTATGTCGAGCGTCTGGTGCGTTTCTATTTGTATATATATATATATATATATATATATATATATATATATATATATATATATATATATTATATATATATGTATATATATGTATATATATATATATATATATATATATATATATAATTATATATATATATATATATATATAATATATATATATATGTATATTATATATATATATATATATATATATAATATATATATATATATATATATATATAATATATATATATATATATATATATATATATATATATATTATATATATATATATATATATAAGCTCAGGAATGTCCTGTGAATATGAAAAATGGATCATTTGGAGGCATTTTTCAAGCTTCGTAACATGTATTTTTGGAATTTTAGTCTTTTAGGTACACTTTAAGTAAGTGTGTTCTTAGAATGCACATTGATTTGCACATTTGCCGCCAATTTCATAAAACTAAGTATCTGAATACGGATCATAGAAATGAAGGTAAGTTAGAATGACGTCTGATGTCTGACGATCTGGACTGAAGTCATTGACGGATTTGGCTCTCTGTACGGAAGCAAAGCAGCGGCGCCTAATACAAACATCACGTGGTTGTTTTTGCCTAAGTTAAAGGGGGGGGGGGGAGAAACTAGAAATTTTCAAGTTAGGAGTACCAAACAAAAGTTAGGAGTATCAAACAAACACTTAAGGCACCATGACTTATCTCTGTTGTGAAAATTACACCTTTCGAAAAATGGATGAAATGACATTCAACTTCTGAATTTGAATACACACTGCACGATCCGTAGGCAGACATGCCAGACAAACAGCTTTTTGCCGTACAACGGAAGCGCCCTTTCATTATTGTGGCTTCACTGGTTAAGCACGCAGCGATGCACTATTTCAGCGTTGTCTCTTACTTTAATTTCTATGGCGGTATGGTAAGGGCTAAACTTCACATAGAGCTAAGTGTTGCTACCAGGAATGATCAGAACAGGAGGTGACTTCAGGCGCGTAGCCATGGGGGGGGGGCGAAGGGGGCAGCCGTCCCCCTCCCTTGAGCATATTTTTGGTGTTTTCTAATGTTTATTTTTACAATATTGCTAGTGTTTCCCCTATTTATATGCGGTAAATAGGCCTGGGAAGTGCCATTTCCAGCGATCTGGGAGGCATTTTGGGCCAAAATTTTCTTGCGCTTCGGGCCGACCCATGGTGGCGCGGAGCGCTGAGAATCTGTCTATGGGCTTCACCCCTCCTTGATAAGTTTCTGGCTATGCCCCTGCTTCACCTGTAAAAAATTCCGTATACATAGCCTCAAAAATATTTTTATTGAGAAACTGGTGGTGTTGATGCAAAAGAATGACAAGTTTTCTTTATTTTTGTGGGGGGGGGGGGTATTTTGTGGCTGTTAGGGTTATTACAGACTTCACATCTATTTGTACTTGTCTTTTGAAAAGTTCATCTACATTTTCCAATGAGTAAACTAGGATAACAGTCGTTTTTTTTCACGAGCAAAGTTATAGACTCTTATTTGTAGGAACACATGATGTGAGTTCAAAGGGATTAGGATCACGGAAAAATAAGGGTTAAGAACACAACAGGATTATAAAGGTGGTGAAAGTGTGAGTAAAGGGTAGCAATTGAAGGTGAACAATATCATCAAGCAACAAAAGATTTTACTTTTACTCCATTCATTGTAGCCCATGCTTCATTAAGGGAGGTGTCGGTGGTGCTTGATTTTACATCGTGAATCTCCTATTGAATGAGAAGCTTATAGGTTACGCCTGGAACTGACAGCAGCGTCCCTAGCAACAGTTAATAAACCTTGGACAAACGATACGATTGGAATCTCCAGAACCGTGAACTGTATGATACCATCCAGACTGAAGTGAGATAAAAGAAGGACAAACGTTTAAGCCACATGCAGCAAATTGCATTTTCATTTTTGTTTGGCTTTTCAGCAAGGGTTGCGCCAGCTAGGGGGCATCTGGGAAGACTGCCCCCCCCCCGTAGGGGATATTTTCCCAAATCGTCGGGGAGCCTCGATCCGTACGATAAAATATGTAATCCCGACGACAGTCAGTCGTCCGACGATCTGCTCGATTTTGCTCTTATAGGAAGGGCAGATTCTTCAATAACAACCCAAAATTTTCCAATTAAAACCCCGACTTTTTCAGATTTTCTTCAAAATAAATATTCAACTTTTCCACATTTTCTTGAATACAAACCTCATATTTTTATTTTTGTGTAAATAAAAGTCAAAAAATTGCGACGCCCTTTGACGTACGCTCGACATCCTTTCGACAACCCTTTGTCGGGGATTAGCGGTTACTGCCCCCCGGTCGGGATCTTGGTCGCTGCCCCCTCGGGATCTTGGCCCCCTGTCGCCGGGAAAATGCTGGCATCACCCCTGCCTTTCAGAAATTTTCATTTTAGTCAAAGGAAAACTCACTTTCTAAATATACTCAATTTTTGCTTTTTCCCCTTCTTAAAATTTGGAAAATGTGGTGACGAAAATGGTAACCACTTCCATGCATTAGTATTTTCATTTTTGGAATGGATGATTTTCGACTTGTTTTACTCGTGACCATGACATGAAACTCAAAAGAATGCGCGCGTAGGTAGGTATATATTAATACGTGTGACGTGCGCGTGACGTGCAAGCTACCTAGATAGAATAATGCGATGACTCGAAAGCGCTGTTATACACAAAAGGTTTTGCTTCCAGTGGATGCTTTGTTAGAAGTCGGAAACAATTTATGCAACAAAACCATATTCATTTTATTAAAATTTTTCAAATATATCGCCTGCCGCATAAGAGATCTATGCCATTAGATTCCAGGAATTAAATGAGATGAACAGAATTTATCATAAACAGACTGATTTCTATTTTGTAGTGTAAATGCAAGCAGTCTTAAAGATATATTTACTTTATGTGCAGAAAGCTTTTGAGAATTATTCATCTAGTTTTACGTAAAGGTAAAAGCTTTCAACTGTTTAACCAATCTTAAATTTGAAGGTAATTCGTAAATGGCGTACAAGAAACCGTCGGTACACGTTATGGAGTGATGTTCCGGAATAGGCCTCGTTTGTTACGGCGAAACTTGACGTCACTCTTCACTGCTACTCAACCTTGTACGATGTCAGAGTTTTTGGTTGAACGCTTCAAGTGACCAATAGCCATAGCGCTCCTAATAAATATGCATGTAAGACTCGAAGCTCCACCTTCACTGGAAGGAAAAATCAGTAAAAAATGCTCCCTGACGTGAATTGATTGCGCTATCACTGTTATATGTAGCTTTTGTCGAGGCTTTTCGGTCCAAGTATTAGCTTCATGTTTCGGCCAAAATTGATCCTTCCCTACTTATTTCTACATGGCAGAACGCACTCACAAACGATTAAGGCATCGTATTACGTCTTGCGTTCTCACACTATGCGACCTCTTGCGAGCATATGGGTTGCAATCATACAAGATTTGGCACAGTTTTTGTATTGTATATACGTACATGCTGTTGGTACGAAGCGCAAAATGGGTGAAACATCGAAAGCCCATGATTCGACTGCAACGTCTCCATCGTCGTGCTTGAGCCTAATCTGCAATGGAATTCATATTTAGGCAGATGGGACGTAGACATATAGCTAAGTGCAAACCTTACCTGCCTTTTCTATGGCTCCTCCTCCGTGAAATATTCGATACTAGCCTATGACACCATCCTAAAGGAGCTTTCCTCTGAAGACAAACATGAATAGCCTACGTGTCATTTCATAGGGCTGTCCTGAAGTATGACAGGAGTTGGTAAGGCTTGGTCACTGCTATGGACGATCGGTTCTCGAATATAAGAACATCTATCGCCCTTGCACAGGTGTCGCGCCACTGAGAGTCCTCTGTAAAAAAAGATCTAACCTTGCCCCCCCCCCCCCATGTAAAATGGGAATTCGAGAGGAGTTAAAAACATGTTTTTATATCTTCATTATCTTTACAGCTTTATAACTAAGATAAATGTAAAGTTGATCTTATCAATAGTTCGTGGGGCTTTTTATAGTTTTGTCGAGGTACCACTTTGACACGTTGGAGATAAATCCCCCAAACGGTCAGTCACCACGACGGTTACCTGTTTTTTTTATAATAAATCATATATAGATCATCATCATCATCATCATCATCATCATCATCATCATCATCATCATCATCATCATCATCATCATCATCATCATCATCATCATCATCATCATCATCATCATCATCATCATCATCATCATCATTATTATTCTAAAGAAACAAGGAAAGGTGAAGTTCCTGTGTAATTGGACAGTTAAAGAGATTTTTGGGGTTTTCCAAACGGTTCTGATGGCGAAACTAGGTAGACACGTGATTTCCTTCAACGCCATGCGCATTTACATTCTTACTTGTTTGGCTTTGTTGAAAATAACCTTCAGAAATTTGACACAAAAGCCATTAATTTTATCGGGTAAGTTCGGTTGCAATTAGGAGCAGGCCCGTAGTCAAGGGGGGCCAAGGGGGCGAAGCCCCCCTTGGCAAATTCCCCCCCCCTAGAAGATCAAAAATTACCTTTGTCGTAATGCATTTTAATGTTTCGTCCCCTCTGGAAACTTTTTCGCCCCCTAGAAGCTTTTTCGCCCCCTTCAGCACCTTGTCTGGCTACGGGCCTTTTTAGGAGACAATTGGGAAAGCGGTAATATGTCTCACCATGTCTCCGATTGACCAGGGAGCTGTTGGATTGACTATCAACTCAGCTGAAACAAATATTTTATGGACACGGGCATCGTAAGACGGAAGTTTTAGCAATGGGTGGGGGTAGTAGGAGGGTGTGGGGTTTCTTGGTAAAGTTGACGATAGTTTGAAAGTATGAGTGCGATGATAGGAATTTCGACCGGCTGCCAAAAAAAAGCTATTGTGGCACATCAAATTCCCAACTTGAGACTTACTTGCATATTTCTATTACATATAAGTCAGGCTTTCGGGTCACTGAAATGGTAATCCCTATTATCGCCATCATCTTTAGAAGAAAATAAATACCAAGAAAAACAATGGCATGCCTCGCTTGCGATTTTGCTTCACTTTTTCGTCCAAATAGTTGCTATTGGGAACTCCCTTGCTGAAGTAACGTTTATCCGACACGATTAAGCAGTACTGCTCTTTTTGTTTTACTTTTATCATACACGGGCTTACATCTGGGACTGGGAGGTGGAGGTTCACTGAAGGTAATTCCTTGTTGATATCAGGCAGTTGAGACTCAGGCCGTGCAGTAGGCCAACAGTATACAGTTCAAAATAGTGCATGACTCAGGCGCGGATCCAGAAGGGGGCGCACCCGGCGCACGCCCCCTTTTTTCGATGACCAATGATTTTTTCACCAGCGATATGAAAAAATAAGCAGTAGATATGGAAAAGTGCTTCCCAGATGCTCAAAAGCAAAAAACAAAGTTCTTTAAAATTTTGAAGACCTTTTTTTTTTGCTCGTCGGTCGTCCCGACGATGTGTGCGCCCCCCCCCCCTTTCTCAAAATCCTGGATCCGCCACTGTGACTTGAGGTAACCAATGCGGGTACCGTATCTAATTAAAAGGTTTGTTTTCTTTTTCTTTAGGCTACAAACAAGTCTACAATTCGTATTCCTTTCATTATTTTCCTTCCTTTAAGGAAAATAAAGGGATATTAGAAAAGAAAGTTTGAAATAGAAAAAAACCAAAATTGAGAAACGAATAAGGCACATTTTCCCCAAAACATTAGGGATCAGCTTTTTAAATATATGCTAATTTCGCCGAACTTGACTTTTTTCATCAATTTCACTTTTTCGGGAAGGAATTTTTCTTTGATATTCACCATTTTATGATATAACGAAAAATACACGTAATTTGAGAATTCTCAAGGGTTAAAATGCGCACCTAACAATTCGATCTGAAACCGTACTAAGTTACACAAACTCTGTTTTCATTAACAAACTCGGCATTAGTCCCTAGGCCTTCATAGTATTTACCTTCATAACAGGTGTCGAATATGTACTCCTCTTTTGACGTACATACTCTATTGGTACTACGATTGAAGCCAATATAGGTGCAGGAGTAATACACGTCCGCCAAGCGGGTAGTTATAGTATCCGATGTTAAACTGACAAGCTCAAAGAGTGACCTTAAAAGAGAAGCAAGTGGCTTTTATTTAATGTCGTTAGTTAAAAAAGTTCGAAGAATGCTTCATTGGGTAAATGGAAATGTACATGCGAGGGCAGTGTGGTTACGGTTTTTGTAACAAGGTTTTCCACTTTTCGTTTTCTCTTTCATAAAAATGTTTTGCCTTGTCGACGAAGACGCGTGCGCAGACCTAGTACTAGAGGATTACGCTTAAACCCCTACCCATGTCCTTCCAACTCTCTCAGCTTTGCTTGAATTTAATTTTAAAATCACAGAACTTACTCAGAAGTTCATCTCTACACCGCGCCGTCCACTGAAGCGCACTTTTGTCCCAGTGCAATGCTTGTGTGTCAATTTTGTTCACGTTAGGATAATCATCGTGTAACGATAATATTATTGTACTAAGTTCTGGTTCTTTCACGCCTTCCCCGTCTCCGCATTAAGAACTTTCTAATTTTATCGTAACCGTAACAATATCGACAGATCGAGGTTTAGAAATACTGCAATTTTCGTGGCATGTGCCCAGATTGTAACTCGAAAACTTCTATAAGGTCATTGCATTTTTCAACCTGTGCGTTAATTGAGCCAATAGAGGCCTGTCCTTTGCATTTAAAAGTTCGGGACATAACCGCTTTCGGGTGACATCAGACATAATCCGGCTTTTTTGTTCCCCTAGCAACAAAGCTTTTAAGTATTGCCAGCATTTCTCTTTCCTAGAATCAATGAAAATTTCCAGGTTGTTTTGAACGTTCGTCTCCGTTGAATTTGCACGGTAGGATCGCAACGCATCATGGGTGAAATTTGAAAATGGCGCCACCCATAGCAAAATTTTCCCCCGATCGGGCGAAAATCGATTTTTTTCCCCGAAAGCGGTTATCTCCCGAACTGTTCAATTCTTGGCTATGAGGATAATTTCGTCATACATGAAATTCCTCCAAGGGGAAGCTGAAGGTGAGCAAAAACCCAACCCATACACGTAGAAAACTCGCATGGGAGTATTCATGTCCACTTGGGTGTTTTCAACTATTTTGTACTTTAAATCAAAGTATATTAAGTTTTTATCAAAAAAAGTTCGAAAGTACTTTTCTTCCAAGTAAAAGTAATCAATAATTTGGCGAAAGCAACTGTGCTATGTTAGCCGCAGCTATGTGCAGTTTTCTTAAACGACCTTGCGGGGATCCGTCCTCGACGAGGGACATACATGACACCTACCCCCATCTGGTTTCAGCACTGTCCCGACGACGATCAGTCCCCTGACTTTCTGACTTCCTTGGTCTCAAGAGCACAAATCCTCCAACTCGTACACAACCGGACATTTTCAGCGCTCGAGGTCGAGATTTACTTACTTGTGACTTTCACATGCTGCAACTTTTCAAAGACCTTCAAACGGACCAAAATCAAGTAAGTATACGCGAATTTTCAATGGAAGAATGATTGGTGGTACACAGACGCGTGTTTTGAAGTTTAAATAAATGCTAAGACTTCCTTGCAAAATCCTTACCGTAATGATATGGTAATTTAAATATCTCAGTACTGACGGCCAGCTTGTCGGCTGTACTGTGATTGGCATCTTTAACCTGAAAGAGCACTTTGCATTCAAGTCCGTATCAAGGGAGGGAGGTGGAGGGCGTTGGGGCGCCCCGGGTTGAAGACACTTTCTACACTCTTCCATAGGCCGTCATATTCGGCATTTCAGTGGCGGATCCAGAGGGGGGGGGTCGCCGACGTCCGGACCCCCCCCCCCCCTCAAATTTCCCAATTTGCCCTTTTTCAAAATTGTTTTTTTTTTCACACTAGCCTAAAAAAAATATAAAAAAAAATAAAAAAAACCACGACAGTTTGACAGGTAATGACAGTTGTCCAGTTCCGAGGAGATTTTGGTTACCCCCATCCAATATCGATCAATCCACCCGTAAAAGTCTAGCTATGTATCGCAGAAACTTTCAGCAATATATTTGACTATGGTAGCCTATATTGCCCGCCCTGAAACACGAACAGCGCAATCGTTTTACAGAGAATGTGACTACAGTATGTCTTACTGATTGCAATGGAGTAGGGAAAACATGCCAGTGAGCCACAACTGCAAAAAAGGCCGCGACAGGCCGGACTTAAACCAGTTGGTTAGAAACTGAGCCGTAAAACCTCATTTAACTCTAATTCTCACTGCCTGCGTGACAGTCAGGCATTCTAATCACTTTTCGCTTGGAACCACGTGTGGCGTGCTTGGGCTTTCAAAGTAATACAGTAAAACGCGCAGATATTACGTCATACCATGGAGCTACTACTGGGTTTTAATATTGATTCCAAAAGGTCACTGCTAGTCTTTTGGTCTCACAAAATAATGATCTGTTCACACTCCCTAAACGCTACATCTACGAAACCTTCCCTCTACCCGCTAGTATCCCTCTTCTCATGAACACGATATGATATTCATGGTCTGGAATTAATCTCTTCATTTATTAGTGTTGCCCTAGTGATGGGAATAAAAAGCCAATCTTAGTTAAAAGTCCACAGCCAAGAGTTGACCAGAAGTCGCAATGGACGAATCGGCCTTTGTTTCATTTTAAAAATACTATATAAAATCACCAACAGGTCAAATAACGCAATGTTAGTCGGTTCAATTTTTTGACGTCTTTGGACCGATGACCGGTCTGCTGTCGCAAATAAAAAGCAGACATTCGACTTCAGTCATCTGTTCTGACAAGAGTATTTTTGACAGTCGCGTCGCAACTATATAGGGAACACAACATTCAGTATTTTAACCTCCTTCCCCAATTGAGATAGCGGTAGCGCCAGGTGGGGGAAAGGTTCATGCCCCCGTCGGGGAAGGCTGGCCAACTATCGGGGAAGTTTTACAGGTTTGTCGGGGAGTCCCAGTCGAAAGTACGCAGTCCCCGACGACAACAATTCGCCCCGACGGCTTACCTGCTTTTTGCCCTCAAGAGGATAATTCCTCTAATAAGAACCCAAAATTTTCGGCGCGCTGTAGAGTCACTCTATTTTCTTCAATAGTTCCATTCCGCAAAGCAAGATAGCACAATTCCTTTCCACCTTACCAAGTAACATATAGGCAGAGTACATAGTTATGTAAAGTTCGTAACTTTCATCCCATATCGCAAAGCCTAGTTGGTGTTCTCTTGTGTGTTTGTCATGCGGTAGAGTCAGTTGGTGAGCGACTTACGGAGCAAAGTTTGGCTATTTCATCTTATAGTCCAGGTGGTTTCGATACAAATGTATGTTACACCCGATACGGTCTACAAGCCCACAGTTCTTTTTTCGTTTCGTCATATGTTTTAGGTGATAGCCTATCAAACATATTCCCCCGCTTCGCACGCTTTTCAATTTCACGATCCAGATTCAAAGAACACTATCAGTGCGCAACTCGGATCTTGAAGTATTAAGTGATATGATGCAAAATATGCCTGCAATGGCATAGGATGAGGCTCCTCCATTTGCCCTTCTCATCATCCCCTCGAAATAGGGAATGTCGGAACTAATTGGGGTTGCTGACATGGCTTGGCCTCCTGTTGGGGAAATCATTCTGCCGCCACACATGGTCGATTTACTTATTTTGGCTTTCATAAGGGTAATTTCTGGGATAAAACCCAAAATTTTCGGTACGCTTTGTCCACTCTTCCTCAGTTCCGTTATACTTATAGCTAAATATAGTATAAAACCTTTCCACCTTTTCAAGTAGAAATACATGGATTTATGTATACATGGATTTATGTAAATGTCGGAAATTGTATCGCATTTCGTTAAACCTGGTTAACGTTCACTTGTGTCTGTCGTACGGTACGGCTAGTGACTCGAGGAGGGAAGTACAATAAAGTTATGCCCGATAGGGCCTAACTGTCTGGACAATTGTTCTATATAAGCTTTAAATTAGTACAAATTCTTATAAGTGTAGGCTTACCAAAAAAAATTTCGCGCGCTTCGCGCGCTTTGCATTTTCACCGTTTAGTTTCCAGGTTTTGATTCCAGTTTTTGCATGTCTCTTGGTTTATCCTTTCTTTGTCAATATGCCGTAAATTGAATAATCACTGACGTTTATGGGAACCAAAATTTTAAAAAAATGAATGTGCCCTTTTTATGTTGGACCCCCCTCAGAAAAGACCCTAGATCCGCCCCTCGCATTTGTCAAACTTGAAGTCACCTTCCCCCTTCAATTAAATGATCCTGTATAAGCGGATGTACAAGGCTGTATTCAACGAACCCGTAATCATTCCTTTATTATTCACCTCATGCAGCAGTCAGATTTGGTCCGACTTACACAATAAAACGGGCCTGCTTGTTACGTCGCCTCTCATTCCTTGTCATGGTTTTCAACGCCAGCATATGACTCATCAATGCAAAGCTCACGAGTCGGATTTTACTGGCACATACGAACTTTTGCAGCATGACCATTGAATCTTTGAGCTACGGGCGCATGAATAAAAAACTTGTGATCCGCCACCCCCTGCCCCTCGTCACTCACCAAAATATGAGATAGGTCCGCTGTCTTTCCCAAACCTCACAATCTGTTCAGGAGGTATCAAATTCAACCATTTCTTGACAGCATAATCTTCAACTCAGTCACTACCAAAATACATCTAACAAAGGATTCACTGCCCTCTCATAACAGGGTCAAAAATCAACCCAAACAAAAGTTTTAGGGACTACATGTAGAGGGTTCACCCCCAGCCAAAGTGAAATTTTATGGAATGGTAGAGCGCCCCCTTAAAACGGCAGGGAAAACGCGGAGGGAGACTTGGTCAAGTTTAAAGGAACCGCTGTCTTCTTTTACAAATCATCGCACCATGAAACGTGGACAATGGTCACCTATTGTTGGCAGATGCTTAGCCCTACCCCCTAAGAAACTTAATCCATAGTTGCAATACAAGAAGAGCATTTTACAGTCGGTCATTTATGAATATTCAGTTCAGAGCGGCTTTCCTTTAGAAACAAGAGTTGCTTTAGGAACCTAGGCAAATTCGGTATCAATAAAGACAGGTCTCCCGGCTCGTAGCCGGGAGCCCTGTCTTTATTGATACCTTTCGTATCAAATGAAAATTACATGAAATATAGAATCGGTTTCATCTAAGAATGGGAAAAACATTCATAAAACTATTAGCAATTTTAACCGAAAAAGAAAATGCAACGTCCAAGGGGGGGGGGGTGTACGACTTGACAATGTCGGTTACATGCAATAGCGTGTAGTGACCTGATTTGGAAATTTGCAGTAAGATATGATTAACAAAACGAAGCCTAATTCAAAAAAGAAAAAGTGGGGACGAAGAGAAGTCGATAAAAGCTACAAAAAGGAAGATTTGAAAGAGAAAAACAACTGTAAAAAGTCGACAGTTCCACAGCATTAAAACCGCAAAACGAGAAAAAAGCACACTGCCCAATCTCCGGGAGGACTTGAACTCACGTACTCAGCAGTCGGAGTCGGGCGCCATACCAACTAAGCCACAACAATGCTGATACTCCAACGCTCTATAATTAATATTAGTAGTCTATAGTGTTACGTTGTGTGATATACAAGTAGAGGTGCCGGATGCAGGGGGTCGGGAGCTGGAGCGAGCACCTCTTTTCACCTGCATCCTTAAATATTGGTACCGTACTTTAATTAATTGCCTGAAACACGCCCCCCTCCCCCGGAATTGGTTTCAAAATGCTTGAATATTACGCTATTGATGTTTATAGCATGGCATGTAATAAATGTTTCTCAGTAGCCTGCCCTATAAATGGCATCAATAGGGGTGGGGGAGGGACGGGGCGGGGTAAAGCTAAGGAAGCCGTGGTCTTGCTGGTCTCAAAATTTTCCAATTTCTTCGGTAAACATGTAGTCGGCATACGACTAGTAGGTACGATAAAATGTGTAATCCCGACGCGGGCCGGGGGTAGCGCCAGAATGATTTGCGCGACAGGGGTCCAAACTTCCCCAAGTAGGGTGACTGCAGCCTGAAGCCCCGACAAGGGAGACGGAGTGCCGTAAGGTCGTCGAAAGCAAAATTCAAAATTTTCGGCGCGCATTTTGGGTTTTTAGGCGTGAAATTGGAAAATTTGGGGGATTTACTACAGGATCTGCCCTCATTTAAATCAAAATATCAAGAAAACCACAAGGGGCGACTGGCTTTTGTGGACTACTTCATATTTGAACGTTTCCCGACTACACTGGGAAATTGAAACGACCTTGCGGGGATCCGTCCTCGACGAGGGTGACACCTACCCCCATCTGGTTTCACCACTGTCCCGACGACGATCAGTCCCCTGACTTTCTGACTTCCTTGGTCTCAAGAGCACAAATCCTCCAACTCGTACACAACCGGACATTTTCAGCGCTCGAAATCGAGATTTACTTACTAGTGACTTTCACATGCTGCAACTTTTCAAAGACCTTCAAACGGACCAAAATCAAGTAAGTATACGCGAATTTTCAATGGAAGAATGATTGGTGGTACACAGACGCGTGTTTTGAAGTTTAAATAAATGCTAAGACTTCCTTGCAAAATCCTTACCGTAATGATATGGTAATTTAAATATCTCAGTACTGACGGCCAGCTTGTCGGCTGTACTGTGATTGGCATCTTTTACCTGAAAGAGCACTTTGGATTCAAGTCCGTATCAAGGGAGGGTGGTGGAGGGCGTTGGGGCGCCCCGGGTTGAAGACACTTTCTACACTCTTCCATAGGCCGTCATATTCGGCATTTGTCAAACTTGAAGTCACCTTCCCCCTTCAATTAAATGATCCTGTATAAGCGGATGTACAAGGCTGTATTCAACGAACCCGTAATCATTCCTTTATTATTCACCTCATGCAGCAGTCAGATTTGGTCCGACTTACACAATAAAACGGGCCTGCTTGTTACGTCGCCTCTCATTCCTTGTCATGGTTTTCAACGCCAGCATATGACTCATCAATGCAAAGCTCACGAGTCGGATTTTACTAGCACATACGAACTTTCGCAGTATGACCATTGAATCTTTGAGCTACGGGCGCATGAATATAAGAACTTGTGATCCGCCACCCCCTGCCCCTTGTCACTCACCAAAATATGAGATAAGTCCGCTGTCTTTCCCAAACCTCACAATCTGCTCAGGTGGCATCAATTTCAACCATTTCTTGACAGCATAATCTTCAACTCAGTCACTACCAAAATACATCTAACAAAGGATTCACTGCCCTCTCATAACAGGGTCAAAAATCAACCCAAACAAAATTTTTAGGGACTACATGTAGAGGGTTCACCCCCAGCCAAAGTGAAATTTTATGGAATGGTAGAGCGCCCCCTTAAAACGGCAGGGAAAACGCGGAGGGAGACTTGGTCAAGTTTAAAGGAACCGCTGTCTTCTTTTACAAATCATCGCACCATGAAACGTGGACAATGGTCACCTATTGTTGGCAGATGCTTAGCCCTACCCCCTAAGAAACTTAATCCATAGTTGCAATACAAGAAGAGCATTTTACAGTCGGTCATTTATGAATATTCAGTTCAGAGTGGCTTTCCTTTAGAAACAAGAGTTGCTTTGGGAACCTAGGCAAATTCGGTATCAATAAAGACAGGTCTCCCGGCTACTAAAGTAGCCGGGAGCCCTGTCTTTATTGATACCTTTCGTATCAAATGAAAATTACATGAAATATAGAATCGGTTTCATCTAAGAATGGGAAAAACATTCATAAAACTATTAGCAATCTCAACCGAAAAAATGCAAGGTCCAAGGGGTGGGGGGGGGGGGGTGTACGACTTGATAATGTCGGTTACATGCAATAGCGTGTAGTGACCTGATTTGGAAATTTGCAGTAAGATATGATTAACAAAACGAAGCCTAATTCAAAAAAGAAAAAGTGGGGACGAAGAGAAGTCGATAAAAGCTACAAAAAGGAAGATATGAAAGAGAAAAACAACTGTAAAAAGTCGACAGTTCCACAGCATTAAAACCGCAAAACGAGAAAAAGCACACTGCCCAATCTCCGGGAGGACTTGAACTCACGTACTCAACAGTCGGAGTCGAGCGCCATACCAACTAAGCCACAACAATGCTGATACTCCAACGCTCTATAATTAATATTAGTAGTCTATAGTGTTACGTTGTGTGATATACAAGCAGAAGTGCCGGATGTAGGGGGTCGGGAGCTGGAGCGAGCACCCCTTTTCACCTGCATCCTTAAATATTGGTACCGTACTTTAATTAATTGCCTGAAACACGCCCCCCTCCCCCGGAATTGGTTTCAAAATGCTTGAATATTACGCTATTGATGTTTATAGCATGGCATGTAATAAATGTTTCTCAGTAGCCTGCCCTATAAATGGCATCAATGGGGGTGGGGGAGGGACGGGGAGGGGTAAAACTAAGGTAGCCGTTGTCTTGCCGGTCTCAAAATTTTCCAATTTCTTCGGTAAACATGTAGTCGGCATACGACTAGTAGGTACGATAAAATGTGTAACCCCGACTCGGGCCGGGGGTAGCGCCAGAATGATTTGCGCGACAGGGGTCCAAACTTCCCCACGTAGGGTGACTGCAGCCTGAAGCCCCGACAAGGGAGACGGGGTGCCGTAAGGTCGTCGAGAGCAAAATTCAAAATTTTCGGCGCGCATTTTGGGTTTTTAGGCGTGAAATTGGAAAATTTGGGGGATTTACTACAGGATTTGCCCTAATTTAAATCAAAATATCAAGAAAACCACAAGGGGCGACTGGCTTTACCTTAGGATACCTTAGGAACCTCAGTGGACGCAGGTCTAGTGACCTCTATGTCCGCATCTTCTTAATCTTCATGATCTGGAACTGTAGTAACGATCAAAGATCTGTGGGTGACCGCCATACTAAACTTACAAAAAGTCTGCCTTGTAGTTGTATAACATCTCATGTCCAGCCCAAGATCTATCCAAAGCCTTCTCAAACTGAAAAACAGTAGTTGCAGACACTACACTCTCAGGAAGGCTATTCCAAATATCGACAACTCTACAGACAAAACTAAATTTTCTTATGTTGAGCCTACAAAACTCTTTGAGTAACTTCCGACTATGACCACGGGTATGAGTAATTGAACTAAACTTGAGAAAACCTTCAGTAACACCTCTGTCATACACACCTGAAACAATTTTAAAAACCTCAATCATATCTCCTCTTAATCTACGGTACTTGAGAGTTGGCAGCTTAAGTTTCTTTAACCTTTCTGTATAAGTTAAACCCTTTAAGGAAAGAATCAACTTAGTTGCCCTCCTCTGAACATTTTCAATAGCATCAATATCACGTTGATAATGAGGCGACCAAACAGCAGCAGCATATTCCAAATGTGGCCTAACAAGGGCCTGAAATAAAAGCTTGAAGCATTGCTCATCCAAAAATGTATAAGTACGTCTGATAAGGCCCATAATACTATTAGCCTTGTTTACTTGGTGCTGAATGTGCTCTGAAAAACCAAGACCACTGTCCACAAGAACACCTATATCCTTCTCACAATCCGACTTTTCCAGGAACACTTCATCCCCACTATCACCATATAAGTGGTAACTCCGATGGAGACAATCATGGTACCTATTTAGAGAGACAGTTAAAACTTTGCACTTATCAGGATGAAACTTCAAGAGCCACTTATCTGACCAGCTGTGGAGTTGATCAAGATCATTCTGTAAATTCTCAATATCGTCCATACTTCTAATTTCTTTAAAAATTTTCGTATCATCCGCAAATAAATAGACTGTACCATTCACACACTGAGGTAAATCATTAACATATATAACAAACAAGGTAGGACCTAAAACACTACCCTGCGGAATACCACTAGTAACTGCATGCTCACTAGATTCAACTCCATTAACAATAACCTTCTGGCTTCTTCCATTTAAAAAATCTTTAATCCATCGCCTAATTTGAATACTAAAGCCATATGCCCTAAGTTTCTCCATAAGTCTTCTGTGTGGCACTTTGTCAAAGGCCTTCATAAAATCCATATATACGGTATCAACACAACCACCATTGTCTATCACTTTCGTCCACACATCCATTACCTTCAACAACTGCAGTGTAGTCGATCTCCCAGAAATAAAGCCAAACTGCCTGTCACTAAACAAATTATTCATCTTCATATGGTCCACCATTAAAGATCGAATTAGTTTCTTTCTCAAGTATTTTGCACGCTACACTTGTTTTAACTGACGGGCCTATCATTTCCTGGAAGAGCCTTGTCACCTTTCTTAAATAATGCAGTAATAACTGCCCACTTTCCAAACAGCTGGCAACGTTGACCAGTGGAAAGCGATAAATTAAATATTTTAGTCAACGGCTTTGTGATAAGTCCTGTGCTAATTCTTTTAATGCCTTTGTATGCAGTCCATCAGGACCCATGTGATTTGTTGACATCCCCATCTTGAAGTAAATTCAAAAACATCGCAGTCCTTCCCATCTTATCCACCAATGACTAACAACCTTGAACCGGTTCCACAAGAGACGGAACTGGGAACCGCAGTTAAGCAGTAAAGACACTGCTAAAAAATTTAGCTAGGACCGTCAGCCTTTTCATTATCATCTTTAGTCATTTAATAGCTCACCAGCAGCTTGATTTGTCTTTTTTAAAATTGGGTTTTCCTGTTTTTTAAATTTTACGCTTTCTAGTTTGCATACTGCCAAATTTTTTTAGGGTTACTCTTGATACTTTTGGGCAATATCCTTTTTCCATGATTATACCTTTGCCTTTCTGACTTACTCCAATTTTTCACGCTGGTTTCTGAGTCTAGTGGGATAGTCCCGTTGATACTTTCTTTTCGTCTCGTGTTTTCCATATACCTCTTCCAACAACGATGTTTTCCATCTTTATCATAGAGACAATATTATCATCAAGTATAAGATAATTATGCTTTTTTGCTTTAATGATTGTTTGAGGATTTGTACTTGGTATAAACTCATTCACAGCTTGATTAAATAATAGCATAAATTTATCTGTTAGCTTATTAACATCATCACCTTGCAAAAGCTTTTCCCAATTGCAATCTAACCTCTGGCTCATTCCCACGTAATTACCTTTAAAAAATTTGTACTTTCTTATAACATTTGTACATGGGTCAAAATAACATCTAAAAGTAAACTGAATTACACAGTGGTCACTGTGTCCTAAAGGACTCGAGTATTGTACATCCTGGACCATGTCCTCCTCATTAGTGGAAATTAAATCCAGCATACTAGGTTCACTGTTAACTCTTGTTCTGGTAAACTCCCTAACATGTTGGTAGAGAAAATTATCTCTGACACATTCTAAAAAATTTGAGTTTGCTTCATCACCATTACAGCTTAGAGAACTCCAATTGATTTTGGGAAAATTAAAATCCCCCATGATTAAGATATGAGAGTAACCAATTTTGGTAACCTTCGAAATGAGGGAATTTAACTCATTTGTGGACAACATGTTTACCGAAGAAATTGGAAAATTTTGCCACCGGCAAGACCACGGCTTCCCTAGCCTTACCCCGCCCCGTCCCTCCCCCACCCCCATTGATGCCATTTATAGGGCAGGCTACTGAGAAACATTTATTACATGCCATGCTATAAACATCAATAGCGTAATATTCAAGCATTTTGAAACCAATTCGGGGGGGGGGGGGGCGTGTTTCAGGCAATTAATTAAAGTACGGTACCAATATTTAAGGATGCAGGTGAAAAGGGGTGCTCGCTCCAGCTCCCGACCCCCTACATCCGGCACTTCTGCTTGTATATCACACAACGTAACACTATAGACTACTAATATTAATTATAGAGCGTTGGAGTATCAGCATTGTTTTTGGCTTAGTTGGTATGGCGCCCCCGACTCCGACTTCTGTATTATGAGTGAGTTCAAAGTCCTCCCGGAGATTGGGCATTGTGCTTTTTTCTCGTTTTGTGCGGGTTTAATGCTGTGGAACTGTCGACTTTTTAAAGTTGTTTTTCTCTTTCAAATCTTCCTTTTTGTAAGCTTTTTTAAGCGACTTCTCTTCGTCCCCACTTTTTCTTTTTTGAATTAGGCTTCGTTTTGTTATCATATCTTACTTGGAAATTTCCAAATCAGGTCACTACCGCCTATTGCATTGTAACCGACATTGTCAAGTCGTACACCCCCCCCCCCCCTTGGACGTTGGTTCATTTTCTTTTTCGGTTAAAATTGCTATAGCCAATAATGTTATGAATGTTTTTCCCATCTTAGATGAAACCGATTCTAGATTTAAGGTAATTTTCATTTTGATAATACGAAAGGCTATCAATAAGACCAGGGCTCCCCGCTACTTATAGTGAGCCGGAGACCTGTCTTTATTGATACCACGAAGTTGCCAAGGTTCCTAAAGCAACTCTTGTTTCTAAAGGAAAGCCACTCTGAACTGAATATTCATTAAATGCACCGACTGTAAAATGCTCCTTCTTGTATTGCAACTATGGATTAAATGTTCTTGGGGGTAGGGCTAAGCATCTGCCAACAATTAGGTGACCGTTGTCCACGTTTCCACATGGTGCGGAGCGATGATTTGTAAAAGAAGACAGCGGTTCCTTGTAAACTTGACCAAGTCCTCCCACCGCGTTTGTCCCCTGCCGTTTTAAAGGGGGGCGCTTCTACCATTTCCATAAAATTTCACTTTGGCTGGGGGTGAAAGACCCTCTACATGTAGTCCCCCCTAAAGACTTTTGTTTGGGTTTATTTTTGTGACCCCTGTTATGAGAGGGCATTTGAATCCTTTTTTTAGATTGTATTTGTGGTAGTGACTGAGTTGAAGATTATGCTTTACAAGAAATGGTTGAAATTGATACCACCTGAGCAGATTGTGAGGTTTGTGTAAAGACAGCAGACATATCTCATATTTTGGTGAGTGACGAGGGGCAGAGGGTGGCGGATCAAAAGTTTTTTATTCATGCGCCCGTTAGCTCAAAGATTTCATGTCCATGGGCTGCGAAAATTCGTATGTGCCAGTAAAATCCGACTCGTGATCTTTGCATTGATGAGTCAATATGCTGGCGTTGATAACCATGACACAAGGAATGAGAGGCGACCGTAACAAGGCAGGCCCGTTTTATTGTGTACGTCGGACCAAATTTGAGTGATGCATGAGGTGCATAATAAAGGCATGGTTACGGGGTCGTTGAACACTAGCCTTGTACATCCGCTTATGCAGGATCATTTAATTGAAGGGGGAAGTTGACCTTCAAGTTTGACAAATGCCGAATATGACGGCCTATGGAATAGTGTAGAAAGTTCCTTCAACCCGGGGCGCCCCAACGCCCTCCACCCTACCCCTCCCTTGCTACGGACTTGAATGCACAGTGCTCTTTCAGGTAAAAGATGCCAATCACATTAACATGCCGACAAACTGGCCGTCAGTACTGGAATATTTAAATTACCATATCATTACGGTAAAGATTTTGGCAAAGAAGTCTTAGGCATTTATTTTAAAAAACTTCAGAAAGCGCGCACGTGTACCACCAATCCTTCTTCCCTTGAAAATTCGCGTATACTTACTTGATTTTGGTCAGTTTGAAGGTCTTTGAAATAGGTTGCAGCATGTGAAGTCCAGTAAAAAAAAAGGTAAAAAAATATTCGACCTCGAGCGCTGAAAATGTCCGGTTGTGTACGAGTTGGAGGATTTGTGCTCTTGAGAAAACAAAAGGAAGTTCAGAAAGTCAGGGGACTGATCGTCGTCGGGACCGTGGTGGTAAAAAAGATGGGGGTAGGTGTCACCCTCTTCGCGGACGGATCCGCGCAAGGTCGTTTCATTTCCCCAGTGTAGTCCGGGTAAACTTTAAAATATGAAGTAGTCTCCACGAAAAAAAAAACAAAAGCCAGTCGCCCCTTGTGTTTTTCTTGATATTTTGATTTAAATGATGGGTGGGGGGGGGGGGGGACTCTGAAAGATTGGAATAACCTTCCTGCTGCTTTGATTGATGGTTTAGATAGTCATAGAGATCCTGTTCAATATATTACCAATTTTATTAGGGCAAATTAGGGCACCCCTGACGCATGTGCGGTGTAGTAATGTCCTTTGGATGTGTCACCGTGATCCGAAAGAAGAAGAAGAAGAAGGGAAGCTGAGTAATGTGCTCATCAGTGGGGTGAAGCTCCCATCCTCCCACTAACCCTAAGCATGGTCAGTCACTGCACATTTTACTGTTTAAGTGTGTCCATTGCTGCTCCTCTAGTGTAGTGTGAGACCTCTAAGTCACAGAACACATGTGTTTGTATTTGAGTGTTAGTACTGTACACTGACCTACATGTGGGTCATATTGTCATTGTCAATGGCCCACCTTTGACTTACATTTCTAGGGTTAGTAGGGTGTGTCATTCAGTTGATAAGTGCATAATTCAAGCAAACCAAAAGGTGTTGGAATTAAGTAGGGTAAGACGGGGGGTTTTCGACCGCTAGGGTATTTCCGTCCACCATGAACATTTCTCCCAAATTTGAATTTCTTGAAGAAACAACAGTAAAAATGTATTGGCCACCAAGTACTATGAACTAGTGGCAATGTAAAATCACCAAACTTTTAACCCAAGCTAACCATTTAATATAAAAAATCCAAATCTGAAAACCGAATGTGTATACATATTTTTCAAAATCATGTTTTCTTACAATGGGCGATAAGCCACACGACTTACTTATACATATTGTACCTTTACAGCCATAAACTTAATTATAAAGTGGTCGAATTTGATAACCAAGATAGATAACAGTTGTTGGGATATTGTAATGAAAAGAACCTGCTCCAAAATTGTTACTGCCCTCATTTAGTGGGGAGGTCGAAAACCACCCACCACTTTTCAATGTAACGGGCTATTTTTGACTGCCTAGTTTTTGACTAGCATAAAATCATGGAAACTACAACAGTTTGATTAATTTTAATTTTAAGTGATATAATTTATGGCCATATACCAAATGAAAAACAGTTACCTTCATATGTAACTTCTATCACAACATCTGCACGATGACCACTTATGACCCATACAAAATTCATTTTGCCCTAAATTAGCATGGTTTTCAGTGGGGTGGTTGAAAATACCCTAAGGTAGGTTGAAAATAGCCAATTTTCGACCACTTTTATCATCATTACATATTCCAGTAAGAGAAAATTAATAAAATAAAAGGACATACACCAAATGGTAGTACAGGCATTGTAGGTGTTGACCAAAGGTACTGTAAGTTGGTTCAATTACTTTGCTCCTTTTAATTTTTGAAACCAAAAACCCTTAATCGGTCGAAACCCCCCCCCCCCCCCCATCTTACCCTAGGCTGGAAGGGATCAGCAAAACCTAAGGGTGAAATTTGTTTCACTGCTAAACAATTTACAGTACTATGTGTAACATACACTACATTGTAGGGCTGCCACGATAATCATTTTACATTAATTGATACCGCCATTATTTCTAGGGTGATATCGCGATATCGCATATCTAATACTGTAGCCTTAACATTTGCCATGACCACGCTTATAATCCTATTGTCCATATCAAAGACGTACATAGTTCATTGAACAGACTAACAGAATTCAATTTTAAGCTCAAAGTTTCATAAAAAATTCAAGACCTATAGGCCTACTGTATGCAAATGTAATCAAACTGAAACATGAAGTACTGTTTTTCGTTTCTCGTAACAATTTGAATGATTACCATTTCATGTTAATGACTGAAGAAGCAGAAATAAGAGATTGCACAGAGTTTTAGTCCGTTATTTGATTCTGTTGTGAAATCACATCATTAAAAAACTTAAAGGGGAATTTTCGTAATCCCAGACAGTTCCAATTCTCCCAACTATGCAACTTCTAGCTCCTCCCATAACTGTATGAAGTACTCCTTGTGCAGGAATAAACCTGTTTACTTTAAGACCATGTCCTGGTGAGCATACAAGGCTATAAAATGTAATAAAAGCACTCTCTCTGCCTTGTGTGGAATGTGAGCTACTCTGCATCTTTCAAATTTTCAAACTTTGATGTCAATCAAGGAGAGTCACCAGCTGAGAATTTTCATACCCTTACACTTAAAATATACTTTGGGGTGATGACTGTCTCTAAGTTGATATCACTTGGGTAAAAGTGTATCGATGATATCGCGATATCGTGATTATCATGGCAGCCGTACTACATTGTAACTCTAACTATAAAACAATGTAATCTTCACCTGGTTAAGTTGCTTACTTAATTGTGGTAATCTTGTGGCCATGTTATGTTCTTTTTGAAGAGAATACTTATTCTCTCACTTGGAAGTACAGGTAATGGAACACCAATAATACAAGGTTGAAAATCCCTTCTCTAGATTTATAACATGGCATACTGTATGTGGTCAGAGTTGAACTTGAAATCATTAATCTTTAGGCGGGAGCCTTTCCTTCTCTGGAGGTATCATAACTAAGGTTGGCTAGTTGTTATAATTCCTTCCACTAATTTACTCTTCCTTTTTCTTTACTACAGCTAGAACAGATGGAGTTGGAAGTCCGTACAATGGCACACTCGGACAAACAGAAATACAGTACTAGAGTCAAAAGCTTCAAAACGGAGCTGGGAAGGCTGGAAAAAGACCTGGTAAGGTTTAATGTCTGGAGGGCAAGCAGTTGCATATGCTTTGTAAGGCACCAATCTCTACAGTGAAAAGTGCTGCATAAAATTAAACTGCACTCTCTAAATGATATTAATGTGCAACATAGGACAATCACACTCATCAAAGTCATAATGGTCAGTGACTCTACTAGTCATCTTCAGAATGTTGCCTTCCTTGGAACTGTATTTTCAACTAGGAAATGTTATCTCTAATGATCAGGCTGATGTTGGGTTAGTCATGTTTTGTCCACTAAATTTGCAGACTTACAGTATTAGAGACAAAAATAAACAATAGAGTAATTGCTTCGGCAAATGCAGTGTTCTTCACTGATTTAATTTTTGTCCGGGTGCTCAGAAGGTTAAAGTATATTGTGATCGCTGTCTATAAAGAGAAGGGGTGCTGTCCTTGAAAAATGTTTGCTAGAATAAATGATAAATTTAATTATGGCCTTCTCTGATGATTAAGTACATTTCTGATTATCATTACTCAATGTTCACACTAAAATTATTACTATTTGCTCACTTTTTGGTTTCGATGATAAGAGAAACCTATGCAACTGTGCTGGCGTGTGTATGTATGTATGTATGTGTGTGTGGGTGAGTCGACAAATGCCGCCAACCGGGGACGAAAATGTGAATACACACCTGACAACCGGGGACACACCTGTAATTGGGGACCGTCCCCGTTTGAAACAGTGGCTTTAAATGGCTTCTTTGTGCTATGATGCAGCAATGAAGATGTCTATTGATTCCAAAGATATATAGGAACAGTCCCCATTTAGGTAGTGTTGTGGTACGTCCTCGTTTGCAGGTATACGTGTGTATCCTGTTACGTCCACGGTTACCTGTGGAAAACCGTATACACACTTACAAAAAGATAGATATATGTTGATTGAAAACATTTTGAGCGCCCTCGTTTTTTGCTGTTGCAAAGCACATCTTTTTCTATCAGTTTACATGCTACAAGCTTTTTCTGTGGACGTCCACGGTTGAATGGTAACAAAAAGGGGTCCCCGTTTGGCAGCATTTACAAGTATGGGTGTGTGTATGTGTGTTTGTGACACTTGCTCGTTAACACGATATCTCAAGAAGGGAAACTCTGACACTTCTCAAACTTGGTACATAGGTGCCCCATATTGAGAGGAAGAACCCTATTGTTTTTGGTGGGGGTCGAAGGTCATCTAGGGTCACCAGGGGTCAAACTCTGAAAACCTTGTTAACACAATATCTCAAGGTAGAAAACTTGGACGAATTTCATATGTAGTAGGTAGATGCGTTATGGGAAGAGGAAGGAGCCTATTGATTTTGGTGGAGGTCAGAGGTCATTTGGGGTCACCAGGGGTCAAACTCTGAAAACCTTGTTAACACGATATCTCCATGTAGGAAGCTTGGATAAATTTCATACTTAGTATGTAGATGTATTATAGAAAGAGGAAGAACCCTATCGATTTTAGTTCAGGTCAAAGGTCATTTGGGGTCATCGGGGGTCAAACACTGAAAACCTTGTTAACACGATATCTCGATGTAGGAAGCTTGGATAAATTTCATACATAGTATGTAGATGCCTTATGGTAAGGCAGAGAATTCTATTTCTTTTGGTGGAGGTCAAAAGTCATCTGGGGTCACCAGGGGTCAAATGCTGAAAACCTTGTTAACACTATATCTCAATGTAGGAAGCTTGGATAAAATTCATACTTAGTATGTAGATGTGTTATATAAAGGGGAAGTACTTTATCGATTTTAGTGGAGGTCAAAGGTCATTTGGGGTCATCGGGGGTCAGACTCTGAAAAACTTGTTAAAACAATATCTCAAGGTAGAAAGCTTGGATGAATGTCATACTAAGTATGTAGATGCATTATGGGAAGAGGAAGAACCCTAATGTTTTTGGTGGAGGTCAAAGGTCATCTGAGGTCACAGGGGGTCGAACACTGAAAACCTTGTTAGCACAATATCTCAAGGTAGAAAGCTTGGATGAATTTCATACTTAGTATGTAGATGCATTATGGGAAGAGGAAGAACCCTGTTGTTTTTGGTGGAGGTCAAAGGTTATTTGGGGTTACTGGGGTCAAACTGAAGACTTTGTTAACATACTATCTTGATGCAGGAAGCATGGATAAATTTTGTGCATAGTATATAGATGAGTTATGGAAAGACAAAGAATGCTATTGTTTTTGGTGGAGGTCAAAGGTCATCTGGAGTCACCGGGGGTTAAACCCTGAAAACCCTGGTAACATGATATCTTGACATAGGAAGTTGGATGAATTTCATACTTAGTATGTAGATGCCTACTGGTGAGAGGAAGAACCCTATCACTTTTGGTGGAGGTCAAAGGTCATTTGGGGTCATCAGGGGTCTGGCCTTAAAAAGTTTGCAGTCACTTCATACTACTGTAATTCCATGATACTGTAGGTGTGTATGAATCATCGAAACCACAATGCATTTTTGCATTCTGGTTAAGGTTTTGAATTGATATTTTCTGTCCGTGTGGCTCAACTTTTTGTCCAGGTGGTACAATTTTTGTCCTGGTGCTGAGCACCCTGTACAAATTTTGTCTGGGTGCAGCACCCTAACAAAACAGCTAGTGGAGAACACTGCAAATGTGAGCAAAAATGTATTTTCAAGAATTCTGGAAAGCTCAAAGCCATTACGTAGTACAGGTGGATTGGTAAATAACTTTCACAAGGTTTTAATACATCACATATGTACTGTACACTCTCACAGAGTCATTTATAAGACAGTGCAGTGTAACCTTTGATCTTTGAAACAAGAGAGGCATTCCTGAAAAGGAAGCCCGTTGTGTGAAGTAACATTTCTCTCTTTGACCTAGAAGACCATTGTTTATATTAGCCCTGTTACTGCACGTGTAGCAGTGTTGCTGTTAAGTGTTGACTGACTTTGTACAGTATGGTTAAAACTGTTAGTGTAACAAAGATTGAATAAGTTTTGCCTTTTCAAAGTTTTATCAGAATTTAGCTGTTATATAGAAATTGGTTCAGTGAACCATATGAGGAAGAAATATGTACAAAACTTGTTGGCAATGCAGTGGGTAAGCAAAAATAAAAAAATTGAAAATTTACAAAATGGGAAAATAGTTGTTCCTTGCATGGCATTCAAATTCTTGGAAAAATGTAATTTTTCTACCATGCATGTTTATCTCATTTAATGGCCAGATGTGTAGTCTCTGTTGACAAAAGTCCAGGTTTGTAATAGCATGGCCCCATAATTTTTCTCTCTATTTAATATCAGAGAAGAGCAAAGCTCTCCTTCCGTGATGAAGGTACCAGAGAAGAGCTATTTAGATTAGAAGACCCAAGGAATTCAGAAGACCAAGTGAGTACAATACTTGCAATAGTGTTTTACTTTTATGTCAAATTGAAGAAAGGTTTAGAGAATCTTTTCTTGTGTTGATCATTTTGCATTTTGCAAACTGAAAGGATGTGTATGGGTGTCTGTTATTTATAGAAAGAAATGGGATGTCAGTGAATTATTCGAAGGGATATCTTTTTTGTCAGAGGTGACCAGAAAGTACCCAAGAAATAAAATTTTTGAAAAAAGATAAGATTTTTATGTGGTCAAAAATGGTTATGTACTGTGGTTTCTCTTATTTTATTACTTGAAACAATAAAAAGGTGTTAGTTGAACTTTTCAGTGCTTTTTTCCATTGAAAACCAAACATAACTTTGTCAAGACAAAGTGCTGCCCTTTTGTGGCATGGGACAAGATCACAGTAATGCAGCTAAAATCACACTTGTGACCTCTTTTTTCCAATGTTCAGTGATTTCTGATAAGGACTAAATTTGTATGATTTACTCCTTGTACTACATAGAATCTGCAATGAATTCAATTCAATTCAATTCAAATTTATTTCTCATATGTTTTACAAAAATTTTCAAAAGTTAAACAGCAAGAATTGTAGATTTAAAAACATATGAAGGACACTAGAAAACAGGGAAACTGCTATCAAAGCTAGTGACCAACTTAACAGTTAATACAAATTAAATAACAAAAAACAAAATGGACTTAAACAAAGCAAACGAGAAAAAGAAATTAAACGTAACAGATGAAAGGCGAGCAGAAGAGGAAAGACAAGGAAGAAGGGAAAGAGAGAAGAAGAGAAGGGACAGAAGAAGAAAAGGAGGCAAGAAGCCAGGAAGGGGAGCACAATATCCGAGAAAAAATATGCTTAATTATATGTGTTAGAAAGATATATCTTGAGCTTCATTTTAAAAGACCCAAGTGATTTTGCAGTTGTGATTGAGGAAGGCAGAGACTGCCACAGAGAAAAACAGTAATTATTGAGGAGCAATTTACCATGATGAGAGCTATGACGAGTTACATTGAAAAAGTTGTTATTCCGGGTAATACGATCATTAGTGATACGATGGTAGCACACAGCGTCAGAAATTACTTCCGGTAACAATTTATTACGAAAATTATAAACAAAAGAACACATACAGTATTAAGTATGAATATCGGACAACATGAGTAGGTTAAACTCCCTGTATAGTTGATTGGTAGGATAACGTCTGGGTTTACCTGTCAAAACCTTGATGAGTCTATTGTGAAGAATATGAAGCGGTTTTAAGTAAGAAGAGTGGGCAGTGGAACTTTTTAGGGTGTGAATGTGGTCTTTAATAGCTACACATGCTTCAAAAGTCTTTGAACTTTGGAGAAAGTTTTTGTTGCCAAGTTGTTACTGAATTCTGGTACTCATATCCACTTGAAACAGTACTCGACAAATATGTAAGCCCTGTAGCCTGAGGCAAGTCCATACCACTCAGCTAGTGGCAGTTTACAGTACTTAGAAAGCCCCATGGGGTAGTGAAAAAAATTAAAAAAAGCCACATAGTAAATATTGTTTGCCTTTTGCTGTTAGTTCAAATATCCTTTGGACTTGTTGAGTTTATCAAATGACTGATTAGCTGGGAAATTTTGAGCCCTGACTTGAAATTGAAATCAGGGAAACCTAGAAAATTTTCTGCTAGCAAAAAAGAAGAAAGAAAGAAAAAAGAAAGAAATTTTTTGGGGTTCCCTTTTCCAGTCAGGGAATGTGAGAAAAACGCCTCAGATAAGGGAAAAGGGAAGGTGATCGACCCAAAAGATAAAGTGGTCAGTCTGTTGTATTTTGTCTCATGTTCACACAGGATATTGATTCTGGTATCTCTATAGATGGAGCAAATTCAAGATAGTTTGAAATACTTAGCCTCAAAATATGAAAAATTTGCTAGACTAAAAGTGTAAAAAAGAAGGAAATTTTTTTCATGAATTGCTGAAAACCTTTTTTGTGAACTGACACCTTCAGATCTGTTGTTTTGAATCCTATAGTGTGAGAGGGAGAAAAGATGTGAATTTCCTAAAAGGAAAGACCAAGAATATATTCAGTGAAAAGTGGAAAACAGTGACAAGTAATTTTTTTTTTTCTATTATTTAATCAACAGAGAACAAGACTTCTTGACAACACAGAAAAATTAGAAAGAACATCCAGAAAGTTAGAGGCAGGTTACAGGATGGCTGTAGAAGCAGGTAAAGTGTACAGTTACGTGTTCTTAGACACAGCGAAAATGTTACTACGGTACTTGTAAAGTTTTGAGATGGTTTGCGTATGTCATCTACTGCCTTATGACTCTTCTTGTATGGCTCTTTACAATAAAGTGATGGAATTTTGTTTCTGGGTTGCTAAATTCATGCAAGGTAAGACCCTTGGTCTACCTTTAATAATCAGTATTTATTCCCACCGGTATGACCAGGATCACGAAAGGTGCTTGTTAGAGAAATAAGAGGTTTGCAAGATTCGGCTGTTTTTTTTTTTTTTTTTTAAACAAAGTTGGGGTAACTGCTTATTCCCTTTACCCTAAGATTCCTTCAAATTTGGAGTACATTAAGACTCTGGTTGTACATAGCGAGTTTTGTAATTGACTATAAGGAAACCTGTGAATGTAAAAGTTGAAAAGTAGGGAACATTTTGGTAAAGGTTATTCTCAAATTTGCTTGATTTAATGTCTGACACTGGTGCCTGTATTCTCATGAGGCATTGGAGAAGTGTGGATGAATCTTTGTCAGTCTTGGTAAGGTTACTGTACACAAGTTGACATTACAGGATTTGACACTTGGGCTTATATTAATTTTGTAGTTTTTGGTTAGTCAGTAGTGAGCTGTCTGTAGTGTCGGCCTGCTATGTAGTGTCAACTGCTCTAGAAGAGCAAAGTTAGTCTTCCAGAGCAGTGATGTGTCCTCTTTCATTATTTGTGTGTCTATGAAAGATATGGTATTACAGGTAAGCTTATATGTAACCTTAGTACTGATTTAAAAATGCTCCTTGTTTCCCCTACTTTGTGGTATAATATCCCCTCAAAAAATAATTTCACGGAAATTTGAAGAAGAATCCAAATTTTTCTGTAGATGCCAAAATTGTATGAGCTTTCACGGTGTCACATCTAAAGAGCTTCAAGTTCCTGAAGTTCTTTCATAAGTAGACAATTGAGGATGGGTACGTCTCTTAGACATTGTACAACACACAAAACTGTGTAACACAAGCCATTTTGAATTAGTGTTGTGGCCCACAAAATGGCTTCAGAATCTCGATTATTCACAGACAGGTTCTTGGTTAATACAGAACGTGAAAAAATCAGTGAAATAGGCAAGAAAAGTCAGTCTATCATATAAAATCATAAAATATTACTAGAAGTAGAAGTTTACTGTTGGAATATACTTCTCTAGAATTTAACAAGCTAGGTGTTAATGGTGCAACCATGTAGCTGCAATGAGCTACTGTTCAAGGTGAAAGGTTATGACTGTTACAAGGGTAAACCATAGCCACTCCTTACAGTTGCTCTAGCAACAGTTGCTATTACTCCCAGCAGGTGTGGATGTCTGGCTTGCATATTTGCACAAGTTTACACTTGAAGTCGGTGTGTAGTCCAGCGGATATAACTATTCCACTCATGATTTCATAGATTGTATTTCAGGAAAAGCACAACAATGGGTCCTTACAATGCTGAAAATTCATGTTTGCCAGCAAAATTTAGCCAAAATTTGCATTTTACAAAAATTATTGTGTCAGATGTCATTTGCTAGCCCTATAAAACATTATGAAGGCATACCTTCAGTCATGATACTTGGACTTTAAAGTCAACTGTTGTGGGAGATAATTATAAAGCATATATATAGATGGTGTTTGGTCTCTTACGTACCTGCACTTTACACCTGTGGCTGATTATTCTGAAAATGATTATTCCATCAGATTGATGGTGCTCATTTGGTAGAAACGTAGCACTACATTTGGAACAACAAATTAGTTGTGTAGTATTCTTGAAATATTGGTGGCTCAAATCACACATTAAAGTATTATTGTGCATAGTCCACTCGTTAAAGGACCTTGGGCCCAAGTGGACTTGAGTGGTATTGCTAGGCGAATAATTTGGAATTGGTGCCATTTGAATGAAGGTTCAATATCCTTTTGAGCCAAATGAACAACTTCTCTTTTATAATTTTCACTTAGTGGACCTTAAAGTATTAGCATAAATTCAGCTTTCCGTTCTTTCTTCTTCCAAAGAAATACCCCCTGGTTGTACTACAGGCGCCCCTTACATTGTATAGTACACCATATACTATGTATTATATAGACGGAAATGTATGTCACAAATCTCCTAGCTCGAACAACTAACTTTAGTTTCTGGCATAATTGCTACACTCTTCTTGCCAAATTTGCCTGTATCGAGACTTCATACCATACGGTACATCAAGGCATTCTTTTTTTCCGAATAATTTCACATATCGTTGTCTTAAGGACGAAATTTCAATGAAGTAACAGTATGAGGATGGTAACTGCCGATAAGAACATTCAGCACTTCCACACTATAAATTAAATAATCCTAAAATTCTCTTATTTTTGAAGGTTATTTCCAAAATTTGTCAATAATAGTTCGCTTTTTATTATAACAAATCTTGCAGATACATTAGCATAAATATGAACGATTTTTGAACATTGAATTTTATAAAATTTGAAAACTTTTTGAAAAGTGGAAGGGCTAGCATTTCCTGTAAGCAGTTGTGTGTCTTGAACAGCCACAGTAGCTACAGTTCAACTGCCACAAATGCTTGTAGAAAATGCTAGTACTTCCACTTTTCAAAAAGTTTTCAAATTTTATGAAATTCAGTGTTCAAAAATCGTTCATATTAATGCTAGTATGTATCTGCGAGATTTGTAATAATAAAAAGAGAACCATTATTGACAAATTTTGGAAATACCTTGAAAGTGAAGATATTGCCAAGAAAAGTTGTCATTCTGTCAGTAAATCACCCCTTCCATGCTCTGCAACATATCCAGGAACAGATAAAATGTTTGGAAATTTGAAATGAAATCATATCAGAGTGTTTAGCCTTTTAGCTCTACCTGTAGGAAGACTCCTTCCACAGCACATATTTACACCTGTGTACTGAAGGCTAGGTTCATTATACTGCACACATAACACGTTAGGCTATGGTCAAAGTGCAGAACCTCTCTGAAAAAAAGATGCCCTGTAGAGAAAACCTGTCCATCTAAAACTTGCAATTGTATTGCGAATAGTTGTTTTGGGTCTAATGTACATGTCAGGCAAATGTTTTGGGCATTCTTAATTGATTTGTATTATTTTCCATTCTTCTGACAAATGAAATTGCTTCCTCTGCTTTGCACAGTACAAATTGTATGCAGAGAAAGTGTAGTTTGCTTTTGAGGTCGAACCATTTATTTCATGCCTGAAATTTCTTCTTTGGCGATGTAAAAGAATTTGCCTGCATGAATACATGTGTCAAAACTGTCACAGAAATTATATCAATGAGTTCGGTTATTTTACAGGTCATTCAGAATGATTGTGGTCAACATTTTGATCAAGGTCTGATGGCTTTGTTTACACTACATCATGCTGCTATATGAAGCATTGAAGGCTTGAGCAGCCAATCACAATCATTCTTAGTGATTGCATTTATATATTCATGAATTAAAACATAATTCATTCGAGTTGCCTGTATTTAACTGCTACATTTTACCCCACTTCAAAAATATTTGAAATTCTTTGACAAGTCCGTGTAGGCCAAATAGACAATTTTAACTGAGTTAAAATACAATTTTCACTGAGTCAATTTTAAGATGACTTTTTTTTAAGATGACTTTTCAACAGTGGCAAAATTCAACTGGCCTGGAGGACAAGTTGTGTGACATTTTAACTATCCTGATGCAAAAATCGCTGGCCTCAGGCCAGCAGGATAGCAGTTACGTCAAGCCCTGAAGTTACACTATTTTACAGAGCATGCAGGAATTTATATGGCTAAAAATTTTAACACCATTACAGCATTACGGTGCTGGAAATTCTTAGCAGACTGCAGCAACATATCACAAGGCACACTGTGATACACTGTATGTGGTTAGTTTGCACTCAGTTTGTACTCAGTGCTACATACATGTGCTCTAGGCCTGTGTGATACTGTATCGTTGTAGCCGGAGAAGTGCGTCTAGTACTGCAATAATGCCAGTAATATCCATTGGCTTCTAATCTTTACAATGCTATGTTAGACCACAAAAATCTCAGAAATAGTAATCAGTGGCAAAACAATAAGTACACATATTTGTGGAAAGTTTGAATAAATGCTTGATTTGCCTTTCCTTACGGACTGATTGCCAAAACCTCACAAATAATGCAAACGTTTTGACATGCATGCTTTCTCGGCGAACATCACTTACAGTGTCATTTTGCGAGTGAAAACTTTGGTATTCACCAGGATTGCCAACTCTGACTTGAGCTTTACCGCCAAATTCTTGTCAAAAAACTGCCAAATTGAGAAAAATACAAATGACTACCCTGTAACTATATTAAATCAGGCCATTTAGATCAATGAAACTATAGTCCTGGACCTTTTTTCTTGAAAATGGTACTTTGTATAACTTATGCCTTGATGTCAAGTGACGTCATTTTAAAGGGCAAACAATGAAGCAAAATGCAAACACGACGTAGACTTCGCATGAGTGCATTGTAGACTTTATGCGCGTATCCTACTGGTACACAAATCAGCTGTCTGCATTTGTGTTGGTGTAAGTTGTAATGTTACACGCTTACCTTAGCAAGGGCGTGCTCCGTTTCCACAGGAATAGCCTGCTGCTGTCAGTTTCATTCATACACAGATGAAGAATGATGAGTTAACAGGTCTATCGTGTATTAGTTGCTTGACTTTGCAGGGCTGTCTCAGTAATGCCAAATTCAAGTAAAATACTGCCAAATTGTGCATTTACTACCAAATAAAAATTTTTACTGCCAAGCAGGATTTTTACTGCCAAATTTCCTGAATTTGGCAGTGAAAACTGCCAGTTGGCAACCCTGTTATTTACAGCGTTGGCACTCTTCGGAAATGTTGATTTGGATGAACTTGATTTTATTTTCGGTTAATGGTTAAACATTGGGATAAAAAAATGGTTTAACGGATAGTGAATTTACTGAAAATGCACAGCCTTATCTCACAGTTAACATGCTACCCTTTAGAAGTTGTATTGTTGAAAGTAGGCCGGGTGTGGATGGATATGGTTTGAAAACCATCTCACATGGTACAGAAAGTCTTCCTAGGGTTGCACTGTGGCATACAGACTGCATTTTGACCAGCCAGTGACTTAAAAGGTAGTGTGCCACGATGGAGTGTTCCTGACCAGTTATTTGATTGTAGGTCAAGAAAGTTTTAATAAATGTTAGTTGTGTCAAAATGCACTAAGTTGTAGTACTGTACATTAAGTCTTTTGAGTGTTTGAAACTTAAATTTTTGTCTGCTGTACAGTAAAAAGATAATTCCATTTTGCAGCCATATGAGTTTTGTGGTTTATGAAATGTCTCTCTGTTTGATCTTGCAGAACAAATGGGTCAAGATATAATGGATAACCTACACAGGGATCGAGAGAAAATACAGAGGTCAAGAGATAGGGTAACTATTGTACTTAATGTAGTAAGATTGAGCCATTTGTCAAAATGGTACAGTAGTTTTGGGCAGGGAAGCATAGGGGAATGCACAATTTTAATAAAAGATCAGTTACAAACCATTGCTTTCTAAAGGAAGGGTTTAAGCCAAAAATTAATTTTCACATGTGAAAGAGGAACTAGATCTAAGCAATTTGGTGAAACTTTCACTCAAGTCCAACATGTAGATCTCGAGACATCAGCAAATGAAGTCACAGGCCTGCGGATTTCACGCGAACGATCGTTCGCGGTCGCGTGTTGGTTACGTGACCGCCAAACCACGTAACCGAAAAATCGGTTACAATGTCCCATTTGACACTCAAATTCAACTCTTCTGTGACCTGAAATCTGAACATTCATTAAGAGGCATTTTAAATTCGATTAGGAGACATTATCTGATAAAGTACAGACTACCAATTGCGACATTTTTCTCACATTGCTCTTGCCTCATATCACAAACCATAAAATAGATCGCATGAGGCTCACACCTTGCAGCACGTGCTATCGCAAATTGCAATTGCCGACTCCACCACTAGGTGACTGGTATCATGCACTACGGCGACCTGTCCAGCCATGATTCTCGGTTGCACACAATGCGGATACACTGCACAAGCTGTGATTACGGCCCCACTGCTTTGACTTCGCACATAGCTCGATATCATGAACGTTGTTTCAAAAATCATGCCACAGTTAACACACAGTATGTCAGTGGGGACTCATTGAGTGCGCGAAGATTTCTTCGTAATGTTTTTGCAATGACGATGTCAAGGAAACTTCTTGCTTACGCAGCTAACTGATACGTCCTGGAGATGATAAAATAGATGTGTCAGACTAATATTGGTTTTATCCGTACTCAGTTCGATCATAAAATAAATGAGAAATCAGCGTGTCCTTCAACAGTAATTAACTATGATGCTACGTGTACAGTAAAGCCCCGTTTTTCGGAACCTGCCATCAGATTTAACAAGAATAATATTCATCACAATTACGGCAGAATCCACCAATTTTTTAGGGCTTTACTGTACAAGTCAAAATTCAACGTAAATTTCTGCAGAAATGCACTAATTTCCTCGGGACTTTAAAAGTCACGGCAAGATGTCAGGAGGGCTAAAATAGCCAACATGTAGGCATGGAAAACAATTTTTTTATCTCTCTGTCAAATTTGGGAAAAAAATCGTACGTATTTATTTTTAAATCCTTGCTAGGATCCATGAGTCGGTATAGGCTCAATTTCTCCTTATACTAAAATACGTTAGGCTAGTGTAAGTCCTAGTTTCACTAAATCTGAGTTAGTTTCGTAGTGAGCTTCTTCCCTAAAAATAACGAGAGTAGACCTTACAAAAACATTGCGAATTTCTGTTTGGGAGTCTCCTACACATGTGTCTCTAATACTTTTGGAAATTTATGCCGAATTTTTACGCTAGATACCTCTCTAGATCGTTGTAGCTTCTCTTCAACACATACACTCATTTAGTGTGTACAAAGCATTGGTCATTCAGAAGGGCGTAGGCTCGAATCTTGGGAATAAAATCCAGGTGTTTTAGAAGTCTAAGAATTTATTTGTCGTATGATCGGTCACCAAAAATAGTAACCAAATATTTTGGGGGATTTTGTCTGCAATTTTGACAGCCTTTTCGGAGTTATTTGGGGAATGTATTCACACTCTTTCTTATGGATCCTGTGTACCGTACTTGAGGCAAAAAGTTGAAACCCTGTACATCCGAATTTCACCGATATTCGAAATACATTCGGTCCCAATGTGTTCGGATAAATGGAGTTTAACTGTACTCCAAACCATATGCTGTTACCTCACGACATGGCCTCAGCACACACATTTACAGCATCATGTCATTTTGAAATATTGTTTTTCGTATAAGTTGGACACATGTTATGCACTGTGGCATTGACAGTGCAAGTGATCGCTCGTACACCTGTCACAGAGTCGTGTTTTCTTTATATTGGGAATACGCAAAAATGGGTTTTTGAGACTCAACAAAATGGGTTACGTTAGGTTACGTGGTTCAAAAACCACGTAACCTAAAAAATGGTTACCATGAAATCTGAAATCCTCAGGCCTGAGTCACTACATTTGTGACCAAAAGTGAGCTTGGGGCAAGCAGGGGTTATGTCACCTCCTCAGATTGATGAGCAGTGCTTTGTTTCTTTGTTTTTTTTTCAGTCTGTTGTGTTGACCTTGAAGTTAATAGGGATAGGACCTCCCCATGGGGTATGTGAAGTTTGTAAAATTCTCACGCGTCTCATGCATTCACATTTTGATATCATGGGATTATGGAGGAGAAAATTTGTAAAGTTTAAAGAAACACAAAAGACTGCTCCTTGATGTGAGGCTGTGATGTTATTTGTACTTGCTTCAAGTTCACTTTGGGTTGAAAATATAACAATATACATATAACTTTATAACTTTAACTGCCAATATCTTGAGAACCACACATTGGATTGCAATGCAAATTTCACCAGAATGCTTAGAATAAGTACCCCTCTAACATAACAAAACTTCATTTGAGCCTAGACCCTTCTTTTAACATTTGGTATGCTATTTTCAGAATGTCTTCAAGTGATGAGAATGACATTGTATATTCTGGGTCTTACTTGATGCTAAATGTAAACTTTTCAAGATGTACTTTTAACAGAAGTCTTCTACTCATGGTGAGGTGATACACTTTTGTTCACCATATGGTCCCTATATTTCTGCATCTGAGACCAGGACTTGACCTAATTTTCCTTTCTTATGAAATCCTTCACAATTATTGTGTCCGTATATTAGAAAAGTTTTCTCATTCATAGCTGTGGCACTGTCAGGTAGAGTGAGAGTGTGTTATGATAACCTACTCCCAAACCTCTTCTACTTCTATGGCAAACTTGTAGGGTTTAAAGTTGCATGTTTCCTCTTTCTTCATATAGTTAAAAGAAACAGATGCTTATCTGGGTCAAAGTTCAAGAGTACTAAGTGCAATGATGAGAAGGTGAGAAACTGATTTCCCTGTTACTCCTGCTTTTTGATTGATTGTTGTAAAGAGTATGTATGAGACAAATTTAAGAGTATCCTAAATGATAGAAGGAATGTTTTTATTACGTTGACAACATCTAGTTCATAAGTCAATGTATTACAATGCATAAACCCATTCATTGTGAAACTAGTTTTGTTGATTTTCAGATACAGCTTCCACTTCTTACATTACCAAGTTTCTTTGACTAAGTCTGAGATTTCAGTATGATGAATAAAAACTGATTAAGTTGCTTGAATGATATAGATGTACTTAATTTGCTCTTCTGAAACATTTTGTACTACTTTACAAGTACATTTTAACCACTAAGCACACAACACAGCTTTGGGAGGGAATAAAACTGCCCTAAACGTTTTTGCCCCATCGAAGAAACGCAGAGTCACATCCAACCGTCCTGCACCATGGCTTACTGATACAATTATCACTGAACGAAAAGTTTGACGAAAGCTCGAGCGAAAGTATCGTAAGTCTAAGCTTACCATCGACCGGGAATTATACAAATCTCAGTGTAGGAAGGTTGTTTCGCTGATCTTTCAGTCTAAAAAGCTTTACTTTCAAACCAGAATTGCTGAAAATGACAAAAATTCCAAAGCTCTCTTTGGTGTTATTAAAGAACTCTCAGGGGAATCTTTTTCATCTAATGCATACTTGCCTGATAACGTTCCTTCTGATGAGCTACCTGAAAAATTCGCTGATTATTTTACTAAGAAAGTAGACGACATTTGAGAAAGCATCACGTCATCCACTACTACAGGCCACACTGTCATTTCGCCTAACGCATGTCATGAGGTCTTCTCTAAATTTTGCAAACTTTCGACAGATGAGGTGTGGAAGATTATCTCAGGGATGCCAACAAAACACTGTTGTCTGGACCCATTACCTACTTGGTTACTTAAAAGTTGTAAATCCGAGCTAGATACTCTTATAAGTAACATTGTTAATACTTCTTTATCCACTGGGTTTTTTCCAAGTTTGTTTAAATGTGCCATAGTCAAACCAATTATTAAAAAGAAAAGCCTAAATGTTAGCGACTTAAAAAATTATAGACCGGTTTCTAACGTACCCTTTATATCAAAAGTCATTGAAAGGGCAGTTTTAAGTCAACTTTCTTCTCATATTGAACGTAATAACTGTTTAGACCCATTTCAATCCGCTTATCGCCCTGGTTTTAGTACTGAGTCAGCCCTGCTTAAGGTAAAGAGTGATATTCTCACTGCTCTCGAAAATAGGAAATGTGTTTTACTGGTATTGCTTGATCTGTCTGCAGCGTTCGACACAGTCGACCATGAGTTATTACTATACAAGTTGGACACAGAGTTTAATGTGCATGGAACAGTGCTTGATTGGTTTAAATCATACTTAGACCAACGGTCACAGACCATTCACATACCTCAGACTAGCTCCCGTACCCATGTGCTCCGTCACGGGGTACCCCAAGGGTCAATCCTGGGCCCCGTCCTTTTTACTTTATATACCTCGGCTCTTGGTAAATTGATATGTTCCCACGATATTAACTATATGTTATACGCCGACGATACACAATTGTACATTACTTTCCATCCTACTGACCTTAAGTATGCCGTTACTAAGATGGAGGCGTGTATTCGTGATGTCAGGTTGTGGATGTGTAGAAATTTTCTTAAGCTAAATGACGACAAAACTGAAGTAATTTTTTTCAGAAGCCCTTCGGTAGTCAACCCTGATTTTGAATCGGTGTCACTGCGTGTTGGTGATAATTATGTTAACACAAAGTCTGTCGTACGTAATCTTGGTGTGTATATGGATTGTCATCTATCCATGGATAGTCATGTAAATTACCTTTGTAAAACTACAATGTACCACATTAGACAAGTAGGTCTTCTTCGTAAGTATCTTGATAAGTTAGCCACCGAGAAACTCATTCACGCAGTCATTTCCAGTCGCCTTGATTATGCTAACTCTCTACTGCTTGGTGTTAGTTCTAATAATTTATCTAGGCTTCAAACTATCCAGAATACGGCCGCTAGAATTGTTCTTAGGGCAAACCGTCACTCTCACATTACCCCGCTTCTGAATTAATTACACTGGTTACCTGTTAAACAGCGCGTGAACTACAAATTACTCCTTCTAGCCTTTCGAGGTTTTAAACTTGGTACCCCCGCCTATCTATCCAATGCCTTACATCCAGCAACTAGGATTAGATCCTCCCGATCGGGCTACCTCTTCCAGTTAAATGTTCCGGCTTCTCGTACAAGGACTTTTGGGGATCAAACTTTCCACCACGCCGCGCCCTGCCTATGGAATTCGCTCCCGCTGAAGCTCAGGTCTTTAGACTCCCTCGACCAGTTTAAACGGTCCCTCAAAACCTTCATTTTCTCTCAATGTTTCTAACTTCTCTGCTCTTTTTTACGGCACCTGTAAAGCGCTTTGAGCAGTGTTTATTCTCTGGATTCTGCGCTACACAAGACTTATCATCATCATCATCATCATCATCATCATCATCATCATCATCATCATCATCATCATCATCATCATCATCATCATCATCATCATCATCATCATCATCATCATCATCATCATCATCATCATCATCATCATCATCATCATCATCATCATCATCATCATCATCATCATCATCATCATCATCATCATCATCATCATCATCATCATCATCATCATGATTATTATTAAATGGTTAAAATGAAATGCATGTGATTTGATCCAGGCAAGATTAAGAAAGACAATGATTATTGGGGTTAAAGCAAAGAGGTACTCAGGAAGAATAATGGGCAGATAATGTATTTGGACTGAATGATTACAATGATTTGTCATGGATGAAAGGTGTAAGCAAGCATATTAGGAAAGGTAGTGGAACTTATTGTTCCCTTTTATTGCACGCAAATCCTGTATACTGGAAATTTCATGTTATAAAAACAAAAAGTTTTTTTTCAGCAAATTTGTGCAGAATTCATAAAGACAAATTTTTTCTTGTTTTTACAGAATAATCCAGAACCGTCTTCTCCTTGTCATTATTGCAATCATCCTTGTGAGTGTAATTGTCATGACATTTTTCTTCGTCTTTCGGAGGTGATGTTGGCTCACTGGCTCTACCTGGTACCAGACATTCCTTGCCACCTTTAAAGTTTGTCTTTATTTATTAAGTGAGATGATTATTTGCTTCCTGAAGATTCAGGGGCAAAAATGAAGGATAAGAGAAAAAAAATGGATGTAGTATAAAGTGGAATCAGACCTGTATAATAAAATTCACCAAATTAAATATACATATATATTTATTTATTGTCCAACCCAGTATAAGTAATTGGGAATTCATTTATTTTAAATAGACAGGTTGGTTATCATTGTTGTAGGATAAGCATGCATTATGAAATGGTTTGCAATGATTAGCTAGGTTATTTTCGTACTAGAGTTTTTTCAGAATAGTAGAATATTTTAGTGTGGTTCCTGCAGCTTGGAGAAGTCATAATTTTATTTTCATTTCCAGGACCGGAAAGGTCATAAAAATTTTTTAATAATGAGAGAAGTCATGGAAAAGTTGTGCCATTTTGTAAAAAGTGTCTGTCTTCTGTAGAAGGCATGTACCAGTACATTGCATAACTTTATCCCATATTTTAATTCTCATGAGTGCATGTATAGAGGGATTTCATGTGACGTCACGCGAGTGGGATTCCCAGTCACTGAAGGGCAAAACACACATGCAGAAGGCATATTTACAGCACACGTTCACAGCGTAACCATAGACACAATGGACGTGTGCCCTTCAAAACTACTAGAGATGCGCGATCTTGCCCTTCAAAACCAAAGAGACGTGCGATCACGTGATATGGTGAAACCCCTCTATAATCTGGATTTTTCACCATTTGGTCATGTAAGAGTTATGGTATTTTATTGCCTTAGGGGCAGGAAGCCGGATTTAAAGATATGTGTATCTGGTGAGGTTTGTTTCTTGTATCCTTATGTTTGCATGTTATTTAGAACCTTCAGGGAATTTGTCTGTAGGTTTGATTTTTGTAATGTGTTATTGTGATAAGGTGGCACTCATTAAATGTGTCCACTTAAGGTGCAAATGAAGCTCTTGGATCTGTCACTGGGAATCTTGTCGATCAGGGACTGCCATTTTGGGGTCTGGTTGTGATTATGCGTTACACCAAGGAGCTGAAACAGTAAGACAACTGGGTGACAACCTTTGCTCTTGCAAATCCCTGGACCCCTTGCAGAGGTTTGAAAAGTTTTAATTTCAGTTTCAATGACAATTTACACATGAAAATAGCACTGTTGTTTCCAGGCTTGTTTTTCTTGGGGAAAGTGTAAATGGAACAGACCTGTAATACATGACAAAACTGCTATATAAGTTTTAAAGGAAAATCCCTAGTTTGCTTTCAGATTTTAAGAGATGTATCAATATCAAAACTTGTGTAGTAATACAGGAGGATTTAATAGGATGGGGGTGGGGGTGGGGGGTATCATGGTGTCAAAAACCCATATATACACCTTTGAACATTTCAGAGTGCAATAGATGCTGTATTATATAACTTTGGTAAGGCCTTCTTGTAGGTTTTCTGGAAGTATTGTCATAACACGGGTAGCTGCTCCTGTTGCTGCTTGGTTTACTATGTCTCTTTAAGAAAAAAATGTCACTTCTGCTATATGTATGATCTCATACTTATTTAGACTGTTAAGTGTGATGTCACTTCTGCTATATGTATGATCTCATACTTATTTAGACTGTTAAGTGTGATGTCACTTCTGCTACATGTATGATCTCATACTTATTTAGACTGTTAAGTGTGATGTCACTTCTGCTACATGTATGATCTCATACTTATTTAGACTGTTAAGTGTGATGTCACTTTTGCTGTATACATGATCTCATACTTATTTAGACTGTTAAGTGTGATGTCACTTCTGCTGTACGTATGATCTCTTCGTTGTAAAGACTGTTAAGTGTGATGTTACTTTAACCATATGTATGATCTCATATTTAATTAGACTGTTAAGTGTGATGTCTTTTTTACTGTATACATCCCATACTTATTTAGACTGTTAAATGTGATGTCTTTTCTGCTGTATGTATGATCTCATAATTTAAATATTTAGACTTCTAAGTTTGATTTCACTTCCAATAAACAAATTAAAATTGTAATAAAAACAAACCTGTGTTGTCTGCACTGCACACCCTGGACATATGGCTGTGGCATTGTGCCTTGATACACAATATACTACTAAAAACTACTTCACCTTAAAAGAACTGCACTGCTTTAGGAGACTTCAAACATTGATAACAGTGCAGATGATATGAGTTTGTTTTCATTCCAGTCTCATCTTGTTTGCTCAAAGTGATGTCACACTTAATAGCATTAATATTGGATCAAGTTTTTTGTGAACTAATTTGCTGTCGTTATTGCTGCAAGCTGCTTGAAGTGACTCTGGATACACGTCCCCATCCCTTTTCCCATCATAATGTAGACCACCCATTGATATAAAGTTAATCAGACGGGGTTGATGGTGGTAGTAAACCAACCACCCTTCGTAGAATGGGGAATCCCTTGTTGCATAATCATGTGAGTTGTCATGAAAGGGATACCTTGCTACTACTGTATCACTGGCCTATCCAGGAAGTATTAAAGGTGATTAGTACATTTATGATGCAGGCAGTTGCATACCCTTAAGCCATGGTGTTTATGTGGAATGTTAGACTGGGTAACTTTATTTTCAAGAAATAAGGTTTTCACAGAAAGAAATTTGCTGCTTTGTCTCTCAAGAGTAATGTTTAATCCCAAACATACAAATTTTACATGATGTAAGATTCGTAAGTCTTGTAGTGTGTAATACTTGGAGGAGCGGGCTGGGGGAGAGAAGTTATTGCCAGTGTTCATCGGTGAGACCGATAAGATTAACAATGATAAGTATTAAAGTATGTTTTACAAAAGAGTAATTTTCTTTGTTAATACAATACTTTTATTTCTTTTTTTAGTAGACTGAGGAAATGCATGAAAAAAAGACACTTTGTTTGTCATTTTCAAATGGGGTAAAAGATAGAGGGGTGGGGGAGTGTCATACTGTCAAAGACTCATATATGCCTTTGAATATTCAAAGTGCAATAGATGCTGATTTTTTTTTCTTGTTTTGTTGCCAAAATCATGTTGCACTTTCTTGTAAAAAGACTTTCAGAAAGGAAAAAAAGATGGGTGGGGAAGAGAGCATATTTTGTACTTCTGTAAAAATGACAAATAGAATGGAAGACCTATTAGCATTGTTGAAAAGAAACATTCAGTGACCAGTTTGAGGGTAGGATGTGAAGACTTCCTGGTGCCTACAGTTAAAACAAATTGTATCTATTGCTTATTTTGAGCTAGGTGTTAGGAGAGAGGTCAGCAGCTGGGTCCATAATGTGTCAAAGCAATGTTTCACAGAAGACAAAGTCAGCAGGGTAGAGGGGGTGGAGGTGGGGAGAGCTGTGCTCTGATGTGAGTTACGAGTGGAAACTCATTTTTCATTTGTTTATATTTTGATCACATGTTCCATGATTTGGTCATGGTACTACTGTCAGTGTATTAATAGTATAATTAGGAGGATTAGGAGGAGGAGACAATATAAATGTATTCAAAGAGGCTGTTTGTTTTATTATTTCATAAAATGGTATCTTTTCCTTTCCCTCCTCATATTTTTCTGTATTACTCCATCAGTCAAAAAAAAAAATGAGAGCAACATGGTGTTATTAAACCATTTATATGCAATTTATTACCATTTTAATACTCTTCTCTGGTCCTGTGGGACAGGTATTGTTGTGCAACCAAGTGCCAGAGGGCAAACAAATCTTTGCTTATAGACCTTATGCATACAGTGTCACACAGCAGAAAGTGCTCCCTTGTTTGGTGGGAAAGTGCGTATCATTGCAAGTTACACCAACGAATGCAGACAGCTGATTTGTCAGTCAATGGTATGCACACGTGTCTACTACATGCACTTGCATAATCTATGTCATTCGTGTGCTTCATTTTCCTCCAAGATGACATTGCGTGATGTCATTGAATAAGGTCTATACTAGTACATGCCTATGTACGTGCATTTCAGTTAACAGTACAGTTAGCAATGTGATATGCACTAGACCTTTGTACATATGCTCCTGTATTGAGTGGCATTTGCCCTCCAAAACAAGCAGTTTGTCTCGGAACTTGACCTTGTGACTTAAGCTTCAGACTTGTCTTAAATCAAGCCTTGAAGAGCACTAAGTTTACAATACTACTGTAAGTAATCACAAATGTGGGCCGTCTTCACAGACTCATTGAACCACAGTTTCAAATTGTGTGGCCTCAAATTCAAAGTTTTTGCTTACGTTTTGGAATCTTTTAAGTTCACGAAGTCACTCCAGATGAAAAAACCCAAGGGATGCTCTTGAATGCAAACTGCTGCTGTGGCTGAGTCGACAAAGGTGCTGGCAATTGAAGCTATGAAGCTTAGCAACTGGGAAGTGAGAGGTTTGATCCCCGGCTGGGTCAAAGTAAGGTATGTTTTTCATCCAAGAGCAACCTAGGGTTTCCCATCAGAATTGGCCTTTCAAAAGAAACTAAATTTGATCTAAATTGTTTTCACTTAGCATCATAAAACGAATGCCCTTCCAGGACTGAATTATGAGCCCACCTCACTTTGTACGAGGCAGGGCAGCACTCTTGACCTCTCGGTAAGGATACATACATTTAAGGGTTTTGCTAAATACTCTGAGTTGCCATTTGTGAGAACACTTGAACTGTTTGAAATAATGGGCAAGTTAAAGTAATTGAATTAACTATCTTGTGGAGTTCATTTTGTCATTTTTTGAGAAGCTAAATGTTCTGTCCATTTCATTTGGCACAATTTCTTAAAATATTTTGTGCAAATTTTGTCACATTTTTGCTCTCTTATAGACATGTAAAGATATGGCATTATTTAAGAGTATTTGCAGTCACCCCAGTTTGAATTAAATTACCCTGGTATCCTTCTTCATGTATGACAATATTTTTGTTTCTGAATTTGTCAAATTCCAGCACAACCATTCCTTGATTAACCCTTAGTATGCAATATCTATGTAATAAAGAAGTGCTGCTGACATGCAGATACATGTAAAACATGGGTGATGTTTGCTATTAAAGTAAGGGCAACTGGTTTTACTCTTTAAATGATTTACCCAAATGAATATGTTGTGAGGGTAAAATTGTTTCTACAGAAATTTCATTTCTACCCATTTACATGGAAATGAACAACCATGCCTTGTTTTGATGCTGTTTAAGGACACCAAAGTCAGGATCATGCATTGTTTTTCTATATGTTGGTAGTGGTGTATTTTGTGGTCTCTATTTCTTAGGATGATGAAGTGTTTTTTTTTCAAAGGATAAAAATGGTTTTATTTGCCTACCTGGCAACTTGTGGTGGTTAACATAAATAAAGTAACAGTTCGAGGCATTGTTAACAGAAGTGAAACTAAAATATGTTTCACATGTTGAAGAGGAAGTATTAAAATGTAAGCATCAGATGAAATTTGTGTGTCAATTTTGCATGTGATTTGTGATATACATGCAGATTAAGTTATCACATTGTCAGTCTAAAGTGAACTTGAAGCAAGCAGTTGTGACATCAGAACCTCACATTAATCAACACTTATGCTGTTCTTTTGACTCAACTAATTTTCTCCTCCATGATCTCATGTTACTTATTGTGAATGTTTGAGAGGCATGGGAATCTTAAACAGCTCTTATTCCCTTCGAGTAAACTCAAGTTCCTGTCTTTTAAAAGTCAAGCAAATGATTGAAAAACAAAGCATTCCTCCTCAGTGGGAAGAGATCACAACACTCATGCGTGCTTCAAGTTCACTTTGGTCGTCAACTTTTGTAACTTCAAAATGCTAGTATCACAAGAACCACACAGAGGAATTGAATGAAAATATTACCAGAATTCTAAATTTAATTTCTCATTTTATGTCTCAAAATTACTTTCTTGCGTGGTCATTCCTCTTAATTCACACGAAAAAAGTCAAACTGCAAGTTACAATTGTTTGAAGCCATTATATCGGGTATTGATCTTCACTTGAGCACTCACTTAAAAGATACATGCTAAATTTGTGAGAAGCAGGACAAATGACTTTACTTTCAAATATTGAGCTTGTAATAGTATCGCTTGAATCAAATATCCACTTCATCGACCATATCTCAGACCAAAGGTGAAAGTAAGGCATTTTCTGTAATGACCTTACTCTTGGCACTCTTTATCAACTAAAAACTTTGCTTCAGGGTTGTTGTAGTAATGGACAGAAGTGAAACAAAAGGAACTCTGGATGTAAAACTCGGAACCCAGCTTATAAACACTCTTGGACATTATGCAGGTTGTATGGATTACCCTTCATGTATTAAGGAAGCCCGAATATGAAATTTCCAGAAGTTATAAAGGTTTTAGAAAAAACTGAAGTTGAACTCCCATCTTCAGAGCATCGTAGGCTGGAATAAAAAATGTTGCAATTTATTGACTTAATATAAAAGAGTAGATTGTGCAATAATTTGTGATGTCGTTTTGTACCACTCACTCAGATAAGGTGTCTTTATTTTCCCTCTTTTTCCTAAACATCATGAATTTTATCTGGGAATGTGACTATTGTCTTTGTGCTGCAGAATTTATTTAGTAGACGAGGGCACTATTCACAAAATGCGCTGCAAGAGTTGATCGGAGAATTTTAATATTGGCAGAAAACTGAAACGTGATTAGAGTATTACAGAGATGGTAGAGATGATTATTGTAATGTAATATTTTAAATAAAGTGAAAAAGCTCAATATTTTAATGATGTAATTTACAGTCAGATGCTGTGAAGATAGGAGTTGGATCAATTGTCAAAGTTCAAGCCGTTCAAAGTTATTAAAAACTTCAACTTTTGTGAAGTGCTTTGTGAGCTTTCCAGTAGGCCTAACGTAGTTACCCCAGAGCTTCCCCGAGGCCTATATGCCGGTCATGCGGTTCCGGCAATGGACTGGGGTGCCATGCAGCAGCCAACAGTTATTTCGTAACATGCTGTCTGTTCCAGCTTGGCTAAAGATAGCACCATTTTGCATCTAAGCCACCTTACCTTAAACATTTCTCAAGAGGAGGAGTTTCGACCCCTCCACTTAGACATCACATCCATGCCCATGGGCGTCCGGAGGGCCCCTGGAAAACCAAAAACGAAGAAAAAATAACGAAAAAAAAAAACGAAGAAAACATAACATCAAAATTTCTTAACAGTTCACTCAGTGTGAATTTCTACTATCAAAACAGGAATTGAATAAAAATATAAACCTCAGGCCCCAGCAGCCCCCCCCCCCCCGAGCATTTTTTGGTATTTTTTGAAATTTATATTTACGATATTGCTAGTGTTTCCCCTTTTCATCTGCGGTAAATAGGCCTTGGAAGTGCCATTTCCAGCGATCAGGTAGGCATTTTGGGCCAAAATTTTCTTGCGCTCCGCACCAACCCGCGGAGCGCTGAGAGTGTGTCTATGGGCTTCGCCCCCTCCGCCCTTGACAAATTCCTGGCTACGCCTTTGTCAACATTGTGTGAAGTAGCATCTAAACTCTTTTCTGGGAATAAAATATTTCCCACGAAAAAGTTGGGCCCCCTAAAAAAATTTTGCCCCCTGAATTTTTTCTGCGGACGCCCATGCCCATGCCTTTCACCTAGAACACAAATAAGAATAATTCACTTAAGTAGGAGAATCTTTCAACATATTATCAGTTCAAAACTGTAAAAAAAGTATCGTAGATACGCATATGCATTCTTCAAACCGACTTTCTGGGTTTATCTGGGGTGGGATTACGACGTCATCTTCTGGGCCCCCCCCCCCCCCCCCATCATCAAATCCTGGCGGCGCCAGTGGTAACCTCCATGGTTACAGACCGACTTCCTGCTTGTGTTGTATAAGTGGCTTGTCTGTTTTAAGTTAAACTGTTTCTAAATCATCCGAGTCAGAAGGTGAGTTTTGTGCTGTTGTGTCGTTTAAAGCTCATAACATTTCTAGTATTTGGTCCTCTTATTTGTAAGAGGATTAAAAACCCGGATTATAATTAGCTGTGAATGTAATCATTCTTGTTCTGCCCAGTCTTTCAGGTTCTTAGTGGCAGCAACCAAATTCCTTGGTATCAAACATTTCATACCCCCACGGGCAAATTTCAGGAGGCAGTTTAATTGTGTGTGTCTAAATGTGTGAAGTAAATAAAACGACTTAAAAGGAAGATGTGTAGGCATGATGTGACGTTTGTCTGTCGTGAGTGCCTTCTTCTAAAAGATGGGTAACCTACTTAGCGTCTTCTCTCGAAATCCTTTACCAAATCTTTTGGGATAAATCTGAGAAAGAAAATATAATATTCTGCTGTTGGTAAGGTGTACCTAAAAATAAGTCTCTCCACTTGTCTCTTCAAAGTATACATACAGGATTTGATGTTAGTGGGTCTTCTTCACTCTAAGACAAGGAAGTAAACTGGGACAGATTGTTCTCTCCATCAAACGTACCTAGATGATTTGTTGCTCCGTTTAAAAGAAAGCCAACTACTTTTGCCTCCATTTTACGATTTTGTGTGACGGTTACAGCTTTCAACATTTAATAATGAAAACCATTAAGCCATGATGGCGAGAGAGCAGCGGCCATTTGGAGGTCTCTTTTGTGAAGTCCCTGCTCAATTATATCATGACCTGTGATACCTCAAAGCTTAACAGCATATTACTGGGCTTAGAAGTTTTTGCACCGTGACCATCGTCACCTTCATCAATACCAATTTCTCTTTGAACTAGACATTTTTGTTCTGCAGGCAGGTACATATCGAAGCAGGCCCGTAGCCAGACATGGTGCTGAAGAGGGGCGAAAAATTTTCCAGAGAGGGCGAAACATACTAAAATGCATTACGGCAATGGTAATTTTTGATCTTCTAGGGGGGCGGAAAAGTTTCCAAGAGGACTTCGCCCCCCTTTCCCCCCACTTGACTACGGGCCTGTATCGAAGCCTCTTGAAGATAAAGCTTAAGACGCTTAATTATAACTAAATGATGGTTGATACAAGTGTTTATAGGCCTACTGATGTCAGTAACTAGCCTGCGTAGAGACTCTGTAGCTTCCGCTCACCTTAGGCTGCGGCGCCCCTTTTTTTGGCAGCGATGAGCTGAACGAAAAAACTTTGTTGGCTCCGCGGGTAGTCAGTAACCAGCTGCAAGTGTAAGCCCAATGAGCAGATGATAAGCCATACCAGGACAATTAGAGCACACTGTGCTACTTTTTTTTCTCACCCAGAGGTATAGAGATGTGACATGATGACATGTGACATGATGGGGGCCTACGCTCCTATGGCGAACCGCTTTTATTATAAATGTGATGCGTCAGATCGTATCATGTGTCATACAAGACATTTTGCTAAATGACATAGTAACGCTGTTTTTGGCCTGTAGGCTCTGTAACATTTGACTTTCATGTCCCTTTGTATCAGAAAAGAGCGCAACCTACATCAGTTTTGATAATCGCAGATATGTCGAAACGCACATCGTTTCGACAAATTTATCCTTTGGTTCCTAAATTATTGGTTGAGACATTAAGATGCCTTTACAGGCCCCTGCCTGTCTAAATCTAATTCCTTATCTCCTTGGACATTATGTCTTGTTATCATGACGGACTATGTACTTACTTTGGTCGTTGATTAAGGCGTGCAAATGCGTTTTACTTGTAAAAGACGACAGCTCTGATTTCAAACGAAAGGTTCCCTTTAGATGAAAGGTTTAAGCAAAATGTGGTTTTGATACGTGAAAGGGAACTGCTAGGCATTCAGGCGAAATTTTCATTCCATATTTCAATGGATGGTTTTCAAGATATTAACAGCTAATTCTCTGTGTCTGTAACCTTTAGTAAACCCGAAGCAAGTATGGGTGAAATCATCATCTACTTACATTGATAAAAAATGCATAGTTGCTTTGCTTTGCATTATATTGTTTTGACGTTAAAATAGATAGGGATATCAGTTTCCCTGGGGAAGGTAAAATTTGTAATTCTCATGCATTCATCAGCATTTAGATGTGATTAACGCGAGTACATTGGCTCAAGCATACTTGCTGCAGGTTCACTGAGGTCGCAATGTGATAACTTCGTGTGCTGATATCTTGAGAACCAAAAACAGGAAGTCAATGCGAAGTTTACAAGAGTGCGTAATGTGGTTGGTACCCCTCTTACATACTCGAAAAGCCAGAATCGGGAAGTGTGGACGGGGTCTGACCACACTAAGTAACCGACGCCGTTAGCACCGCCGGAACCCAAAACCTTCCCTAGGGGCCTAGGGTCCAGGACCTACCCTTTGGGCTCTTTGTCGTGGTGAGGATTGCAGGCCAGAAGGCATGGGAGTCACATCAGAATATCCCCCCCCCCAAAAAAAAAAAAAAAAAAACAGGTGATTCGAGGCATTTCTTTTTGCACCCCCGCCTTTGGCTGAGTGCGTGCCTCTGCATATCAAAACTAAATTTAAGCCAAATGGCCATTGCTGTACTGTGACCGGAAGAAACAAGCCGCAGACATTTCATCAAAATGACTTCCGTGCCTGTGACGTTGGTTGGTCTGAGTCTTAATCAAATAAAGAGTAATAGCGCCAGCAAGAGGCAAGACCGAGTAGAGCATAACTGCCTGCAATGGATCTACCTTTATTACACTTATTAGGTTAGCAGTTTACAGGATCCAGAAAAATTAATCCCAATTGTTTACTTCACGACATAGGCTACTTGAAAATGTAGGCAGCCAAAAAGGAAGTCCCTGACCGGAACATAGAAAACGGTGACCTTATTCTGAGTTTCAAGACGGCGTTGTTTAAATTGATTTGTGCTCGAGTTCCCCGATCATTGAACGCAATAAAGGACAAAATAAAGACATCGATTATAGACAAAGATGGTGAGTAAGCAACACTGGGCGCAACAACACTCTGCACGGTCACTTATATTAATCCAATTGATGTTGAAAAATATGTCGAACCCTGTAGCATGTTAATTAAGTGAACGATGATGTGGGAAGCTTTGTCCGATGTACCGAGGAATATTTTAAATTGGTCAGCTACGAGACTTGCTATAATATATTTAACTTGGAAGCGAATCTGCCGAAGAATAGGCGTGGATGTTTACTTTAACTTGTGCGTCTTCGCTTTTAAAAACCGTGCCGTTTTGCGTTAAAGAAGATCAGTCGATAGCAAACAGGCAATGTGACGTATTTTGGACAATCAATAATTGGAGAACAAGTTTCTCCCAGTTGAATTTAGAAAATGGATTTTAAATTGAAATAGAATGACTCTCCTTCCTTTGAAGCGAATCCTAGAAAAGGAAAAGATGGATAAACAGACTTTAGTAGGCTAAGGGATCAGTCTTTTACTTGCAACTGAAGGTAGGCTATAACGTCCTTACAATACGACGGAGACTTCGACGTGGTTTGTATACTGTTCTACTCAATGACCTAGCCTGATTCGGTGCGAATCTGCGGCCCCCGAACTGATGTTAAGGGGTTTTTTTTTCTTGTTTTTGTTTATTTTTTCTTTAAGAAAGGACCTTCGACGGAAGAAAGAAAAGATATAATCGAACTTTAAAGAAAGGGCAAAATGAAAAAATCATGCTGACATGAACTTTGAATTATGCATTTTGAAGTCCCCGCTTGATTCATTCTGTATGAAAATTCTAGTAATAAAGTTGTATTCTAGCTATCTTGTTGACCATATAGCTAACGGCGTTGCCTCTTGGGAGATTGTACAATTCAAAGATGTTTTTCTTATCGCTTTAAACTGAACCTTCATCATTAAAAACACGCAGTAACTAAGTTAAAAGAAACAAATCCTTGATGTTCTACATGCCCTCACTTATTCCAAGCTTTTCAGATAAATAGGATCAATAAACAAGCCAAAATTTTTGTCGAGTTTTTCGAATGCAGCCCTCTACACATATGTGTCTCAGATAGCGATTTCCTTCAATTAATCCATCAGGGCAGGCTCGATATCGTTCCGTTTAGTTGCACCTATAAAGCAAGGTTGGGTTGCCAGAAAAAAACTGTATTACCGGTAAAAACCGGGAGAAAATGAAAAAAAAACCCTACTGGCAATTGTGAGAGTGCAGTTGTTGGATCCACGTTGCTGTATCGGTTGTTTTAAGCTGAATATTGAATGGGCCTATGGTTGATAATTTGCCTTAGAATATTTTCTTTAATTCAGAGTGTAGAAACCTGCACTCTTTAATGTTTGGAAGCAGGCTTGTAGATGTAATTGGGAGTGATATGGTGGGGGTGGGGGTAGTTTTCGGTTTTCATTTGTGTTTGGGGTAGGCAGTAGGGGTGGGGTGTTGTTCCCTTTTGTTTATGTTTGCATGGTGTCGTCTTGCTATTATTTTGTTACATTATTTACATCTGTGAATACTCTCTGGAGTAGAGCACTTCGTCAAGCCTGAAAGGGTCTTTTCCTTCATATCGTGTTCTTTTATCAGTTTCGTCTTACCCTGTTAATGCTGTAATTATCATATCATGTGAAAAAATATGAACCACGGTGAGGCTTCTGGCAAACCTATTTGTATAGTGACGAATCTACGTGCTGATGTAGTTGTGTTCCCATTTCATTTCAAATAAATTTTATTTCAGAAGGTGCAGAGATACAAATGGTGCTATAGTGTTCATCTTTTCCAAGAATGTTTACGGTCGAAATTTTCGTAATTATTTTAACAAAGTAATCTATATAGAAACCAAAATGTTTTGGCCTTCAAGGTGAAATGTATTTGAAACAACAAGAATTTGAAGGTCGGAGGTGGCTTGACGGTCGAGTGTACAGCTTTGTATATTCGAGATGTCCCCGGATCAGATCCAGGTGAACCTATACCTGGAAATTTTCTGGTGGCTCAAAAGATTGCTTGGTGGCAGTTTGCAGTTCGCAGTGATGTTGTTTCTGGTTGTCCTACTTACAGGCTTGTACTGATAAAGTGATAATTCATACGCGCTTTACCTAATCGGGCAAGGATTGTCCACCCCCATCGGCCTTTGGAAAAGTGGCTTATGACTGCGGAAACAGTCCATCCGTAGGGACGTTAAATAGCGGAGCGATTACATAGTAGCCTACATCTATAGCTCTTTACCCTCTGAGCACTAGTCGTAAGGAAAATGCGAACATTACTAGTGTTCATCCACCTGTCCACGATCACAACGAAGAGAGCCAGAACTTTAAGGCCGGAGTCCGGACTCGGACTCGATTCCGGAATCGGGTCCGTTTTATACTGGACTCGGAATTGGGGTGGAATGGGAGGCCCGGAATCGGAATTGGCCCTTAATGGGCTGCAGCTGGATTCGGACTCGGAGCAGATTCCAGCCGAGTCCGCAAAAAAGGAAGTTACATAAATTTTTCTGAGTCGGCTACAACCTTATTAGTCATAGTTCAATACATGAATGGTCACATACAGGAAACTTAATTACAGTATAGACCAGACTATTAAACTAACTTCTAAAGAGTGAGGCTTCCAACCAAATGCTCTAAAAAATGTGGACTAGCATATCTAAAGCCCTTTCAACCCACAGACCATCAACCCCACGACATACCAGCTGCAGCCCTATCAAAACTAGTACCCTCAACAGACCTCTTACCAACCTCTTGTGTCGCAACAGAACCAGAGTTACTCTCCCTACACGCCCCGTAGTTCGGCAGGCTACTACTCGCCTTATCAACAGCATCCGTAGGATACACTACATTGTCACACAGCCGAACTCGGAATTAACCCGGCATTGGTGACATTGGGCTCGGAACTGGCTCGGAATGGGAAGGTCCTGGACTCGAAAGTAGCCCGGAACTGTGGCCACTGGAATCGAAATTGGCTAGAAATCAGATTAGCTGGACTCGGAAACAGCCCTGAAGAGAGCCCTCTATCAGCCCAGGGAGTTGTCCGTAACAACTCCCTGATCAGCCCACATGAATTGTTGCCCTGAAACCTAAACCTATTGCAAAGTTTAAAATGTATCATTTCACTGTCTCAATACACCCGAATGGATCTTAGTGTTTCAGCATGTAAAATATTTCCCCTCCCACGGCCTCTTACACCCATTTAGTAGCGGATATATTGTCCTGTTGTTTATGGTTGTATTTATTTGTAAAAGATTGTAGTAAATATTATGTACAATACATGACTGACCACCTGTTTGTGGTTTTCGAGGGGCTTTTGTAAACTATATGGAGCATCATCAAAACCCAAGAAATCTTACCATACCTTTACTACCCGGTCGCTCCCCCCCCCTCCCCACAAAGCCTCCGAAGACCTTTGTCGGAAATTTCTAGTCTCTGTCGGAAATAAATAAAAACAATTCATTTGAAACACTTACAACACTTTTTTATGTTTTTAAGCAGAATTACACATCGAAATGGTTACTGACAATGCCTGGAAGTGTCATTTAAGGCAGTCTCGGAGATATTTTAATCTATTTTTTCCGCGCGCTACACGCCAAATGATGGTGGCGCTACACTTAGATAGTGCATCATTACTTCAAGATAATAATCTGTCGGATTTTTTTTGCCTTTGCCCCCCCCCCCCACAAAAAATATCTAGCTACGCCACTAGTTCCCCCCTTAAGGCTTCCCAAAGGATATGACTGAACGGACCATGGATACGGGCCTACACGGGGGTGGGGGGGGGGGCAATTACCCAAATAGTCTGCAAAGCATGGTATCCATTCATACAAATAACATATAATAAGAGATTATTACGTTATTATGACCGACAACATTTCTTCCATCTTACGAATGTTCTATTGGGCCACTCGATCACTAATATTGGCTAATATAGTACGAGACGTCTTGCCTTCAAACCGTTTTGCCACCCAAAACAGAAAATTTCTTACAGCCGCTAATGTTTGTCAGTGATAACATGCTTTTACGAATCCGATTATACGACCGGTCCTAAAAGAAAACCTCATTTCCGACTCAGAAGAGAAAGGTTCAATTCTCGAGAGATGCATAATTAAAAATCTTGGAATACTGACAGAAATAATCTCCGTTATTAATATTAGTGGAAATACACTTTCTTGGTTTGGTATTTATAAAATTTAAGACATTCTGAGGGAGATGAATAAAACCTTTAATGATGTGTGACAAGCTGAAAGTTTTATGACCGGGCGGTAAATTGGTATTAAGTACTTTACACTTTATATGGTTGCGATGTGGAGAAAACTCTTCGCCACCACTTATCAATAAGTGTTTACATAATTTCTCTTTACCTGTACTGTGTCGTGTATTGTCAGATTACGGCCCTCGGAGTAAACCGGCGTGGCCCTCGATAGGATCCAACATTGGTCCATCTAGTAAAATTCGGGGTGGAAGAAAAAGTGCTACGCTTGGATGATACTCTTACCAGCTTACAAAGTGAAGAAGATCAGTTTAGATAGCAATAGACCAATTTGTTTCGTTTTCTCTGGCTTTCGAAGAATATAAATGAAAAAATAAACAAAAAAAAAATAAAACTAAATTAAACTTTCGGTAAAACAGATAAATAAAAATCACAATAGTCACATTTTCAAAGTGAGAAATAATCGTAACTTCAATGATACAACTATGAACTTTGCGATATTGTGCTTTGGGAACGCTAGTTCCTTACAGAAACAGGTTATTTACAGCAATGCCATATACAGAGGCAAGAGTCCGAGAAATTTGCCCCTCTGCAACATTACACACACTTGACCTCAGGGGAGTAGACAAAATCATCACATGTTCTCGTGGAATGGTACTTGAAAATCCTTGTTCTAGGTATTTGATGTAAAGTATCACTTCTAAGTTAAATATTGTCTTTCAGACCGTAATGTTAAAGAGGTGAAGAGATGGACAATAATAAAAAAGGAGAGTCAGCCCTCCAGGCTATAGTCTTTTTCCCCGTCAAATGCTTCATAGAAAGTCTTGCTGTGGCTTACACATAACAGCATTTCGCTGAGCCTCAGACAAGTGGGATGGGGAAATAAATGCGAGAGCACGGTTCCCAGTAATTGTTAATTAAGACAAATAGTTTTTCAGATATATCTGTAAGCCATATTAACCAATATAAATGTTGGTCTGCACCTTCCAGTGTAATCCTGGGAGATCTAGAGCTTACGATTCCCGTCTCCTTTGAGTTCATGACAATAAATAAAATGAAAATACATTTGATAATAATTTCAAAAAATTATTGATTTCAAAATCTAGAAGATAATCTAAGCCTGTTCAGTTTCTACGAGTGCTGTCAATGAAGTAATGCATAAGCTATGTGTGACGCCCGCAGTAGTTCTGTACCGTTATCCAGAGTTTCCTACCTCGTGAATCCATCAAGGTTTGACATATTGCTATCCGTCATAAGATTTAAATAGCAGCTTAACTACTGGCCGAGTCAGAAAGAAGTGTTAATGAATCGTCTCGTAGTAGATCCAGAGCTTAAATGGATCGCCAATTAATGTGTTGATGAAGGCATTTTGACGCCTTGTCGTCACAGTAAGTGATATCTGCACTTAGAGGATAAACACTGTGCAAGATAAGCTTCCAGGTACGAAAAGAATCCCTTGAATACTTAACCATTATGTGTGTTCCATAATGTCAGTATTTCATTTAACGCAGCCTATAAATGGCTTCAAGGAAGTCTTCAGTTCCACTGATTACATGGCCTCAGCGATGTGAAATTGTTCTCCTGTCACGGTTTTTTTTTTAAACGAATTGCTGTGTGTAAGTAATATGTTTTAAACTGAGTAGCTCACTTATTGTAACGACGAAGTAATGATTTTGCTTTAGAATGAAATAAAAATAGATTTTAAAACTAAAAGAGGAGTTCTAGTTTTATTACAGTGCTAAATATTGATAGGCCTGCACAACATTCCACTTATAATCTAACAAATGATACAAAAGCCTATAGTGATACTAGTAGCCCGGGAAGGGGCACAATGGGGCTCATGTTACCCCTAAAAAGAGTTCGGGTTCAGCACTGTGAGGTTGTACTGCATCCTGCATCTGTCTTTATGTAAATAGTGTACTCTCCTGACCGTCAAGCGTCTATATGCTCAGTGCGTAGAAAAAGTATGCTGCATCTAGTCTTGGTCAAGACGTTAGTAAATGTACAACACTTACTTTATCCACACTAGTTCCTACAGTGGGGGCGCTTGTCAACCAGACTGTACGTACTCTAGTATCTCTTTTATTACTAAATTATAGAAATGAAATTATAGAAATTATAGAAATGAAATTTGAAGGCCAATAGAGGGCGTGTTCACAATTGCTCTTGTACAGACGTTCGTTAGTGTGTACAACTAAGGCTGTAATACTAATAATACCGGCTTGAGCAAGACTATGCTGCATCGTGCGCATGCACATGTTGTTAGCGACTTAACCTTTAGCACCATCTGTGACCTGGTATAACGACAATCGGAATAGTGATAAAAAGTTCTAAAAATGGAAATGCAAATGAGGTCACATAATTATGGCTTAATGCTGGAGGACAAAGATTACATTCCATAAATAAATCATGCTGCACGCTCAAGTTCATATCGATGTTGTAAGTACACACTGCCAGTAGGCCTACTGTAAAGTAGTCTAACATTGATTTGACATTTCAGTTGGACAATCACTCTCCAAAGCCCTTTTGCAAACCAGCTGATAACGTGCAGCATGTCTCCCATTGGTCTGTTTCTCTTACGTCACGTCTCTAAAAGCAATAAAAAAGCCGCCCTGTTGCTATGTGACTGACACAGCCCTACATTTCTTTTATACTTTTACAGTGACTAACTGACTAGTCAGTCGAAGTCACGCAGAGTTTGTAGACACACCACAACAAATGTATTGAGTAGCGCCCTTAGTAAATACCCTCCACCAGTCACGTTATCTTCAAACGTCGACCCTTTTCAAAAAACAATTACAAAGTCGTTTTTGTCAATAGCATTTTACTGTGGACAAAAACGAAGCATACAAACTTCTATCCCACAATCCTTTGTAACGTTTTTTTTTTTTTTTGAAAATGGTCTATGGCGGTATAGACCAAAGCTTGACATCATGTGAACTTGGTCTTTAAGGAAGATCGCCCGTTGTTCGTTGTGTGGACAACGTCATTAAAATGCCAACCTGCTGTCATGCAATTACCCTCACCCTCATACAACATTAGTTTTCACAGTGTATTCCGGAGGTGGTCGGAATCTCTTGGAGTTGGCGATAGGTTTGTACTGATGTTAGCTACAAAACACTGAAATACTTTTAACAATTTTTTTTTATCAAGCCTTATGTGACTGTCGAGAGTAATCCATTATAAGTTTGGCTAAATTTGATGGTCGGCAGCACTTGATCGTCATTTTACATAATATTGTTGTTAAATTTTTTCACGAACAACTTGCTGTACAAAATAAATGACTTTTATTATGATTTTGAAATAAGCTCATGTGTTGGTCTGATGTCTTTACAAGATATATCACTTTGTAATTCGTTTCATGTCATGTGTTTATTTTTTGTAGAGAACCTTAACACATAAATCCTCGCAAGACTTCACTGCAACTTCTCATCTCCTCTCAGCAAAGTCATTCATGCTCTCGAAGGCGTCATTACGTCAATCATGCAAATAAATTTCGTTGAATATTTTGATATATTGAGTTAATAATCACGTTGGCTTAGCTAAAAGAGAGCTCCGGGGAAATAAATAAACTAACTCACTGCATTTTGAGCATCTTAAATATCATAAACTGTCAGTCCCCTGACTAACAAATATGCGATGTAGGGCACATGTGACGACATGAGAACACATGAAAGGCACGTGACGTGTATACGTAAGGGAAATGCAGGTACCATACCACTAATTCAAGAGATTTCCTCCTCGCCCATTTATTCTGACAAATGTATTCCCTAGAAAAAGTTGGGGCCCAGTGTATACCATATTGCTCAAGGGATGCACTGAATCTGTGATGTAAAATAAAAGCAAATGAACGAAATTAATCTTTCCTCAAAAGTGACGGAAATTGATATTTTAGGCTTTTTTGGACGTTCTCCTCAGAGAAACGGCTTTATGAGTTAAGTTTCAGTGGGGGAAACTGCGATGGCTCTCCTACCTAAAAATTTTAATATCCATGGTATTTTACACAAATCTGGAACCATTGTGAAAGGATTACTTGCAAGCTGTCGTATGAGGGGTATAGCTTGTGTTTGTTGAGAACTTCCAGAGGTCATGGAAAGGACCAAATTTAGTGTGTAAGTCAATGGAGGAAGGATTAGCGCGGTGCGCTACCTGTAGCAGCGCACCACTTATTCAACTTGAGAAAAATCAGTTGAAACGATTACCTGACGAACTTAGTCCCTAACATTTTAGGACTATTTGTAGGCACTGATGCTGAAGGACTGAGCTTACTTTCTGGTATAGATTAAGCGACTGAGTGAAGTATTATGTTCATAATACATAAAATAGGGAAGTAGAAGGTGTTTTGGTAACTTGTGTGTATTATATCCATTCGCTGTGCAGAATCATGCTTTGAACGAAGTGTCAAAGGCGGAACCTCCACCTTATTATCAAGAAACTCTCGTGCATGGTTCATAATTCCAATGGTCATGGTGTCCAAACTTCTGAACGGTGTGAAACTCCTACTTGTAAACTTCAATGGGTTTTAGATCATTTCTGTGGGAAAACTTTGACTAGCATACGAGCAATCGAAGCCGAAAGGCGAAACCAAACATTCCCCCAGGAGTTTTGTTTCCTGACGACGATGCGTCCCCTAAAGGGACACCAGAATATGCGCGTGAAGCTAATACCCTTCCGAATGGTATGGCTCTGTGATGTGCGCGATCAACCTTCCAACTTTCAGACTTCTACAGCATGGATCTGTCATAGGTAGCAACGTTGTAGACTGGCTAATCCAGGCTACACCGCGATGATCTTAGACAGAGACCAGGGAGTGATCATTGTCAAAGGGAATGAAGTATAGAGCCACATACTGACGAAACGAATCCACATAAGATGAATAGGATCACAAGATTTCATTCCTACAAGGGTAAAGAACATTGTAACTTTGTAACTTAATTTTCCTTACAGATATGAACACAATATACATTGGGCTTTTGGAAGGGTTAATTTACATATCCATTCAATGCGAAAAACCTCAGAATCCTTCAGACGCCTACCCAAGGGGGGGGGGGGAGTTCAATGCTCTGTGACTCAAGTGTAGAAAATAATGCCCCAAATCGCCTTTTCGTTGGAAAATACTCTGATATGACTATCTGCCTCTCTGCAGCATGAATTGCATTCCTCACTACGAAGGAACGCCATAAAGTGGCCTCTGACCTCACACCGTTAGAAAGGACTGTGCACTCCAGCTGTGCCTCTGGCGTAATTACGTTACTGGAGTCTGCATTTCCCCCTCCCGACTGGCGACGCGCCTGATTTCCATTCGGCTCCATCAAAAATTGACCTATTTTAAAATGAAATCTCGGTTTAACGGTCATAAGCCTATCAGGAAAAAATAGCTAAGTGTATAAATCTGTGACGTGGAAGGAGGCCTCAGAAGAATTTTTATCTTTTCTTTTGTCAACCTTCATTTGAAGGACATTTGTGATAGTAATATACCCCGGGGATTAATTGTGGAAGAAAACGTCAACATCACACACCGTGACTGCAATGCAGTAATTGGCCATTTATTAAAGAGATATTTAGGAGCGACTACTAATGCACTGTAACACTCCACTTCATTTCTCAGAAATGATACAATTTTGAAGAGGTATGCATCTTGAGAACAGTATCCGTTAAGATAAAAACAAAAATGAGGAGCAGAACTCCTTCGAAGCAGAGAGTTGCCACTCTTTGTTCGAAGTTAGTGTTTGGCTTTTTCGTTCGCGTATATTTAACCAGGATCGTGGTCATAGTTTACCCAACCACTTTCCGATTTCAAATCCTGGCTAAATCTAAAGTGCAAAACATTGATTTTTATAAGAATTTTTTACGTTAAAGGGAAAATCCAGTCCTCCTCCCATATGAATTAGTGTACCCCGTCATCCTAATTCAGGAATGGTTCCTTTCGATCATGTAATATCTTTGTTACTTGTTTGCTAAATTCTTTGTTTACCTTCTATATTCAATGTTTTTATAAAGACACATACTGAAAAATAGTTATGAGCAAAATAAGAGGAGATTTAGCAGATTTTTGAAAATAAACTTGGGATGAATGCTTTGTCCCTTTAATTTAAGTGGGAAAATATTCACTTTGACGATGATTCCTTGTTTTCTGTAACCAGGAAATGGTTTGGTACGGTAATCCATGACCAAGATCCTAGTAAACTAAACACGGTTGTTTTAAAAGTGAAGAAGATATTAAAGTTATTCCTTTATACTTTTCAGTAGGAGATCATACTCTACAACTGTTGAACAGAATGACTTCTCGTAAAATGTCCAAATACTTTAACACACTTTATAGTCTGCCCTTGGATTCGGCAATTTTTCTTGTAACAAGGAAAGTGTAATACTTCACGGTACAGTTGTCTCTTAACGTCAACATCATAATAAATACTGTAGACAAGAGCCTGAGTGCAAAATGTTACAAAGACCAGACATGACATTTTGAGGTTTCCGTGGAATTTGAACTGTACGAGTTCAAATCATCGGTGCACGGTGTTTTATATGAAATAGTCATAGCCTACATAGTCAACTCAATTACTGGGTAACCCAGTCTACGAAATGTCACCTCACACTGACTACACGAGTTTATGCAATCTCTGATTTTTTAAAAATTCTGAGTGTAATGTGCTTCATTGTCAACTGGCCGGACTCGGATTTGGCCCGGAATGAGAACCACTGGAATCGTGAATGGCTCTCTCTGGGTTATGTGGACTCGTATGTATTGCCCCGTGTACTGCCGCTGTGCAGGGTGGCGCCAGGATTTGCCCGACGGGGGGCAGACTCCCCGACGCGGGGGGGGGGGCAGCGATCCGAAGCCCCGACAGCCCCGATGCTGTCGAAGGGTTGGTGAGGGAGATATGAAGAAAACCTATGTACTATGCCATGCCATTGCGGGGCATATACGGTATTACATAAAATTTGTATATATTATATACTAGCGGAATATAGTTTCGCCCTGATTTCCCTAAACTGTAAAATTGCAAAGCGCGCGAAACGCGCGAAAATTTTTTGGGTAAGCTTACACTAAAAAAATCTGTACTGATTTAAAGCTTACATAGGTCAATTGTCCCGGCAGTTGAGCCCTCTCGGGCATTACTTACACTGTACTTCCCTCCTCGAGTCACAAGCCGTGGGTGGCGACAGAATTTTCCCTTCAGGAAGCCGGGGCATGCCAGCGACCCCAAGTTCCGACAGCCTCTGTGTCGAGGGGTGATGAGAAGGGGATATGAAGGAGCCTAACTATCCCATGTCGTTGCAGGGCATGTCTGCATTATATCACTTAATACTTCAAGAGCCGAGTTGCGCACTGATAGTGTTCTTTTGAATCTGAGTCATGAAGTTAGAAAGCGAGCGAAGCGCGCGAAAATTTTCGGTAGGCTTACATAAAAACATTTTGTAATCATTAAGAACAAAAAGAAAACAAAAGAAAAACTGTAGGGGATGTATTCCACATCGGGGATAACATACATTGTATCGAAACCACCTGGACTACCCGATGAAATAGCCAAACTTTGTTCCGTGAGTCGCTCACCAACTGACCGTACCGCTTGACACACACAAGAGAGCAGCAACTAGGCTTTGCGATACGGGATGAAATTTACGAGGCTACATAAACTGTGTACTCTGCCTACATGTTATATCAGGGGTGGGGAACCTTTTCTCTCTGACGGGCCGTTTTGAAGGTCATTATCCACTCGCAGGCAGCAGACAGGGAGGTTGCAATAAGCCCTCCACATAGGCTCAGGCAAAGGGTCCCCCAAACAGGACCTGATGGGGTCTAAGGGCAAAGTCTAGGCAAGAAGCCCCAGGAAACCCTGGAATCAGTTTGTACTAATTTTTAGGCAATAGAATATTCATCCACTATCTTTAAATGAGATAGAACTTGTGCAAGGCTGCACAGACCAGAAGTATCACATTACCATTTGTCTTTTTACTTATGTACGAACTAATAATGAATGTGAGCACATATGAAAGTGCGCGCCAAGCGTGCCGAAAAAATGCGTACTTTAAACCAACTTTATGCTTTCCTAATTTTCTTTGCAAAATTGCCCACTTGCTAACGTTTAATTTACTCTTCGGAGGGACAGTTCTACCTCTCACCCCTTTTCCAAATTTACCGGAATAGATGCAATGCCCACTGAGTTTCATACTCTAATAGATAGACCTACACATGTAATAGTATAATCGTGTACAATGTTATGTAGCCTATCTGCTACGCAAAACTTCTGTTACCTCTAGAAGTAGGCTGCAAGGGTTCTACGCCTCAATTATGTTTAAACAAAACGGTTGGCATGTTACATTGTGCAGGAATTTTAGTAATATAGGCCTACTGGTAGTGTTTCGCGGCAGATTTACGTGAAATATACGGAAACTGGTACTGTATAGGGGTAAGCAGGATTAACGGTGGGCACCGTGGGCTAAAAAATGTTGTCAATTACTTTTCAATTGATTCTGTATTAACATTTACGAATTGCCTCGAGGGACGGATGAATTGGTCTCGCCGGCCGAATACGGCCAGCGGGCCGGAGGTTCTCCACCCCTGTGTTATATAGACAGGACTTGCGCTATCTAGCTATGTGGAATGGAACTATCAAAGAAACTCGAGTGACTCTGAAAATTTTGGGGTTTTATTAGAGAAATTGTCCTCTTGAGAGCAAAAAGACAGGTAAATGTCGGGGTGACTAGTCGCCATCGGGGACTGCATACATTATCGTATCGACTAAGACTCCCGACGAAACTGTAAACATTCCTCGACGGGGGGCCAGCCTTCCCCGACGGGGGGCATGGCCCCCGTCCCCCACCTGGCGCCACCACTGCCGCTGCGTGCTAGGGGATATGCATTGGTTTCTCTTTTAATATTTAATGTGAAGGCCTAAACCCTGAACCCTGACTTCTATACATTCATAACAATACCCGGTTTGCTGTATTCAGTGCTGTTACTTGGCGGGAAAAGAGAATATTTGAAGCATCATAGGCGACAGTTGCACAAATAACTTGAGTAGTGCTTGAGTATGCATGCATTGCAGGATGGTAGGCCAGTTACAACTACCATCACCTTTTAAGTACATATTCGCGATTCAAAGTCCATGTATTTCTGGAGGTCCGTTGACAAAGCCCGGTAGAACTTGTAATATTGTCCTATAGCATGACCGCATATATTCAAGCTTGCGTTTCAGTTTTCCACTCAAGTTATAAATTACTCACAACGTCTAGTCATGCTTCGATTTGCTCTGTTTGTGTTTGGACAACACTAGTCAAACATTTGATGGGGTTTCTTAGATCCTGCCACTCCGAGGAAAGATAAACAGGAGCCCCCTTCGTGATTCGATAAACTTACATTACAAGACGGTTTATACTAAACTTAATACACACTATGTACAAGTATTACTGCATGTCATTAAAATTTAAGTACTATCCACAAGTTGACATATTGTAAAATAGTTCTGTATATTCCGAAGTTTATAGTTAAGTGTTCCACTTGACTGCTTGTAAAAAAGCTTCTCAAATACGCTCTTCAAATCAGGGGTGTATCCGAGTCCACTTGACCCGATTTTGGGCCAATTTCTACTCCAGTGGCCAACATTCCGGGCCAGTAACGAGTCCAGTACCCTCCGATTCCAATCCAGTTCCGATTCCAGGTTCTTAATTCAGTTCCGGGCCAACTCCGAGTCCGGCTACTTGACAATGTAGCAGTCATGTAAAAATGCTTTGTGTACTGTTTTGCAATTACACTCAATTAAAACAGGCATTTTAGGAGTAAATTTCATGCCTTGGTTCAAGTTGTATTTTGATTGAGTGCATGTGACCATTGTTGTGTGAACTGTGTACCAATAACAATGTAGACCAGGGGAACAAATATTCAACTTTCATTTTTGTGGACTCGGCTGGAATCGGCTCCGAGTCCGAGTCCAGCTTCACCCATTCCATGCCAATTCCGATTCCAGAACCTCCCATTCCGGGCCAATTCTGAGCAGGGCTGTAACGTCCGAGTCCGGACTCGGACTTACAGCCCTGTTTCAGATATATTGGACACTGTCAGAACTTCCATATAGGCCCACATAAGGGAATCATCCCCCTGACTGACTTAAATGGTCCCACCAGAAGACATTTACTACGATCTAGGGTGTACCCTTAGCCAAAAATTTCCTGTACGCAAACTTGTAGTGACGCTGCGCCTAGACGGTTTCAAGGGATTAGGTAACTGCGACACCGACTACAAAGCACAGGAGTTCTCAGCATTAGTTACATTAGTTATATAACATACACTACACACACACGCACACACACATATATTATATATATATATATATATATATATATATATATATATATATATATATATAAGTGTAAGAGACACTTTCAAAGACGATATGGACGTCGCTTTATACGTCTTTCACTGTTTAGTACAAGCTTTCGGCCCTCTGGCCAGTTTATGTCATACTGATGAAGGCCAGAGGGCCGAAAGCTTGTAATAAATAGTGAAAGATGTATAAAGCGACGTCCATCTCGTCTTTGAACGTATCTCACACACATGTATTCAGAAGGAGAATCGATTACGTACCAAACAAATGGGAAGATTTCTTTCATTTATATATATACATAGATATATATATTTTTATATTTATATATATATATATATATATATATATATATATATATATATATATATATACGAAAGAATGTAAACTTGGATCAACGGTGTTTCAAAGGTGTGGTCAGGATCCATAAGGATTCAAAGAATTCTAGTTAAAAACGTATGTATAGACTTGGATGAAGAGACTAGAATTACAACTGCACACACAGAGATAACATGTACACCTTGAGTCGAGAAGCTTTCGGCTATCTATTCAGCCTTCTTCAGCTCGAATGAAGCAAGTTTAAAAACGTTCAATGTAAAATTTTTAGACTTAAAACATTCTAAACGGGATATAAGCATGTAAAACGGGTCGCAAGCAAGAAACACATTCTAAAATCTACCTACATAATAAGGCAACTTTCTAAAATTTCCATATATATATATATATATATATATATATATATATATATATATATATATATATACGGTATAATTATACACCTATATAAGACCTTAGGGAGACATTCCATGTCTTTCTAATGTTTTAGGTACTATTTCTAGACGTTTTAATTGCCGGAAATAGTTTTAAATTTTTTTTTTGGATTCTAAATATGATATTTTTATAGTTTCAGGGTTTAGGGTTAGGGGTTAGAGAGAATAAAAAAGTACATACATAAAGACAGAATCCCCACAAAGCAGCTAGTTTTTAATTACTACAACGTTTCGATAGTTTTGTTAAAATGGTGGTATATTGAGCTGATGAATCCAGTAGGGGTCTTTTAATCCAGTAATGGCTGCTGTAGTTCGACATCTTTTGTATCCGAGTTTTTTTTTTTCAGAACTTATTAAAGTCGCTTATAACATGTTGAAGTGGTGGAGTGTGACCCTTTTAAGCTCTTTTCTATGCAAACACTATAAGCTTTCAATGTGTGTCCTAGTCTAATCAAACTGAAATGTTTCCCGAAAGGTTGGTGAAATAAGGATTGCCAAGAACATTTCTTCCCCAAACTGTCAACATTTGAGTCGTTAGAACGTCTCTCTTCCAAACCACCGTACTTCTCGTTTTCCGTATTTACCGCATCTATATTTGAAAAACAATATGTTAATATTGCAAACAATCTGCAAAGCTTTCTGATATGGTACATCAAAATTAAAACAAAAAAGAATAAGTCTAATGCAGGGCGAAAAATGACCTTTCACATGCCAAGCTGCCAAGTGAAGAAAGCTTTTGTTCAGCTCGTCTGTACGGAAGGACTATTTGGGGCAAGTACAAATGGCGGACGCCGCTGAGAGCCTCGACGCTGACTATAAGCAAAATGTGTGACAAAGGGTTATCGGCTCCAAGCACTGTACAGGGTCTTCATCCATCATCTGGCGACTACATAGGTATTCCCTTCCAGCCTTCTGGAAACCAAAAACGCAGTTATGGGTGCTCGGATCAAAAGTTTCATATCTTCTCAAGCTTCTATGACGTTGATGGTCCAGTCTTCTCATTTGCATAATTCAGCCTCTTATGTTTGAATAAAATAAAATGATTATCATATCATTGCCATTTGATAATCTCGGAGATAGACTCACGTAGAAACATACACTGACTGTAACAGGTACTGCATGCCTTCGACAGCAGCGTTGGTTACATCAGGCACAGGACTCGTGTAATATCAATCTCTGCAAGTAGTAGTGTTTGCTCCAAGCAAACAGGTAACCAATATAGGAAGACTAAAGTGTTCTTATCATAAGCTTAACCATAAAAGTTTAAACATAAAAACCTTTTAGACAGACTCAAACATTCGCCAGCTAAAAGCATTTTAAAATGTGTCTACGTTAGTCGCGACAAAGCAGCATTTCAAAATGTTATTGTGGAAGTTGCAGGAGAGATCAGCACGCATAATTCTCTTGTAATCGAATCATTCGTTCTTAACATTTCTTGAGGGTTTTCATTAAGATTGAGATTTAAATGATTTGGAAGATGCTATCATGCCACATTAGGAGTAATTAACGAAGAGTTTTTGCATTGCGGCTTTCGACTAATCAAGCCTTTGTGAGAAAAGTTGCCGCGGAACCATTTGAAAAGTGAGAGGGAGAGAGATATAACCGGCCATGTTGACACGTCTAATTAGGGAGGCGGTATTACCTCCCTGGTCTTATATAGGCCACACAAGGTTATCTAGACAATGCAAGCACGAACCAGAACCTTGCCAAAAACTGACTCGATGTGGTTCAATATCGACTTAATTTGGTTAAAAATGTATCAATTCGGTTCTTTTTAACCAAATCTCGTCAAATGATATTTGACATTATTTAGGTTGGTACCCTCTCACACCTATAAGATATTTCTTTTAAATTTGAATAGGTAGTTTGTTAATTGCATCGGCGTTGACAAAACAAGGGACTGTTGGAATGAGTAAACCTACGCTTTTTTTTATTTAATATAGAGGGAATTGTGCTTCAGAACTGGAGTCCATCGAACCTTACAGAATCTAGCAATGTGACGGAATTAGAGTCATTCTTATATAAATTAAACAGAGTTCTAGTACTGTAGTTAGGGATATCATTAACGGAACAAAACCAACTTTCGAAACCAGATGGTAGCTTAATTGAGCTTAAAAACTTCCGAAGGTAACGGATAATAATAAATGTCTTAGATTGTATAATAGTTTTCGTTCCCGAAAAAATGTGCAGAATAGACCCTTTTCCAAATAGCAATTACAAAGGATTGTGGGATTGAATTTTGGTGTGCGTCGTTTTTGGCCACAGTAGAATGACATTGAGAAAAACACCCCACTTCAAAAGTGTATCCCACAATCCATTGTGACTGCTATATGGAAAAGGGTCTATGGTCATGGTTCTAGTAGGCATTGCAGGTGATACGAAGTGTTCTTTCTGTAAAAGATATATAGGGCTACTGCCTAAATTTGTTTCTAGCAAACAGCTCATGCAAGGGTACAATGATAAATGTTTGGAAGGTTAAAAGCTTTATATAACGATAACAGAATGCGTTTTGGCACAAAACAGTTATACCCTTTGGTTCTAAACAAAAGGAAGCCATTTGACTCTAAAAGGGTCATTTATCTACGGTAAAGGTCTTGAACCCATTTCATTTATGGTGGTTTGTATTGTGAACTGTTCTTGCTCGACACATCTTCCCGGCCTCATTTAGCTACCGTTAGTTTTAACAATTTTGTGGGTTTTCTTAACTATGGTTTCTTAACTTGTTTGAGTGCTACATATTTCAGCTGCTTTTAAGTATCTCATTTACTTGCATTTTATGCCGTTCATCCACCCAGTGATTTTAAGCTCTATTAACTAACCGATTTTAGCTTGAGCTGCTTGGTTTTATCCATTGTACGTATTTGCACGTCTTTTAGAATCTTATTGGTGGATATTTGAACCCATTTTGTCGTGCTTCGTTCGAATTGAGGAAGGCTGAATAAATAGCCGAAAGTCTTTCGACTCAGTGTGTCTTTTTGTCTTTGTATGTACAGTTGCGATTCTAGTTTTAACTTTTCGTTAATATATATATATATATATATATATATATATATATATATATATATATATATATATGTACATATATATGTGTGTGTTAATATTGCCATATGCAACACCGGGCTTTCGTGTCGATTAAGTGATCCGATGGGAAATTTCCTGGATGATCTGCTTTTTACCAAGTCACTTATTAGCCCAATTAACCACTTGTTGAAAAAATCAGATGTAGGATCTACTTGCAGAGGTGCATAGTGTAAAGGATTCTGCAGCTGATCTATCATCTTCTTAAAACTAGAAGCGTCAGCATTATGTAGCCTTCAGGTTGATCACGTACCAACAATAATTCCTCCTTTTATCTGGTAAATTTATCATCACTAGTCTGTCTGCAGGAGGCCCTAGAACCTTGTAGCCTCTAACAGTCATCCCTGACATCAGGACATGGTGATGGATTTTAAGCCATTGTTAAGCATTTTAAAGGCTTTTATTAGTCCTTAGTTACTGACGGCGTTTTTAAACAATGTAACATGGCAATCGAAATGTTTTAGCCACTGCAAGAGCTAAGTACAATAGGGTGGCGATGCAGGCACCCTTTTGACGTTTTTAATGCACTCTTGTAAAGTGGACGCATAATATAACTAAATATATCAGAGGAAAAGCTTGAGATGGGTTCCGTGTTCTTCAGTACTACCACTTTTGAATCACAAATGAAGCAGTGCTTTAAGTGCATCATACATGGTATAAACTAAGTAACTCTCCACCAAATTGTATGTATGCTACACACCGTCGCTAACTAGTTTTTTATGGTTTCACAGAACACATTTTTTGCATAATTTTTAAGCAACTGACAAATATGTGTCAGAAATCCGGAACACAGGCATCTACCAGTCTTCTCCCGCGTCTAAGGTAGGTGAGAGCTAGTATTAAAATACCTCACTTTGCAACTAATCTTCTCTTAGTCGAGTCGGTTAGGCATTCCCCTGTTGCTACCATGGAGTCCGAGGTGGTAACTCCATGTTGCTACTAGGTGCGCGGGATCAAGTCCTCGGGGACTAGAGTGTTTAGTTTTGACCATATGGTTTTATGAGCTTACATTGTTATGCGGTTGTTTCTCTTGTTTTGTCTTTCTTTTTTCTAGTTTCAATCGACTATTGTGTGTTCACACATTTTTGTCTTGACTCTAGGTCCCGTTCCGTAAATCACGTCCTACTCAGATGTAATTCCCATCAGCTGACGCTATTGCATATAGCCCACATAACCAGGTCCTACAACCTACCTACCCCCAACCTAAATTTCGTTTGGATGCAGACGGCATAAATTTTATGAACATTTTCAGTTTTTGAGATGAACCAAATTCCATTTCTTGTTTTAGTAGGGCAGATAAATGCATTTTTTTTGGTAAAATCGTTCACAAGTGGAAAGAAGCACCAAAATTTGCATACATCCTCCTTAGGGATAGCTCTTTTGAAAAAATCCGTTAGCCACTCAAAATTCAAAATGGCGGCCGATTTTCCAAAATGGCCGCCATTTCCCGTTTGTAAATACTATTTCAGACACAATTTTGTGCAGAAAATATTCCTAAAAATATTTTTGAGGCATCTAATCTTAAAAGTCGGTCATATTTTTAACAAAACTTCCAATATTAATTTTTGGGACTGTTTTGGCCGGACTCAGGTCAGTCAAGATGGCGGAAAAGCAAAATGGCCGCCAAAATAAATGAAATATTTCCAAAAATTGTATAAAAAACAGTGTAATTTCCAAAATCCCAATCCATAATGGTGTAAATTAAGATATTACAATTAAGACTGCGTTTTACAATCCTTGGCGCAAGAGTACTTGCCAGCCAATATGGCGGAAAATCGCCGAAAGAGTAAAAACAATAAAGTAAAAACTCCCCCTCCATAAGAAAAATTAAAAAAACAAAATACAAAAAATAATAATTAAAAATATATTTCAATTGAGAATCCTAAATATCGTTATTCATTGTTGCCAATAAAATTCAAAGCATGGTTTCTGATAGGTAATGCAAGACCTCAGTCCAACAAAGATGGCGGAAACAACAAAATGGCAGCCAATATAACTATCATAATGTATAAAAATAATGAAAAATACCGTAATCATTAAAAATACTTTTGACAAAGTTTCCCTCACCATCAGGCCATATTTCATGACAAATAATCTAAAATGATTTTAAAAATGTTTCTTTTGGATTCAGATCAACCAATATGGCGGAAAAGCAAAATGGCTGCCAATGCAATAATTATGTCAATATATTATAATAATAGGAAAAATAATTATTAAAAAATACTTTATACACAGGAAAACCTTATCTGTGCCCATATTCTATTGCAAATATTCTTAAGGCATTTTTCTGGACACTTTTGGTAGGATCCGGGACAACCAAGATGGCGGAAATAGCAAAATGGCCGCTAATGTTAAAATTTCAATAAATGAAAATAATAGGGAAAATAATCCTTAAAAATATATTTGTGATAATTGCTCTTTATATTTGGCCATATTTTGAGCCAAATATATCAAACATATTTTTCAAAACATTTTGTTGGAACTCCGTTCAACCAAGATGGCGTAAGAAGCAAAATGACCGCCACTTGTATAATTACAATATTTTATATTAATAAGGAAAATAATCCGTAAAAAATATTTTTAACATATTTAAACCAAAAGTCTGGCCATGATCTGTTATAAATATTCAAAAAGTATTTTTCTGGACATGTTTTACAGGTTCCAGGCCAACCAAGATGGCAAAGATTGCAACAAAAATGTTCTAAAAAATGTTTTTATATTATTTGGCATAAAATATGGCCATACATTAAAAGCAAGTGTGACAAACATATTTTTCATAAGTATTTTTATCATTATTTCAATGTACTGTAACTATGTAAGGCCATTTTGTTAGTTTTGCCACCTTGGTTTACCAGGACAGCATTTGATACAAAAGGTCTCAATAAAAAACAATAGCCCCTGGCTACTTTAGAAGCCGGGCCATTGTTTTTATTGAGAAGACCAAGTCGCTTTTTGAGTTTCGTCTACCTTCTCCAGTGAGAAGGGATCCCCACTGGGAATGGTTACCAACTGACCAAGGGTAGCATAGCTTAAGTCAGGAGATATCCTCGGCACCATAATATTGATTGACAAATTTAGTCCCTTATTTTTTGGAGGGCGCAGTGTGCACCAAAACTTATTGAAGGGAGTGGATCGACCTGTGACATGGATGCTGTAGCAACTAAATTCAATTACACCTTTACCAAAATGATGGAAACTGAAGGTATCTTAGGCAACGTTTTGCGTTGTATCCTTTCGCTATGCAAAAATGTGAAGAGTCAATAGGGAAACCTCTATCTTATGATTTAATAAACGCTGTCGGATCTGCACATTTTGATGGTCATGATGTTTCACACATGTGAAAACACTATGAAGGGCCGACTCGCAAGCTTTGATATGAGATTAGGGAAGCTTGTCCCTGATTAGAACTTGTAAAAGAGTCCAGATCGGCCACATATTTAGACCAAATTTTGGGTGTGACGAACACAAACAGTAAAACAAACGCACCCCGGGATTGCTAAAGTTTGAAAGCGATGGTGATGGGATTGTTGCTCCCAATAGTAAATGCGTCTACTGCTTTGGGTCCGAAAAAGGAAAAGTGAAAAGTAAGGTGGTTTCGGGTTCGTTGCCTATACAGCCTTGTACATTCGCGTATTCATTGTTTATTTACTCGCGGGGAGAAGGGGTCGGAGGCTTCACTTTTGGCAAACACAGAACGTAGCGACTTTTCACAGACTAGCAACGTTATTTGTTCAGCGAGAGGGGCCGGGGAGGGGGAGCTCAACATTCAAGCTGGATACGCGCTGTTAGCACTAGAAGTGCCAGTTTTGTAGCCTCCAGATAGAGCATGTACCAACAATCATTCCTCCATTTGTCTGACAAATTTATCATCATGCATTGGTCTGTTTGAAGGAGGTTCTGGAACCATGTAACCTGTACCAGTCATTCCTGACATGGTGATTGGATTTTAATGTTGTCTGCCTTACTAAGAACAACAAATCTGCTACTTTATGTTGAAGTCTGATGACGCCGAAAGTTTCACGGAGCCTCTTAGATAGCAAATTGTTCTTGTAGGTTGAGGTTGTCTTTACGGGTTGTTAGATACTAGCAGGGGTTGAGAATGTCCTCACGTACTTTAGCTAAGGAAAGTTCAACTTCCGGAATAGGTGCTTTGGGTGTCATCCAATAATTGCTGTTAGATGGAACGGGTGGAAATGCCCTTGGATAAATTTGTCCTTGCCGTTCCGAGGTGCAAGGATCGTCACATTTCTTTTTCCTTTTTTTGTTATAGAAAAATATGGCAATGCGCATGCGCCTTTCAAAGTTTCCAATATCTTGATATGTTTTAAGCCAGTTAATGTTTCTGGGGGGTGGGCAAAATGAAGGTTCTTTAGATAAAAGAGATATTTCTCCATTAGTAAGTTCCTGACCTGACAAGTTGATGGGGCCGAGATAAGGGAGGTCGGATAAGTCGTCGGATGTAAGATCGCCATTTTGATGTGGTGAAGACAAAGACAAGGTATGGGTGACTTCTTATGGTGTTTTTGAAATCTATATTAGGCCGTTTGGGCGTGACACTAGAATTTTTGGGAGGGGTGGATTCAGGGATCTTGACAGTTTTCCGGAATTTGGAACGCTCGCGATGTTTAAATTCCAAATTAAAAGCACGTAACGTACTTTTAGTTCTAGCCCAAATATCTTCAGTGGTAGTGGTATCGAAATTCTCGTATAATTTGTTACGTTCTAAGTCAAGGACTCTCTGAAGATCCTTTACTTTGCGTTTAGAAGCTGTCTTGATGGCTTGCAGGATATTAAAAGAAGTCTGGAGGAGGTAGTACTGGCAACAAGCCTGTAACGGGATATCACTTTTCATGAGTTCCAAGTTGAAATGTAACAGTAACACATACCGAATCTGTTCTCACTGATACAATGTTCCAGAAAGTTACAGAGGGTGGTGCGTTTATCGGGCTAGTTTGTTCCAAGTATTAAAGAGTGAGGTTGGGATACCAGGTGTCAGAAAGGAGGCTAGAGCCATTGAACGGAACAAGCGATGCCTGTTGAAAAATAGTTAAAGCAAAGAATATGTAGGACCAACAGCCCCAAACAATTTACTTCTAACAGAAGGATCCACGAACGGGATGCAAATCTAAAACACAAGGTCTTATCACCATAATACTGCATGGTGGCGCTATAGAGACGACATTATTGATATCTGGATACAGGGCTCGAGAAACTTCTCCAATTTACTGACCTTACTAATTCTCTCTGTCCTTCTATTCATTTCGAGCTTGTTTATTCCTCCACCAAGCTCGATGTTTTAGACATTATGATCTTACAAGATGGTTTCCTCGCCACTGGCGTCTATGCAAAACCTACCGTTAGTCACCTCTATTTACCATTTAACAACTCCCATCCTACTCACTGCAAAACCTCCATCCCTTTTAGCGTCTCTTTGAGACTACTAGAAATTGTTCTAGTGATGGCACTTTTGCTCAAAGATTCACTGAGAGTAAGAAGTTTTTTGCGGCCCCAAAATTTTAAGTTGAGTCTCAGTGAAAATATCTTTAGGCGTGCTGCCCTTTCTACTCGTACTGACCTGCTTAAACCTTCGTTAAAATCCCTTTAAAAAGAAGTTCACACAGACACTATATATATATATATATATATATATAGGATTTGATCGCACTATACAAGACCAAGGGGGTCTCTTATTCAACACCTTACCAGAAGCTGGAGAAGTGCGCTTCCTTATTCACGTTTACAACCGTCGGCTTTATAATTTTTTGCTTGATTCTAAAGCCAAGACTTTAGCAAGCCTGTTGCCTGACCCACCCTCTACTCATACCCCACCCAGTGATACCATACAAACACAGGAGACGAAGCTTGTGGTCACCATCCCCCCCGATCTGGAGCTTTCCTCTTCTGAACGCTCAGTCTTAGCTAAAGGCCTGAACTTTGTTCCCTTGAACCCCCTCCCTGATGAGTTTTCCATCCGCAGAGATGTTTCTTCATTCTGCAGGAAACTTCGCCTCCGACAGCATTTTGGCATCACAGATCAGCCTGACAATACGAGTCCAGAAGATTTCTTTAACACGTTAGGCTCCACCCGTTCTTCCTGGACACCTAAATCTGGAGAAAACAACATTCTGGACTCCGTAATTGAATCTATCAATAAGGATGTTGATCGCCTTCTACCCCCAAGAGAACTACCCTTAGCAATCTTTCCCCAGAGGAACGAGAGGCTCTCTTGTCACTCAAAAGAAACAAGAACCTCATCATCAAACCAGCTGATAAGGGTGGAGCCGTGGTGGTTTGGCAGAAGGATTTGTACGTAGCAGAGGCCCATAAGCAATTATCGGACCAAACTGCATACACTGAACTTCCTTCTGACCCCACTTCTGACAGCCAAGCTTTGGTTAAGAAGACTTTAACCAACCTTATTAAAAACAATCAACTTCCTAAATCAGCAGCGTCACTACTCCACCCTTGCCCACAAATCTCCAATTTCTATCTGCTCCCCAAAATCCACAAGGCAAACAACCCTGGTAGGCCCATCGTTTCTTCCCACAGCTGCCCCACCGTTATTATTTCTGAGTTTTTGGACTCTGTTCTCTTCCCGTTGGTTTCAGCGTTACCGTCTTTTGTTCAAGACACTCCTCATTTCTTGAGACTTATCCAAGACTTTGAATTTCCCGAAAATTGCGGTGAACGTCTGCTATTCACCATGGATGTATCTAGTCTCTACACATCCATCCCCCACCATGCTGCCTTGTCAGCTATCCGCCATTACCTGGACCAACGACAAGACCCCCAAATTCCTACAACTACTTTCCTTCGCTTGACCGAACTTGTTCTCACCCAAAACTGTTTCCAGTTCAATGGGCGCTTTTTCCGTCAGGTCAAGGAGTAGCCATGGGAACCAAAATGGGTCCTTCTGTTGCTTGCCTAACCATGGGCCACTTTGAAGAACAACTTTTTTCGCAGTATACCGGTGCTCACCCTTTCCTTTACAAAAGGTATATTGACGATATTGTGGGAGTGGCAACAGGGACCCGTCAAGATTTAGAATCTTTTATCCAATTTGTAGGATCCTTCAGTCCATTTTTGAAATTTACACATTGTATTTCTGACACTTCAGTGGTTTTCCTCGACCTTCAATTATCAATTTGCGATCGTAAAATCAAGTCAAACCTACATTTTAAACCCACCGTTTCTCATAACTACCTTTTGTATCCATCCAACCATCCCAAATCCTGTACCAAATCCATCCCATACTCACAACTTTTAAGGGCCAGAAGGATTTGCTCAGAAGATTCTGATTTTTCAGCAGCTTCCAAAAATATACTATCATTCTTTGAGAAGCGTCAGTATCCCACCAAAATCCTTACCGGTGCTCTACATAGAATCCAAGGAATCAACAGAGAGGAGGCCTTGAGTAAGAAATCTAACACGTCTACCAATCTACGCATTCCTTTGGTAATTTCCCATCACCCATCGGTACGCCCATCATTCGTGCCATTTACAGGAATGTAGAGACCCTTCGTAAAGACCCTTCAACCCGTGATCTTTTCCCCGAACCCCCCATTACGGCCTTCAGAGTTGAAAAGAACATTTCCAAGCACTTAGTTCGGGCTTCCCATCCACAACAACCAACTGACAACACCCCAGGTACATTTCCCTGTGGGCGTAGTAGGTGCAACACATGCCCAGTGGTTGGCAAGAACACACTCATTAATATTTTGGGTTCTAACGGCAACAAATTCAGTGTGAACCAACACTTTACCTGCACTTCCACAAATTTGGTTTACATTTTAGTTTGTGGACGTTGCAATTGCCTGTATGTGGGAGAGACCAAACGTCGGCTGGCTGACCGAATCACTGAACACCTCAGGTCCATCAAACAGAACCTTCAAGGTTATCCGGTCGCCACACATTTCAACCCACCATCACCGTGCTCAATTAAAGACTTGGCCGTCACCGCAGCCTTAATGTGCAGAGGTTCTGACCGTGATCGTCAGACCGCCGAAAACCGGCTTATCATGAAGCTCGGGACCCTCTCCCCACACGGTCTTAACATTAGAATGGACCTTTTTTAACTTGTTCCCCTTTTCATTACTTTTTACCAGTTTTATGCAGCCTTCGCATTTTTACACCGTGTTGGCTTTGTACGACCGGTTTGCCGTGCCTTTCTTCAATGTGTTTCTTCTGTATTTCTACTTCTTTGTTGTTCAGTTGCATTTCTTTGCCACCTGATGAAGAGTCTATACTCGAAACGTCGTGGAATTTTCCGCAAACTTTTAGCACTTTTTACAACCTTTATCGACCTATATATATATATATATATATATATATATATATATATATATATTGAAACAGATATCCACGTATGCTCCATAAATTATATAGGCGATGATAAATAGTGTGGTACACCGGGATGACATAATAAGAGCACGATACATATATGTATACAGGTATATACGTGTATATTTCAGGCACGCCTGTGCCCTTCTTCAGCACAAATAATGAAGTGAAGTGGCTATATACAATGGAAAAGTATACATGTAGTACAGTGAACTTAAAGTAAAAAGCCCAGACGGTCACGCTTCACCACGAATGGCAAAGGAAAAATCACTGAGTGCACCTAAATCCAAGTTTAATCCTTTGTTGTAGGTGTTAAGCTTGATAATCCACTTACTCTCGGACCTAAGTCTATTGTTGAGCGTGCGGTAATTCGAGCCTAACAGGACACACTTGAGATTGGATAAGTTATGATTGTGTTCACTGAAATGCTTGGCAACTGGAAAACTAATAGCTTTATCTTTGACTGTCTTTTTATGATTATTAAATCTAAGTCTGAATTTCGAACCAGTCTGACCAACATAATTACCATTTTCACATTTATTACAGCAAATCAAGTATACGACATTAGGGGTATCACAATTGAAATGACCGGGCTGGATGCGGCATTTGGTACCAGGAGGGGTGAAACAAGGGTCAGTAATTAAAAAATTACATACCTGACATCTAGGTTTGCCGCATTTCTGATTGCCAGTACCAGGCATCACGGGGAGTCTGGAGGAAGTGAGCAGGGATTTTAGGTTTGGAGGTTGCCTACGGGACATGAGAGGGGGGTCCTTAAACAGGTCTTGAATGGAAGTGTCGGACTTGAGAATGTCAAAATCTTGACGTAACACTTTGAGTAGCTTATTTGTTCTACTGGCATAATCCAAAACCAAAGGGATACGAGAATTACTGGCTTTTGGTTTCTCAAGCAAGAGATTGTCACGGCGTAGAGCCGAGGCTTTATGAATACCCTTTTTAATAATGGAAATAGGATACTTCATAGAAGCCAACTTTCAACGTACTATTTCGACCCATAACTTATCTACTCGTCAACGTGCTGCAGTTAAAGACCTCGGTTCAAACCCTGCTATCACCATCAAACAAGCTGACAAAGGAGGCGCCATTACCATCCTTAACACTGCCGATTACATCTTCGAAGCAGAATCACAGCTCAGTAACTTGGACTTTTATATAAAGCTGCCAGCCGATCCCAGTTTAACTTACGAGGTGGAACTTAATAACTTGATAAGTACATTCTCATCCGAAGTACTTGAGCAGGTTAGGTTACGTATCCCCGAGGCCCATAAGCCGGGTGTTTTTTACACGCTACCCAAGGTGCATAAGGTGCCTAAACTAGTTGAAACCAAAATTTCCTCCTCTGACACTTCCCTCAATATCTCACCTGATTTGCAGGTTCAAAATCTCAGCACCCCTAGATTGTTTGAATTAGCCAAATCCCTCGACATTTTCCCTCCTGGTAGACCCATCGTCTCCTGTATAGGTACCCTCACCGAACACATATCTGGTTATATTGATAGTATTCTCAATCCATTATTGCCCTCCCTAGAGAGTTACGTAAAAGATACTTCGCATTTCCTCAGGAAACTCCAAACCATTGAGCGCTGTCCCCCAGATTCCCTTCTAGTTACTATGGATGTGAGCTCCCTCTATTCCAATATTCCTCACAAGGAAGGAGTGTTGGCTAGCAAAAAATTATTGGCTAAAAATAATTTTTCCACACTGTTTATTGAAGAATTTGCTTGCATTGTAGAGTTTGTTCTTACCCATAATCACTTTGTTTTCAATAAACAACATTATTTACAAACGAGTGGTACAGCTATGGGTAGTAGAATGGCGCCTAGTTACGCCATTATATTCATGGCTGATTTAGAGGAAAGAATTCTTTCCAACAGCCCTTTGAAGCCTTCTAATTATTGTCGATACATTGACGACATTTTCTTTACTTGGTCGCATGGAGAGAACGCCCTGCGTTCTTTCTTTACTGCTTGTAACGAAACCCATCCAACCATAAAGTTCACCCTGGAGTTCTCCGATACAGAAATCCCCTTTTTGGATGTACTAGTTGGAAAGCACAACAATACTTTTGTCACCACGCTTTACTGCAAACCGACTGATACCCATACTTACCTTAATTTTGAGAGTTCCCACCCCTACAGCCTCAAGAGGGCCATCGTCTACTCCCAATGTATCAGAATTAAGCGTATTTGTTCTTCCAACTCCGAGTATGAAAAACACATCGCCAACCTTGCCGGTCATTTCCGTTCTAATGGGTATCCTATTTCCATTATTAAAAAGGGTATTCATAAAGCCTCGGCTCTACGCCGTGACAATCTCTTGCTTGAGAAACCAAAAGCCAGTAATTCTCGTATCCCTTTGGTTTTGGATTATGCCAGTAGAACAAATAAGCTACTCAAAGTGTTACGTCAAGATTTTGACATTCTCAAGTCCGACACTTCCATTCAAGACCTGTTTAAGGACCCCCCTCTCATGTCCCGTAGGCAACCTCCAAACCTAAAATCCCTGCTCACTTCCTCCAGACTCCCCGTGATGCCTGGTACTGGCAATCAGAAATGCGGCAAACCTAGATGTCAGGTATGTAATTTTTTAATTACTGACCCTTGTTTCACCCCTCCTGGTACCAAATGCCGCATCCAGCCCGGTCATTTCAATTGTGATACCCCTAATGTCGTATACTTGATTTGCTGTAATAAATGTGAAAATGGTAATTATGTTGGTCAGACTGGTTCGAAATTCAGACTTAGATTTAATAATCATAAAAAGACAGTCAAAGATAAAGCTATTAGTTTTCCAGTTGCCAAGCATTTCAGTGAACACAATCATAACTTATCCAATCTCAAGTGTGTCCTGTTAGGCTCGAATTACCGCACGCTCAACAATAGACTTAGGTCCGAGAGTAAGTGGATTATCAAGCTTAACACCTACAACAAAGGATTAAACTTGGATTTAGGTGCACTCAGTGATTTTTCCTTTGCCATTCGTGGTGAAGCGTGACCGTCTGGGCTTTTTACTTTAAGTTCACTGTACTACATGTATACTTTTCCATTGTATATAGCCACTTCACTTCATTATTTGTGCTGAAGAAGGGCACAGGCGTGCCTGAAATATACACGTATATACCTGTATACATATATGTATCGTGCTCTTATTATGTCATCCCGGTGTACCACACTATTTATCATCGCCTATATATATATATATATATATATATATATAATATATATATATATATATATATATATTATATATATATATATATATATATATATATGAGTCAAATCAACGCTGTATTAAATAGTCGCATAGGGACCTTAGGATATTTTTCCTCTAACAAGCACTTGCCTTATACTGAAAGAGGGTATTTATTTGTGAATGGAAAACTTAGCCTCAAGCAGGATTCGAACCAGCAACCTCCCGCATACAAGGCGGATGCTCTGACCACTGAGCCATTCAGGCCTATGTGGTAGAACGCTATCAACTGAGCTTAAATACTGTCGAGTCAAGCTTTCCATTGTTAAGTCATAGGAACGCGTCCCATGTAGTATGAGACGCGTACATATATATATATATAATATATATATATATATATATATATATATATATATATATATATATATATATATATATATATATATATATATATATAGCTAGACATGGCCAATTTATCAGTCACTAGTTTGCCTTATTATTTTATTTTATTTTATTTTATTTTATTTTATTTTATTTTGCCAGACAGATAAGAAGAAATGCTCTTCCAGGACTCATAGTTTTTGCCTTTTTTATTCAAAATCAGAGTCAGGGTTAAAACAATAGCTTAATTTTTAATGGCCAATGAAAATCAAATTTGTCTTTCATTTCTTCAAGGTGAAAATTATGGAAAATGGTTCAAAACATTTTTTTCGAAACGACGAAAAGTACGTCACTTACTTTTTGGTACCGAAGAATTCTGTTTCTCGTAAAAACGGTCAGTCTTGCAGAAAAGGGGCCTCTTTGTGAACTTCGGATATTGTTACGTTGAACAGAAGCAGAGATGCCTTGGTTAATGGATTCCTGTGGTGGCCATGGTTTTAAATTCAAAATGTCTGCACTCCCGCTTGATGATACTACGACATACATAATGTTAATCCGCAAACTAGATCATACCTAAATTTTATACCTGTCAAAAAGTGCACATTTGTCCCTGTCCTTAGCTAATGTGCTCTCTCGATCAAACGACTGTTTTCTGATATTAAGTTTATGTGAACAGTGATTTACTTGAGTGCTTGTGTCAACGCTTCCAAATATTTGATAAACCAGAAAGCCCAAAGGCTTACTGATTTCCTTGCTGAAAGGGGGTGATTTGTTGCATTAAAGGGGAATTTTCATCATCCCAGACAGTTCCAATTCTCCCAACGGTGCAGCTTCTAGCTCCTCCCATAACTGTATGAAGCTCCTCCTTGTGCAGGAATAAACCTGTTTCATTGCTTAAGGCCATGTCCTGGTGAGCAAACAAGGCTGTAAAATGTAATAAAAGCACTCTCTCTGCCTTGTGTGGAATGTGAGCTACTCTGCATCTTTCCAATTTTCAAACTTTGATGTCAATCAAAGAGCAGTCACCAACTGAGAATTTTCATACCCCTACACTAAAAATATACTTTGGGGTGATGACTGTCTGTCTTTAAGGTTCATCCCTAAATTTTATACTTCTTGACTAGCCTATATTATTTTGTTGTTTTCACAACTCGATCCTCTGCTGACCTAACCCATCATTGACAAAGCATGTAGTGCACAGTGCAGTGGTAACAGTGATATTCAATTAACCTTGAAAAAGTAATTCTCCTAACTGGCAAAGGCAAGTCTCGAATGGTTTTCAGCCAATCAGAATGCAGGGAATCAATAAAAGTGTTTATGAATTAGGTAATTTAAAGTAGTATTATTACTGTAACAGTTATGCTTATGAAAAAAAAATAAATGTTGTTCTTTATAACGTTATCTTTGGAATGGTAGAATAATTCAGCCCTAACTTTTCGTTGGTCACGATACGCTGGACACAGTTTGGAGGTACCGCCCACTTTCTATTGAGTTTACAAGGTTTTCGTAGTTTGCACTTCTGAAGACCTCATATGAACTTCGACCTCCAATAAAATCATAGAATTCCCTCCCTCTTAAAGTAGCACATTTACATACCAAGTATGAAAAGGATCCATCATCTCTGTCTTGAAATGTGTTTTTTCAAGATTTTTGTTTTTTGACCTCTGATCACCAAGGACGACCTTTGACCTCCACTGACAAAATAGGGTTCTTCCTTCCAGTATGATAAGGTTATATATACCAAGTATGAAGCTTGTCCACCATTTTCTACCTTAAGATATCGTGTTAACATACAGTTTTATTGAATTTCGTATTTTCACCTCCAGTGACCTCAGATAATCTTTGACCTTTACCAAAATCAATAGGGTATATCTTTTGACTATCACGCATCCATGTACACCCCAAGTTTGAAAAGCACCCATCCTTCTATCTACAGATATCGTGTTTACAAGGTTTTCAGTTTTTGACCTCTGGTGACCTCACATAACCTTTGACCTCCACCAAAAATGTTATTGATTTTTCTCTTAATATAATAATTCTATGTCTAATGTTTGAAAATTATTCATTATTACTATCTTGGGAATTGTGTTTACAAGCCAAGTGTCACAAACACACATACATAGACACCCATACAAATACAATCGCCGACGTGATTGCAATAGATTCTTTTGCCTTCAGCAAGGAATCAATAAAAGGCTGAAGAATAAAATACAGCGATGCTTTTTATCTTTTTATCTTCCCTGCAAATAAACAAGAGTTAGCAAGAACAGGTGCCCCCGTTCTGAAAATGCAGAACAGTTGATTTCCTGTCTTTTCTTTTTCTTTTTAGTTTTTGTTGTTGTTGTTGTTTAATGGTCATTAGCTTTGATGTATATTAATGTCACTACCGTGACTGTCCACCATATGTATATATGTGAACTAAGTCTCTTGAATTTAATTTTTTGTTGATGAACTATGCACATGTGAGAAATAAATTGAATTGAAAAAAATGATTATGCAATACTTGTATCATACTGGGTTGATGGCAGGGGCCCTGCCAAAGGGTATGCGATCACCCCCCACTCCATTATACCTTTGCCACTTCACTTGTTCCCAGCCCGCCCTGTGCAAATTTAGGAGCAATGCATCCTCAGCTCACAATTTTTTGTCTCCAAGCATGTCTGCTTGCCCTCCCCCCCCCCCTTACTGCCGCCAACTGTTGAAATCTTGGCGACGACACTGTTTGGGGAAGCTAACAAACGTTTCTTATCTGCCAGGATCTCTTACCCAATGATATCCTCTCTGGTTTGTAATTGAACTCAAATTGAGCGATAATTACTATTAAAAAAGTAGACGATACAGCCGTCTTACTCTTTGCATTGGAAAACCAACCCGAAAACCAATTAGAATCAACCGTTCCTAATACATTACTTGACGGTAACATTACCTGAAATTACCTCCATAAGCGCCAATGATATCTATAAGACATAATTCGAAACATATTAGGGGAGATCTCTTCCTTTAATAAACTGCACATAGGCTATCGCAGCGTCTTGCCTTCTTAAATAAAATTCTTACTGCTAATTTTTTTACGGTCGTAAAGTTAAACTTTTTACTTAAGTGGGAATTCCCATGTGCTTTGACACCTCGGGTTTTATCCCTTTATTCAACAATTAAATTATGGGATTGCACCTAGATGAAATTTGACTTTTATTTTATTAGCTTAGAATTACACTCAAAAGGGCAAAAACTGACCTTCATTTCATATCCTTCAGTACAATGTACTTTCCTCTTAATACAAGGCCTAGTGAAGGTAACCCGATGTCGAGGCAGTGCTTCATTTATGGGATTGCTAGTTAAGGGATTGCTAGTCATAAGCGTACGGAACCTCTTTCACTTGATGTCTAAGCACTTACGTCCGAAATGTTCAGTAGCCTAATGTTTGCTCGAAAATAGAACATGTGTTATCCGAAAATAGCACAACTTTTGCCCTCATAAGGAAGGGTCGCAGTGCCCAGCTCTGTCTCCTACACCCATGCACTCGCCCCTCGTAAAAGGCCAAGTGAAGTACATCCTGTCTGGCAGGCGTTTCTCTGATCAGGGAGGTGCTCCCTGCTCTGATTTACACAAACTCAGCTCAACTTTTTGGCAAAGCCCTTGAACTTGCAGCTGGGAATATGGATCAATTCAATCAGCTTTGTCTTCATAAGGCGATAGCACTGTGAAAAACTTCATTTAAAAGAGAGATTCGAATTTGCTTGTAAGGTAGTTGCGTATGTGTATTTTTCCTCCAGAGAATGTTCTCTGTAGTAAGTAGTGGAGAGACTGCAGCTAAAAGAGGAAACGCACTCTTTGAGTTTGAAAGAAATATTCTGATATGAAATCCGTTTAGAGCAGCGTTGACATTGAATGGGGATGGAACTTAAGAGGACCATTGAAGTACAGAGGAGTACTGACATGGAAGGGAGAATCGTCCTAAGTGTATGCAATCCGTAACCCATACATGATTGCACGGCCCACTATGCCCGGCACGCGAGACTTTTTGGGCGATTTTTTTCGTAGGGTAGTAAGGGGAAATATGAATTATTCATATTGCAGGCGTCTATGCTTATTATTATTCATAGCGTCTTCCTACATCGCTTCATGACAACTTCCCGACACACAATGCAAGTGACTTCTTGAATGCTTTTACCTTAAGCTTGTACAAGTGCTGTACGTAGTGGCGACAAAGTACAGTACATTTACACTAGAGTCGATAGCAACTCGATGTGATAGGCCCACAGAATGCTACTGTGACTGTGAATGTCAACTGCCATTTGCTTTGCATGTGTCATTAAATTAAGAATCTTTAGTATCAGGGAAAGGTTAATTAACGTCATAGGCGGAATTCTCAGGGAGGATGGGGGTATATATCCCGCTCACATTTTGGAAATGCTCCTATTGACTTTTAAGTTAGTATCTCACTGGGCTGCGACAGCTGACAACTAGTTGGAGACACAAAATTGCGAGAAAAGAGCAACAATTTTCACTTGCAATCACACTGAATCGGTACTTACGACAGGTTCACGAATGCCGCACGAATGTTGCACGAATGTTACACGAACTCCCGGCTAAACTGTGGCCCAAATTCGCCGGGAGTTTGCATACCTGTGGCATACCTGTCTCACGAATGTCGCGCGACATTCGCGCAACAAAACTGAGAATTTTTTTGCACTTGCGAGTGTTGCGCGACATTCGCGCGAATGTCGTGCAACACTACGGCTATGATGATATACTTTGCTTACTAACCCAGCGTACAGCACCCTGTTTCTTCTTCAGTTTCCGACCCATGCCGGGGGGATACTACATATGGTCTTGAGTTTTATGAGGCTACAGTTACTGAAAATTGTGTCACTCCAGGCGCGTAGCCAGGATTGTGTCATGGGGGTGGTTTTGCTGGAGGTGATATGGGGGAGTGGTCTAAGGGGAGGGGTGTCCCTCTCCATTTTGGAGAAAAACTGCTTTTTTAGATGTCCAGATGCGAAATGGTGCAATGTTTGTGCCTGAAACGTAGTAACCTTAATAGTGATCATGTACTTTTGCCATTTTTCCAGCTTGGACCATGTGGGGGGGGGGGGTCAACCCCCAAACCACCCCCTTGGCTACGCGCCTGGTCACTCAGAAGTTCTCAATACAAGTGTTTGGTGTTAATCGTATTGTCACCTTGACAGCAAAGGCAGATCTGATAAACACCTATAGCTGCTAGTGTTATGTCAGTCCCAGTGACCACCCTTCTCGTTTGAAATTTGACATTGAATAGGTTTCATACATAGGCCTATATGTAGTATGTACACTGAGATCCCTTTTACGCATAGACCTCGACCATGGAAGTACTACCTACCTAGTATCATGCACAGACTACTGTGCACGCGTACGCAAATACGGAACATACAAAGCAGTCGTCGCTCACAAACTTCCAGTTTTAGCACCATGAATCAAGCATGCGCAAATCCACTCATACTGCGTTATACATGAATAAGTCATAACTTCCCTCTCGCTATTCTACGAAAAAACATCGCCTCCCGCACCTACTATATATTGGCTGCAGTAGTACCGTACTTGAAAAAAAGAGGTAGACTCGACACTTATTGCGAAGGTTATATACACAATTGACGTCATCGGTTCAAAGTTGACGTCCTTGATTACAACTATAGAATGCCATGGTCATTGTAGCTCAGGAGAATACAAAGCCTCTCTGCAACTTACTCTCCCCAGCATCAGAATGTGCGGATGCGAAGTTTACTCTTATCTAAGAACCCAACATTTGACTCTGCATCTGAGCAGCCGTGTATCCACTCCTAAAAAAGTCAGCATCAAGGGCAGATGTAGTGACTGGATTAATTCGTGGCTCCATGGCAGATCTCAGAGATATGTTGTTTATTTTAACTTCTCATCTTGGGAAAGACGTCACAAGTGAAGTACCGCAGGGTGCTGTCCTTGGCCCAATTCTTTTTTTAGTTTTCATCAATAATATTGATAGCTCTCCCACATCTACTATAAGTAAGTTTGCTGATGACACTAAGCTTTATAGGAAGGTAGGGGGAAAGCAGTCGCCCCAGATTTATTTTGAAAAATCTGCAAAATCTTACAGATCTCCTCTTATTTCTCCCACAGGTTACTTTCCATTATGTTTCTGTATAAAAACATTGAATATTAAAGATAAGCCAAGGAGTTATTCTGCACGAATTTAACAAATAGGCCTAAGTAACTAAACTATTGTCACGTGATTGAAAGGAGCTATTCCTGAATTAGTATGGAGAGGTATACTAATTCAAACTTGGGGTGCATTTTCCCTTTAATTATGAGGCAGACGTTCATTGCTACAAAAAGACTTGGATATGTAATTTTCATGGTCTCAGAGTTGGCTAGTTTCTTCCAATGCTGATTAGTGCAAAGTCCTTCAGCTATATGATTATAACATGAGTGGGCGTATTCTGAGTAATGTGACGTACTTTGGGTGTTGCCATTACAGACGATTTGTAGCCATCTAGGCAGTGTGCACCTTCTGCTACTAGGGCTAATAGGGTGTTTGGATTGATCAAGAGGAGTTTCAGTAGATTTAGTGAAAAAATTGTATTGAATTTGTATAAGCATTTAGTAAGACCCCGCCTTGACTATGCTGCTTAGTCTTGGAGTCTAGGCTTCTATACGTTTCTTTTAAAACAAGTTCAGAGCAGGTTCAGTGGCATTATTAATATCACCTCCCTGTTCAGAGGAGGGCCACTCGTCTTATGCCTGAAGTAAGAAATCTACCTTATCATGTTAGATTTAAGCATCTTAGGCTTACCATCCTGGAGTAGTAAGAAGGATTAGGGTTGACATGCTCCATGTTTTCAAATTTCTCTCTGAGAAAAATCCTTTGTCATCTTGTATCTACTTAAAGTTTTAAAATAATGTTCAGGTTCGAGGCCATTGTAAGAAGTGAAGTGTGTAAGAAGTGAAGTGTTTGTGAGGTTTGACATTAAGAAGTTTAGCTTTTCTCAAAGAGTTATCAATGAGTGGAATAGTCTGCCTGAGTGCTTAGTTAACTCCACTTCACTGTTTTACGGTCAATATTGACAAGTAGTTTACTCCCGTTTAGTTCACTGCTTTCAAGTTAACAGTGACAAGTAATTCTTTCATGACTGTGGACGAATCCACATAATTGTACTTGGTCGCGCTGGCTGTTGTTTTGGTTGCATTTTTTAGTGAAGGGTCTGGACTTGAGGGCATATTATGGGGCTTTAGCCCTCTTTTGCTCTTTAACCTGTTATGTTATATTATGTTATGTTATGTAATGGTATGTTATGTTATGTTAAGTATGTTATGTTAAGTTTTTCCATGACGGTGGTAAAATCTTATTGTAATGGGCTCGCTTGGTGTTCTTTGGTTCTTCGTTTCTGTAAAGGGTTTGGACAAACAATGGCTCGAAAAAGATTTCTTCTGTTTACCACAAGGGGAAGAATGTCACTGACAGTGTGGAAATGGCAAATGCATTTAATGAGTTTTTCACTAATGTTGGTTCAAACTTAGCCAGAAACATTCCTCCTGGTAATGTTTCCTTCTCTCGTTTTTTGCCTCAAACTTCGAATAACAATTCCATTTGCTTGTCACCGACCACTCCTTCGGAAATTTTCAATATCATAAAAAATTTAGAGAAAAAAATCTTCTTGCGGTGTTGATAACATCATCTCTTCTCTTTTACTCCAGCCAGCTAACATAGCTATTTGCAAACCTTTATCTTACGTAATTAACTTATCTATTTCAAGTGACATTGTTCCTGCCCAAAATAAAATTGCTCGTGTCATGATTCCAGTGTATAAAGCTGATGATCCTTCGACTTTGTCGAACTACAGACCTATCTCTGTCCTTCCGACTCTCTCTAAAATTCTTGAAAGGTTACTATACACTAGGTTCGTTGATTTCTTCCTCAAGCATGATGTACATTCCCAGTTTGGATTCCGTAGAAACTTTTCAACCTACATGGCGGGTGCCTTTTAAGTGCATAGAAACGGACACTGTCAGAAGAAAGACCCAAAACCTACATGGCTGCTGTAAATGTTGTCGATTACATCACCACAGGTTTTGATTGTAAACGCTATACGAATGGGATATTCTTGGACCGTGCTAAGATAGATCCCTACGGTACACCACACACAATTTGATTATAAGAATTACAACCATTAATAGAGACCTACTGGCAACTTTTAGTGAGGTAATTGGGTTAGTTAGTTAGTTAGTTAGTTAGTTAGTTAGTTAGTTAGTTAGTTAGTTAGTTAGTTAGTTAGTTAGTTAGTTAGTTAGTTAGTTAGTTAGTTAGTTAGTTAGTTAGTTAGTTAGTTAGTTAGTTAGTTAGTTAGTTAGTTAGTTAGTTAGTTAGTTAGTTAGAAGAAATTTAACGATAGACCAACACGAATGTGTTATATAGTGTCAACTAGATAAAAAGTTCAAGTTTAAATACGGTTTCAAATACGCTTCAAGTTTGGTTTCAAATACAGCTCAAATAAGGTGCAAGTCCTTCCCTTTAGTCGCCTCTTAATACAGGCGGGAAATACCGTGGGCATATTCTACAACCCCCAGCCCACAGGGGCGTTACATAGAATATTATGGTTAACAGGTGTCGAATATCTTTAGGACCTTTACTATTTTTAATTTATATAAATGACCTTCCCCTTTGTTCCAATAAGTTTCAATTTTGTTTGTTTGCTGATGACACGAGCATACTTTTCAAAAGCGATAACATTTTCATTTCATTTCATTTATTTTCCACAAACATCATAAAACATAGACAGATATAAATTTACAGAAAGCGGTGGAGGAAGCCTGCAAAAAGCAAATGCCTCAAAAACATAGCCTCTACTATTAGAACTCTTAATGAAAGAGCTTGTTGTTTTTTCTCGGTTCTGTGCCAACGTGTTGTCACTGAACACCAAAAACTTTATGGTTTTTCACCCTCTACAGGTTAAGCTTAATAAGTATACTATTGTGCTGAATGGCTCTACGATCTCCCAGACTGGTTCTACCAAATTTCTTGGTCTTCATCTTGATACTCACATTACCTGGAAGATTCATATTGATTCAATTTGTAATGAAATCTCCAAAATTTTATGTATACTTTAAAAGACAAGGTGTTTTATTCCCCAGACGGCACTTCTTTCCTTGTATTATACTCTTATCTACCCTCAAATCTTTCTGAAAAATTCTGTGGGGGGGGGGGGAATACCTTCCCCTCGTATAGTAATAAGCTTTTCATTCTCAAAAGAAGGCAATTCGCATTATAAGTTTTTCTTATTATTCTGCTCATGCTGAACCGCCCATTTTTAAACGATTTCATATCCTTCAAATACATGATGTTTTCTTGTACCAATTAGACATTTTATGTTCAAATATTTCCGCGAACTTCTGCCACGTATCTTTAATAACTGGTTCAACCAAATAGCACAGTGCATGATCATTTTGCCAGGATATCTAGCCATATTCATCTCAACAACATCTCACTGAATGTAATTAAAAGGTCGGTTCGAGTCTTTGGTGCTCCGTTCTGGAACAACATTGACTCTAAACTTTAAATAATCCTACTCTCAATAGTTTTAAGACCCACTTAAAGAATCATTTGCTAATTTGCTATTGTTAACTTATAATCATGACCTTATCAAGTGCATAATTGATTTAGAATTTTTTTTAGATAGGCTTTTTTGTCTTTGTCCTCCTTTTGATTCTCTCTTCCTCCCTCTTTCTCTCTCTTTGTCGCACCCTTCCTTTCTTTATTTGTAAAATGGAAAGTCTGCTTGGAATAAGCTTTACTTGCTTTTCAGACTTTCCATGCTCCCTGTACATTGTGTATTGTAATCTGCTTTGCATTTCTGCTGCTTTTGAACGGCTGTTAATGTTTATTCATGTTAATGTATAGTTGTGTACATGGAAGTGAAATAAATAAATAAACAAAGAAACAAATTCAGGGCATCCGTAATGGAAGATTAGCCCTCCTTTGCCCTTCATTCTGTTATGTTAAATGTTAAATGTTGGTATGGGACATAATAATAAATGGACAACAATTTGCTCTCAAATTAAACTTACCCGTTTAGTTATCAACTTGAAATCTTCCGGGCATCCACTCAAAAATGGTCTTGAACTTCGATATTTCTGTTTCAATCTGACTCCACCCCACGCATCTACTCACCCACGCACCACCTCACCCAATCCAAAATATAGGTCTTGGACTTCCTGAGCATCCGCGCATTCACCCCGCAGATACTAAGAAAAAGAATCGAAAAGCTTGCAATTTTGATCAGTGATTGGATAGTACAATAAACCTGTATCGAGGGAAGTTTTTATCGTTATATGAGCAAAGTTTGACCAACATACTATCGAAGGGCTTTGCCCAACCAAAAAGTTACCCATGAGTCTTTTAAGAGTGTGCCCATTGACGTTTAAGTAAAATCGCTCTAATAACGTTTGACCTCATGAATGACTCAAGACTTGTGACACGGATTCGTGTTAACATAAGATACAATACATTGTATTATATGATGCCTAAGTACAGTGAAAAGTGACTCGGACTCGAGCTTAAAAGTTTACAGGTTATCCTTTCCTCTGAAAAATAACCCTTTTAAGTACTAACTTTTGCGAGTCGAGTGTGATATTTTTCGAGCCAAATGCTCTTCACATGGCTTGGAAAGCCTCTTACGGGGAATTTCTGAAAGGCCATTTTCGTCTTATTACTGCTTCTTGCAGCTTTTCTGTATTTTTAATGTTGCCAAAAGTGTCAAGAGCTAATAGGGAGGGACAATTTTGATATTTCTGTTAAAATCTTGATCTAAAAATTTCTGTTGTCACCCTTTCGATTCCATTAATTCCTCACCAATTCTCAAGAGGACTGCAAACACGAGTGTGCGGCCCCATATGTTCTCTTGTGCATTAGAGGCAATAAATTACCAAAGTGCTTTTAAAGGACCCTCCGATGTCGGTGGATAAATTACAAAGTACTTCAAATGTCGACACGAAACTTAATATTATGAACTTTTTTTTAAGGTTTGCTTCCCTAAGACATGCACTTTTATCCTGCATGAAAGTCCTACTCAACATTTGCCCACTTTATCTTAACTTAGCCTAATACGGAATATGATGATTCAAGAAGTCAAGGGTTTTGAAATGCGTAATACTTCACAAGCAGTGGTGAAACGGGGAAGGGGCGGTTCATTAGTGCACCGCCCCTAAGAATTTTCAGAGCAAAGTAACCGTGCCCTAGATAGTGAGAGATTAGGGTTATTTTGCTTTTGTTGATAATTATTTTATGTTTCAAAACTGTTACTCTTGCAACGAAAATACGAAATAATTTGCTTAAGGGGTGGGAGCTAGTGAGGTGGGGGGATACCAGCTCTAACACTATTCTCTCAGGTACTACGCGTCCTGAAGGTGATGTGTTTTACACTAGTTAGACCAAATGAACTCATGTTTCTCAATTTTGCCATCGGCTTCTATTCTGAGATGCACAAGACTTTCATAGATAGAGACACAGTTTGAGTGAAGGGGGACTTCAATGGAGGAACACTTTGTAAAGATTTCTACTTTCAAAAGGGTCACTCTCTGCTAACGATGTGAAACGGACAATATTCATTTGTTAGAAAAAATGGCGGTGTGTTTACATTAAATGTCAGATCCAAGAAGGTTTTCTAGGCTTACGGATGCTGCTAACGATGAGCGCCATGCTGATCCAAAGCCCCCCCCCCCCCCTCAGCCTTGTCCCAGCACAATTGAGGCTTGGGGAAGAAACGTGCCATCCCAAACTCCCCAGATTGTTGAAATTGACCTGGAAAACATCTACCGTGCGGAACAAAGGTAATTTTGGCATATTCGCCACAGTAGTAAAAGTTTAATTGAGTTTCCATAGAAACTTACCAGTACACTTCACCCATTCCGTTCAGCGAAAGTAGGGGGAACATATCAGTATAAAACCCGTGAAGACCGTAACAAATTACTGTAAACTATATGGTCGCCCTTTTGAACCCTGATTGGGCATATATCCATGAACGAAGGAAGTGCCCAACCAGACGAGTTGGTTTATTTTTCAGAAAATTTGTACGATATGTACCCCCATAAAATAATATTTCAATAAATGCTCGATTATCATATTTGATCATGGAATAAAACATAATGATTTTCTAGCTTGGGTTTTTGTGGATATACAGACATGGGGACATGACTCAAATCCTCAGTTCCTCAGAATCACTGGCGCCGGCACGGGGGACATGGGAGCGACTGCCCCCCCCCAATCGATTTCAGAATTTTTTGGGGGGATTTTAAAATGATCCCAAAAGGCGTTCAAGCTAAAGATTTCTGTAAAGGGAGGGTAAGGTGTGTTTTCGACCGAGTAATGGATCTATTGTAATCATCTTCTATCACAAATAGCTCTCAAACTATCAGAATTGTCGCAAATCCTTCGCAAACTATCAAAATTTTCCCTCGCTCCCAGCGTTTCAAACCTAACCTCAATATTGTCCTTATTTATCAATAATTTCCAGTAGCAACTCCCGCAGAAGCACCGCAACAAAAGTTGAAAGCTGAATTTTCAGGTAAAAGACTGGCTGTGTGATTGGGAAATAGGTTTGTTGGGGAATTAAAAGTGTCTCGATGCAGAGCATGAATGCAGGTTTTGTCATGGTTATGTTCTTTAATGAAAAATTCCGGCACGCTTCGCGCGCATTCGTCACTGTTTTCACTCAATCTCACGACCATTTTTAAGGTTATAATACATGCAATTATTCTGATCACAACTTGTACATCCCCGACATCTGTATGGGGCCTATGGGATCTTTCAATCTAATTTGTAGCATGATGTGGGAGGTTGAAAGTACGTATTTGCCGTATACATTTTTCCAAAATTTTTACCGAGCGCTTCGCAGGCAGACATTACCAGTACAGATTGTGATTGTTAATACACTTACAACGAAAGAACATTCTGAAACGCGCTTTTTAGTCCTTAACCCCTTTTGCTTTACCTATCAGGGAGGTCTAATATCACTTTCTTTCTCCTAAACTCTCCCTCCCATTCCTCACTGCTGGAAGCTGTTCGTCTGGATTTTCGTTCAAACTTAGTAAAAATACGATAGCTGTAAAGTGCTCGGCATCATACTCTATAGTATCATTTGGATGTCAGGTGATAATCATCATATCAGTGTCCCATTTTATAGAATTAATCCAGAGCTTCCAGGAGGCACTAGACCGGTGTCTGCCGCCAGCCTTAGATACCCTTTTATAATGCACAATGAAGCAAAGGAAAATTTTCGTAATAGTCCAAGAATGTTTCTGTAGACGTATTTTTACGTAAAGACTTTCCCCGAATAGTAGGCATTAAAGTAGCCAAAGAGGGGCTTCAGGAGGTTTGTTGACAACATACCCTTCTCTAAGACAATATACTCTCCTCTTTCACCTAACCAAAAAGTAGTATTCACTAAATAAGGATATTTTCCAGCCATATATAATCAGTTAAAAAATACCCCCAAAGATAGCACCATTTTGCATCTAGGCAACCTTAAATTAACAAAAATATCTCAAAGGGGAGGGGACAGCCTCTCCCCTTAGACCCTCCCCCAGGACGGCACCTTTATCTATACTGCTGTATACAATCGCAGGGGCGCACAAAAAGGTACAATTTACGCAGACTTTGGAGGAGGGGAACTTAGGTGGCATTGCGACGTCATCTGTTCTGCCCCCCCCATCACCAAATCCTGGCGGCGCCACTGCTCAGAACGAGGGTGAAATCCCTCCCATACACTCATATGATAGAAGGTTGGCCAGACGCCTGCCAATGAGTCAGTTGACTATCAGTCTAACAGCAGCTAAAACTTGTTCTCTGCAATTAATGACGTTTGCTGCAATTACTGAAAGCTGCATCGAGTGTTCTGTTAAAAGGTTATAAAGTGTTTGCCAATATGTCAAGTTGACTACAACTTTTTTAAATAAGCATAAAAATGCGACATTCCGACCAAACAAAGAAAAAGGCGGCAGACTTTTAACGGATTTATCTTTGTTTTGTGAAAGATGAAGAGGTTTCATTAACTAATGCATTTTCCCAAATAGAGCAATCATCCACGAAGCATTCCGACCCTTACCCGATGTCAGCTCTTGCCAAAATAGCCTTCTATTTTAAATTAATGAACACTATACCGAATGATGATCACGTGATAAGTCTAGGTCTTTGGACCGTCACAATTTTGACACCAGCCGTTCTATATTTGTACAGCGCTATATCAATTGAAAAATGATAAATGTACATGATTACACCATGTTTATACAGCAGAATTCAATTAGCATACAAGTGCAACCCGAATGCAAGTGACCCCAAATGCGGGTATACCATAGTATAGGTATATCTAGCTCGATAATCTTGTTTCAAAATTTGTGCATGCATGTATTGCAAAGTTAATAAACGAGAAATGGGCTTGACGCCGTGTTCACATCGAAGAAGCCTCGTCGGACGAAAGTAATTAGAGTCGTGGAGATTTGTAAATCATACGTACGCCACCTGTAGGTAGACGTTTCAATCCATTGTACAAGGAAGGTGATATTAGAATTGTACATGCAATGAATCGAGCTAATGTGAAGAGGTGGTTGTGCGTACTTATTTCTTGGTCGAGAAGTGTTGCCTGGACAATTTGAGGTCTTTTCATACACATTCGAACCGTCAAATGAAGAAGGAATTTTCGCGTCCTCGTCTTCTTAGGTATATTCCAATTTACGGCAAGGTTGTAACAGGATTATTAACGTCCAAGTTCCTTCTGTTTCTCGGAGTTAATACCTAAAGTGGTCTGAATTTGGAATGGAATTTTAACTCGTGTATGATCGTGATTTCAAGCTTAATATCTTACTTGAAAAGTTCAAGTTCTGCATAATTTCTTCTAAAGTGCTTCTAAGGTAAGCCTTTACTTTGATTATAAGTTAAAGGGAAATTATATATCGTACAGAAAACTTCTACACTTTTAAACCATAATTTATAGATGTTGTGAGATGGGCGATTAAAAGGGTGGCTAGGTAACTTTATTTTGTAGACGCAACGTTCAGAAAGAAATTACTTGCTTTGTAACTCTCGAGCAGTTCGTTCCCTTAGATTTTCATATAAGGCAAAACTTTCAAAGTGTGTAATACTTTAGGGTTTAACTTTATCATCAGAATTTGATGATTAGTAAAATTGAATGGCTTAATAATGATATAAGCATGATATACTGTCCAAGCCTTTGATGCAATATAACCACAACATGGCCCTTTAAAGCGGATATACCGTCTCCCATACTTCGAAATATCAGTTGGAGAACCATCAAACTATATCCAACTGAGGTAACTTACACGACGTTCCTATAATAGGCCTTGTATGATACAAATACTATATACCACAGTTAAACCAAGGAAATGTAATGTTTATTAAAATACATATTTTAAAAATTGTCACGTAGGTATAACTATCAATTCCTTATTTAACATACCAGGGTATTTTCATTCATATTTGTTTGACATCATGAGTCTTTACTTCATGAAGATCCGATTATTATCCTTAAACTGCGATTTTCATTTGACAAATAAATAAAATTATTGGGATGTTTGCACCCGATTGAACTCCTGAACCTGATCACTATGTTTATTTAAATGGTACTTTTTTTAAGGTAACAGTTGCTGATCTTGGCAAAAACGATTCACTTGTATCGCATTGCCGTCTACTTAACCTTAAGTTGCGAATAATTTACAAAGACAAATACCAGCTTGCAAGTTTTAAACTCCAAGTCTGTTGCCAGCTCAAGTTTGAGTTGTTCTTATTCAGTGTTCTTAGAAGAATTAGCCACGCCACGCTGGGGGGGGGGGGGGGAGGAGTGGTGGTGCATGAGGAGTATTTCCTCATCGTTTATTCATTTTTGTTGAGTTCCCCAAACTAGATCAGGTATTTATCGATACATAAAGAGCTATAGGTTAATCGTTCTCATTTAAGGAAATTCATGCACGGTTATGTCAGACATTTTCAGACGATAGCGCCATTTTTACTCGCCAAATTCAATTTGCTTGTACTTAAATTCCCCAAAGGAAACGATACGTCGAGTTTTTATACCAGGAAGAGTGGAGGCAATTTCCAGAAATTTCCATATAAATCCTATGTGGAAAAGACTGTTCAACTTATGGTTAAAGCTCGGATTGAGGGTCAAAATTGTAGTTGAATTTATTATATTACCTGAAAAAAAACACGCTCGTGGTAACCCTCCCATTACACTACCCCCATTATTAGTGCTGTGTTTTTCCTTAGTGTTGTATTTTTTTCCCAAGCTGTTATACCTTTCCAACTAAATTTGTTTTAACTGGCTATATTCAACAGACTTATTACAACAGGCTGTATGTCTGCCATCAATGCAGCCCACGGTACGTGTTATTAGTTTTTATTATCTTTACCATGTACGATCAGAGAGTAGCGTCCATTGAAAATTTGTGGATGCATACAAATCGTTCATGACTATGTAAATAAGGCGATAAAGAATGTAAATATTTCTCGCTGCGCTTTAATTTGCAGATATCAGTCATTCAAAGAAAATCCTTTTCATGAGAATTGTTCTCACGTAACCATACACCAGTGATATAGCACCGTGTTACTATGCATACACAGACTTAAAAAGGGGAGGACAACGATGTTTCCATCTTAAAGACAGATACTCGTCATCCCAAGTATGACTTTTTACTTGAGGATAAGCAAAAGTCTCAATTGGTGACTGCTCTTTGAATGACACAGTAGTTGCAAAGTCCAAAAGATGCAGAGTAGTTCATATTACACAGCATGCACAGAGAGTTTTGATTACACATAAGGGCCTTTTATGCTCACCAGGATAGCCTATGGCCTGAAGCAATAAACTATTTTTTGTGTCTGCACAAGAAAAAGCTACAGACAGATATGAGCAGGGCTTAAACTAACCTAGTTGGGAGAATTTGAACTGTCTGGGATAAGGAGATTTCTCCTTTAAGAGAAACCTTCAAGCTGCCATAAGGCGAAATTCATTCCACAAGGATACAAATACATATCTCTCATTGGTGAATTGGCGATATCATTGGTGTTTATACCGGTATATTTATATGCTCATGAATTACATCATATTACATGGCAGGCCTCTGTTGCAAATTTGATACGCGTTTTTAAAATACTTGAATATGGTTAATATTGGTTATCATGTACAGAGGCAACCATGCAAAAGTACCAGTTGCTTCCATTGATACGTAAATGAGATAAGAACAGGCGGTTGGAAACGACACTGTAGCTGATTGATGAATACTGTACTGCCTTTATCAAACAAAGGTTTTCATATATATATATATATATATATATATATATATATATATATATATATACCATGTTTATTAGACGTACAATATATATTATATATATATATATATATATATATATATATATATATATATATATATGTGTGTGTGTATGTGTGTGTGTGTGTGGGTGTGTGTAAACCCAGGGACGAATTAAGTCATGACAAGCTTTGCTTTGATAATGCAGTATTTATCAACAAGGTACAGCGTGGTTTCCAACCGCCTATTTTCATCTAATTTACATATCAATGGGAGCAACTACATATACATATATACTGAAAAAAAGAGATTTTGTTCAATGTTGTAGGCTATAGGGCATTTTATTCAAAATTATAGAAATTCTGCAAATGTGGATGACAGGAAGGATAGTCAGCCCTCCGAGTCAAGGTGGGTAGTGGACAGTGTTGGACAAAAGTACCCTCAAGGTTAGAAAAGTGTTCAAAAAGGGTAAAACTAAAGATTAGTGTGAATACAAATGGTGTATAGTTTACCATTATTTTTTCCAAATGTTCTCAAGGTGGCTAAGTTGCCCACCTTACTTACCCCTAGCTACGCCCACCTTGCTTATCCCTAGCTATACGCCCCGGTAAAGGGAATGCATGACCGCACAAACTGTTTCTTTATGTCGACGTCTTAATTGCGTAAGAAGGAAGCATACCATGTCGTTACTCAGAGGCAGAGAAGATAGGTAAAAGTTTGCTTTTTGCGTGGTCGCCTTAAAATGGATGCAAGGGGTCGGCTGTAATTCCTCCTCCCCTTTGATAAATATCGAAAGATTGAATGTCTCTAGATGCAGCCTGGTGAGATGTTTTACATCTATTGACAAAAATGTATGGTTACGAGTGCTTAGTATTTCGGTTAGTCTGCCCCGTCAATTAGCAACTCCCTGCCCCGAGTGAGTGCCTTATGAATTCATTGTTGGCTGGACTACTGGGCCCGGCCCTTCATTCAGTACCGAGTGCAAGCACATAGTCGTTATGCCATTGGAAGCAAGAAACTGGCAGACATAAATCCACCTTATAAAATTTTTGCTTGAAGAACCAATAGTAGAAAGTCTGTCACGTACTGGAATACTACATCAAACCATCCACTCATTCAGTCGCAAAGTTGTAATGTATACCAAATTCCGTTCGATCCGGTGAAAAAAGACCTATATATTCATCCTAGTCTGTCATTATATTAGTAATAATGTTACGTGCTGTAGGCAGCAAGATATCTAATCGTTTCTCACAGGTGATGGAGCATGTCCGTGCATTTCGGCTGCAAACACTGATAAACGCATCCATAAAAGTAAACGATGTGTTTGATACGAAGTTGTAGATGACTCATACATCAGATAACACGGAGTTTGAATTTTTATAGGCATATGTATAAGCCGCATATAATCTAAATTAAACTACTCCATTGGTGTTAAAATTAACACTTACCTTCTTAAACACCTATTATGATTACAAGGTGTAGTCTTAAAGGCTATCTAATCTCACCCTAGACAGTAACAATTCCCCCAAGGGCCTACTAAGTTAACTTCTAGCACCTCCTCCAATTTAAACCAAACCTGTCTAGTACACCTCAAAGACAGAGACACAGCAGCCTGCACTGAGTTTGAATTGCTCGAGGCAATATTGTCAACACAGTGTTTGCGCACTTGTTTTTGGTGTAAATCGGGGACATGAGCATGTTTTTCTCCAGACAAGTGTGGATACACCTGCAAGTGGGGATATCCCCAATTGCCAAATGCAAAATTAGCCATGAAATTGGATTTTTCACCTTTCAAAGTTGTGCCCCAGTAATTTTGAAGCATTTTGGAGTTTTCCCCATTTTCCATGTTGTAAACCTATCATTGGGTAACACACCATGTGCTGGTGTATGAGTGTGTGTATGCGTGTAGTACGTGTAAATCGGGATCATGAGCGTTATTTCTCCTAGTCAAGTATGGACACACCCCAAGTGGGGATATCCACATTTTCACTGTTTCGTTTCATTTCATTTCGTTTCATTTATTTGTTTTACACAACATGTGATTCCAACATAATACAGTATAGTACCAGATGAGATAATACATAAACATGATGTGAAGGAAGTAAGCTAAAAAAACGGTAGGGGGCTTGTCGGGAGCTTACTCCCTAAAGTAACAAACAGAGAAGACAAACACACAATAAATGAACAGAAGTTAAAGAGAAGATTTCATACCATCCCTAAACCGCCAGCCCCTTTCCCACAAAAAAGCTCGCCCACCCACTCCATACCCCTCTCCCCAGTAGCACACATGCCTCTTCATAAGTTAAATTACCGTACCGTCCTTCAAGTTAAAGTAACAAAGTAAAAATTGAATAATACAGTATAAATTTAATCAATATACGCTGATGAAATATTTTGCGAAATTTTTCTTAAATGAGTGTATGCTTGGCTTAGAGATCAAAGTGTCTGGTAAAGAGTTCCAGGCTCTTACTGCTCTTTAATGTAAAGAATTTTGTGAAAGGCGATAAAGGGTGATGGGGTTTTGTAATAAATGAGTATGACGGGTATCGTATCCGTGTTTTAAAACTATTTTGCTCGAAAAAGTGAGAAAACTTACATGGTAAGAGATTATTCAGAAACCTATACGTAAAGCACAAAACCCCGAGATTTACTATATCATGCAATTTCAAAAGATGCAAGGACTTAAAAATAAGGCTGGTTGGATCTCTTGATCCAGCCATAGAAATGTGCCTAACGGCTCTCTTCTGCAAAATAAACAAACTTTTTACATGACAGGAGCTTGCACCGGACCAAATTGATGAGCAATAAGTTAAGTGAGGATAAATTAACGATAGATAAATCATTCTCAAAACATTCTTAGGGACAATATACTTAAGTCTGCCAATGACTGAATGATACCAACGCCCTTAGCAACTGTTAAAAACGTGTGTCCCCGATTGACACCTAGTTCATGTATGTGTGTGTGTGTGTGGGGGGGGGGGTGATCTTAAATGGTAACACAACTGACTGTACAAGTCATTGTTGACCAACCAGAGAGAAACTGTATTACTGTATTTGAATGAATGTCAATTTAAGTACAGTTATCAACTGTATCTAGAACTCTAGGGCTATTCCTTAATGTTTGTACAGTCTTTAGTATCCCCTGGTTTGGGGAGCCAATATCCTTTAACTAGCGGTGTGTAAGGTTCTAGAACTACACTCTAAAAACGGTCGGTTCAAATTTGAACCGACCGGGGTCGGAGGGGCAACTAACAGAAATCGGTTCAAATATTTGACTAGTTCAAATTTGAACCGACCGTTTCTAGAGTGTAAGCCCCACAGTCTTTACCTGTCAAAGTTCTTTCATTTTCATTCAAAATCCCCCCTTGGATGTATCATACTGCATCACAGAAAATACTATCATCAATTGTGGCAAATTTCCATTAGGAGCCGTCTGGTGGACTTCAGGAAGATGATAGCTACACCGTGGGATCGGTCAGGCGAACTATTTGGGGCGTCTCCAATTGCCACTTAATATTCGAAGGAAGATCTATGGGTGTAATAGGCATTGTAGTAGGGCCCAAGTCTGGAAGCACACTCAAGTTACGGACTCTCGTCAGGTTTAACTCAGGGGTGGGGCCAGATGGGGGCAGGGGGCATCCCAGCCCGCGGGGAAGGCTGACCCTCCGTCGGGGAAATTTTCCGGTTTCGTCCGGGATCCGTTATGTGTACGAAACAAATATGAAGTCCCCAAGACTGCTTGTTCCCCTGACGATTTACTTGATTTTGCTATAAATTAGAGCACATTCTTCAATAAAAACCCCACATTTTCCAATCTCGTTATTGGAATGCTATCTTTTTCTAGGCTTCTAAAGTGAAAGCCCAACATTTTCATATTTTCTTTAGTAGAAACCCAAATTTTCGGCACGCTTCGCTTGCCAAATAGTCTGCTTTGTACATCCTTTCGGGAACCCATCGCCCTTGTAGGGGCTTCGGGTTGCTGCCACAAAATTGTGATTTGTATTTTTGCGGCCTCTTTACTGCGCATCCAATGCCATTTTGGAGATATTGAAGTGATTCGTTCTAATGGTCACAATTTATAAATGCCTGAGCCTCCGGGGGCTTTGCCTCCTAGACAGCTAATGAAGCGTTGTCCCTGGACCCCACTACAGTAGGCCCCTGGGGCCATCGTCTACAGGGGGACGCTACGAGTCACTACGAAGCCTCCAGTGTTGCTCAGTCCTCAATTTTGGTGTGCCCGCACTTCGAGAAGCCCGGCGACGCCACTGGTGGCAATTCAGTATGACTATTCTGAAGCAGTTGGTTTGAAATCTGACCCCATGGAGGCGATTTATCCATGCCACTCTCTGTCCCTACCCTTAAAATAGTAGTCACCTAATACACAAGCTTACCTTTAAAACAACTGACGTTCAAATCTGATCTCAACACTCATGAGAACTGACATCGAAGTTGTGGCATTCTAAAAATAATTTGCTTAACGTTTAACACCAAGCATAAAAGTAAAAAATAAACCCACACGGAGGCTTATGGGGGACTTAGATCTTTAGGGTTTCATGTCACTGGCTTCTTTTAAGGTTTGGTGACATAAACATTACGTAGTTGGATATTTGATGTAAAAAGCATTAAAAATCCAGAAAAAAGCCGATATTACCATTAAAATCTATCAAATATTGACCATTTTACGGGACAATTTCTATTTTACACTTGTATAATGAATAAACATGAGCTACAATATGCAAATATGTGACATCGAAAGATGGACATACCATATATGGCTAATGTTAGCCTTTGTTTTTTCAACCTTAATTTCAAGGACACTGGTAGTATTGTTATCCCCTGAGGGGTTTAGTATGAAAGTTTAAATTGTTTCCTTGAGAAATATTGATATCACTCAACAAACTGTAAACTATCTGATCAGTAATTAAGATATAATTTATACAGGGTTAACAAAAGAAACCTTAATACTGTGCAACACTCTACATCATTATTTTTGCATAAGCAATGAATTACTTCAGAAACCATCAAACTTTGAAGCCGTGTATTTTGAGAACGGTAAAAGATATTGAAATAATTCCAACAGATCTTTCATTGGAAGACTTAATTCTTTAGCTGACAAGTGAAACAGCTCTTTTTGGTGGCATGTCACACGACCTTTAAATGGGCGCTGTAATTTTACGGCATGATCGGGTCTTTGTTTACCCAAACCCTTCCCTACACCTCCTTTCTTATCCAGTTGAATTTATTGTACTGCGTAACCAGGGCCGTAGCTAGGCCATATGTTTGTGGAGTGTGAAGGTCCCAAATTCCGACTGGATGGATTTCTTTTTCCAACTGAATGGTGGCGCGTAAATTGCACTATTTTTTTATGCAACCTGCGTTTATATACAGCAGTGGGGATCCTTCCTTTGTCACTACGTAAAGGTGCCGTCCTGGGGGAGAGGTCTAAGGGGAAGGAGTGTCCCCCCCCCTTTGAGAAATTTTTGTTACTTTCAAGTTGCTTAGTTGCAAAATGTTGCTATCTTTGGGATATTTTTGGAGCTGATCATTTATGGCTAGAAATGATCCTTAATTTAGTGAATTCTAATTTTTCCGACTGGCTGGACGTTGTTTTCCAACTGAGTGGCGGAGCGTAAATTAAACCTTTTTATGCGCCCTGCGTTTGTATACAGCAGTGTGGGATCCTTCCTTTGTCACTACATAAAGGTACCGTCCTGGGGAGGGGTGTCCCCCTCTCCTTTGAGAAATGTTTGTTAATTTAAGGTTGCTTAGATGCAAAATGGTGCTATCTTCGGGATATTTTTGAACTTATCATATATAGCTGGTCAATGTCCATAATTTAGTGAATTCTAATTTTAGCTAGGTGAAAGCAGAGAGTATACTGTCTAAGAGAAGAATACGTTCTCAAAAAACCTCCTGAAGCCCTTTTGGCTACTTTACTGCCTTCTGTTCGGGCAAAGCTTTTACGCAAAAATACATGCATGCAGTTAACAGAAACATTCTTGGACTATTACGACAATTTCCCTTTCCTTCATTGTGCATTATAAAAGGGTATCTAAGGCTGGCAGATACCTGTATAGGGCCTCCTGGAAGCTCTGAATCAATCATATAAACTAGGGGCAATGACATAATGCTTATTACCTGACATACAAATAATGATATAGAGTTTGACGCCAAGCACTTTTTATTAATCGTATTTTTACTAGTTTTGAACGAAAAATACAGACAAACAGCTTCGAGCAATGGGGAATGGGCGGAAGGGAGAGTATAGGTGCAGGAAAGTGATATTAGACCTCCCTGATATGTATAGCAAAGGGGGGGGGGGAGGACGAACAAGAGCTTTTCAGAATGTACACCTAGTTTATGCTAGAAAAGCTCACTGGTATGTTTGTGCTTATAATGTTCATAAGTGATGCAATGTGAATTGTGAGGATTGCGCGTAAAGCGCGACGAAATTTAGGGGTATACTTCAATGCCAAAATGAAAAACCTGCATGCAGGCTCACCCAGGGGTGGTGTTTTCATTTGCCGACATGGAGGCCAAGCGCCCTGACTGGGGGCCAGCTTCTCTAAGCCCCGACAGATGCAATGGATTGCCGAACTGGAAATATAAGGCACGCGAAGCGCGCCGAAAAATTTGGGGTTAAATTGAAAAAGATTTCACGTTTTTGTTTTCATTAAGGAAAGTTCAGAAAGTTTGGGTTTTTATTGAAGAATCTGCCCTGCAGAAGAGCAAAATCATGTCATTTGTTGGGGCCACTGTATGGTCGTCGTCGGGGATTACATTCTTTTTACCCATTAAGGCTCCCCTGCGAAACTGAAAAATGTTTTTTCTTACAAACTATATTAGCCACGATGGCGAGGCTGAAGAAAAAATCTTCTAAAAGTAAGGAAAAAGAGGATAGAACTTTTCAACGATGCATTTTCGTGTTTTTCTAGAATCACGCCTACACGGAAGAAGAATATTTGTGGAAACGTTGAATAAATCCAATGTGTTTGAAACGGCGGGCGTTACTACTAAGTAGAACTATAGATGAAACTGCTACTATCGGGCGAAAGTTTTTTGAAGTTATAGAAAGAATCATTACAGAAGTTACTGGCTACGGGCCTGATAAATAGCCATTTGGAATATTTTCTGAGCATATCTACGTCTTCACCAATATTAGTCTATGTAAAATTTTGCACAGTTTTTGGGGCTAATAAAATTTGGGGGGCTAAAGCTCCCTAGCCCCTCGTAGAACCGCGCATGGTATAGCCTAATTACCTTAATAACGGTCATGAGATGGAGTGCAAATCGTGGCCCATGCGCGCGAAGCGCGCCGAAATTTTTCATGAATAAGATTTCCATAACAAAACCTGCATTCAGAATCTGCATCGAGACACTTTCAATTGCCCAACAGACCAACATGCCATTCAAAAAACCAGTCTTTTACCTGGTAATTCGTAAACAGCTTTCAACTTCTGCTGTGCTTCTCCGAAAGCTGCTATCAGAAGATATTGATGATAAGAACAACACTGAGGTAAGGTTTGAAGCACGAGGAGAGCGCAAAAAGTTTGATAGTTTAAGGAAAAATTGCGAAAATTCTGATAGTTTGAGAAACGTTTGTGATAGAAAATGATTACAATAGATCCATCACATTCACACATACACAAATATTCCGCGAGAAAAGACAGTTTTGATTCGATTTTACGTGAGGAAAATAACGTTTAGTACTATTCTCACTTGATCTTGGCAAAATATATACAAAGTTGACATGGGCTCAGTCGGAAAAATGTGTATCAGAAATTCCACCTGGTATTTCAGATTTTCCGACTATCACTGCTCTGACGAGCTTTGGGGCCCCACATCCCCGGTTGCGACGGCCCTGTGTGTAACAACAACATGTGCCTTTAAACAAGGTCCAATTCCTTTCGCAAATCCTTTTTGCAACGGTATGCTGCCCTCAACTACCCCACGATCAGTACACATTGCATGTCATGCCCCCCTCCACCAAAGAAACAAAACATGGTTTTAGAGTCATACTACATACTTATGGATAATTTTCACCCCTAATTCATTAGCTTATTCCCGTTTGAAGTATACTCGACGCTCTAACTACTACGTACGCCACGCCAACATAGTTTCAACCTAAATGGACGTTTACAACGAAAACAGAAGGGCCGTATGATGGATTTTGACGACATCATGTTTGACGGCACTTTTCTTTACTTTGGTAAACTTGACGGCTAGATTTGAAGGAATAATGAGATTTGACGTCATATGAAATGGCACATATGGTACTCCATATGTGCATGTATCCGCCGCAAAGTATCACTTAGTAGGCTACTCTTAGTGTGAAAGCTTTCGTATACATTAAAAATGTCGAACACCTTGAGACGATATTTTCGCAAGGAAACAATAAATGAAAAATAGTCATTTTCCACCCTTCATTTGGAAGTCGTAGAAATCAATTTTGAAATCGGAAATTGAGTTTTCAGTAGCTATGGTTAACAGGGAATAGAGAAGACACTGACGGGTCGTTAGCTGTATTGATGATTAAATAATTAGGTCTCATTGAGATGAATTTAAAATAAATTGAGAAAGAACTAAAACTCTATTACTAAATCTACTTGATAATTTGGCAACGAAAGTATTGCATAAACCACTGAATAATGTGCGAGTGTGTTAGTGTAAGACATTCTTATGACAATAGGGATGAGTTTCAGGCCTAATTGTTTGGGTTATGGTGGTAGAGATGAAAGGAGTAATTTGGGTGTATTATTTCGCAAAACTGATTTAATGGTGCACGTAGAACGTAATGGAATTGCAAAGAATTTATTTGCATGCGGTCTCTTTTCAAGGAGGGAACAACTATCTTAATTTATTTCAATTAGTCGTTGAGAAGTTTATTAAACCTGCCACTAGTGTTGGTAGGGCTATCTTGTTCTGCTTAGGCCACAGACCCGTTGTAGGCTTAATAGTGGTGAATATTGTTGCTAGGAAATTGATATCAAATTGAAGATCTAAAAGAACAAAACCGCTACAAGCCGAATGAAAAGCTCATCTTTGACAACCTTCTCTCTATTTAGAGGGACTTCAAGTATTAGCAAATTTAGGCCTTACTCTCCATCCTGTCTCCTTAGGCCAAAGATGCACCTCCCTGTTAATAGGGAGGCTTAGACAGGGGGCAGCTCCTCGATGACAACTTTTAATATGTACACCACACAAATGTTTTTTTTTTCTAAAGTCCCCTCAACTCTCTGGCGAAGAGCCAAGTGGCGAAACCATACAATACCCCGAGTTTTGCTCCCCATAGAAGCTAAGTCCCCGAAAGGACAACAAATTTAATTGTTCAACCTCTCGACCCTCAGACCTCTACATCAAGGGTCTGTCATGCTTGGTACTCTTCTCAACTGGCTGCAATGAACAGATACTACACATTATCTTAGCCAAAAGGCCGAAAAGCCGATCTATGTATTAGGAGCGCTATCGTTATACAAATATATAATTTTAACTAGCAGAAACAGTTCATGCCTTTTTCTGTTTCGATGAAGTCTTAAAGAGGCAGACATAACTTAATATCACTTCTGTGAGATACTCTCTTTTGCTTTGAAGGAAAATGGAGTTTCATCCATTCCGTAGAGATTTAACAGACACCATGGGTGTGGATCATGGGGGGACGGGGGACGCGTCCCACTCACTCTTTTGGAAGGGGAGACATCTCCAATAACTCCCCTACTTTTTCAATAATATAACATAAATTATGAATTAACACAACATTTTTAAGCTAAATTGCGCCCACATATGCCACCATTTGCCATACAGACACGTTCCAATTTCCATTTTTTCAAAGGGGGAGGGAGAACCTCTCCCCCAGGACGGCGATTCGCAAATGGTGAAAAGTTCCCACCTTTGGAGATGGATCCACGTCCTTGACAGATACGAGTACAGAGAGCTTTATGAAAGGGTAGGTCCGGGGAGTCATCCCCCTTCCAAGCAAATCTCATGTCGATATTATGGCCAAAGTTCCAATTTCAGGGCACTAGCAATTTATTTTCAAAGAAAAGTTGAAGTCATGACTGTTCACCAGTCAGGAACATTTTCCAGGCAAACACCTCACGACCCCCTTTTAAAATATCTTCTTGTACCCCTGTGAGTGTATGTATGTACTCGAGTCTATACAGCGCGGGGCGTCATCTTCAAATAATTTGGCATTCCCCCTCCCCAAACCAGGGAGTTGCTAGCAACACCCTGCCCAAACATATGTAGGAATAGCCATATAGTCATATATGCAGTTGTTTGATTGACATTCGTTCAAACAATATGGCTTCACTCTGGTTGGTTTACCGACTGCAGTGGTCAAGTGGTTAGAGCATCCGACTTGCAGCCGGAAGGTCTAGGGTTCAAATCCTGGCTGGGTCATACCAAAGACTTTAAAAATGGAACCTACTGCCTTTGTGCTTGGTGCTCAGCATAAACAATGGAGTAGGGAAACAAGCCAGTGAGCCACAACTGGAAAAAAGGCCGTGGTCGTCTCGACTTGAACCAATTGGTTGGAAACTGGGACGTTAAACCTCATCTAACCTAACTTAACCTCTGGTTGGTGTACGGTGACTTGTACAGTCAGTTGTGTTCCCAATTAAGCTCACACACAGTTGTGTGTCACTATGGCCTCGAGCAATTGGAACTCAGTGCAGGCAACTGTGGCTCTGTCCTGGAGGTACTTGACCGGTGTGTTTGCTTGCTTTAGAGGAGGGGCTAGAATTAAACTTAGTAGGGAGAATTTTTCGCCCTCTGGAGTGAAATTAGAGAGCCTTTAAATGTTTGAACCTATAGCGAACATTTCCACCCCCACTTTCGTGATTTGCGCTTGCGTTCCTCCTTTTTTATAAGACTTCTAAAGTAGCCTTACTTAACCGTGATCTGACCTAACCATTGACCATAACTTAAAGCGTACCTAAAGTGTAAAATTAAACGAACATACATTTTAGAGGTTGGAAAATGAATGAAAATGAATTTTCATGACTTGCTCCATGCTGAGCTATAAAATGTTAAAATTTATTCACTTAATTTAAAGTGCGCAATAATTTGTGATGTCTTTCTTGTACAACCCACACACGCTTTTGTTTATTTTTGAAAGTAGAATGTTTATATGAACTTGCAAAATTTACTCTTTCCTTTAAAGCATGTTGTCCGGAGAGAGCTTGTATAGTCAAGTCACACTTGATAAAAAGGCAGTTGATCACATTCTGGCACAAAGTGCAGTGACTTTCGAAAAAGCACAAAGACGGTAATTTGAGTAGTACAAGAATGACACGCCAAATTATCGCGCAATCCACCATTTTAAATTGAGAGAATAAGCTTCAACATTTTACATCGCAGGTCAAGAATGTCTCGTGAAGATGGGGTTTGAACCATTTGAATTCATTTTTGAAGCTTTGTAACTTATACTTTTGAAATTTTGACTTTAGGTACACTTCAAGCGAATCCTGTAAAACCTGACACTCATGCGCAACACGAAGATGAAACACCGCAAATAAGACTCAAGTGAACAGTAGTACACGAGTACACCAGATTCAGTCCATCGTCGTCTCCGCTTTGGTCCGTTTTTTCAGTTACCGGAAATGTTACAGGCCGTGTGAAGTTACTTGCCAATATGTTTGGCGGAAAGATTCATGGTTAACATTGTAAGTTCAATGGGTCGTTTAGGACTCTGGTCGCCGAGCTAGTTATAGTGCCAGCATGGTGTGTATGAAACCTCTGACAGATCGCACGCAGGTCCAGGCTGTTGCCAAGATAGTTATTCATAGTCTTACTTGTCTTTAATGGGGAGGGTTGGGGCTGCGAGCTTTGGCCCGAAAGCATAAGCACGTTTGCCCCCAAAATCAGAATTTTACCGAAAAATGGCAATGTTCTGTCCTAATGGGGGGGGGGGGGGAGGGGTTGTAACTCCCAGGCTTCGTCTCATACGGTATATGCTTGCAGACAGACAATCACTACCATTGCCTCACTTTTCAAAACGGTGCAACAACACCCCTTGCAATAGTCCTGCTACAAGGCAGCTCACATATAACAACTGTGAAATTTGTTCACTGAGGCTCCTATGATCATCCTTAGGCCAAAATCATGCGACTGGCTGCGGAGGCTTATTCAAGGTCTTTCATTCTTTGTCTGAATTTCACGGGAAACTTGGGTGCCAACCCCAGTTTTGATTTTCTTACTCTAAGTTGGCTCTCTAACTTTGCGGAATAGAAATTTCATCTTCACATAGGTTCAGTAACTCCACCGCATCGTACACTCAGTTCACCACCGAGTATCACGTCAAGCATGATCTCTCTGTTGCGACTGAGTTCAGTTATTAATAGAGAAAATAGTTCAAAGGTGTCTAAAATGAGCAAAGGTGTGATTTACTCAGTGTCTGTAGCCTCCAGGCTCACGTGATGGGAAAAGTATCACTTTATACCTGAGCCGTTCACCTCCACTGAACCACAGTTGAATAAAAGAAAGGAATACCGGTAATAAGTTACACCATTTTCTATTTAGAAGGCACTTGACTGAGCGTGAAAATTTGCACACATATTCAACATTTGCATGCAGGATTAGATTGAGCACAAAAACATCGGGGGTAAGTTTGTTGCTTTGTCATTACCACGTGTGTACTATGTACACAGGCACCAGCCAATATCCAGGGCCTTGGGTAAACAAACGCTTTTCATCTTTTTGCCCGGGAGTGGAAACCTTAAAAACGGTTTACAATTGTCTGAACTTCATATTTGGTATTGTGTAAAGGATGGCTTTGATGGCGTTTTTGTTAGGACGTATCTTTTATTGTGAGGTCTCTATTTCGACGTCGTGTCTCAGAGTAGATCTATAGCTTAGCACGGTTGATGCAAAAGTACAAAGAAATTTTCTAAACATTATTCGGAAAGGATAGCTGTAAAATGGTTTTGAACATTGCATACCTCGCCACAGCTTGAAGAACCGTTTGAATTCTACAGAACGGTTACTTCGCTTTTGGTATCTTTGGCATGCATTTACAAGATAGCATTACGAGAACGACTTTAACATGGTAAACAGGGCTGGTCTTTTCTTGCCAGCCTGTACGGATGAAATATCATCGACGCCCGTGAATTTACTTTTGTATATGGATCAAGTAGCGCAAAGTTGCATGTCCACCTGATGTTCCATGACGATGATGTAATAGGCCTATTTGAGAGAGAGAACCCGCAAATTGGTAGGTGACTTCAAACAAGGCACCCGAATTAGACTCCCAGGTAAGGGTAGGCTTTGCAGTACACTGTACAGGCCTACTATTATTCTACGCAATAGGTAGGCAAGTACGTTTGTTTATTACACTTTCATATGGGTCTTATCAAATGGCAATGCCTTTCAGGAAATCCAAGAACAGATCGGTACGTCTTCTTGCTAGCAGCAGCCTGCCACATACCTTAGTTCGGAGGGTCAGATTACGCCTAGGCCTACTTACAAAGTCGACGGAACAGAAGAGGCTGTGCTGATAAGCTGGTACATGTGCAGGTGTAGGCCAATGTACTATCAATGGATATGATGTGTTTGTGGGTGTGTATGGAGGTGCGGTTGCGTGGGAAGGGGGAACCCACAGCCATAACAGGCAAAGCTTTTTGTTTTACCTCGCATTTCTGCAAAATTTTGAAACTCTGTGTCATTACAGTAGCCTATAGCCATATACAGGCCTAGACGTACGCTTGGTAAAGTTACAGGAGCACTTTTTACCAAGTGAAGGAACGTAGGCTAGGAAGAAGCGTGACTAGCCTATTCCTTTAAAGGTCAAAGGCAGTCGCCCCAAACTTATTTTGAAACAATAGCTAAATGTCACAAATTGCTTCTTATTTTTCTTCCAGGTATCTTTCATAATATTTTTGGACATCAATATTGCATATTCAAGGTAAACCAAGTAGTTGCTCCTTGTAAATTTTACAAGTTGTGTGAGAAAAATACTGTCACGTGATTCTCAAGATCCATTCAGGAAATAGGATAGTCTACTATACAATTCTTTATTGGGGTGACTGCATTCTCCCTTTAAAATAAATGTAGTGTGTGAGTAAGTCTGGTTTATTATGTACCTGCAGGAAACAGGCTTTCTGTTCAAGTGCAATGTAGGTCTTCGTGTTGTAAACGTAAGTTGAACTGGGCCGGTCAATTATGAGTAGCCTACGAGCCAGCCTGGGTCCGTAGCCAGACAAGGTATTAAAGGGGTGAGACAGCTTGAAAGGGGCGAAGTATGTTTTAAGGGGGATATACTAAAATGCATTAACACAATGTTATTTTTTATTTACCAAGGGACACAAATTTTACAGGGGGAGCGCCACCCCAACCCTTGGCTAAGGGCTTGGTCTGAGTACAGTGTCGCCGCCGGGACACATTTTCCAGGGGAGACATGATTTCCTTTTACACCGGCCTGCTAATATTGTCTCTGGTTGGGACTACGTGGCTCCCCAGGACGTGAGAAAGCTTCTTAGACTGGGGCAGATTGGACCTTTAGCTCAGTGGCGTGTGCAGGATTTCGAAGGTGGGGGGGGGGGCACAACCTGTGATTCCCCCGACTGACATGGAGGGTTGTGACAAGTGCACCGAAGGTGCACCACGAGCGCGAAGCGCGAGTTTGCACGCGAGGGGTCCAGGGGCCCGTGCCAGGGTCCCTGGCGGGCCCAGGGGCAGAGCCCCGGTGGGGGTCCAGGGGGCGAAGCCCCCGGAAGTTCCTGCAACATAAGGTAATAAGATCGCCTTAAATTGGATCTAGAGGCCTTATTGATCAGGTTTCGTTTGTTTCAGATTTTGTAAAATTCGATGTCAGTGACAGAGAGTTCAGGCTATCCTCTATGCGTTGAAAGCTGCAGTGTGCTACAGTATGTGTCACATGCATTGACAGGACTATGTTAAAGATCACGAGGCCAGTCAAGAAGGCTGCTTGAGATGATCGCAAAAGTTAACAGCACTGTTTCATCCTTAAACCTATATAGTTTACCATTACAGATGGTTAAAGTGACTACCGTGAAGGGCGAAGGGCGAAGGGAACTTAATGATAGTAGGCCTACCTGCACCATATGAGACAGATATTGATATTGATAGCATCCTGTCTGATTATTTACTGGAGGACAATTGGAAGAGCTCTATCCTTTGGTAAACGACCAAAAAATGAGAAAAAAATTCTCTTCTAACATCATTCTGTAGGATACTTCTAAGTTTTGAGTGCCAGGGATGGCGCCAGAATTTGCCCGACAGGTGGCCAGACGGGCGAAGGCAGCGACCTGAAGCCCCGACAGCCCCGATGCCGTCAAGGGGATGGTGAGGAGGGATCTGATGAAAATCTGTGTACTAAACCATGCCATTGCGGGACATATATTTCATAAAATGGGTGTATATACTAGAGGAATGTAGTTTCGGGGCTGATTTAATACTTGAAATGATTTAAAGAATCGGTATAATTATTAACAGCTAATAAAGGCCAATTGTCCGGGCAGTTGGTCCCTATCGGGCATAACTTACATTGTACTTCTCTCCTCTTGTCACTATAGCCGTACCGTACAACAGACCCAAGAGAACATTGACTGAATAACGTGAAATAAGGTGAAATTCCCAACTTTTACATAAATTCATGAATTCTACTTCTTCAGTTACTTGAAAAGGTGGAAATGGTTCGTATTATATTTAGCTATAAGTAACAGAACTGTGGAAGAGTGGGCAAAGCGTACCGGAAATCTTGGGTTTCATTGTAGAAATGACCCTTTGAAAGCCAAAATAAGTAAACAGATCATGGGTGGCGACAGAATTTTCAGAGGGCTGGGCCATGCCAGCCACCCCAAGCTTCGACAGCCCCTCTGTCGAAGAGGTGGTGACAAGGGGATATGACTTATTATCCCATGCCATTTCAGGGCATATTTTACATGATATCACTTAATACTTCATGAGCCGAGTTGCGCACTTTATATTGTGTTCTTTCGAATCTGAAACTTGAATTTGCAAAGCGCGGGAAAATTTTTGGTAGGCTTACACAAAAAAGATTTGTGATCAAGAACATAAAGAAAACAAAAAAGAAAAACTGTTGGGGTTCTAGACCATATCGGGGATAACATACATATTATCGAAACACTTGGACTACTCTATGAAACAGCCAAACTTTGGTCCGTGAGTCGCTCAAAAACTGACCGTACCGCATGACACACATTAGAGAACAGTTACTAGGCTTAGCGACATGCGATGAAATTTTCGACCTCCACATGAACAGTGTTCTCTGCCTACATGTTTCGTGGTAAGGTTGGCAGGACATGTGCTTTTTAGCAATGTGGAATGGAACTGCTAAAGATCCTGGAGTAACTATACAGCGCGCGTAGCGGGCCGAAAAATTTGGGTTCTTATTAGAGAAATTGTCCCCTCTCAGGCGCCGTCGGGGACTGCCTGCATACTCTATCGTATCGATTAAGACTCCCCGATGGGGCTCCCCGCCCCCACCTGGAGCCATCCCTGTTGAGTGCTCAATGTCTCTTCAATCTTTTTCTCTTCCCCTAACCCTTAAATCCCCCGACTAAGTGATTTTCCACCGACTGGCTTCAGAGGTGGGGGCCAGTGCCCCCCGCCCCCCCCCCTTTGAACACGCTACTGCTTTAGCTCTTAGATTTTGGCATTTTGTAAGGTAATAAGTTTCGGAGGAAAGAAAAAATCTGGCAAACTGATAATTAGTGGAGGTATAGCCTCAGCGCCCCCCCCCCCCCTCCAGCCCTTCCAAAGGCCCTGCTCATTTAGATAGTTTTCATCAATTAGAAAGCAAAAGTTTGCATTACTGCATCAGTGCTCAAATCTATAGTACGAGTAACTTGAGTATACACCCATTCGTACGATTACGAGTACGACTACCTCAACTAGCGTAAGAACGAGTAAATACGAGTTAATAGTCACTTGAACACGGCTTCGTACTTGCCTTCCAGCCTTCCTTCCTGCCTTCCTGCCTGCCTGCCTGCCTGTCTGTCTTCCTGCCTGCCTGCCTGCCTGCCTGCCTGCCTGTCTGTCTGTCTGCCTGCCTGTCTGTCTGCCTGACTGCCTTCCTGCCTGCCTTCCTGCCTGCCTTCCTGCCTGCCTTCCTGCCTGCCTTCCTGCCTGCCTGCCTGTCTGTCTGTCTGCCTGCCTGCCTTCCTGCCTGCCTTCCTGCCTGCCTGCCTGTCTGTCTGTCTGTCTGCCTGCCTGCCTTCCTGCCTGACTGCCTGCCCGGCCTGCCTGTCTGTCTGTCTGTCTGTCTGTCTGCCTGCCTGCCTGCCTTCCTGCCTGCCTGTTTATCTGTCTGCCTGTTTTCCGTCAGCTTTCCTACCTTCCTGCCTGCATGCCTTCTTGCCTTCCGTCATGCTCATTTACGTTAGATCCAATTTTCCTTCCTTTCCAATAGATGTCTGCTGCGGCTATAGTCAAAGCGAGCGATCTGTCAAAGATGTTGTGGGTAGGATGTGGCTGTGGGTGTCGATAGGTACTCCGTCTGCAGTTCTGCATACAAATTTATTGGATGACCCGGCTATCCCCAACCTCTGATGAACGCCGCCCTTGCTCAGGTAGTAAATATTTACAAGAAAAGGGAAGGTCTTGAGCTTTCTGTCGGGCGTTTGCTGATTTTTTGGTTTCCCAGCCGTGCTCACTGGTTTCTACTAGCACGGCCATTTATCATTATCAGCAAATCGGAAAAGTGCTCCACTACCCCTTCATTACTGAGACTTACATCACCAATTATTTGATCAGTAGACCTATGGGAGTATTAGAATCTTTTTGCTCATTACCCGCACATGAATGAGGAGCTTGCTTTGAGAGAAAATTGCGTGTGACTTAGTTTAGATAAAACACAACGCATTACAAGATGGCTCATCTACGAATTAGAAATTCATAAACAATCAGTCAACTTTATGATTGCTAAGCTTTGGAAAATAAATATGCCGAGTCCGATTTCAGATAACATACTTGACTGACGATCTATTAAAAACTAAGGAATAAATCTTGCCTTTCATATTCGTGTAATTTATCACTGTCCTATCTTTACGAGGTATTTTGTAGCCAGATATATTAAGATACATCAGCCATGTATCAAACAATCGGGAGTCCTTTAGTATCGTGTTTATATCATAATGTGGAAGGAGAACATATAGAAACGACCGATGAGTTTAAAAATCATTGAAAAGAGAAAGAAGTATAAAAATTTGTAATTGGCGTAACATGAATCGAGAGGAATGGTCGGTGACTTTAGGACCGAAACTACCCAGAAATCGAGGCAACCTATAGGTTACGGGTCCCCAATATTTTGACTTTTAGAGGGCCCTCGAAAATGTCCATAAATGAGCATCCTTTCTGGCTTATCTTTCACATCTGCTTCTGTGTTAAACAGAAGTACCGACCTGATTTCTGCCCTATCACAATATAAACTCTACAGCTCTAGCCTTAATTCTCTAATCTCTGATGATATGTGGTGGGAAATTTCGTGAATTTGAAGTTACCGATAAGATGTACCACGGAAGCTGTACTGAAGCTTTTCATGAAGGCAATGATTCACGGTAAACTTCTCATAGGGTAAATAAATGTATTAATACTGGTACATGGTTACACGAGTGCCCTAAAGGAGTGATCGTGTTTTTTTTTTCATATTCGCTGTGTTATTGACACCGTTTCCAATTTCCATGATTTTTATCGTGTTATTTTTGAGGCCTAATTAACAAACACTCAAACAACGGTCATTATCAAGCACTTAGGCAAGAGAATTTTTCATTTCCGACGATGAAGGAGCTACTTTTAGCCCGAAATTTTCTTACCGCTGGACCCTAACCTATGGTGGCGCTTTGCGTAGATCAGTGCTTCTCAGTCCGGTCTAAAAACCTTGGGGGTCTATTCAGAAGGAGGAGTGGGGTTGGATGTGGTTGTGCAAGGAATACTATTCCAATCAATTAATAACCTTGTCTCTTTTTTCTTGTTTTTATTGACACGCACTTGCTCTTTCCGTTAGCGGCTAGTCACTACTTCAAACTAATTAGCAGTGCTATGAAATGCTTTTTGGTCTTTAATTTCAGTTCCTTTTAGGAGAGGACCCGCACCTTCCGTCTTTGCCATTTTGAACAATATGTAATCATAGTTACACTGGTAAGCATATTCGAAAGTCCATGCCCGTAGGTAGACAAGGTGTTGAAGGGGAGGGGAATAGCTCCCACTGGAAGAGATTTTTTTCAGATATTTTAAGACATGTAAGACAATAGCAATTCCAATAATTTTTCTACGGGCAAACGTTTTTCTTCGAGCCGCCCCTGCCCCATTGAATGATTGACCTTCCAGAATTGAAGGGTGATTATATACTTCAAAATCTGTAATTTATCTTCTTTGTCTAATTATCGTGATCTCAGGAAATCGCTTCAAGCGGTGTTTATTTTAACATTGTCCTTTGAAGACCCCTAGCTCTCCTTCGGGGCTTCTTGCCTTTAATTTTCACTTTCACACAGTGAGTCCCTAACGCCAACAACTCTTTCTCAGAATCGTCAATCCACATCCAACAGTTACATGAACAACATTATTAAAAGACGAGTTGGGAAATTCGGTACTTCCGGTCGGGTCACAAGGTCAAGTGTACCATGACAACGGCAAAGTGTTTAGCTCTGCGTGCTCAGCATGCAACACCCGCGCATGCGACACTGTAAGCGTGGTACACTTCACCTTTGACTCATTACCATAATGCATTGCGTGGAAACATTTCCCAACTCGTCTATTGAACTTATAAGTTTCGCCTTCATTCTAGAATGGGAAAGAAAATTGTTAGGAAAATACTGGGAAATTTTCATAAATTTCTATTTTTTGGGGGACGGGGAATAATGGAGAAAACTCTATTTCAACCAAGTAGGAAAAGAAAACAAGGTTGAGATGCACAAGCGTAGTACTGTCGATGCATTAGGTCTATACTTGTTACAAAGCTCCCTTAAATACCATTCTCGCCTCTTCTAACGAAAACTCCCAGCTCTGAGACTAAATGCATTCTGTTTTTTTTTTAGATAGTTAAACATTTGTTTGCAAACATTTTGTATTAGCATGGTTAAATAACAGGTAATGATCTGCGCTGAAAGGTAAAACATTAATTTTCATATGTGTTAGAGGAACTAAATCTACGCAATTTGGTGAAACTCCGATTCAAATCGGACATGTAGTGCTCGAGATATCAGCGAATGAAGGTTAACATATCAAAACCTGATTTGAGCTTAGACCCTTACTTGAAGCATGTGTAAATCGTATTGTGCGACTAACATGAATAATGGAGAAAACTCTATTTCAACCAAGTAGGAAAAGAAAACAAGGTTGAGATGCACAAGCGTAGTACTGTCGATGCATTAGGTCTATACTTGTTACAAAGCTCCCTTAAATACCATTCTCGCCTCTTCTAACGAAACCTCCCAGCTCTGAGACTAAATGCATTCTGTTTTTTTTTAAATAGTTAAACATTTGTTTGCAAACATTTTGTATTAGCATGGTTAAATAACAGGTAATGATCTGCGCTGAAAGGTAAAACATTAATTTTCATATGTGTTAGAGGAACTAAATCTACGCAATTTGGTGAAACTTCCATTCAAATCGGACATGTAGTGCTCGAGATATCAGCGAATGAAGGTTAACATATCAAAACCTGATTTGAGCTTAGACCCTTATTTGAAGCATGTGTACATCGTATTGTGCGACTAACATGAGAATGCTCAAGCGAGCTCTTAGATCTGGTTATTGAAGTAACGATGATTGCCTGAGTTGCCATTTCCGACAATCTGCCGGCATCGGCATTTTTGCCAAAAATTTCTTTGTAGGCTTCCACGTCCACTGATGATTACGCTCCGGGAAGGCTGCTCCCCCCTCCCCCGTCTGGGGAATTTTCTCTTTTCGTCGGGAAGCCTTAATGGCTACAAAAATCGGTGGAGAGGAGGTTGTATCCCATGGTAGGCAAGTGTCCATCATCTAGAAGCGGTAACGCAGGAAATGCGAAAATGGCATGACGCTGTAAACGCCATTGTCTTATAACTTTGACATACTGTAGCTTTAAGTCGAAGGGAAAGACATGTTGGAAAATAGTGTAAGATTATAACACAGTTACTCATGAGAATATCTGAATTTGGACTTATGTAGTACTTAGAACGCTTAAAAATTTACGTCACACCAATATAGTATGAGGGGTGAGAATCGGGTCGGGGTGGGTATACACTCATACTTCCACCACTCCTACTTCCACCACTCCTACTTCCACCACTCCTACTTCCACCAATCCTACTTCCACCACTCCTACTTTTCACCTCTTTGTGATCGAAAAGGTATGAGAACAGAACGCTTGATTCGCTACGCAGACTACTTCGTTATGTACACACTAACCACTTAAGACGCGGACAACATTTATGAAATTTTGAAAAATTTTGCAATCAGAGGAAGTTCTGTGATGTGTAAGCTTTCTTATCCTAAGCTATTTGATTTTGCCCCAGCTTGACCGCCGTTATCGTACATTCGACCATGAACGATCCTAACTAGTAAAATGTGAACCAACGATGAATAGATACGTATACTCTATACAGGAAACCTGTGGGAAAAGAGGAGTTTAGTTAACACGTTTCGCAATTTCGTTGCTATTGTCCTGTGAGAGGGGAAGTACACACTCTATAGGACAACATCATGGACAACTGTTTCAACTACAAAACGTTATTTTTATGATCTGAAGACAGCCTGTGTTGGTCAACAGATGTGGTCTTGTGACTGTCTTGCGAATCCTCATGTAGGTTTGCTGTATGTAAAATAGAACAAAAGGCTGAAACTCACGAAACGTCATCAAATGTTTTGTATTGTCCCTATGCACAAGGCGTCACAGGGCCATAGAGGCGGCAATGCCCCGTAGTATACAGTACAGCCCATTCCGTGACACATCTTCATTAGCGGCTCGCCATAGGGGCACGGGGGGGGCATTTGCCCCCCCCCCAAAAGTTTGCAAAGCATGGTCTTCAATTTTCAAAAATAAAAATGATAAATAAAAAAACATGTAATTCGAGATGGGTTAGGCCCTCCCTTTTCCTTGAGTGGGCTTAAAATTAAAGAAGTGAATAACTTTCCAATGCAATGCGAAGTTTAAACATTAATAAACTGCTTTCAAAACGACATTTTTTTTCGGCGCGCTTCGCGCGCGTTTTCTCAGTTGCTTGTTTGCTACTATATATACTTCAGACATCATAAATGGACCTGTCGTTAGTGCGAGCTAAGGTAATTAATCAAACCAAATGATCACCCTGTGATATTTGTAATCTGATTAGCTAAGGCATCATAATGTCATTTACAGAGTGTAACGGTAATGCTGGAGTGAAATGCCCATAGTTCTGCAGACACTTCAGAGCTTTCGGGGTCATTAGATACACAACCCATTAGTCGTGTTAATTATCATCCACGACTAAAAGCAGTTTTGCCCGGGTGTCACCCGGCCAGATTAGCATAGGTATCTGTCTACAAAAAGTTGTAACGGGCATGTTGTCTAAAAGTATTGTGTTTCCCATAGAAAGAGAGGTTTCCCTTCCTTTGTCCAAACTGACATCGCCGTTGGCCCACGAGCGGTCTTATGACTGTCAAATGGCCTGTTATAAGCAAAAGGATCTCCACCTCTGTGCTAAAGTATACCGTCGTTTCAATTGATTTAAATAAACACACCAAACAGTCAATCTAAGCTCAGTGTGATGAGACTTTTGACTAGTGGTCTAGCTATTTGTATATAGGATGAGACGTCGTTCTGAGTTAGGGGAATCCCCCCCCCCTTTAAAAAAATTGTTTCGGAAAGGTACTGAGATCCAAAATACTAGTGCTATCACTTCATCGTTTTCAAGTGTCTTCATGCTCGAAATTTTCGTTAGTTTAAGAGAACAATCCAGAAAACCAGCATTTTATGGCTTCTTGGCATAGCTGAAACATATTGTGACACAATGAAAGAAACAATAAAATATTTAAAGGTGGGGCTCATTTTATACAAATGGATCAAGCCGCCTTGCCCATATCACCAGGTCTTACTCCACCCCTATGGTAGTACGGTAGCGATCGGTTGATATGGTTGTATTTATTTTAAAGTAGTCAGCTCATGACTTACTGCCTGAAATGGTTTTTGAAGAGCTTTTGAAGACTACATGGGGCATCGCTGTAATACATAATAATAACCATACTCCTATAGGCGTAGGAGGCAGGGGGCTGGGGGCTGCAGCTCCCCCAACAAAATATTTTTGTGAAAATTCGGGCAATATTCTGAGAATTTTTCGGGAACGCACTGAAGAAAATAATGCAATAATGTAGCTTAATGGAAATCGATACTTTAAAAAACTTCCTTGGTAATTAAAATATAGTTCTGATTTGGATTGCACCATCACCTAGGCCTATATATTCGGTATTTATTCACCAGTGTGTTTTTTAATGGTTAAACTCATATATTATGATTATCAGTGGTGTATTTGAGGAGCCATTAGGGCATGCCCCCGTCACTGACGCCGATTTTTTTAGTACCTAAAATAAAACAAAATTTTACTTCAAAGGTAGCATATGTGGCACCAGATTGCATGTAAGGACACCTAACTTTTCAAAAATTTTCAAAGGGTAGGGGGTTGCTACAGAAGTAAAAGGTACAGGATTATTGTTGATAGTAACTTTAAATTATCCAGTCATATAACTGCTCAAGTAAACAATGCAAGTCATAAAATGGGCCTGACTGAAGATCATTTGTTTTTTAGACGAGACTTCTTTTAAGAATTAATTTCAAGCTTTAGAATACAATGCAAGTGTTTGGAATCCATTTTTGAACTATGATATCGATTTGTTAGAAAATGTACAGAGATGGACTACCAAGCAAGCCTCCCCGACTACGAAATTTATCGTATCCCGAAATTTTGAGAAATTCTAATTTATCAACTTTTGAACTATAGATGATTAAGAGGGTCTACATTAAGGCAGTATTATTTCTCTAAACTTGAATGAAAGGTTCTAGTAAATCTACTATATTAAGCCAGAAAAGAGCGTTTTTCCTCCTCTCCGTGACCGATATAACAGACCCGTTTACGGAGTTGTCGTAAAAACATTGGCCTACGTAGCACATGTACTAATTCCCTAGTTCCGGCAATTCTCTCATCCCGAAATACCGATATTTGAAGAAGGTATATCGGTATTTGACTTTTGCTATACCGCCTGACCTTAGCCTCAGACCCAATCGTTAAATTAACGCCATTTGAACATCCTTTTTACGGAATGTTACATGATCCACCTACTTTGTATTATCTGATTGGCCTAGGATGATAGACCTTATGCACCTGACGTCACATTGCCATAGAAACGGAAGTGCGCCACCCCTCAGAGGGTAGGTTGTACACATGTTTGTACACGCAGTAGTTTAGCATGTCCTCTTATATGGCTGTTATCACTAATGAGATGACGTCAAAGCATCAGGTCCATTGTATTTCAGGTCAGCACACTTGCTTCTTTGCGATCACCTGGCTGCCTGCAGGAATTCAAATACCACACTGCAATAATCCTCTGTGGTTAGGTTAGGTTAGGTTAGATGAGGTTTAACGTCCCAGTTTCCAACCAATTGGTTCAAGTCGAGACGACCACGGCCTTTTTTCCAGTTGTGGCTCACTGACTTGTTTTCCCTACTCCAATAATCCTCTGTGACAAATGAAACAGAAGGAAAGGGGTCCAGATTTTCCGCATGGCCTCAGTACCACACGTCATCTACACTTTCACTAAAATACTTAAAAATTATGTTTAACATCTATCTTGTAAATGTTGCTAGATAATCAAAAAAGAACGAATTTAGTGTTTTCATCTGTATGTCTTTTCGCCATAGACAGCTTGACGACTGAGGGAAGATCCGAATAAAAGTTTACGATATTACTATTTCAGTATTTTAAGCTTGAATTGACATGACGTTATGTCAGTCGTTATCTGGATTCTGGTAAACTTGAAGTTAATTCAAATACTTTATGATTTAAAGTTAGCGTATACACTTACAAAATATGTATCTATAAGTAGGCCTAAAACAACTTAGTTGAGTACGTAGAGTAAAACAGAGCTTATCAGATATATCCACAAATAGTCCTGTATAAATACCGAAGGGTAGAAATGAAGACAAATTGCAAATACGAAAGAGTTGTACTCTAAATTTACTTATATCGAAGTTTATTGATTTTATAGAGCTATAATGATGGTCCCTAGACCTGTTCTGCCAACAGGAACGGGGCCGAAGAGGACAGATATCAGATGAAGATTTCGTAAGAACCGACCTCTTGCCAATTTTTGTGAAGAGTACGCGGGAGGGAAAACGACTCCCTTCCCATAGCTGCACTTGATGGCAACGACGGTTGCCTAAATATCGGCATAATGCAGCAATTTACACGTCTGTGAATACATCATGTTGCGGTATATATGTACATGTATTAGGTTTATTGTCGCCCAGTAGTGATCGTTGCCATGGTTACGTTTCAACGACGTGCCGTCCAGTACTGGAGCACAAAATTAAATTTACATGACCGTACTAAGCCCTTCAACCTGAAAATAGGCACCTCAAGGCCATGCTACGCATATTAATAGACCAGATCAAGAGCTGCAGAGAAGACTAGCACTAAATAGGCAGAGGACACATACGACAGTCATAACGCCTGCTTGTTGCAAGTCGGTTTTCATACACTGTAAATATTTAAAACACAAATACAATAAAAATCAATGTGTATTACCAATGCTTTCCCAAAAAACAAAAGGAAAACATTACTTATTAAGACTTTGGGAGTTTACAGACGTACGGTTGACTCATTCTTCTGTGTAGTCAGCTTGTTTTAAATGCTAATTGGGCTTACAGCATTAAAATAACACCGTACTCTTTGTAACACATTTCTTGGTATCCACAGGATTAAAATATTTCTTCACAAAGTACAAGCGAGTTATCCGATGCCTAATTTACAGGCTGTTGGAACACCATATGGCTAGTGGCCCTAGGAGTAGGGGTACTTGTAAAGACCAGGGGCTTGTCCCTGTTAAAATGATGTGATATGACAGATATTATTAAGTCATCTAGGGACTTAGACAACTGAGTAGGGCTTTCTTTTTACTGATACATTCAAGACATTATCGTCCAAAGCTAAAAATACACGATACGGTTCTCTAATGGAACCTTTGGATCAGACTATGGGTAAAATGTCTAAAAGGCTCTCGAAAATGTACCCACGAATTTATTTACACTAATACTGGATATGATGGCTTTCCGTGGCACAACGTACTGGTTCGCCTATAAGGTTTGGGTAACTACTCACCCCTGATAGGAGGTTAAGGGGGACCTGCTAACGTCACCTGTCTATTCACCACCATGTACCACGGGTACCATACGCCCCTCGTAATGTGCGACTGAAGGGAAGAGAGACGTCTGTTTAGATTCAAATGTTTCCTCGCACGCCCATCCCATTTTCAGGATCATGCGTAACCAGCTGAAATGAGGTACTTTCTAGCTGCTTACACTGGTGCTGCAGCTTTTTGTCCAGTAGCATACATGCATGTGCACCGGTCCACCAAGATGATTGTACGAAAAGTATGCCAGAGTGGCCCCAGGACTTGCCGGAGAGGGGGCCAATCTCCCCGAAAGCGGGCCAGCAATCCGGAGCCTCTGCAAAGGCGATGGATTGCAGGAAGGTTGGTGAGCTGAAACTTTCCTGCCAGCTTTACTCGTGCCGAAAACTTGGTTTTTTACTGAAGAAAGTTGAAGAATTTTGGACTTTCATTGCTAAAAATCTGAAAATTGAGATTTTTCATTGAAGAATTTTGCCCACTTTCAAAACAATTTCAAGTAAACCATCGGGGAGACCTGTCGCCATCGACTACCTACCTTTACGTGCACATTGAGAATTACCGACAAAATCTGAAAATTTTCCCAACGTCGGGACCAGCCTCCACCGACGGGGGGTTTAGGCCTCCTTGCCCCTACCAGGCGCCTGAAACAAGCACAGTTAAGATATGAAAACAAAGCATTATATTGACTCCACAGGGATCCAAACTCCCACGTTAAGACAGGTACGTACTTCAGAATTTACAGCCGCTATAAAAAATAAACGAACTATACATGAAAGCAGCCATACATTGTCGGTTAACAGTTATTATAGCGGCGATAAATTTTGGAGTATAAACATTATCGAACCTATTAATGAGCTGTAGCGTCGGTTTGAAGTTGCTGGCAAAGTTATACTGTACAAGCATTTAGGACTTGAATCTGATATGTGGATTTAAATCCGATATTTAATGCATTTGCCAACAGTCTTAGAAGTAAGCTTGCCAGTGTCGTGTCGTTCTTCCGTTTCGGAAATGCTGGATAGATGTGTTCTCTACACACTCGTGGCTATAATGGAGTGATTGCCTCCTTGCATTTTTGTGTAATCTGAGATTCACTCTGTCAAGTACGATAGTGTTAAGTGAACGATGTGTGTCTGTCAATTTGTCTATATTTCCGTTGAACTTTAGTGCAATTTACCCGCGTTCATTGCGAGTAGTTAACCATTACTCGTTTCATCGTTTTGTTTGTGAAAGTATAACAAGAACGGAAGTCATCGGCTTGTGTGCCTGGAGAGACTAAACATGTTTTGACACTGCTTGGGTATGTGTTTACTGTTGGTTATATGTACTAATAATTATGGATAGCTTGAATACAAGGGTAGGCTAGGAGAAATTGTGAACAATATATTAGGATACGTGTTGTTTGTCTGACTTGACTCGAACTATCGACGTTTTTGAAACTGTAGGTCCAAGATGTAGATCAAGATTTTACTGCTTAAATAAGAGACTTTCTCGGAAAATGCATCTTAAAAGCAAGAGTGAAGCGCTATATTAACTTCCTTGACTTGGGTTAGAAGAATTGACTACTTATAAGGGGCTATAACTAGGCCCAAGGCAATTACATTAGACCGCCAGTAGCACGTTCGTCGGTTCCTGAACTTAGCTCAAGTTTGTTGTGGACAAGGACTGCTAGACGATTCTCTGCAAAAATCTACCTGTGGCAAGAGACAGAAGAATGTGCAGTTAGGTTAGAGCTGATATGGTTGAATGACAGAGTAGTCTACCATTTGTACCTCAGCTGCAGGTCACCGTAAACCTTGTCTGCTGAGCAGTCGGTGCAGGGTCACGGTATCGCCAAGAGTTGCCCAACGGCGCTCAGCACCCCGAAGCCCCGACAAAAGCAACGGGTTGCCGAAACAATAATGAATGCTGAATTTTCGGACCGCGAAAGTATAGAATTTAGTAGAAATAGTAAAATTAGTCGAAAGTATTGAATTTGATTAAAATAAGTGTATATTCTTTTTTAGGAAAAACTGAAAAGTTAGGGCTTTTATTGCAGAAAATTAAAAAAATTTGGGTTTCATTTTATATAATATATAAAATTTTGGGTGTCTATCAAAGAATCTGCCTCCTTGAGACCTCCCCGTCAGGGATAAATGCAACTTTTGGTACCCATTTAGGCTCCCCGGTAAAAATGGAAAAATTCCCACACGTGGCAGGTAGCCGGGTCATAGCCATACTCCCTTCACCTCGTGCCACTGCTGACTCGGTTACTCCTTGAATCATTGTAACATACATTGCTTTGAGGATGTCTCTGCTGGAAAAAAAAAAACATAGGACAACCCGTGCAACCCTCAGAAAAGAAAGCAAAATATTGGGCCTTGCTTTCTATATACTTATGGACCACATTATTGGTTTACTTTACGCAGGAGACACCAAGAACTGAAAAAGGAATGAAATCCCATGAAAGATTTAGTTAGTCTTAAAAATTTTGTGGTTACAATATGAGTTTAATGTGAACCATTTCAACTTAGTATGATGCCTTTAGTTTTTACAATTGAAAAGTACCTTTGCACACACAAAATAACTACCTTTATACACACACACATACACACACACAAAATAAGTGGGCCTTCCTGTACATCTCATGTAAACTGCTGCATTTCTGAAAACATTTTTTAGCTTTGTAGCCTATCGTTCGAAAGATTACGATGGTTTACACTGATATCGAGCCGTTTGGATATCAAAATTCACTTACCACAGTGCGGTGTAACGGAGGACCGGTAAACGATATTGAATCATATTATGTTTATTAAGTAGGCCACAATGTAATGTCAACATCTACAACACACTTGAAACTACAAATTCCGTCCACCTCAGTTCGCAACATCAATCCCCGGAAAAAAATGTTCTCCCGGTTAGTTGTGTCAGAAAATCTAATCGCAGCAAAAACCCTTTCATCTGAAACCGACCCAGTACAAAATGCCAATATTCTGTCTGCAAAGCTGGTTACTTAATAGTAAGATAGGATTTCAGCCGATATTGATTTTGTATGTGCGTGTGTATTTTATGGCATCCCTTGAGTTAATTGCTGAGAAAATCCTGAAATGAGACTGCTGAATACTGCCAGTTAACGATCAGCTGAAATTTCGACTTTTTTCTTTCTTTTTCCTTTTTTTTTTTTTTTTTGTTAGTGGCTTTATGTAGCAAAGTTGATCAACTCAAAGGCCGCAGAAAGCCTATATGATTGATACATGTGTCGTCAGTTTAAAACAAACCCAGCAACACTTGGTCAAAGAGCGCCTCCCGAGAACGATCTCACGGGAAGCTTGCATCACTCGCTGGAAGGATGCGTCTGAATGGCGTCTTCGCCAGACGCCATTTCCCGCCCTTCGGGCAAACACTTCAAGCTGAACTTTGATGACTTTTGAAACTCCTCGTTTCAATTTAAACAAAAAATGTAATATTTTAGGGATATTTATCTATTTGGAAACGTTCCTTCTAGGCAAGAACAAACGTCAAATGGACATGAAGGGGTTTGGTTTTACTTTAACGATTGAAGTCTCTAGAGGGAAACTTATTGTGATGAAATGGGAGTATGGTAATTTGACGAATTCGTTCAAAATTAAACAATACAAATCGCCATTTTTTGTAACTAACATTACAAAAAAAAACAAAAAAAAAAAAACACACACACACACACACACATTTTCGTAGAATAAACAACAATTTTGTAAATTTTGCAAGGAAAATTGTGAACATCCACACTGAATGATAAACTGTCGGAGACGTCACAGACGAGTTCCTTGTAAGGCTTTTGTAAAAATGTGTGTGACCATCAGTGACGTAGCCAGAAAAATTTGTGTGGAGGGCAATTGCAAAAAAATGGAATTATCTTATCTATATACATTTTTTCACTCTTGGATTTTCCAGTTGGGGGAGGGGATCTGGGGAGACTTGTGGGGGTAGTTCACGCCCTCAAACCTACCCCTTAGCTACGCCACTGGTTACCATTTCCTAACAAGGATAAATGATAGCAATCAGTATATGACTTATTTAAACTGTTCATCGTAGATACAGGCCTTTTTCAAATGTACACTTTATAACTTACATAAAAGAGAATTTGAGTGCTACTTCATCACACTCCCCGCCTGGAAAAACATACAAAGAAAAGCAAAATGGTGCATGTAATGCATATTTTATAGATGTGACTCTGTTGCCTTGCCCCTTTCTGCTTTGTTCCACGCGTCCCAAGCAAAAATTAGAAATGTGCATGTACACCGAACTCTTCATAATCTAACGGTACAGGCTAAACTATGGGAATATTCTTGCATTGATTTTATCTTTTACGGCTACTTTATGCCCTGAAGACGCATGTGAATACTTAAAAAACAAAAGCTTTTCTGATCGGACAGAAAGATAACCTCTCATCATTATCTGTCTCCTTTTTGCGGGAATTCATAACGGCCTGTGGCTGATAGAGTAATGCAATGGTTATAAAAACTTATCTGCACCTATCAGGGATCCTTTCGCTCTATTTCACGTGAAAGAAAGTTGCCAAGGCCGTGTTCATAGAAATATAAACTGCTTGTATATACACATAGTCGATCAAAAGTCCTTAAAGACCAGCAGACGACAAGCCCTTAGTCGAAGGTCACGCGAAAGCGTAAAATCTTCCAATGAAAATCGCTGGCAGCATTGAAACTCGTTGTGCTATATTTGAATCAACGAAAACAGAAATAACTGACGATATGCTAAAGAGAAGTGCGAAACTGAAGATGTCTGTCAAAAGGAGATGAAAAAGTTAAACAAAATCTGGATCGGTAACAGTACTTCGATTTTTCACTGGTTACCAAGGGAAATCTGGGACAAATTTGAGAGCAAAAGCGACATTTGACCATTACGGCGATCTAATGCAAAGAAGGCACATAGATCGAGAGAATTAACGTGAGCAATACACGGCCGTTTTGGGTGAAAGATGCCGTTGACGGCCATTTCAATATTAGCTTGTATCGGAAAGGCGTTATCAGTTTTAGCCTTCAGTCAACTAACCACAGTTCAGCTTCTGTTACAAAAAAAAAAAAAAAACGAAAAAAAAAAAAATCTTGAGCATTTATTTAGTTGAGTTCTTCCTAGCTGTTGTAAGATCATGTTAAGTAAGTATTACTCATAAGTGATGTTACTATTGTCTCATGATACATAAGCTACTTTTTCGTCGTTTGTAGGCCTATGTAAGAATGGAAGAATTTTTTGAAATTTATTGTACTTCCTCGTAAGTGGTAATATTAGATACGCTTCTACACAAATAAAGTATATGTTTATCCACGATTCATAGGTGTAGAAAAAAGGGGACAGCGGCGAGGGACCTCCCCCTCTCGAGAGTGTGGGGGCGAACATCCCTTTTCGCACCCATACCCACAGGTATTGGTACCGTAAAGCATATTGTCAGTGCAACACGCCAACATAATGTTTTTCAATGTATTCAAGTTTTTGCCCTGTAAATTACGTTTAAAGAGTATTTATGTGGAAAACATTTTTCGCGCGCTTCGCGCACAGTATTGTCCCTTCCTGTCCCTTCTATGCATGAAAAAAGTTAGAATAGGTTAAGTTTGTGATGCAATATATGAGCTCCTGTTTTTTAGAATAATCACTTTGCCTACATAAGTTTATGCTGTATTTTCTGCTGTTTGCTTTTGTGACTGAATTTTACAACTACCAAGTTTATCAGGCGTACATGGAGACCATCCAGCCCCCAGGCCTTATGTAGCCTGCATTTTTAAAGATCATTTATCTCGCTTGCGAGACAATTCTCATCCTAATTTCATTGAATAATTACATTAACTAAAACTATGTTATTTCAACATTTAATCAGTGGTGGCACAAGAGGGGACAGATTCTATGGTGGCCCTGTCGGAGAATTTTCTAATTTCTTCAGGAGTCATAGTCAAGGTATTAGGTACGATAAAGTGTGTAATGCCCGACGACGATCAGTCTCCTCGACGGTTTACTTTTTGTTGCTGTTTAGTAGCTCAAACCATTCAATACGAACACACAAAACTTTCTGCGCACTTCGCGCCCCGAAGAGCTTTTCAGCTTTCCTCTTATAATTAGGTTTCATGAAGTAAATAGTTAAGGTGCCAGATAAAACTACTTATGGTGTTTTTTTCAATGCACAGAACTGACTCCCGTGTCATGGCCAGGGGACCTCTTGCTTACGACTTGTAAACAGAGGTAGGCAAGGGATATTTCCGCTGCAGTAGTATGCCGCTCAGGCGCGGATCCAGACGTTTCGCAAAGGGGGGCTGAAACCTTCCTTGAATGTTCTCCCAGATTAACATTATGCTAATTTTCACGTATTTGTTATATTGTCAATGAGGCGAAAAGGGGGGGGTGAGGCCGGGAACCCCCCTCCTTGGATCCGCGCCTGCCGCTGCTGGTTGACGCCGGTCGAGCACCGGACCAGGAAGCGGAAGTGCCAACCCCCACTTAGCTCAGAAAGTGGTATTTTCGATTGGCACTGATTTCATATAACATACTAAACAAAATAATAGTTTCTTACTTCCCAGCGTACAAACTTTTTTCAGTCCTGCTGTTTTCCATCTCGCAGAACTTCCACCAGACACTAATCACAAACTTGTTTTGATGAAGGGTGCAAAAGTGGTCACTATAGTAACTGGGAATGTATAAGTCTGGTGTAGTTTCTTGCTTTTATTTGTACAACAGTGCGCCACAACTTATACTTGGACCTTTGTTACGGACCCATGAAAAGAGCTGCTCTTGCTCATCTAACTTTTGCAGTACATCTGCCAACTTACTACACGTTTAGCGGTGTCCATGGTTACGTGGGCGAGTTAATTGGAAAGTTCCGTTTCATTTTGATATCCATTAATTTTCTGTTACATTTGGTGTCAAGTCTCTAGGATGTTTTACTAACGGCCCCATTTTATTCGTAAGTTTTCATAAAAACACAGCAGGGAAATACAGAACACCTGTCAATATTTCTTATGGATTTACATTGTCCTATACGTTAAATTGCACATTACGATAGTATATGGTTATAAACTAGCTTTTTATACAGCATTGTGTAAATTAGTCCACCAACTCATGAAAGACATAATCATTAACGAACGCATTGTGACAAGTGTTTCAACACAATACATGTTTTGCATTCGGTATAGGCTACCTCATAGCATGCGATTAATTGTAGCTGCAAAGGTTAGTATCTGCACATGTATGGACTTGTCTGTATTGTCACAGGACATGGCACACATCCTTTTATGTGTCATTGTACTCGTCTTCTGATAATGTACTGCTTGTGTATGGTACCTGAACACAGACGACGATTAAAGTAACACACGAATGCGCAGTCACGAACCCGAAGCTTGTTCTCAGTGGTTAAAGTGATATAGCTCGCACACATGCAGATACTAACCTTTACAGCTGAAATTAATCGCAAGTTATCTCATATTCCTTTCCACAATAGAAAAGAAATATTGGTTGTCGTTTAACCTACCTTTCATCGTTTGCGAACATGATTTGTATTGCGCAAAGGTATTTGCATCCACAATCATTCTCAAAAAGTTTTTGTAGTGTTTTATGCCTTAGCTAATTGCACATTGTTCGTAAACATACCATATACATAAACAAACTATATGCTGTTAACATTTGGGTCGAGAACTAGATTTTAAGCCTCCTCTTGACCTACAAAAAGTCAGACTGAATGTGAAATTTTGTTTGAACATTTTGAGCCATATTCATGACATTCAACTGTTTAGTTTATTTCTTTTATTTACACCGTCATAAACATTGGTTTAATTGAAATTCTGCGAATCAGCATCTGAACATTATATGTCAACTTCATACGATACGATAAAATTTGTCGAATAACTCATTCCTTCACTGAAGTTAGAACTACTTTCCTTCTATGTCAAACTCCAGAATGTGTAAACCCCAAATGCACTTTTTTCCAACGACTGTTTTCATCTCTGATGTTTGGGCACATGATTTGTCAAACTAGAGGCCATCTACACGATCATACATTTGTCCATGAACATCGTCAGACAAATCTATGACAGTATTTCACAGACTCCCATTCGAGTGTGCAGCACCATGCACTATAATTGCAAGGTTCATGGGCGATATAACTTAGTCCTAAACTTCTCTGACGTACAATGTCCTAAATTGTTGACTTTTGGTAATTCAGGACTTGAAGGGCCGTTGTTTTACGACGCTAAGCGACCACGGATGAGGGAGACGCCTATGGCTTATGAATTACAACTTCACGTCGGGTGGCTATCCAACTTAACAATTTAGGTCAAATTTGGTACTTTTGGAGAAAATTCCTAAAAGAAGGTGAAGCCGAAGTTCAAGAGAAGATTTTTCTTGCAGTGACTCTTAATTCTGGAATAAACCGCATTTGGCGGACCATTATTGGTGAATATACTGTCGAGACTCCAAATTTGGCAAAATAACGGACGAAGCGAAGCCTCGTCCGTTATTTTGCCAAATTTGGAGTCGAGACGGTTTATGAGACAATAATAGTCCGACAAATGTGGTTTATTCCTTTTCTGCCACCGAAAATGTGTGAAAAACTGTGAAAAATTTTCATCAGTTTTTACGTTTACTGACCGTGTATTGTAGAATAACAGGTCAGTGTTTAACCAGTCAGAATGCAGGATTCTCAATAACGGATGGCCAGAGGTGGTAGAGTTATGATTAAATGATTAGAGTAGATTAAAATTTTTTCAAATGTTTTGAACATTTGTTGGAAATATAAAAGCAGCTAAAAATTGAACACAGTTATACATGTTGGACGTTGTTCAATTTTGTTGGGAAAGAAGTTCACACGATAATACACTTGTTTATGAACATCGTGATACAATTGTATGATGAAGTTATGAGCAAATGTGTGATTTTGTAGACGAGCCTTAAAAGCAAATATACATAAGATAAGCACCTACTCAAATAACTGTTTGCTTCTTCTGAGTAGGGGATTAGTTATTAATCTAGTAGTCAAATAATGACCTTCTCATGTACAGCATATCACCCGATAAGATTTTGTATGAAATACAAAAAAAAGGGAAAGAAAGCGAATCAGCTCCTCATCATCCGATGTTTGTGTAAAATGTTCAAAAACTTTTCATAATATTCAATAGCAATTTAAGCTACATATACGTTGCATGGCAAGCAAATGGGTTGCACGTATCAAGTCTGGGAATCAGAGTTAAAGTCTTAAATTTATTATTGCCATGGATCTTTCGGAGTCAAGAGTAAGAGTTGCACCTGATCAACTACATGACAGTTGGGGAGATTTCCCCTTTCGGGATAATCTACTTTCCCCCTATCCGGAGAATCAGTGGTCATGGGGGTCGCTATTTTGTGTATTTTACCCACAATTCCACGTGTTCTTTGTGTACATTGTCAGTGACGAATGGGTTTTGGAACCCCCTTGCAAAATTTGTCCGTCTATTATGTAATGGAATTTAATGTATATTTGGTAAGTGTATTGTCATCGCTACCGAAGAGCCACGTCCTTGTCGGTGGTTCACGACGCCGATTTTGAGAAAAACGCGTTTTTGAGTGGTCTTTGTTCTTATTAATCTATACTCTTTGTTAGGCTAGCAAGTCTGATGTGTGGCATAAATTGTCCCCCATTCGGGAGAATTTTAGTTTTCCCTCAAACGGGAGAATCTCCCGAACTGGATGAGTGTTACACTGTGTTACACATGGGATAACGTGCGGGTCATCAGATGACGAGACCTTTGTAAAATCATCCATGGGAACAAACCCGTCATCAGGATGCGCTGCCTCTACAAGACCGTTATTAGGCTGACATCAAATACCATCATGTCGTAATCAGATAATTCTAAAAATTGTATGTGAGTGGTTATTTCATCGAAAAGCGCATCCGTTCATACGCTGTTTTCGTCCTTCCCCCTAGACTGATGAGATTTTGAAAAAAAAGACAACGTCAGAAAGTATGATATTTCTCTAACTTTCATGAACTGATAGCCTATTGTATATTCCACAGTATATAGACATTCATTGCTTGACTCAACCATGATGTATAACGACTCTTATTTGTTTGAAAAACCCGTTCTGTTAAACACAAAGTTCATCTTTATCATTTTTTTGTTCATACAGCAATAACGAGTCCGCAAAGAAATGATTTATTGAGGTGGAGGATTCGTGATAACTTATCTTTCAACATAAAGAAAAGCTGTCGATCTTCAACGTGTCACGTAAGTTGCACTTTCGATCGGATTCAGCATCCGAACATGCTTTGTTTCTAGATTAAAAAAATACAATACATACAACACACGTAATTTGAATTCCAGGAACCCACCTGAAATATCCCTGACATTTGCACTCTCGAGGACCGTTGCATTTTCAAGCTCTGACCAATTTTTACAATGTTGCAATGGGGAGGGGGTGGTGGGACGGAAATAGATGATTTTCTTGTTGGTAGTTTTGCACATGTACGACAGATCGAGTTGCTAGACGCATCTGAAGTCTTCTACGCAGTATCTACAACTATTCTGGTAAATCAAACATTACAAAAGCAAACGGTTGTTTTATACTTTCGCGTAACATATTTTGTCATATTTCTCACTTAAGCCCATTCAATCTTACTAAAACGTTATCTTCATTTTTGGCCTTAGCTACACGTCTTGAGCATGTATGCTCTAAAAGGAAATATTTGACGTGCAGCTGGGAAGTATATCAAAACTAGAGTATTGTGTAGTTGTTCTATGTGCTATGAATACATTATGTACCTGTATGTATATATTGATGGATGGCAGGGTTACAACCTCTTGACAACAAAGGAGGCTGCGTATTAGGTAGGCTTAAAGGGCAAGAGCAGTCCTCCCAAACTTATTTCGAAACAACAGCTAATTTTCACTAATTTCTTCTTATTACTCTTTCAAGTACTTTTCATGATAGTTAAGGACTCTAATATTGCATATCCAAGATAAACCAATGAGTTACTCCCTATAATTTTTAGAATTCAGTGAGAAAAATACTGTCACATGATTCTGAAGAGCCATTCATGAAATAGGATAGACTACTAGACTAATTCAAATTGGGATGACTGCATTTTCCCTTTAAATAAAGTCAACCATACGGAAATTATGCATTGACGTCATCATCAATGCTTTCTTGACAACCTTCTCTCAGCCCCTCAGTGGGCATGCTGCTCTTATATACTGCACTGCACATATTCATGGATCAAGTAGTAAAAGATTGCAAGATATTGTAAAAAACCTATTGGCATTGCTTTTGAGTTTCTAGGCATGTCTTCCAGTACACAAGACAAGAAATTTAAGTTAGCGAAGGATTTCACACTCTTATGTTATGATCAAGAAGGAAATAAAGACACCAATTTAATCGAAAAGTTAAGATTAGGATTTGGCGTAATTGGTGCAGTCAACACTTCGGTTGAACGAACATCAAGTAACCCTTGCCGGTCGTCTTAGATAATTTTACCTAGATAAGCGACAATATGAGGCAAAAAATATTTCAACCAGAGACCCACTTTTGTTGGCAAATATTTTTAGAAAAATTCAATCACATACAAAATGTACGTTTAGATTGCCTACACAGAAGGGTGCACTTCCAACAGTTGCCATCATACTGTCATGTCGTGAGCATAAGATGTACACTGGGGAGCGAACGGTGGCTGTAATTTATTTTCGATTCTCATTTTGACACAGCCTATGTGGATAAAGTACAGTTAGTATAAGCACAACGCTACTTTTGATTAGATGAAAATGGTTTATAATGTCCAGTGTTATTTCAACTGCATAACATTTGATATGCACGTTGGCTACCAAAGTAGTCTTTAACTTGAGATCATTTTATGTAAGCCCCCTACCTTTAGCAGGATACTTTTACAAAAAATCTCTGCCATTTCCAAATGTGTACAAACCTCCAGCAATGTGTTACGGACGTTCCCTAGCAACACATCCACAGATGCAACATGCTATCATCGCAAATCAGCACAAAATTTTCAAATTACTTTTCTTTGCTTGCTTCTTAAAAAATGTCCCTTCTTTTTGTCAGCTTATTTCATGTTTTGTTTCCAAAAAGGTTTCTTCTTGTACGATGAATGATAATTTATGATGTGCTCGAGTTGCATTAGACCAAGGGTATCAATAATCCCAGCGTAAAGGGGTATACGTATATGGATTATTTTCGTATGGTTAAAAAATTGCTATGTCGTGGATAGACAGTTGATATATGATTGATATAGTCACTATTGACTACACAGACAGACGGGGTAGTACTGGTTCAGTCCATGTCTGAAACGAAAAACAGGTTTATTTTTCTTTTTTCAAGTCGAAGAAAGGACGGAGACAGGAAATTCATGAAGATGCATTATGTCTTTTACGTGCACGCTTTTGCTATTAATGTTGAATATAAAGGAGTCTGCCCCCTTCAGCGTTCAAGGTGCAAATCCTATAGACTGCAGGGAAAAAAGAGTTACAATCCAAGTCGTTTTTAATTCTATCTCTATTCATATTATTGGTCAGAGATACACGACAACAGACAAATATATGTTGCCTTTGCTGTTAATACCAGGATACAACATACAAATTGGGCGAGAGTTATGTGGGTTTAAAGATAAGTTTGTCAAGAAGCAACGCAAGATGATGAATCATGTCTTAGGATTTCTTTCAAATCCACTTTAATTTGGAGCATTCTTACATGTATGTTCTCCTCTACATAACTAATTTACGGGAAACAGATCTGGACCCTGCATGCAGTAACTTCATGGTATTAAGCAGGCGGGTTTACGCCAAAATTTAAGTTTGATATGAAAAAGACGAGACAGATGTAAGAATTCCTGTAGTGAAATTTTCAGACAGTGTCTATGTATTATTCTTGAGATATCAGTTGATAGAGCTACTGCATTTGTTGCCCAAAGTGAATTTGATGCAAGCAGGTAATGTCATCCCTTCCCATAATTTGAGCAATACTTTGTTGTCTTTCTTTATAAAACTATTTTTGACTCTGAAATAGATGGAGATATGAGCTTACGCATGGGGAATGTATCGTTATGTAAAATTTGCACCCTCTCATGCATTGGCATGATAATATCATAACATTATAAAGGAAGGAGATTGTTTGTAAACGTAAAAATGACCAAACAGTGTTGATTAATGTGAGGTGATGATGTCACATTGCTTGATTCAAGTTCACGTCGGGTTCGAAACTTCCTGACTTCATCGGCTTCTATACCGAGAACTTTATACAGGATATGAATGCAAATATTATCGAATGGTTCTATGTAGTTCCCGTAACATATCAAAAATAAAGTTAAACATAAGATGTTCCTTTCATTAGAGTTAGAGTTAGATGAGGTTTTAAGGCTCAGTTTCTAACCAATTGGTTTACGTCGGGCCGGCCACGGCCTTTTTCCAGTTGTGGCTCACTAGCTTTTTTCCCTACTCCAGTGCTTATGCTGAGCACCAAGCACAATGGCAGTAGGTTACATTTTTAAAATCTTTGGAATGACCCGGGCAGGAGTCGAACCCCGTTCATTAGATCAAAACCTCCTATTATATAAATCTTTCAAAAAACTTCTCGAACTTCTCTAAAACCTGCTGGGCACGAATGCCACCTGAAAATCTGTTGGGGTAAAGGAACTTCCTAGGCTGATCAAAAAGGAAAACACTAAATAGACACTTTTTGATCAGACTTGGTAGTTTTTGACCCAACAGTTTGTTAGGTGGCACAGGTACACAGCAGGTTTTAGAGTGAAAGTGGTCTTAAAGAAACATCGGTGGTATTTATAATCTAGTCGCATGGACAATGTGCAGCATTCACACAGTTTCATGACTAACTTATCTTCCATTGTTATGTCAGATCTATACTGCTCTGATATCGCTCTTCTCTTAGTATCTTTCTTTCTCATCCTACTCATCTGCTGTGGATGTTGTCACTCAATATTATATGTTGTTAAATCTTGGTAGAAAGCTATTGTAGTGGACAAACGGTTTAAGCAGTGGACTTGTGGTCCAAGAATCGCTGGTTCAGTAGCTGCAAAGTTTATTACCTTGTGTCCTGATGAGCACGATAGCGTAGCTCAACTGCCAATATCTCTCTTCATCGAGGTGGTAAATGGGAATCTGTGGATTGAAATAGTCAATATGAACGTGGGGGAGGCTGTATCCGAATGGAAGAATTGTCTCTTGGACAGGTCATCGTTGACCAGAGATAGTATGAGTTGCACCTTTGTGTTGGATTCAGGTATTAATTTAAATCATTAGAGGTACAAGGATTAACTCACAGTCGTGTATCTAGCTCGTGCCTTTTTGTAATTACTCAAAGAATTCTTAGCCATCTTTGAAGTATCCTCTTTATTTTTATTTAAAGAATGAAATTGGATAAATATCCTAACTTTGTGGAGGAAAACGATGGTATGCTGTTACCAAACAAAGTATTTACTAAAGGAAATGTTATTAAATTGAGTCTCTGTTTTCATCGGGAATGCACCATGTCTAAAGCTGTTATCATGAAGTTTTTACTTCGATTAGATCAACTTGTGTCGACAAAGTGCAATCGTAACAGCTTGCAGGGCGAAGCGTTGTGATTTGTTGGCCTTTCGCTTGCGTTTTCTCAGCCGTCATAAAAAGGTACCGATCTAAAATTTCATGAGGATGTAGATCGTGACACGCAAAGTTTACCTATAGAACGTTGTGTTGATCGTTGATAAGTTAGAGTTGTTAGAGCTAATATTCCAAATTTTTGCAAACAGATTCTGCTCTTTCTAGAGATGTTGACATTTGTGCTGAAAACTTTGCACAGCCGTCCACAGGCTGTTCATGCACAAACGAGGTTAAGGATAATCGATATTACGAAAAACGATGTACTTATAAGGAAAATTTGAATCTAAAATTAGCCATTCGTGGTTAAAAGGAATTACTTTTAATATAAGCAAAAACGAAAAATTACTAAATAGCTAATCTCAGTTGCTTTATATACTTATATTTAATCTACCCTGAATTTTTTATTTCATTTGATTAACGGGCTTTTGGAGAACTTGTGGTTCGGAACACACCCTCTGGTCAGATTTACACCGTCAGTACTCATCTTAGCCGTATTTCAATTGATTTAACGGAACGCTCGTACTGTCAGGTATGCAAACCTGAGAGAATATTAATGAACTATATTTATTTTCAAAGCAATTGTTCGAGATAGCAGGGAGATGATAGGGCCCTGGGAATAATGGCCAATTTATGTGCACAATACCACAATAACTTAAACTACTTCTGTTGTGTTTGTGTGTTTGTGTGTGTGTGTGTGGGGGGGGTGAGACCCCATCTGTGTAGACAATCATAACACGATTGTACCTACAAAAGGTTTTCTGGTCCTTTCTATAATCCAGTTTTTAATTGTAGGTGAACCTGATCGAAAAGGCATCATGTTTGCATTTAACTGAATAAATCATTCTCATTTTTTCAAATTAGCCGAAAACGCGTTTGTCTCTGGACGAAGTTTGCGTTGTCGACGCTCTGGTATTTTTTGCTTACCAAATTTGTTGAAAACAGACAGATGTACAAGTGTCAATGAATACTTTTATAGAAGTCTTGAGAGCCGTCATTGCTTGCTGGGCGACAAAAAAAGCAGCTAATAGTAAACGAGCTCATATTATATGTAAGTGTACGCAATGGTGCATACTTACACTGTATGATGCCTTACACCGATGATGGCAATTCAAGACGTCTACATAAAGATATGGTGTATACATATATACATATATATATATATATATAGTGTGTGTGTGTGTGTGTGTGTTTGTGTATCCGTATAGCCTTCCTTTGAAACTTACAAATATCAGGTCTACTATGTAGGCTACCATGAAGCTACATAATACCTTGTAGCCTAATCACGTCAAGTTCCGCCATCTTCGTCAATTCATTCCTTTAATTCAAGATCATTGCTTGGCACTTCATCAAAGTTTGCATAGCAAAATGTAATAGAGACAATCTTCGAACGTGTTTTGTGAATGAAGTTTACGGCTTGTTCAAGGATCCTAGGATAAAACAGCCCAACAAATACTAAAGCTATAATGCAAACACAAAACACAATATCTCGATGTGGTAATTAACCTTTAAAATAGTTACACTTTTTTGAGAAACGAAATTGACGAAACACGTTTCTCTTGACAAAACGTCTTCATTTGAGGTCTTATAAACTCGTTGATTTTATTATATTATGCAAATATCGATTTCTCTAAAGGCAATTCAAACATTAGCATGTAAAACTAGCTATTTATAATTTACATTCGACAAGAAGATAAGCATGTCATTTTTTCTGTTTTTTTTCAATCGATTTAGCGAACAGGTAAAAGCAGAAACTTGGGAAAATTATTACGTATTACCCCTTTAGGCCCTAAGTAACTGTCAGCACGATGTCACTGGCTCCTTATCATTTCATCCTCTATCTGTCAACTGGGAATTCATTTCAATTCACCCAGAAGTTTATCTGACGGAAATGTAAGGGCAATTTGTATTCTGCAAGTGCGTATCATGCAAAGAAGACTTAACATTACATCGTCCTCAGAGGCTTTTTACCGTCAGATATTCAGCTACCCTCGAAACGCAAAATGAGCCAGAAGTCTTACTGTTTTGTGCATGATTGTCGCGGTGAAGAGCTAGATTCTCGATATTTCAAATAAAATGTCCCTCTGAAATGAAATATTTTAATACATTTGGTCCCAAACTTGGGATATATGAACCGAACAAAATCTGCGTTTACTTACATCCGACACCACAAACTGCGTAGTCTAAATCGGTTTGGTGTGGTTTTCAATTCTAATTATTTCGATATAGCCGGAACTTAAAACCGTGCAAAATAACTAATGATTTTTATTTTGCCAATTTGTAAAATTCATCGAACGCTGAAATTGGTTCTCTTTCAGAAAGCGAAATCCTGCCTTAAGATGACAAAATATAAGGAGTACGGTGCCTTTGGCATTCAAAATGTTTGAATTGACAACACTCCGTTACAGCTGAATAAGCCAATGGCAAATCGAATAACACACCATTATGCTTTCAAAAGCGTGGTTTGACAGGCATGACATGTTAACGAACGTAAAAGACTATGACGAGGGAGCAGACTGGGAGAGTTTGGAACTACGATCTAATTAACAACAATTTAGACTTGTGTAGTTATTATTTCGGCTTGACAGAGTATGTTGGAGGAAGGTAGGGTAGACTGCAGATGTACAATTATACAAAAACATCCTTAAGTGAATTTGAACAGTCTAAATGCTTTCCCCAAAGTAACTTCGATTTCTAAGTAGATTTAGATTTTTTGTCATTGCTTTACAGTAGAGGGAACGCGGGAAAGAAGTTATCTCGTTGCATGTGAAACAGTACATAACAAATTGTGTGTCTGACATTCAGTGGGCGGTATGTGTTTTCACTGCATAAACATAGCACGTGCAGCAATTAACTGCATGTAATCAAAGTTTTGAAACTTTTGGCTGAACAATTTATTCATGAGTAACAAGCATGTAAAAGCCTTACCACCCAAAATATAAGTTACTCATCTTATATTGTCTACCATTTCATATCTGTAAACCATGTTTTGAAAACGTGAAAAACGTTCTATATTACAAACGTAATAACCACGTCAGGTAAAGTTGACAACTGCCTTTCAAATTTTTTATCGAAGTCTGGCCTTTTTCTATTCTCAGTTCATAAATGTGCAGGCCTATAGTATCCCTTTAAGGTAAAACTACTTAGGATTGCGAATTTTTCGGGTAGATCATTGCAATGAAATTTCGGCACTATGAGATACGTTGAGGTTTGATACGACTGGTGGTAATTATTTTGGTCAAAGTCTCACTTGCGACCATGCAGAACTGCTTAAAATAGAAACTAAATTGGCTACTTCAGTGAAGGTTTCAATGCAGAAGTTAGCTTGCCAGACTGCCAGACTTTCTCGCAGCGTGCCGTAATGAAATGAGGGGAGTTGAGAAGTGGGCGAGATATGTTTAGGCAAAAGTATATTTTCAAGGAGGCGGTGCGTTCTTGGCCCCTCTGTCATGCTACGGATCTGTCCTCTAGTAGCCACATACTTTAAATTTACTTCAAAGCCCAATGTAATAAGATCGTTTGTTACAGATATGTCGCAGTTCCTCCGTACTCCTGAGGAAAACTGTTTCAAGTATGTTAATACCGAGAAAATTGTCAATGACTATCACATTTTGGAAAAGTGTCGCTGTGCTCGCCTACGTGAATGGAGATGATTGCGAGAATGAAATTCCAAACTTTTATCACAATTGTTGAAGGTCCATCGAAGTAATCAGTTACAAAATAGTGCATATAAGGCCGAAGTAGGTATAATAGTGAAACGTTTATGAACGATTTCAACAAATCTAAAATTCTTGCACTCTTAGTATTGAGTATATGGAAACACGCATAATTGCATAATGGCAAAAAGTCTGTTTTCGAAAATTGCTTGTTTTAACAATATGATCTATTCCAAACGTGGTTTCGTTACTTTTTTTTATTCCCTTACCTGCTGACACAATGGTTTCAGTTTAACTAGTCTGCAAAGGTGACAGTTCATTGTAAGAATCCTTTGTAAGGGTACCTTATACAATCCCATTATATACAGTCTTACTAGTGCCCTCTATCAAACACGATCAACTCGCAAGTATCCCACAGTATTGCAGGATAACAACGTTCCGCTCATCTTTGAGAAATTGGCCTACTCTAGAAGAAAGTATAGTTTTGAAACCTCGCGCTATCAACAATGTCAGACCCCACGTCATGTACAAATGTATCAGTCGAAAGGTAAACTTGGGTTAATTTACTCAAGAAGAGTAATTAATTACCAGACATTAAAAAACGGAACTACGACGTAGTTCAAAATAGTTCACACATGTATCAAATAGTTTCCCCTTTTCTATATCGGCAGCAAATTAATATCGCTTTGTGGTCAGTGATCAACCACCAAGTGCCCTCGGCGTTTCCCCCTTACCCTCATTCCTTGTTGGTCGAGGAGTGTGTTTTGTGGGGTTTTCTTTCTCCACTTTGTTATCAGATAATAGATTTTGTCTGATCCGAGGTACACGAAAAATAATATTCCTCCTGATAGTTTCTCCACTCTATGTGGAGTTTATCGATCAAAATATCATTCCTTCTGAGGCAGATTTTGTAGTAATCTACTTCCCCAAGATTCCTGAGTCTGCTACGTTTCACGTGGACATTCAATTCATAATTTCATGCCTCAACTTCAAACTTCGTTATGCGTCCTCTAAATGACATCTCTGACAAAATATGTAGCAAAGTACTCCGAATCCTGTTCACATCGTAATGCGAGAAATACAACCACTACTTTGTATTCCCCGTCCATTGACATACACACCACAGTGCGGGACTCCACTGATGTCCTGTATAATTTTATAATAATTCAATATTATGAATATTCAAACACTGTCCGAATTATTTATATTCTCTCGAATTTCTGTCAGTTCACAAACGCGATCGATATTTGGACCACCTATACTTGTAAGTCACATCTTATTCGATGTTTTGTTTGATTCTGTCAATGACTTCAATTTTGGCGGTTTCAATTGGCTGCTCTTAAGGCCGTTTTCCGCAGGAGGCATTCCGGAGGGTGTCGTTAAGTTAAAGTATAGACATTTTCAATTGTAAAGATTCTCCGTAAAATTCTCATATGTTTTGCATCCTTCGCCAAAAGAAACCGTGAGCAACTTATCCTTTCGGTCTTATCTTCAGAAAATGGATCATAACATATTGTCAAATAATTTATACAAAATTAAAAATAGTTTATTATGTGATGAGAGAGTTTAAATAAGAAATGAAAGTTCTGGCTTCTTACTTTAATCTGACAAAATCTGTAAAGACATTTTGAGAATTGACCAGCTTGGCTGATGGTAATTCTTCTGCAATTTTAACTTGTGCTGCAAACGGTTTGTGATAGCATATAGGCCTATAACAATGAAATCATGATCCACATGTATGGCAGAATACCTTTCGTGATAAGTAAAATCTTCCTTAGTGGTTTCATAGCCGACTGCCCTTATTAAGATTGCAAGACGTCTAATAAGAGAGGGATCTTCCCTTGCCCATCTTCATATTCTATCATTAAAACTACAGCTGTGAGAATGCTGCCCCCTACGCCCTATTTCCTAAACATAAAGTCAGAACATAATCACATATCAAATTTGCCTTCTGCAATCATACTTCTGCAAATGTCGTGCAAGCTTCAAAACATCCTATTAAATATTAAGTGGCAGTTGTCATCTTTGTAGTTCGTCTGTAAGCTTTCCCCACATGCTGACATATAAGTAATATCCTTAGAGACTAATCTCACTGACAGATTGATTTGTGGCATCACGATTACAACCTGCCATATTTGTCCTTGAAGAGTGTTTTTCTTTCCGTTCTGCCATGCATGACTATAACATCTCATATAGCACATACTGGATCTATTAACTGCTTATGACGTACACCAGTTTCCCCATGTGTTCCCCAAGTCAATTTCTATACAAGTGAAAAAATTGGACGAAAAGGTATCGTACAAATTTGTTTCTATTTTTTTTCAACTGGGGTGGAAACAGTTCTAACTTTGAACCTGGGTGATAATTTATGAGACAACATCACATTTTCTGCAGTTTTGCTTTCTGTTTAGTAACTTCAGTCTCTACACCACTGAAACCTTACCTATATGTTTTCATTCGTTCTAGACTTGATTCAACTTGGTAATGTGACAGCTTTACCACACACTATGGCTTCCCCAACATTCATGCATTATTATGAATTGCTCATCTTACTTATTTCTGGAAAGTCTCCGTTTGACTTTAGTTGCATGTAACATTTTATGAAATCCCCATGTTCCATACTATTGCTTTTGTACAATCTAAAAACTGTTTGGTAAACTTTTACTCAGAATATGTGTGCCTTCTGCTAAATTTTTGGGTAAAAAACTAACCAAGTTGGTAGGAAATGTGCCCTCGTAGGGTAAATCCTGACCAAGCAATGGGTATTTTTGACCATGTAGGGTAAGTTTTTACCCAACAGTTTAGCAGAAGGCATACGTAACCAACCTGGGTAAAAGTTTACCCCAAAAGTGTTTTGAGTGTAAGGTAGGTATTTTTCGAAGCACCAACAGAGAACAAAGGTGGAGCGATCTGAGAAAATAAACATAACCTAAACAGGTAACAATGGTGGAAACTTAGATCTCATTTCATACTGATTTCATTCAAGTGCCAAATTACATCGTTACATAAAGTTCATCCGCCCATGTCAGGGACTGAACTATGAATGACCTAACTGAATGCATTCACAATTGAAGGTTATGTTCAATAACTTGAGGAAGCTTATAAAAAACGGTCCAGAATGTCAGATGTTTTAGATTCAGGCATCCACGTATTTGCAAACATTTTGAGGCTTTAACTTGTCTATTTTGCACATGCCTCTGTAACATTATACACGCGCGATGCATCTTATTCGACGGAAAACTCTAGTTGTGTGGCTGGGATTAGTTTAGAGTGCTTATCTTTGATAACCTGAAAACAGGCACAAACACCCTCCCCCAAATCACCGATATATATATATATATATATATATATATATATATATATATATATATATATATATATATATATATAGACCAGCTAGGGTAAGTTTTTAGTTTTTACCCACCATATATGGTATATTTGTTATATACATATAACCCTAATTTGCATATTTAGGAGACATTTCCATTGACTTACAGACTAGTTTATAACCTGATTTTCTAACCACTAACCCTGAAACTATCAAAATTTGATATTTAGAGTCCAACGAACACTCTAAAACTATTTCCCACAATAAAAAAGGTCTAGAAATAGTACCTAAAATATTAGGGAGACATGGAATGTCTCCCTAATAGCATCCCCTCTAAAACAACAAAAAAGATTGTCCCCATAAGGTCTTTATAAATGTATATTACCACTCTTGTGATCAAGCACCGGCGCTAGTATTGCTCGAAAGCTTTGCGATAACCCTTTTATTTACCAAATTCAAGCTTTTACTGTTATCACTGATTTCTTTCGAGATCCAGCCATTCATTCTTATAGCACTGTTGTTATACAGTGTTTCTATTAATATATGCATATATATACATATTTATAATATATATATATATATATATATAAATTATATGTATATATAGTATCCAAATGGACAGGACTTCACAAAGGGCTCAGTTTTGAGAACGAAAGATCTAGTATAAGCTAATTAGTTATGGCGTAAGAGCAAACACTTGCAGTCAAAGCTACAAGCTAGTGCGTTCAACAGGGGGTCCAGATTAATAATATTATATATATACATATATATATATATATATATAAATTTATGTACATATATTTATATATACAGGTCCGCCCTTGAGCGGACCAGTTAACTAGCCGACTTTGCTTGCTTGTTTTTGGTCCGTGATACATACTGTCAAATGCGGTCTTATCAGATAGTTCGAGATAACATTGCGCATGAAGAAGAAATAAAACGAACATTGACGTAGCTATTGCTACCATAGTTACAAACAAATGAACGCTGTTTAAGCGTATAGTGTAGGCAGTCTGTGAATAGTCTAACTGCTTGCATCATTTCAAGGAAGACGCTTAAACGAAGAAAGTAGTCATATACCATATACATTGCAACTATGATCACAACGAGATGTGTTGCTTCCCTTATTGCTCCTAACCGTTTTGTAAACTTTCATATTAAGAGGTAATGAAAATGAGAATTCCTTTCAAATTAAAGGAGACAGCTTTCGTACATAGATTAATGTAAAACTTAGCACTGTCTTTCCGCAGCCCACTTAAGCTTCTACTGCGTAGCTGTGGTGACTTAATAGTGCCTTCAAAGGACTGTGCTAACCAGCGCAGCTTCCGAAGTACCATTACTAAACGTTACAATACTGAAATTTGATATCTTGAATCGTGCATTTTAGAAGGAACAACATTTAGCCTAACATTGACGAGGTACACCTGTCCATATAAGAACCTGGTAAACATGTACTTAATGTATTGGAAAATTAGATCATACCTGGTTTTAACGCAGGAATGTTTTAAACGCATCGGACTGAAATTTAATGTGTTCACATATAGTTAGTTGCAAAGCCGTTTCTCGTGCCGCGAGCTGTTAAGTGCATTAACACTGAAGCAAAATATGGGGCAGAGTTCAGCCGTGTTAAGTTTAAGATGAAACGTTGCTCCCTTGAAGAACGTCTGTCGTCGCTCTCTCTTTCTCTTTGTTCAAGTGGCGGCTCTGATTTACTAACGTTTGCCTCATAGCACTCACTGCATTCCTTTGTCACCATTTGTTTAACCTATATGATCACAAAAGTGTGTTGACGATGTTTTGGATGGAAGAGTTGCATGAGCTCCAGAAAAATACACACACGCCTTCCTTATATTAAAATCTCTGATAACTGGCAATTTGATATATGTAATACCGATTGTGAATTCATTGTTGGCCATTAAGTTTGTGGTTGCTTGAGAGAAAGTTGCCATGGATACCTAGACACTTTGTGAGTCCAGCACCCCACGCAAAGACGTAGTAAATATCGAACTATAATTGTCTGAGTTCAGAATTCCCTGATTTAATCAGAAAGTGGACTAGGGCAAGACATTTTGCCTAATTAGTCATGTAACATTTGCATTTTAGCTGTAAGTTAATTAGTAGTGCTGATATGCAATATAAGGTGACGGAAGAGGAAATGTCGGTGGTAGCTAAACTCATGTTCTATAACTTTGACAACATATTTCAAAGCTTTTAAAGGAACATCTGTCTATAACAAAGAAAATTCCAGTTCTTTAAGTAATTTTGTTGGCAGTTTTTAGAGATTTGACAAACCGTATACTTTTGGAAACGTTATGATCTACTGAGTCAGAAAATTAATGTTGCCATTTTCGCAAACTCCATTTTGGCAGCATTTTGGATTTTTTTCAAAATGGCCGTCGTGCAGCAGATTTTCGCCGTACTTCAGCCTCTGAGTAACCTCGAACTTTTGAACAATAAACCCATGCTTTGAAGGGCTCTGAATATATTGGTGTCAAGATCAAAAGGTTGGAACTCGCCCAAAGTTTCGATTGGGCGGCCATCCTGGAATTTTAAAATCACCGTCTTGAAAACCATATGGAATTACTTCAATTTTCAGGAGTAAGGAAAATAATCATTTACACTATTTTTCGACACAGTTGCTCTTGAAATCTGTCCTTTTTATGACATATTCAAACAATATTTTTCTGAACTATTCTGTTGAATGCAGGTCAACCACGATGACTGAAAAAAGTGGCCGCTAATATAATAATTTAAATATAGTATAACAATATTGAAATAATCATTAATAATACTTTTTAACACAGTTGCTCTTAATATCTTAATACCTTTGCTCATATTATGATAATTATTCAAAAATTATTTTTCTGAATTTAGGTCAACCAAAATGGTCGAAAAACAAAATAACTGCCAATATAATAATTATGATATATCATTTTAAAAAGGAAATTACCAATTAAAAGAATTTTGACACAGTTGCTCCTAATATATGTGTATATATTGTAATGAATATTCAAACATTTTTCTTAAATATTCTGCTGGAATTCAGATCATCCATGATGGCCATAAAAAGTAATTAATCAAAAGGTTTCTTTTGTTATATCGGCAGCCGTTTTGTTATACAGCAACGATGATTGACCTGAATTCTAACAGAATAGCTATAAAAACCCTTTTTGAACATTTTTCTTAAAATATTTTTTCAATGATAATTTTATTATAATGGCAGCTATTTTGCTTTTGTAGCGATCTTGGTTGACCTGGATACCTATGAAAAACTGAACAAAATACTTCCTGAATATTTATCAAACAATATGGACACATATTACGAGGAGTGTCGAAACTGTTTTTAATTTTTGATTTTTAATTATTATAATATACTCTACCTATTAAGTCGGCGGTCATTTTGTTTTTCCGGCCAGTAGGGTATATTGTCCCAGTAGGGACAACTGTGTCAAAATTATTTCTAATGATTATTTCTCTTATTAAAATACTATATTATAATTATTATAATTGTAGCCATTTTGTTTTTCGGCAATCTTGAATGGCCTGAATTCCAACGTAATAGTTCAGGAAAGTTATGTTTGAATGTTTATCACAATATATGGACAGATAATTATAGTAACTGTGTGAAAAATATTTTGAATGATTATTTTCCTTATATTGTAATATATTTTAATTATTATTTAGGGGGCCATTTTGTTTTTCCTACCATCTTGGTTGACCTAAATTCTAACAAGATAGTTCAGAAAAATAACATTTGAATATGTTTCAGATTATATGGAGAAATTTCAAGAACAACTAGATCTTACAAATTTTTTGAAATATTATTTCCTTACTATTTTAACTTGTTATAATTATGATATTGGGAGCAATTTTATTTTTCCTCCACCGTGGTTGACCTGGATCCTGAGAAAAATGTTCGAACTATAGGTTTTAGATATTTAGCATGGAATATGGATAGATATTAGGGGCAACGTTGTCAAAATTATTTTTAATAATGTTTTCCTTATTTTTATAATATTCTGTAATTATTACATCGAGGGCCATTTTTTTCTATCTCCATTTTGGTTGACCATTTTGTATCTTCCGCCATTTTGGTTGACCTAAATTCCAACAGAAATTTCTGAAAATGTAAGTTAAGTTCCCATAATGAAATCCCCATGTCACTTTAAGGCTAAAAATTGAAGCAAATATATCGTTTTAACGGCGGTCATTTTGGAAATCTAAGATGACCGCCCAAACAGAGCTTTGGGGCGACGTGTAACTTGTTGATTTTGACACCACTATATTCAGAGCCCTTCAAAACATACGTTTAGCCTTCAAAATAAAAATTTGAGGTCAATCAGAGGCAGGGATATGGCGGAAATCTGCTGCACGGTGGCCATTTTGAAAAAATACAAAATGGCTGCCAAAATGGAGTTTGTGCAAAATTGCAATATTAATTTTCTGACACTATACCTCATGACGTTTCCAAATATATATAGTTTGTAAAATCCCTCCAAACTGCCAACGAAACCAAGATAAGGAACCGGACTTATATAGTAGAGGAGAGTAAGAGATTCAACAAAATAGGAAGAGCAAAATCTTTTTAACCCAAAGAATGCCGCGTTTTTGTTTCCATTTCAGTGTCGAACTATCACCATTGTTACGATTCGCAAGGAAGCTGCATTTCTTTCTGTAACAAAAGTTGACTTGTGGAGGATGTCACAGATTAGTTCCTCTTTAGCAGTGTTGTATTTTTCTTTTGGAACAATTTCCACTTGTGTTGGTGGTGGAGCTACCATTTAAAAATTAACTTGAGAAATGCTTAAAATGCTAACATCATATACAAAATTGATACTGACAAGCATAAGTTATCTCGTCTGGAGAACAAAGTGATTAAATCTCAGTTTTTTTTTAGTTGAGTGAGTATGATATGTCAGAATAAACTCACGTAAAGTCGATTTGTGAAAAACATGGCAGCTTAGTTGTAAGTCATAAGAATAGGGGTACTCTACAGCTACACAAGATATTAAGATGGAGGTTGTTGCGTGGAAACCAATGGCATTGAACTGAGGTCTGAAACGTTTCTTTTACACAAACATTAAAAAGTCAAAGGTCAGCCAAAATGGTCTGCTTTTCAGCGTTTTTACCACATTTGTTTCTTTTTTTTCTTTTCATGCGGTAAATTAACTTTGATAAGAGCAAAGGCAGGTTTGTGTAGTAGTCCATTGAAGATGTTATTGTGTGATGTAATAGTTACAAACATGAAAGATTTCATCATTTAAGCACAGAAAAAGCACCGCAGAAAATTGAAATAATGAGTTTAATTATGCAACTTTAGCAACACACATTCATTCAATCTGAGACACTGACCACCTTTTATTGAATTCCCCAACTCCGTTTGAAAAATATTCAATCTTTTGAAATTCTACGATTGCGAAGAAACTTGAAGTAAGTAAACTTTGTTTTTCGATGAGTGTTTAAAGTGTGAGTTTCGTCTTACAATTTGTTTAACCACGTTAACGCACCCTTAAGACACTGATGAGCTTTGAAGGAGTGCTCTGGTCAAAGTTAAATATAAAGGTTTGGAGTGCATGGCATAAGAGAAGAAAACATTGTTGCAGGCGTAGTCAAAACCAACTTACGGTCACTGGGAGACAAACCTCAAGGTCATGGTAAGACCTGACATTTTACAATCTGCGAAGTTGTATAGCTCTTATGTTGAACATTGACGTAGTCTCATTGACAAATAGTCTCACTGCTACCTCCACCATTGTAATTGGCAGGACCAGTGTCTTTATCTCTACCAATTTCCAGGTAAGAGGGTGCTTCGGTATCTTCAGTTGAGCTCTTTAGGTTCCGTAGGACCTTGGCGTGTTCTTCCAACAGACAAAACTGATTCAACGACAAGCATTATCTTTAGAATTTTTGTTGGCTTCAAAATATAAAAGAAAAGAGGTTCCAATAACTAATCTGGGAAGGATTTCAACATTGACGTCAACATCAGTAATATAACCTGACACGGTATTACACGTTAGAACACTAACATTAACTGAATTTGGGTAAATTTGACAAAAGAAAACACACATTCTGGCAGTATGAAAAGTCAGAAATGGTTGCTTGATTCCATCTTATCCTCTAATCAATAATGCCCCCAGATTTTAGTTCAATAAGAATTCCACCTATATTCAAAGGGGCACACTGAAAATGAAGATTGCACGCGTGCTATGTTAACAAATTTTACACGAAAGGCTAGACATCGGTTTGGATATCTCTTACAAACAAGATTCAAATTACTGACTTCAGAGGAAACTGAACGTTTATCTTTTGCTCAGGATGAACATATGTTGTTAACATGTTCATTCCATTGCGTAATAAGGGTCATACGTCTTTGTAAGTCTTGTTTTTACGTTGTCTGATGGTTGATGGTTTAGGTGTCCTTCTTTTTTGATCAGGTTTCCTTTCTTTGATTGTTTTATTCGGCTCTTCCTGTTACTATCCTTGTCTAACTTTTGGATTTTCGCATACGTGCTGGTGCTGACCCGCAATAACTCCACCAACTCTACTACTGCTGCTCGCCAGACGTGATAGCGTGTGTGTTCCATAAAAGTGTAGTGCTGATAGTTACTGCACAATATTAACCTTACTTTGATATCCAAGCCACACAAAATCGCCCCATGTGATGCAGTCAAATGTTAAAGACCTCTATGACGTTATAGCTTGTATAAATAGAGCGGAGAGTACATTAACATGACTTACTGTTAATGAGTTGCGGTAAATAGGTTTATCTAGCGGCCCAGAAAGTTAAAACATATCGCCCTAGCATTAAACCTTCTTTCAAACTAAGTCTCTGACGTCAATACTTTTTCTGACAAATAGGAACATGTATCGTTTGTGGATGCTCTGCATTCTTTATCTCACCTTTAAAATAATAAAATAAACTGGGTAACATAAACAGAAAATGATAGTGTAAACAATATATTTGACTTTTAAAGTCTATAAAATAGTTTCATACCTCTTAGAAACCTACTTCTGCGAGAATAAGCATTTTTTTTTGAATTTTTGAACGATTTTATGGAAAAGTACTTAAGGTCTGCAATTCAAAGTCATCGAAAATGGTTGTAGGGCAGTTGTGACAGGAGATGTGGCCATCTGGCGACAAAATAATTTAACTCAAGTTCCCATCTTTAAGTGAACTTGTAAGAAGGCTCTTATTATTTATAGAATATCTTTTAACCGACCTTAGTTTGTCAACACTGGTCCACCCATGTGTTTTGTCTTCGTTCCCAATCCCTTAACCATATCGGCGACCACGTCATCCCGTTATTCTTGTAGTTTTTGGTTTCGATGAAAGAGAAACCTATGCGGTCATGATGGCGTATGTGTGTATGTATGTGTGTATGTATGTGTGTGTGTGTGTATGTGTGTGTGTGTGTGTGTTTGTGACGCTTAGCTTGTGTGCGCGATATCTCAAGAAGAGAAACTCCGACAGTTTTCAAACTTGGTACATAGATGCCCCATATTAAGAGGAAGAACCCTATCGTTTTTGGTGGAGGTCAAAGGTCATCTGGGGTCACCGGGGGTCAAAACCTGAAAACCTTGTGTGCACGATATCTCAAGTTAGGAAGCTTGGATGAATTTCATACTTAGTGTGTAGATGTGTTATGGTAAGAGGAAGAACCCTATTGTTTTTGGTGGAGGTCAAAGGTCATCTGGGGTCACCGGGGGTCAAAACCTGAAAACCTTGTGTGCACGATATCTCAAGGTAGGAAGCTTGGATGAATTTCATACTTAGTGTGTAGATGTGTTATGGTAAGAGGAAGAACCTTATTGTTTTTGGTGGAGGTCAAAGGTCATCTGGGGTCACCTGGGGCCAAAACCTGAAAACCTTGTTAACATGATATCTCAAGATAGGAAGCTTGAATGAATTTCATACTTAGTGTGTAGATGTGTTATGGTAAGAGGAAGAACCCTATCATATTTGGTGGAGGTCAAAGGTCATCTGGGGTAACTGGGGGTCAAAAACGGAAAACTTTGTGTGCACGATATCCCAAGGTAGGAAGCTTGGATAAATTTCATACTTAGTGTGTAGATGTGTTATAGTAAGAGGAAGAACCCTTTCGTTTTTGGTGGAGGTCAAAGGTCATCTGGGGTCACCGGGGGTCAAAACCTGAAAACCTTGTGTGCACGATATCTCAAGTTAGGAAGCTTGGATGAATTTCATACTTAGTGTGTAGATGTGTTATGGTAAGAGGAAGGATCCTATTGTTTTTGGTGGAGGTCAAAGATCATCTGGGGTCACTGGGGGTCAAAACCTGAAAACTTTGTGTGCACGATATATCAAGGTAGGAAGCTTGGATGAATTTCATACTTAGTGTGTAGATGTGTTATGGTAAGAGGAAGAACCCTATCATTTTTGGTGGAGGTCAAAGGTCATCTGGGGTCACCGGGGGTCAAAACCTGAAAACCTTGTGTGCACGATATCTCAAGGTAGGAAGCTTGAATGAATTTCATACTTAGTGTGTAGATGTGTTATGGTAAGAGGAAGAACCCTATTGTTTTTGGTGGAGGTCAAAGGTCATCTGGGGTCACCTGGGGTCAAAACCTGAAAACCTTGTTAACATGATATCTCAAGATAGGAAGCTTGAATGAATTTCATACTTAGTGTGTAGATGTGTTATGGTAAGAGGAAGAACCCTATCATATTTGGTGGAGGTCAAAGGTCATCTGGGGTTACTGGGGGTCAAAACCTGAAAACCTTGTGTGCACGATATCTCAAGGTAGGAAGCTTGGATAAATTTCATACTTAGTGTGTAGATGTGTTATAGTAAGAGGAAGAACCCTTTCGTTTTTGGTGGAGGTCAAAGGTCATCTGGGGTCACCGGGGGTCAAAACCTGAAAACTCAAGTTAGGAAGCTTGGATGAATTTCATACTTAGTGTGTAGCTGTGTTATGGTAAGAGGAAGGATCCTATTGTTTTTGGTGGAGGTCAAAGGTCATCTGGGGTCACTGGGGGTCAAAACCTGAAAACCTTGTGTGCAGGATATCTCAAGGTAGGAAGCTTGGATGAATTTCATACTTAGTGTGTCGATGTGTTATGGTAAGAGGAAGAACCCTATCATTTTTGGTGGAGGTCAAAGGTCATTTGGGGTCACCGGGGGTCAAAACCTGAAAACCTTGTGTGCAGGATATCTCAAGGTAGGAAGCTTGGATGAATTTCATACTTAGTGTGTAGATGTGTTATGGTAAGAGGAAGAACCCTATTGTTTTTGGTGGAGGTCAAAGGTCATCTGGGGTCACCGGGGGTCAAACCCTGAAAACCTTGTTAACATGATATCTCAAGTTAGGAAGCTTGGATGAATTTCATACTTAGTGTGTAGAAGTGTTATGGTAAGAGGGAGAACTGTATATTGTTTTTGATGGAGGTCAAAGGTCATCTGGGGTCACCGTGGGTCAAAACCTGAAAACCTTGTTAACACGATATCTCAAGATAGGAAGCTTGGATGAATTTCATACTTAGAATGTAGATGAATTATGGTACGAGGAAGAACCCTATTGTTTTTGGTGGAGGTCAAAGGTCATCTGGGGTCACTGGGGGTCAAACCCTGAAAACCTTGTTAACATGATATCTCAAGATAGGAAGCTTGAATGAATTTCATACTTAGTGTGTAGATGTGTTATGGTAAGAGGAAGAACCCTATTGTTTTTGGTGGAGGTCAAAGGTCATCTGGGGTCACCTGGGGTCAAAACCTGAAAACCTTGTTAACATGATATCTCAAGATAGGAAGCTTGAATGAATTTCATACTTAGTGTGTAGATGTGTTATGGTAAGAGGAAGAACCCTATCATATTTGGTGGAGGTCAAAGGTCATCTGGGGTTACTGGGGGTCAAAACCTGAAAACCTTGTGTGCACGATATCTCAAGGTAGGAAGCTTGGATAAATTTCATACTTAGTGTGTAGATGTGTTATAGTAAGAGGAAGAACCCTATCGTTTTTGGTGGAGGTCAAAGGTCATCTGGGGTCACCGTGGGTCAAAACCTGAAAACTCAAGTTAGGAAGCTTGGATGAATTTCATACTTAGTGTGTAGCTGTGTTATGGTAAGAGGAAGGATCCTATTGTTTTTGGTGGAGGTCAAAGGTCATCTGGGGTCACTGGGGGTCAAAACCTGAAAACCTTGTGTGCAGGATATCTCAAGGTAGGAAGCTTGGATGAATTTCATACTTAGTGTGTCGATGTGTTATGGTAAGAGGAAGAACCCTATCATTTTTGGTGGAGGTCAAAGGTCATTTGGGGTCACCGGGGGTCAAAACCTGAAAACCTTGTGTGCAGGATATCTCAAGGTAGGAAGCTTGGATGAATTTCATACTTAGTGTGTAGATGTGTTATGGTAAGAGGAAGAACCCTATTGTTTTTGGTGGAGGTCAAAGGTCATCTGGGGTCACCGGGGGTCAAACCCTGAAAACCTTGTTAACATGATATCTCAAGTTAGGAAGCTTGGATGAATTTCATACTTAGTGTGTAGAAGTGTTATGGTAAGAGGGAGAACTGTATATTGTTTTTGATGGAGGTCAAAGGTCATCTGGGGTCACCGTGGGTCAAAACCTGAAAACCTTGTTAACACGATATCTCAAGATAGGAAGCTTGGATGAATTTCATACTTAGAATGTAGATGAATTATGGTACGAGGAAGAACCCTATTGTTTTTGGTGGAGGTCAAAGGTCATCTGGGGTCACTGGGGGTCAAACCCTGAAAACCTTGTTAACATGATATCTCAAGATAGGAAGCTTGGATAGATTTCATATGTGGTATGTGGATGCGTTTTGGTAAGAAGATGAACCTATCACTTTTTGGTGGAGGTCAGAGGTCATCTGACGTCACTGGGGTCACACACTGCAAACCTTGTTAACACGATATCGCCAGGTAGGAAGCTTGGGTAGATTTCATACTCAGTATGTGGATGCGTTGTAGTGAAAATATGAATGCTTTCGTTTTTAGTGGAGGTCAAAGGTCATCTGGGGTCACAGGGGTCAAAAAGCAAAATTTTAAGAATTCCCAAGATCATCTCATGGGTTCACCAGAAGTCAAAATGCAAATTTTCCCAAGAATTCCCAAGATCAAATATGAACCTAAAATTATTTTTCCAACATGTTAAGATATCACTTGACCAGTGACTGAAAGATATGGGACATCATGGCATTATTTGGAATAGAACATGTATCATCGAAACCTCAATGCATTTTTGCATTCTGGTTTATTATAAAGGTTAAAAATTATTCCTTCATTCATCTTGAAGCTAGTAGCCGCATCGCTACAGCAAGAGTTTATCGTGTGTATTTTCTGGATTACTATTGCATGTGTGTCAGTCTGGACAGGGACTTCTGTTCCAAGAAGTCCCTGGCCTGAAGAACAAAAGGCCGAGAGAGGTTGGAATGGTAATAACAGAGTTACGTTTTTAGTTATCATGAAAACTTTCGATCACCTTCGAATAAATACTACATAACTTTACTGATTTCTGATAAAATAGGAGGGTCCAAATAACTTTTGTTTCCCTGTATTGTAAAACTCTTTGTAAGAGGTTATTTTACGATGGAAGTTAATATTGCGAAAACTTTTTCAAAGGTTATCGAAGTGCAAAGTCACGGATGCATTTCGGTTTTGTGGATGTAATATGCCTGGATATGAATGAAAAATGAATTGTTACAGTGGGTATGGTAGGATAACTTCCCTTGACTCTATCAGTTGCATTAACTTACCATTTCATGGTGCGTAGGAACACTCGTTGCCATTTCATTTAGCGTTATTTGCAATTACTTTTGTGTAACACATCTTCTTCAGTTATTTGACCCACATAGCGGACAGTGTTTACTAAAAATTAGATCTATCCAACCTCGTAGTTCTACAATGTATGGTTAGATTAATTGTAAGGGTGTCGTAAACTTTTAAGCCGTGCTTAATCTACTGATCTGAAACATAAGAGTAAGCTTGCGGAATGTGGGTCCCTCAGTCAATTTGGATCTCTCAGAGGCTTTTGATAATTAAAAAATACACATGCCCCAAGCCTAAGCAGATTAGAACAGCTACTTTAGCAAGTATTTCAGTGAGAAAGACGTGCTTCCAGGTGGAGACTGTTGAAAAATGAAATGATCTAAGTGCAGAGGTAAGATGTTGCTATCAGAAAATTGATACGAATGTAATTCATGACTTCAAAGCAATTCGGTCAAACAACTGATGGAGAAAGTGGTTAGAGACTAATCAGCAATGAAGCTTCATTTTACGTGCATTCAATATGCGTCAAACGTTAAGGGCCTATGTTGACTTTCCTTTCATAGAATTAATAGTACTAGTTAAATGTTATGATGTTATTCAGGTAATGTGAACCCATGTGGTCTATTTATCTCTATCCATGTGTAACTTAGATTAAACAATATTTAACACTTTTGAGAATTGTTATAATAATCGCTCACATACAAAAGGTCGAAAAGCTCCAGAGCACTTTAGAAATATGTAGATTGATAAAAAGTGGTATGAAGTGCTTAAAAGTTTGCAAAAATTCCACAACGTTTCAGGTGTAAACCCTTCATCAGGTGGCAAAATGCAACCGAACAACAATGTGCAAGATGCATGGAAAACTCACCCTAAAAATGAGCACGACCAAACCGGGTAAAAATGGAACACGACGAGAAAATTTCCGTAGAGTAACGTAGTGGAACTGGTTAAAATGCAATAAGGGAAATTCTAGGAGAGGCAGGCTAAATTAGGTTCATCCTTACGTTTAGACCGTAAGGAGAGAGAGAGTTTCGAGCTTCATGATTTGCGGATTTTTGGCAGTTGGACGATCACGGTCAAAACCTCGACACGTGATGGTTGCCGTAACGTCTGAATCCACCATCGAGCATGGTAATGGGGATTGAAATGTGTGGCCATCTTATAGCCTTGAAGGTTTTGTTTGATGCACCTGAGGCGTTCAGTGACTCGGTCTGCGAGGCGACGTTTGATCTCTCCGACATGCAGTCAGTTACAGCGTCCACAAACTAATATGTAAACCACATTCGTGGAAGTACAGGTATAGTGTTGGTTAACAGTGAAGGTGTTTGCCGGTGGGACTTGTTGAGGAGGGTGTTCTTGTCAACCACTGACCATGTGTTATATCTCCTACGGTTGCAGGGGAAGGTTCCTTGGGCGTTTAACGTGGGCTGTATTGGATGAAGAGCCCGAACAAAATGATTAGACATTTTTCAACTCTGAAGGTTATAATGGGAGTGGGAAAGGAACTTACGGGTTGAAGGGTCCTACCTAGTGACTAGTCCTGCGAAAGGGCACTACATTCTTGCATATGTCCCGTATGACAGAGCGTTCAGATGGGTGACAGGAATTGACTAAAGGAATGCGTGCATTGGTAGACGTGTTGGTTTTTTGTCTAACGCCTCCGCTCTATTGGTTGCTTGGATTCGATGTAGAGCGTCAGAAAGCCTTTTGGGTGTACTGACGTTTCTGTCAAAAAATGCAGAAACCTCAGAGCGTATACTTCTGTCCCTCCAAAGTTGAGAGTATGGGATGGATTTGGTGCAGGATTTGGAGACCAAACTTACCACTTTTTATCTATGTATCTATCTATCTGTCTGTCTGTCTGTCTGTCTGTATGTATGTATATATATATATATATATATCATTATTGGTGGCGTGTGTTGAAATGTGAAGGACTCATTGCTAAAAAATGGATACATTCACTTCCAGCTGTATAATATAAATCAGTAAAGTGCAAAATATTTCGGGCTGTATCTCAGCAATTCCCCAGTTGTGTATAAGAACTAGAGCTGAAGAAAACTCCCCACGTATGTATATACAACCCCCTGACTTAGATGCCAACTGCTTGACTAGTCAGAATTGCTAAATCCCTATTTGAACTCCATCTGTGAGTGTTAAGTGAGAGGATCGTGTTTAACTCTCGATTGCATCTCTCCTGTGCCCTCCATGAAATTTTCAAGGCCCCCCGATGGTTGCTTATAAACAACCACACAATTGAAGAAGTATTCTAGTACCTTTCTCTTTTAGATAAAAGTCCAAGGACTACTTATTGCAGACCATTTCTATACTCCTGATCATTCAATAGTGGATTTGAAGTTTGCTATACTTTCTTGTGGGTTTCCAAATGATCGCAAAAGAAAATGTGCAGAATATATATATATATATATATATATATATATATATATATATATATATACATATATATATATATATATATATATATATATATATATATATATATAGTAGGTCGAGGTTGGTAGATCGAAGTTAGAATGTGTAGGTCGAAAGGTAAATAGTAGTACATTCGATCTTGGATTTTTATACCAATCCTAGATAGAGCATAGCCCTTATCAAAGCAGGAAAGGTTCAGAGAAAATACCAGAGAGAAAAATTGAGCCGTACCGAGGGTTTGAACCCGCCATCCTCCGCTTTCCGGGCAGAGTCTGTGACCACTACACCAGTTCGGCTTGTGATTCACAGAAGTGACAAACAGGCTACAAATACCTCGTGTGATTCAATTTTCTCTCCTGGTTACCATGGTAGTCCCAAGCGGGATGAATAATCAGTAGGTCGAGGTTGGTAGATCGAAGTTAGAATGTGTAGGTCGAAAGGTAAATAGTAGTACATTCGATCTTGGATTTTTATACCAATCCTAAATAGAGCATAGCCCTTATCAAAGCAGGAAAGGTTAACCTTTCCTGCTTTGATAAGGGTAACCAGGAGAGAAAATTGAATCACACGAGGTATTTGTAGCCTGTTTGTCACTTCTGTGAATCACAAGCCGAACTGGTGTAGTGGTCACAGACTCTGCCCGGAAAGCGGAGGATGGCGGGTTCAAACCCTCGGTACGGCTCAATTTTTCTCTCTGGTATTTTCTCTGAACCTTTCCTGCTTTGATAAGGGCTATGCTCTATCTAGGATTGGTATAAAAATCCAAGATCGAATGTACTACTATTTACCTTTCGACCTACACATTCTAACTTCGATCTACCAACCTCGACCTACTGATTATTCATCCCGCTTGGGACTACCATGGTAACCAGGAGAGAAAATTGAATCACACGAGGTATTTGTAGCCTGTTTGTCACTTCTGTGAATCACAAGCCGAACTGGTGTAGTGGTCACAGACTCTGCCCGGAAAGCGGAGGATGGCGGGTTCAAACCCTCGGTACGGCTCAATTTTTCTCTCTGGTATTTTCTCTGAACCTTTCCTGCTTTGATAAGGGCTATGCTCTATCTAGGATTGGTATAAAAATCCAAGATCGAATGTACTACTATTTACCTTTCGACCTATATATATATATATATATATATATATATATATATATATATATATATATATATATATATATATATATATATATATATATATATATATATATATATAATAGAAAAACTAGTTGTTGCTGCAGTAAGGTCTTGAGGAGTTGTTTAACCAGAAGCGGGACTTGTTTCTGGTTTCCAAAATGTAGCAAGAGTTGTTACAACGTTGACTGAGTACACTTACTGCGTCCTACCCTTTTGCGTACGTAGTTCGAGAGGAAATAATGAACCATTTTTCTTGAAAAGGGACGGCGACCTGAAACAGGTGAAATAGTGTTTCTTTCTGAACTTTTTTATTCGAATCTTATATGTTCCTTTGCTTAGTGTGGGATTAAGGGATGCATGGGGTAAAAATCAATTACTTTTTGGAGCTGAAGATATTGTATTAAACTTAAGGTTTGAGACATAAAAATGGTCGCCACGATTAACAGTAAACCATTTTGTAGCTACGATATGTGCGACTTTCCCAGAGTTTCCTTCGTTCGGTGGTTAAAATTTGTAATGGTGCTCGAATTTTGTGAGCAATTCTTTTTCAGTGTTATATAACAGCATTAAAAGCTTCATTACCAGCAGAAATGTTGTCATGGTGAATATCATGACGTCATATGATAAGATTGCAGTTAAAGTTTCAGAAAATTTATAAGTTTAAACTTAAAACCGATGTTAACTCCAACAGATCATAATGATTATATGGTAATGTCTTTTATAGTACCACAAATCAAAGCCTTCAGATATGCCATTTAAAAAAAGCGTTCAACGCATGTCTCTTTGTCTATTGGAAATTAAATCTGCATGATTGTAATTATTTAAACGTGATGAATCCTTCACTTGACGTATATCGACAAATAAAAATCAGCATGTAGCAATATAAGTGGTGTTTCAGAATTAATGAAATAAATGTTTCAATATTTAATTCACAGACTTAAAGTTTTTAAGTTCCATATCGCGAGAAATTGCTTGTCCTAAAACTTTACAGTAGTAAACATGGTTTGCCTTTGGATACACTAAATAATAATCTCCATTTCTCTTGAATGCATAAGATAATCAGCTTTCTTCTCATTTTGTTTATGGAAAAATACGAGAAACGCTTTTATGTTTTATATCAGAATGTGAAATGGGATGCCAGTATTTCTGTTCCCAGTTCTAAATATAATTACATGGGCCATCCGGCGAACATTCTAAATTAATATATACTCAGCCATTAGGCACAAGTCAGGTTATTTTGAAAAGTATCGAATGACTTCCTCGTCTGTTCTAATTTTCTCTTTTCAATATTAAGTCTTATATGTTTGCAAATAACCATTCTTTAGTGTATTGTAATTTCTGATGTAACTTTGTGTTTCCTTCTCAACTTAACATTCAGGCACTGAATGGGATTCATAATGCAAATTTTACTGATTTTTCTCAAGGCATAAAGAATTGCTCCGAAGTTTCTCTGTTATATGTTTAAATGTTGGAGATTACATTAAGTTCACGTGAGGTAACGATACCTGGAAATTCCTTACCTGAGAGAAATCAATATCTGTGTCGAAGAGGTGTAACTCTACTTGGTATCGAAGTATCCGTTAATTGAATTCGTACCCGATCTCCGGTGATCGCACGGTCTAATAACTTCCAAAAACCGTCGCTTCTAGGTTTTCAGTTCCCCTAAGAAGGTAATCCAGACTGAAAATAAAATGAAACTGAAGGGACCCTGTTAGGGCTTTCACATATTATGTTTAGGCCAGATTATGTTCAACTAAACTTCCCGAAGTGTTGTATGAGGTCATGTCACTGAAATGTTCGATTTCGTGAACGAGTATGTCTAAGAAAGGAAATAGGCATTGTAATACCGCATTTGTTATTCGACCTGTCCAAGATTATGCTAATAAATCCGATTGACCTAAATTTTACCATAGTCGTAGGAAGCAGGGGACAAGGGGGCTAAACCCCAATCAAAAATGTGGGGTCAGAAGTGTGCTTCCTCCCCCACTGTGCAAGGATGAAACTCCTGTGAAGAATGTCAAACGTTGTTAGTAATGTTTGTCAAAATTTGCACAATAGGTTGCCCAGAGTTGTATCTAATGACCCTCCATTTTTAAAAACTTCCAAACGGGAGGGGTATCCCTCTTCCCTCAGTTCCCAGGCTCCCCCAGGACGGCGTTGAGAAACAGAACTCAGCCCCCAACTGAGAACAGCCTTGTACCCCAATACATTGATGTAAGCATGGCTCAGAAGGACTTTTGTTGAGAGGAGCTCGGAATTTTCAACTTGATAATGCTATCCAAGATGAGCTCGACTGTAAGATGGCGCGCATCGTCCAAGTAAGTCCTTCATCGTCGATTACGACACTTCCCGGGCTTGAACATAACTATCTCGGTATAATATTTTCAGTACATTCTTGGATAAAAGCAAGCTCGCCCTAAAAGTGTGAACAGGTGCTGTCCTCCTGGGTCCATCAGTGCTGGCCTTCCAAACCTTCAAAATGCTTTACGGCGACGATAGCAAGAAGCGAGAATCGGTCGCAGGAAGTCATATAAGAGGAGTTGTGCCCCTTTCAAAGCCGAGTAAGCCCCTCCATGGTTGAGCCCCCTGTGGGCTGGGGGTTGTAGAATATGCCCACGGTATTTCCCGTCTGTCGTAAGAGGCGACTAAAGGGAAGGACTTGCACCGTATTTAAACTTTGCTTGACACTATATAACACATTTGTGTTGGTGTGTCGTTAAATTTTATCTAACTAACTAACTAACTAACTAACTAACTAACTAACTAACTAACTAACTAACTAACTAACTAACTAACTAACTAACTAACTAACTAACTAACTAACTAACTAACTAACTAACTAACTAACTAACTAACTAACTAACTAACTAACTAACTAACTAACTAACTAACTAACTAACTAACCCCCCTTTCCATTCCCAAAAGCAATATAAACACTTTACAATGTGAGATAGGACTTTTTATTCTAGCATACATGAACCTGTCTTGACGCACAAACAGCTCCAAAATTGAAACATGCAATATACCAACATTTTAACTGACAAGCGAAGGGCAGGCTTGATACTCATGAACTTCCTATAGTATCTACGGGAGGATCTTTCGGTTATCATAATGTCTTTATCATTGGTAGTGTGAATGTTTTATGCTCGTACTAGTAATGGCTTACTTGTCATTTGAAAACTTCTTAGATCAAAGAAAATCAAGTTATTCATTTGACAAATTTTGACAGATGTATCACCAATGAGTGATCATTCACAGAATTAGATGTAGAATAACAAGAGTCTAGATTTTCAGGAGTCATCTGAACCTTTCACACTTCATTAAAAAGGAAGAAACCATCAATAACATCGATCGACTACTTCATTAATCATCAATGTATATTAAGTTGTTCTTCCTCATACTTCATCTCAGAACAAGACTATCTTGTTTGCCAGCATCGTATGTTTTATTTACACCCTTGTGTTCGTTAATTCTCGAATAGACCCCATGTATAATCTGTCTAGGAAAACAGAGACATTGCACTCCTCACAGACCAAAGCTGTCATAGTAATTCATTGTTAACACAGAATGGTTCGTCTGCGGAAAACGGTAAATAAAATTCTACAGAGAAGTTAGAACGTTACCAACAAGTCTGCAATTCGCTATGAAAAGGTCATTTGATTGGAAGTACAAACACTTAATGAAACTAGGTCACTTTGTCAAGTGTGTTACACGAGCAAGCTATCGTATCAAGTCGAAGGGGTCGCTACGAGGATAGAGAGGGATAAATATTGTGCAGAGGTATAATCAAAGTCTTTAAGAGAAACTGAAAGAGTGCCTTTCATGTTAGATCCAATCACGAGAAATATCTGTCGCGGGTAATGTAGCATCTATCATATTGTCGTTAAAGGGGTTTGCCAGAGACTAAATTCAATCACTTCAAAAAATGCAGAAAATATTTTTGTTTATGAGGTGAAAACCACATCTTAATAGCGTATAGCGTTTGGAAAATACTTATTTTCAAAAGTGTAACATTTCTAGATATGTAGTGCATTATGGGAGATTTGTGAAGTCATCGCGGCACATTGATTAGCCTTCTTTGTATTTTTTTATGATATTGACACCGCTGTAAGGAATATTTGACAACTTTGTTTGCTATAGAGTACCCTACATGGGAGAGTTTTATGCTAGATCTACATGGAAAGATACTGAAAAATTTCAACAGTATCAATTTCAAAAACAACCAGGACACTCAATTAAAAAGAAAACAAAACTAATCTGAAGCACTGTACCTACTTTACATCGCATTCTGTGATCTTGATGAAAAGTGGAAGTATTTTTGACAAAAGTAACTGGTCCTTAAAATTAGATATCTTGGGTAAAAAATAAAGTAGCACTACAGGGTTTGGAGGACATGAATGGCTTTTTTTTTCTTTTTCACATGAGACCCTTGTGAAATGAGGCTGGAATATGCCTTTAAGAAATGTCGGATATCACGAGGAGAATATATCTGTGGTCAGGGCACAGAACTAGGTTGGCTCCCTCTATATTCCTTGCATAAGTACCCACTATAAATGACTTCAGCTGTCATCTGGTACACCTCTAACAGCTCATTATGCACGCATTTCAGCCTTTTCTGCTACTTCCGAAGTAGTTTCTAAGACTACCTGAATCCTTGGGAATAATCCGGGGGCGTGTTTCCCACCTCTGAGAATGGAGGATTGCATGCCGACTGTCTCCCGCAATTTTGCCAGAATCCCATTTGATCATAACAGGTATATGTTCAATTCTATATATGCTTACAATGGCTGATCTGATGAAATCAAACTCGAAATTCTGAAAACAGCCATGATCATTCGTAAACATCTGAAAAGGAGTGGAACTTGGAACCTTGTCATGTATGCCTATTGGAGGTGGGAAATTACCTTGGATCACACAAGAAATCGTCTAGGATCGAAAATTCCCCTACAATCGTTTGTTCTGATCAAGGTCAGGTCTCCTACCCCTCACACGTTTAAGAATCTCACTAAGCATGGGCGTCAATCCGGGGGGGGCAGGGGGATACGTCCCCCAACATTTTGGAAATACATCCATTGACTTAAGATTTTTACACAGTAGATTTTTGACAGAAGTGGCCATGTCCCCCCCCCCCCCCACATTCGAGTAAAAAATGACGCCCATGCCACCAAGGGGAGTTTAGATACGGTAGCGACATGCTATATTGTCTGTCACATTGGAAAGCTATATACAATTTGAAATATTTTCGTAAAGTATTTCCTTATTCTCAATGGCAATGACGTCATTACTGTCGTTACCTTAGCAACGCATCTTTAAAATTTCTTGGCACCAGTGTCAAAACAATTGGGTTTTGTTGTCAGTTCCTTCAGAACAACGATACAATTGGGATTGTCCATTCATGTATTTCATAAAATATTCAAAAATAGATAATAACGCGCAGTGACCTAATCGTGACCAAATTACAAGACAAATCTTTTCATATCGGCAGAATCTTACCGTTTTAAACACACACACACACACACACACACATACACACATATATATATATATATATATATTGTAACACAACTCGGGGAGTGTTGTCGGGGGCGCTTGAACTCTAACTATCTCCACAGGCAAATCAAGTAGGCGCTCTTACGTCAGTCGGCGGAGGAAGAATTAACGATCAAAACACACAGAGAACAGGGAAAAAAGGTACAAGAGAGAGGAGTACAGTTAGCTTAATCTATTAACAAGTACTTACAAGCAAAGTTGTACACGGTACAAACTATATATAAAAGTCCGAAGACTAACGAAAAGACGCAACAACGAATATATAGACGAGTCAAACACACAATCTACCGAGTCAGAGACTAGTTCTCGACTGATGAGCCACGAGGAGGATAAGCCAGAGATCAGGCCAGACCGGTGTCTGCTGACCTCTGACCTTCCGGCTCGCGGTCATCCCTGGATTGTCACATGGATAGGGTATGGGTAACGATGGCTAACCCTACCATCTACGGAAGCCTAGAAAGACCCAAGAAATGATGCCTTAACGGCATTACAATATAAAGGGCTTTAATACTGGGATCATCTTAATTAGGTAGGCTCTTTTCAAGTTTGTAAAAATTTGCATGAGTTTTATTGCATCTGCAGACTTATACTTTTTGTGCAGAAACCACTGTACCACTACCATTTCTCAGTCTTTTTGTTATAGTCCTTGTCGAGACGAGGATTTAGGACATTTCAGTATGTTGGCCCAACATTAACTTAAAGGGGAATTTTCATGATCCCAGACAGTTCCAATTCTCCCAACTATGCATCTTCTAGCTCCTCCCATAACTGTATGAGGCTCTTCCTTGTGCAAGAATAAACCTGTTTTATTGCTTAAGGCCATGTCCTGGTGAGCATACAAGGCTATAAAATGTAATAAAAGTACTCTCTCTGCCTTGTGTGGAATGTGAGCTACTCTGCATCTTTCAAATTTTCAAACTTTGATGTCAATCAAAGAGCAGTGACCAACTGAGAATTTTGATATACATACACTAAAAATATACTTTGGGGTGATGACTGTCTGTCTTTAAGGTTCTCATAGAGACTTACCAAAGTCCAAGCCTAGTTCAATAGAGAAGTCCTTTACTTTGAGTAGAAGTTCTACACCAATTTTTTTTTTATATTAAAGCCTAAAGAACGAATCTGGAGTAGACTGCATATCCACTTGAATATTCATTCTTAGGTACATTGAATCACCATAGGCACGTGTTCAACGTCTACACAACTGGGTGTCACTGCAGTCCTTACCCAATTAAAGGACCCATTCGAGAGAAAAGTTCCCAAGTAAGGTTTTCACTTTACAGTGTAGATTAAGAATTGACTGACATTATAATTCAAAGATTAATTCCCAGGTACATTGATGTATTCTGGGTACATATTCAAGGTCTAAACAATTAGGTTTTTGAGAAAAATATTCCAAAGTAACTTAGTTTAACCCCGAGTTGTATGGAGTCCAGTGAGTTAAGTGCATGCTCCCCATTCCTAGTATCGACTTGAGAGTGTTGAGTTATATACCTTATGCATTTATATCACATATAGAGGGATTTCATGTGACGTCACGCACAACGGATTTCCAGGCACTGAAGGGCAAAACACTCACGCAGTAAGCGTATTTACAGCACACGCGCACGGCATAACCATAGATGCTACTGTGACACAATGAACGCGTGCCCGTCAGAACAAAAAAGACGCGCGATCTTGCCCTTCAAAATTGCGTCTAGTTGGGTAAAGTCACGCGAATGAAATCCCTCTATAGCCTACTTGATAACCGACATGCTGCAGTAGCTGGTTAGGCAGGAGTGTCTACATGAGTGTCTCCTGGGCAGACCAATTCTGTTTTTACTATTTAGGCTACCTGTTACGTCATGAGCATAAGGTTTGTTGCAGTCAAAGATGAACGCCATTTAAATCTAAGTCAGTTCATTTTTTGGAACTTAACACTTATTTGTGCCGCGACTCTGTACTACTTGGCAAGTACTAGTTACTATATATACTTATAACAATCACGTGGTAAAGTGTGGAGTTGTTTGTATTGCGTTTTCATTACCTACTAAGACCTGCGATTATGTCTATTGTTTATGTAAATAATTGAGGTATTAATTTGTTTAATGAGAAAGGAATGTAAATTATGCGGTACCGATTGAAGTGGCAATAGAGGTTTTTCACTGACGTCACTGCGTTCGCGCGTCTCTCTATTTTGACGGCCAGGCGCCCAATGTATAACAATCGTAACTAAGATCCTGCAGTCTTTTGCGCATGAGCAGTGACGGCCAGTGAGCCAAATTGAAACGCGCTGACGTCACGTGAAAAACCTCTATTGAGCACCACGTCAATCAGAATGTGAAATTTATAAACGCAAAAACACGATTCCCATAGTTTTTACGAGCTTCGTACAAGTATTATGGAAATGACATACCACATGCTTACATTGCATCTTGGAAGCATTTCACAATGTTTCATGTTTTACATGTCAATGTCGTTAAATGACGAAATTTGAAAAAGAAAATCGCAAAAACTAGAACTCAGTGAAGGTTGGTACCTGTTTACCAGGTTGTTTACTTTCCTTGTCGTGGAAACAGATCGAAATGTGCACAGTTGTAGACAATGAGGGGTGTTTCCTTACAGACAGCACAATGATGGGTGCTATACATAACAAAGTCAGTTGAATGCAAGTGCAAACTTCTCTAGTAGAGATATCCTTTTGTTTTTAACTATCAATAAAGTTGTGAAATATCAAACTTATTTACATGGCACTTTAAAAGGTTAACGCTTGATTAGATATAGGAAATTAAACGCGATCAAGATAGTTACTTAATCTTTTAACCTCTCTGAATAAACGTATTTTCCTCGAAGTGTTACCCGATCGCAAGACAGTTCACTTTGTCAGTTGCGTCAATTGCACACTCTTTCTACGTTGTTATTGGGAGAGCCTGACTCAAATGGAGTTGATACTACTGAAGCCGTTTATAATTTCTCAGACCGTTTTGACCTCTATTTGTGAGTTAAAATGCTTAGTTTTATTTAGATTAACTTCAATAAGAATGTTATACCAAACATGAACCGTTTACTGCTCTCAGTTTTGGGAATAATTAAATTTTTCTCACATACAAACACAGGCTGTTCCTTTTCCCCACTGTTTTCATGCAAACCGGATGCAGAAAGAAAAGCCAGATTGAAGGCTACTGAAGTGTGGGCCTCTGCATTAGACTCGATTAGCTTTTAGCGAGAGGAAACCATTTTGACCGAAAAATATTGAGAGAATGTAGGGCCCGATCAATATTCCCGATGCCAATTAGAATCTTCTGCTCTGCTCCTGTGATAATTTCAATTTGCCCATTTGTTCTCAATTTTATATTACGTTAGACCTCTTTCGCACACAAACTGGAATGCAGCTGTCGTGTAGGATACAATCACCATCAGTGCGTAGACTCCTCGAGGCCGCGACCATGTGCTCGAGGTGTAAGAAGATAATATTTTGTACAAACATGATTTCTGTTTGAAAATTCATCGCCGGAAAGGTAATGGCGACATAAATCTAATTCTTCTTTGTCGTCGAACTCATATCTTCCTATCCCTAAGTGAATTAACAGTTAGATGGGTTACACCGAAAGCCATATCCAGGAGCCATCTACACTTACCGAGGTTTTCCACCAATTAAGACTGTGTATCATCTTGTCAAAGGGAAAGTGCGTTTGTTTAGGTTTTCATTTGACGTACACTGTGAACTTTTCCTTTACTTCGGCAACGAAGACAGACAATATTCCAAATTAAGACGTTTAAAGGATGATAAAATTCTTGTGACTTCCGGATCAAGTAAACGTAACAGAAAACGGTATGAATCTTTGCGTTGAAGTTAAGTGAGTTTACTAAACTGTGGTACTGAAATGCGATCTTAGTAAGGGACACTATTATTAACTTACCGAAAAATTTTCCCTTAAACGTAATTCTGCTTTCACCCTAGAGGGTGAATTTGGGGATAGAATGATTTTGTATGCCCGCATGTGTTTGTGTATGACTTTGGTAGAAGTTTAGCCAATATTGTTTTTCCTTGGGTTTTATTTCTTTAAAGATGCACAAATTTCGACTACCGTAAAAAGTACAAATATTGAGCCCAGTTGATAAATGTCATCACCTTAGTATTAGAATAAGCTCTTGAATCCAGGTATAATCATTGTGTACGGAAAATTATTTGAAAGTGTTTCAATATTTGTGACCTAAAACTTATCTTATGCGTGTTAGTTTTGAGGCACGTTTTAAGTCAAAGAAAAATACGAATTTCTTCATTGAAAAATTTGACGTAAAGTTTTGACCTTAACATCGAAAGGGAATATTCCATTTTAATTGACCTGAAGAGTAAAACGCAATCTTAAACAGACGTTTAAAAACAGCCGTTTAGTCTTGACGTTGTGCCAGAACGTTTGCTTATAAAGTTCTGCACTTGGCAGGAATTTGGCATTATATTTCAATGACAGTTAACAGTATTTAATTTCCAGATTACACACTTAGAATAACGTGTGTACATTATGCATAATTTTCCAAAGCTGAAACTGACTGCTTTAAAAATATAAGTACCAGTTTCAGTTCAATTTGGGTAAAACGTTCTCAGAAAAAATATTCAATGTAGTTGATGTTTAGGTTCAAGCACTACCGTAATATAAATATCTTACCTTCCCTAAGTTAAAAGTTATACTTTAAACTGCTGGAAGGGAAAGAGTGGGCCATAAAAATCCTTCACTTGGATAAAAAGCCATCCATGCTGGTAAATGAGTACTCTGTTTGTGATTATAAAAATTCATAAGTTAACGGAATACATTTACGTAACATTTTACCCAAAACTGTGTGACAAATCATTCATTATGCATCTTTCCCCGTGTGAAAATATGTGCAATTACTCTCCCTGAGTCTACCAGGAGAGAGAAGTCCATGAAAGAACATGGTGATCTAAGAGTTAGTATGTACTAAATGCCGGAGCACGTGCAAAAATAAATGTACACATTCGTTCGGTTTTTTTTTTTTTATAATGAACATTAGCATATCATATTACATTTTACCTTGTCTAGAGCAATGCTCATGTCCTACTTTAACAACCCAGTCTTTTGATAATGGTTTTCAGTCTTTCTAAAATGCCTGATGATAAACATCCGCAAAGATCAACGAGAATTCTTTTTAAATATTTTATTACATTAAGTACTTTTCGTTTATTACTTTCGGATCGTGCTTGCAACGGCTTCCTTTTGTTTACTGTTTTTGCTTTCAAATATAAAGATTTATGATGCAGGAACAACATAAAATTGCCATTGTTACTGAGTTTTAAATGTACATTTTCGACATTTGTTTCTTCACACGAAGCTGAGCTATAATGCAATTAGTCTTGAAGAATGTCTAGACAATCCCTACTTGTCTTAGATGCGTTCACCTGCTTATGAATATTCAGTTACAGTGTAATTGGTAAAGTGGAAAACGCTGCAGAATATTATTTAAATTGGGCGTAAATTTTGAACGTTAAATATATTCTTTTTAATGTAGGTAGGTATAGCGTACCACAGTGATTATCGTCGTCTCCTACTTCGTGAGATTTTTCCGACACGAAGAAGTTGTATGTCGTGTTCATGTTACTACCTAAATGGAATCAGTATTAAACGTACTTGCTCGAAGCCAGAATTTTTAAAGAAACGCTTCTCCGAGTTTAAGGAGTAGTTAGTTAACAGAGGGTACCAACCCGTATTTTGTCCAAAATCAATTTGACAAAGTAGACAGTGTACATACGACCCAATTTTGAACAAAACTGGTAAGAAAAACGTCACCCATCCTAAGATTCCGCTTATTTTACATTTTAACCCTGCTCTGCCCAACATTAGTAATGTCATATGTAAGAATCTACATTTATTGTATAGCTCCCCCAAAATGAAATAGGTTTTTCCAGATAATTTAATCTTTCCAGCATTTCGTAAATGCAAATCGTTAAAAGATCACCTTCAGATAGCCTACGAAGCTTCGTGTAAGTAGTGATGTTACTGATGTAATCCATACTGAATCTGTCTGCTTTAAGTGTGTCAAAAGTCGTTGTGACCTTGTACAAACGTTTAGGGTGAAAGCGTCAATTTTTCTAACCCAAGTATGGGTAAAAATACGCCATCTGAGACAATCTTACTTGTTCTAGTTGTGCAATGTTATTTTACTTGCTACTTGGCTTGATTGTAATTTGTAATATTTAGGATCTACGTAAACTTCTTTCAAGGTTCGTTTTCTTAATCATAAATCAGACATATTTTATAATAAAGCAAGAAGTGAGTTAGCCGTTCATTTCAATTCTAAACCACATATTCTCGGAACAATTTGTTTTGTTGTTATCAAGGAAAGTCGTAGCACCGTGAATGTCGATTATTTGTTTCACAAAACGGAAAGCATTTTGGATGGTCCAACTTTGATCCATCTACCCAATTGGGCTTAATAAAAGGAAGGAATTCAATCCTATGAAGAGGATTAGCTATTTACCTTAATTGAGTGTTTGCCCTCCCTCCTTTTCAGTCTATCTTGTAATCCTTTTAAAGTACCACCTTTTAAATTTAGCTTACCTTTTACTCCTCTCAACGACTGCTTTTATTCCCGTTGTCTTTTTATTGTTCTTTTGTTTAACCTTTGATTTTGCTAGATGTAGATCACCTTCTGATCCAGCGATTATCTCCCTATTTTTGAAACTTCAACTTTGTAATGCCTATTTTACTTTTGCTTCTCTTTGAGGGGTTGTACGCTTGGTTTATTTTAAGGTTGAGGAAGGTTGATTAAAGGACCGAAAACTTCCTACTTGGTGCTGTTTTTCCATCTCTTTTGCCGAAAGTTGACTCCCGCCACATTTTCTTTCGATTGTATTAATATTTTCGGTGTGGTCTGTAAGTCCTTTACTGGATCCTACTGGCATATTCCGAGAATATCTTTGATTTTCGGCTTCATCATTCAAGATATATGTCAAATATATATATATATATATATATATATATATATATATATATATATATATATATATATATATATATATATATATACATATATATATATATATATATATATATACTGAACTATTTACTGTTTTCTGTGCTGTTTACATAGATACACACGAATACATATATACATATAAGTATGTACTCTTAGAAGTATATAAATATAAGTCTAAGTATGAGTTAGTTTTTTGTCAATTTTCCAAATGGAAATGTATACCATGGGCGTTATAAACTTTTTGGGGAGGGGGCATGACTGCGAAAAATATGAACCGGATAGGCAAAGCTCTTGCGGCGTTGAGTTCTTGCTTAAGGGCAAAGAAATTTTGGAAATGAGATGCTTTGAGGTGTAATTTGATGCTTTCTCCGCCCTCACTTTCAGATGTTTGTTAATCAAATGTTATTTTCACCATATCAACAAGTCATTCCAACAAGCTAGCTATATATGCCTTTTACTTTTATTTCGGTTGTGGGAAAAGTGGGAAGTTGGGACCAAGAATACGATATCCTTCTTCAAAATTTGAGGGCATTTCCCACCCAGTCTCGTTCCTGTTGACGTCTATGGTGTTTACATGTACCAGTGTAAGGGTCTTATCGATCGTGACTCATTTTACTTTAATTTTTTAAACCTGAAAGTGTTATATTTGATTTATTAATGTTGTGTATTCTAAACACAACATATCTTTTACCTTTCTAAAGTGGCCCTAGTGGAAAACTTTCTAACAATAATTTCATATACACAATACAATTTATAGCTATGGTACTAGTTGCTGACAGGTATGACACAATTAGGTCACCAGTTTCGACTGTGAAGTTAACATGCCAGATAGTCTGTACACCCTTAATGAGAACGTTCCACCCTGCTCTTCAGAAAAAACAACGATCTTGCCAACGCATAATGATGAAATACTTGTAAAACGTACCCTTTCAGGATATTGCAGATAATGCGCCCTTAGCTATAGCAAAATCCCAAATCTGTTGTTATGATTGACAAAAAATCATCGTTTAATTCTTAATGAAACGAATGAAGGAAAATGTCTTCAAATTACCTTCCCATTTTCTACCCATTTGCTAAGGTACATTATCGGTTTTCATTGTGTCGATTAGTCGACGAAAGAAATCTCAATTTGTAAAAGAGTTTGCAATGAACAGCAATGGCTTTGTCTGCATATTGTGGTCGAAAGATCAATTTATTTGTTAGCGATTGAGGAGATGGATGTGAGAAGAAAATAGAGAAATCTTCCAGTTGAGATGAGATTTCTACTTCCATTTCATTTGTGTAAGCTAGTCTACTGCGCTTTCTTTTTGAACAAAAAGGGTAGGTACAATTCAAGGAATAGAATGTTTAACCTACTGGGTTATGGTTAGAGAAGCTAAAAGTGTCAACGTGAAAACACTATTGACCATTTCTGTCCATTTTTTGTATCTTAGTGACCACTGTGTACTATGAAGACGTATAATATTCATGGTAACCAGAAAGCCCAAAGAATTAGTGATTCTCTGCCGAAAGGAAATGCTTTGTCTCACCGAATTTTACCCATCAAAGTTACCTATCTTGAGATACCATGTCAACGAAGTTTCACAGTTTGAGCTCTTGTGACCTCACTCCAAATGAACTTTGACCACCAAAACAAAAGGGTTATTGTATGTAGTGTGTGGTATTCACATACTAAGTGTTGGATACCTCAGTGTAACCCTTCGTGAAATATCATGTTACAAGCAGTTCACAAAGTTTTGGTAGTTTCACCGCCTATTACCTCAGATGGCTTTTGAACTCTACTGAAATCGACAGGGTTAGTTTTCTAAGTATAATGCTTCCACATTCCTTGTAAGAAAAACATTAATTATTCCTAACTTGAGATATGGTGTTTAAGAGGTTTTCGGTTTTTGACGTTTGGTGACTTCATATAACCCAGCTCTTCACCAAAACAATAGGGTTCTTTTTCCCAATATGACAAATCTGTACCACAAGTATGATAAGTAACATGCAACAAAAATTCAATAACAAAAATTGAAAAAATTAGCACGTGAATAGGTTAAGATCTCGGACAGTCAGATTGTGAGACAGAGCACTTACCACAACACCATCGACATACACGTTTATTGCAGGCTATTTTTAGTTATGTTATAGTCAAAGCATCCTTCACCAGGTCATCAATTCATCCGTCAGTAGGTAATTGGAACTGCAAGTACTAATGATTGCACCAGACTATGCTTTTGAAAAGATATATGTTTTTCTTTATAATTTTATTCTGGAATACTACAAATATTCAGCCCTCCCTTTCGTTGGTGACGGAACAAAATAAATAGAATGTAAGGACCTTTGTTATTCTTGAGATATCGTGTTGACGAGCAGTTTACCAGGTTTTCTTAGTTTGACATCTGGTGACCTCGGATGAAATCGAACCTCCACTAAAACCAATAGGGTTCTTCCTCTTAAGATGACAAATGTATCTACCAAGTATGAAAAGTATCCATCATTACTGTCTTGAAATATCGTGTTCACAAGCGTTCGTCGGTTTTTGACTTCTGGTAAGCTAAAGTGAACTTGACCTCCATCAAAAACAATACAAACCTTCCCTGCAATTGAGAAATCCATTAACCCAGTATGAAAGTATCCATCACTGCTATCTTGAGATAACGTGTTAACAAGCTGTTTACAAGTTTTTCGTAGTTTCATTTCTGGTGAACCCAAGGAACCCAAATGTCCCTTGATCTCCACCAAAAGCGATGCAAATCTTTTTCGCAATATGACAAATGTATCAAACAAATATGAAAGTGTCCATCATTCTTATCTCGAAATATCATGTTTACCAGTGTTGTAACGAGTCATGACTCGAGTCGCTAATTTTCAGAAGGGAAATGACTCGAGCAATTGTATCATAATTTTCCTCATAGAAATAATGCAGTGACTCGAGGCAGTGACTCGAGGCACTGACTCGACTCGAGTCGCATTGAAAGTAGTAAATGACTTGACTCGACTGCAAAATTGAGTGACTCGTTACAACACTGGTGTTTACCTATTTTCCGTCTTTGACCTCTGATAACCACAAATGACCTCTAAACTCCATCAAATACAATAGGCTTCTTCCTTTAATTTAAAAAATCATATCTTTAGTATGAAAGTATCCATTATTCCTATCTTTAGTGTTTACGGGCAGTTTACATGGTTTCGTAGTTTCACCTCCGATGACGTCAGGTAACCATTGCCCTCTACAAAAAGCAATAGGGTCCACCCACTGAACATAACGTATCCATATTCTAAGTTTAAAAAGTTTCCATGCTTCCTTCCTTGAAACATTATGTTTATGACGTTTTATGTTTTTGTCCTCTGGTGACGTCAAATAACCTATGACCTCCAGAAGAAACAATAGGGACTCTTTCTCCTAATATGATATGGCTAAATGTCCCGTATGAAAAGTATCCATCGTTGCTATCTTGAGATATCGTGTTTACAAGCCAAGCGTCACAAATACATACATACATACGTACGTTCGTACGTACGTACATACATACATACTTACAGGCGGTCAGGTTACTCAACATCAAAAGATAATTACATATGCATGATATCAAACCTAAACTTAAAGGAATTTATTAAGTACTGTTTGAGACAAAGACGTAAAACTAGTCTTGAGACAGCTTCTTCTCTTTAAAATAATTCCGTTACAAGAAAGGAGTCCTATTTTTGTTCACGAACCTGACCAACAATAAACGCAATAACAATGTGCTTAGAAAACCAAAAAAGAAAATGCAGTTCGCAAAAAGTTAAAGGAATTTTAACATTCAGGTTTTATCTGATAAGGAAACGGACGGACGGACACACACACGCACACATATATATATATATATTTATATATATTATATATCTTCGTGTCTTCAGTGCTCACGAACGATCAAGATGAAAGCTTTCAGATTATGATGGCTGCGCTGACTTGTTATGTCCAGATGACTTTTAAACCCACAGGAGCCCGAAAAATGAAAGACTTGTGTGTTACTTTATGTTGTTTCATAAGGCCTGTAGTGTGTCACATTAACGTATCGTCGATTTCTCCATGGAATGAAGTAATGCAAAATTTCTTTAACGTTAGTGATTTGCATTTTACTTTTCAAGAGGGTGTTCCCTAGCGATTGTAATCATTGTATTCTCAGATGATATGCACTGGATTATTTTACAACCTGCCTTACATTGCACATCCATACGTAGGAAATCGACTTTACGTTAAAGACTTTTGATTTCAAAGACACAAGATGAAGAAATTTCATGAAATCCCAATCTTCACTTTCTTCAGTGTATTTTAATCAAAACCGGTACTTTTTAACAATGGAAATTTAAGATTCCGGTGATGATCATTAGCAAGATAGCTTACAATTAACGGTTGTCTTATGTAGGATTATAATGCATGTCTTTCAGTCTTTTAGGTACATGGTCAGAATCATGTCATCTCTCTCACGAAACATAATCCCGGTACATTGTTAGAAAGACATAGGGGCGTAGGAAGCCGGGCGGGGTGTAGCTATAGTCCCGGCAAAATATCGCTGGAACGGAAGTATGCTAGCTCAAATATTGCAACAAATTGAATCTAAGCACCCTCAAATATTCATAAAATTTCTGAAAGGGAGGTGTCCTCCACCCTTAGATCTCCCCAGAACAGAGGTCCGAAACAACGTTCAGCCCACCCACCCCCAGTCGAGAACACGTATACAAAGACAGACCTACACGTGATAAACCTTTGGGACACGACAGTTTTTTTTTCTCTACCTTAGATTATCACTGTTTGACCTCCCTCTCCCCCACAAGACAAGTCATTGGGTAGGATAGAGACATTAACTAAGATTCGTTTTGAACGGTGTGAGTCTTCCCCCATTTCAATACTACAGTATTGAAGGTCGTCAAATATTGAACAAGTAAAAACATCAGGTCAACTATAACCAAAACGGTTGAGTTTGATACAAGACCTGTTTAACTCATGCAACAGTCTTGTCACGTCGTCTTAATCCTACCGCAAATATCTGGATACGTGAACAGCAGCACATAACTGATATCCATAAGTATTTACGCTATTTTATGTTTGGTGTCTCCATTCAAAGATCTTGGTTTTGTTGAAGAACGTGATAAGGTTGCATCAAAAGTTAGTGTTTTTATCGTTTTATGGTAATGACCTTCAAACTATAGTTGGCTTGTAGATGTATTGTCAATCTTCATTTGTTGTTAATCTAGTCTAATTTTTACTCATTGTAACTGTTGTTTTCTCTGCGTTTTGTTTGTAAAGTGCTTGTGAGAAGACTTCTAGTTTCGTATTGAGCACTTCAGATATGTGATATAATAATAATAATGATGATGATGATGATGATGATGATGATGATGATGATGATGATGATGATGATGATGATGATGATGATGATGATGATGATGATGATGATGATGGTGATGGTGATGGTGATGGTGATGGTGATGGTGGTGGTGGTGGTGGTGGTGGTGGTGATGGTGGTGGTGGTGATGGTGGTGGTGGTGATGGTGGTGGTGGTGATGACGATGACGAGGACGACGATGACGATGATGATGATAAGAAGCTTTTCTTAACGGAGGGGTGGGGGCTGAACGTTTTAGTCCACCGTTCGTAGGGAGGGGTGTACTATTTTTGAACATTTGGGGGTCATTAACAGCAATTTGATGCAACATTTTTGGTAGTGTTTGATTTACCTTTTCAGAAAAGTTTGATATTTTATTGAAAAAGTATGATAAATTTCACAGGGTAGACTAAGAGTGGTGTTCACACCCTTGGAAAGTAATGCGAAAGCATAATTTAGCCTGTTCATATTTTTGAGTGGGGAAGGGTTTTCGTCGCTCAATCCCTCGTTTTTTTACACCTACGAATGTGCTAAACACTCACTTTTTCAGCTAATGAAATTGAAAACAAAGTCGTTCAAATTGTCAAAGATCCAACCTGCAAGGGGGATATATCTTTTATACCTCCCTTCTACGACTCCCAGGGCACTCATATTAAAACAGGCAAGTTTTTATTTGAATAAAAACTGGATAGAATTCCGAAATTTTGCCAACCTCTATTTCTCCATACAGCCATGAGGCTGATATCAAAGATGTGTAGGTGTTATCCAGCACCTCATTTCGGTGTATATAGGTTAGTTGCAGAGGTGAGAAAATATTACATTAGCTTGTTGGCTAGAGTAGGGAGGTGTTGTAGATAGAGTCGTGACTGAAATTTTGATTTATGCTAATCCAGTTTAGTGTGAGGAGAATATCCATTTAAAAAATGATCACTGGGTTTAAGGTCATTGAAATCCCTCTTTTAAACTTGCCTTCCATCATTCACACTCACCATATACTACCGTAACAAAAAGATTACATTAAACTATGCATGATGTCCAACAAGTTGCCGACGTTCAAGTAGGAGTAATTTGTAAAACCTAAATATCTGTCATCGCCACGGACCGAAGAGGTGGTGGCAATAAACGAACACTACCGCCATATGCAAATGGGCAAACGATGTGCATGGTTAAACTTTGAAGTTAGAATTTGATCAATCTTTGCATTCTTTTGCAAGTTGCTGAATGTCTATCCATGTACAACATGCAACACAAGACAAACGGAGCATTTCAGGCGTCGAAACGCGTGACAACCATATATATAGAAATTGTCAAGAAGTATGAGGCACAAATTGTGGACAGAAATGAAAAAGGGTGATCGGTACTGTTGCAGTTTCAAAACGAGTTTTCGAGGCCTTTACAATTATCGTACTAACACAAAAAGTATTGCAAGCACATCTTATAAACTCTAATTAAAGTAGCTATTAATTTCTGTGATGCCACGATGACGTACAACTACCGCACTAAGATCATTTCAAGAGGCTTTGAAGTGGAATGTGAAAACTTCTAGGAACGTTTCGGATTCAAACATCTGCTGGTTTTAAAGATTTTCTCTTTCCAGCTATTGCGTAACTTATTGGGACAAAGTACATGTATCATCTCAATTAAAATCTTCACGTGATGATATCATTATCCTCCAGGTCGATTATGAATTTACATGAATAAAAGAAAACAGATGCCATCACCAGCGAAATTTGAGCACTGGTGACGTCTTAATAACCGAAAATGAAATGACATGAACCACTATCTTTAGAAGCGACTATGACTAAAACAGTGATGTAAAGCCCCTTGAAATAATGGATAAAAGTTACTCCTCTTTCGGCATAATTTCGAGTGAATATAGAATTTCTTCCAGCTTGGGATTGTAGCTCGTATATTTTGTTAAAGTGTCTTCGAACAATTCTTTAAGATCTGAGCAGTTTGGCTATTTAGACCGTTTGCATTGACGTCACGCGACGTCGTTTTAGATGCGTGCACGACGTACACTTCGCACGCGCTTAGCACTCACATGAAGTAGACTTATGCGTATCCGACCGGTACACAAGTCAGCTGTCTTCATTTGTTGATATAAGTTGCAGTGATACGCGCTTATCCTCACGGGGCGTACTTTCTCTTCTTTGACGTCATATGCATAAGGCCTATTCCCTGTAAATACTTGTTCTTTCAGCAAGTCGAACTCTACAGAAAAGCTGTAATTAACGTTGCTCCTAAGCAAAGTCTTGTCAAAATTTTGACTAGATTCGGTTCAACAATGAATCAACTCTAGTCAGTTTTAACCATCTCTAATAATAAGTACTTATAAGCCAGTAACTTCCCTGTTGATCAGGTTCGGTTTATTTTTTGTTACGGCTAGGTACAATATGCAAAACCGAAACAGCGAAAAGACGTAGAAGTATGAGATTAAGATTCCAAACTGATTATTATTATTAAGCCCCAACTTACCTTAATTTCTACAAAATGCACTAAAATTTTCACTTAGGCCTACATTTAGAATACTTTGTCCCTATACTTATCTCTTGTCTTGACTGGCTGGAGTCGTACTACTCTCGTCGTTGTAAGCTGAGGTCTTGGTCGACACGGTAGAGTGTTCTCGTAGGACTGGAAGGCACGACGTTGGTCGCTGAATTTGTTGGCGATTTTTTCTCTCTTTTAAACAGTTCAAGCTTGGTAAGACTCTATCAAGGACTCTCAAACGAGCTGGCAGTTCACCAATAGCTAGAATGCAGGAACAGTTTGCTACGACAACGGTATGTTAGAGTTTCTGAGTTGTATGGTCGATATCCCTCTCAGTAGGCTGTATACAGTGAATCGTTGTTGTTAATCTCTCTCTGTCCTGTTATTGTGAGTGTTTCCATTTATATTGATCATCAACTGTTCCAGAGATTTTTCCCTTTGTAAATTCCATCATGTTCTCGCAAATAACGCATTCACTGAAAACTTACTCAAAAAGAAGAATCTAGAGGTGATCATCGCTAAAACAAAAATTTCGAAGAAATCAGTTCTTTCTACAAGGAAATCGAAGGTTCTCGAAATAGAAGCACAGTAGTTCCAGCAGGATCGAACGTTTACGCGAACAGTTCTAACCAGGTCGAAGATGCCTGGAGCTTTCATTCATCGACTGAACAAATGACTCGAACCATGATTCTTGGGACACCGTCCGTGCCACGTAACAATTTTAACCACACTTGACTGACCTTATGTGCAGCGGTCTGACGACTGAACTGTCGGTCTTTTAAAGTCTCATGGTAACACACTTCTAATTATTTCCCTTTTGACTATAACACTAAATTTGGTCCGTTTCGTAGCCTCTGGACCCTTGCAGAACTTTTCAGTGGGCACAAGCTACCCCTCATATGAAAACTCATAAGTAGGCATTTTAAATTTGTGTACCATGACCGCTGAGATTTTGAGCTAAATAAGCTTGTAGAGAAGGATGGTGGTTCCAGCTTTTTCACTTTAATCAAAGTGCCATTTTGCATAGCGGAAGGATATAATGTGCTTGAAACACCTTTATTTTTCTTCTTTTTGGATGACCACTTCAATTCATTTGCTACCAAATACACATCATAAACTGAACACATCACTTCAGCATTATAGTCTAAACTGCCCCACAAAATATTAGGCTGTTAAATACGTGGGTAATACCTTCCGCGGGGAATACCCTTAGTAATTCGCTACCATAAGTTCCTTCTGGGGACATTACTCCACAAGAAGAGTAACTTTATCCTTGGGATAGTCTAAAGATTTAAGAATAAAAGACTGTTCTCTGCTTGATGTCATCCGAGAAATCATGCTACCACGGTAGAGCCACTCAACCGTCCAAAACAAGAATTTCGAAATCAAAGAAAATACAACATAGTTTTTCATGTATACAGTATTTTCAACCACATCTAGTCAAACATATGACCAGATTCCAGTTCGGTGCATGAATAATCAAACCTTTTTACAGTGTAGATATCTGTCCGGTTTATGCAAAAGCCTTTTAGTTAAGTGGATATGGAATAAAACTTTTTCCAAATGGCAATTACAAAGGATTATGGGATAATTTTAGAATGGGTCGCTTTTGTCAACGTCATTTTACTGTTGCCAAACTCTACACCCTAATCCTTCCGTCGTAATTGCTATTTGGAAAAGGTATATGCGTAATTTTGGTTACTGTTTACCTTAGCCATTCCTATTAACTAATTTCTTGTAACATCATACACCTTTTGTAAGAGCATAGTGTAATCTAAATTAAAAATACTTGATGCACATTTAACCAACTTAACATTAATGTCCGTCACATGGGAAATGTCTGTCAAATCAAAATTCATTTCATCTTGTGTGTAAGAAAACAAAGAGCTACACAACCCTCACGAATAAAATGGAGAAAGCAGGCAAATTTTGTTGGCAGCCATCTTGCCTTACCTTTATCCCTCATATATCATACCCCATTGTAAATGCCGATAGCCTTAAGTGTGGAAAGCTATTTGAGACGTGTATAAACACATAGTATTAAACGAAAGGGTTGATAGCACATCAGTTTTACCTCTCCCTCCTATGGCTGATTGAAGGAGCCAATGTATATGTTCACTGAGTTACCCACAGGCAGTAATGTAAGTGATCGCATTTTGTTGAATCATGCATGAAATACCTATTCGTGAAAAATATCACTCGCGTTGTAACTACAGGCGTTTGAGGCTATCGTTGTATGCATTAAGCTGTATCGTTGTATGCTATTTTATGCTCTTATTTAACACATGATTTTAATTTAAGACAACGTCAGACAAAGACCATTCACAAAACTTCCTCCACAATAAATCAAAAGAGATATATCGAGTGTGCTCAAACTGAACAGGTTGTTGACCTATACCTCACACTTTCGAGTCAGTGTCCTTTAATTTTGTTTTGTTTTTTTTTGTGGAAAAAGTCTTGCAGGCAAGTGAAAAACTTGTTTGGAACCTGTGCGGAAACCTACCCTTCTAAAGAAGCGGTTTATCGTGTCAGAATTTGACAAAAATATCGACTTAAGTTTTATGTTAACACTAGCAAGAATGAAGCTTAGCGTGAAATAAAACTTACGACGAAAGGAGAATTTAGCCTTACCATATTCGAGACACTTTATTTCTATAGATGATGTCCAATACGGGATAAGTGTTTTCATTTTCACCCCAGTTGCCAGATACTAATGTTGATCTACCTAAATTTATCAATCACGTGATAGAAACCCAAGTTAAAACGACAATGCAACAAAGGTCTCCTCCAAAATTTCGATCCTTGGAACACCCCTTGGATTTCATTTTCTTTTGCGAACACTGACATGTGGGTAATTTAGTTAAGTTTGTCACAAAGCAAAAGCTTGGAAATGACAACATCTGCTATAGTCCCCCTTCAAAGTTTCGTGACTTGCCTATTTATGTCACTTAACATCATACGAAGAATATAATTAGGAAGTGTGATTCACGAGGAATGTTCCATTAAATCTAAATTATGTAATCTATTTGTTTGTCCTTCTATAATTCGAATGCACAAGAATGAGGAGCTCAGAGAAGTTCTTTTTCGTGATCCGATTTAAATCGCATAAAAATATTAAACTTAAATTTAAAAAATTTTAAACTTCAACTTTCTAAAACTTGCCTGATGTACGAACTAGGACTTAACATACTTAAAAACAATATAAGCCGAAACAATACTCTTCATAGCAACACATAATATGCAGAAGGATATTGCTTAGGCTAGAGATACATTTTTGATGATACTTTCTTGCTTAAAGTTGGTCGGCTATGTTATCCAAAGTAACAGTTTCCCCATCAACGAAGGACTGATCAAATGTCTCAGATAAATGTTTACAATTAAATTTTTAAATGAATAGTCCTTGATCCTAAAAATTCTACGGATTCATTTTTTATTGAACTTATAACCTGGAGGTTTGTAATAAAAGGTGGGATTACTTAAAGGATCTTATTACAGCATCCTTTGTCACACTTTTACAATCATAAGCTAAGCTTGGGTACTTATATCAAGGGATGAACACGAATCGATGATAATTCTCCGCAATCATTCAACATGAATTGACAGATGTATTATCTCCTTACCATCTTGAACTGAGTTCAGTCTAGTTAAATAGCTGAACGTGTGAAGATAATACTCCTTCTCTCTTGGATCAGATAAATTGTATCGTTTGCGGTTCACAAATTATAGCTTGACTGACAAATTACTTATCAACGGTAAATTGAAAGGTTACTACACGTTTGTCTTACTGCGTATACAAAGTAGCAATGAGGAAACGTGTGTGTAAGGTATACAGGTATAACAATGTTATTTGCCAGCTTTAACAATGAAATTTGCACGTTATTTATTTTGACAAGTAAAGGGAATTTTCCAGCCAGAAAAGAGAAAAGGATCATTCTCATGTGCCATTATCACGAGAGGGATACCTTCGCAGTCTGTACAGCGTCTTCTAATTTCTTTTTACCATGTAAAAACACTTTCATATAATGACCAGTTCCCTCATTCTTACCCCTGTATAAGCGCAAGTTAGTGTACTATATTACCGGGATGAGACAGAAGCACTTCAAGGGAAATCCCCTTTGGTAAGAGCCACTGCTCTTCATAGACAACAGCCCTTCGTGAATGTGTAAGTGATCATAGGCGGACTGGTAGTTGTGACGATGTGGCGATTGCCGCCCGGGCCTCTTGGGTTTAGGGGACGGTTTGGGGCTGGTTTCTGATAGAAATGCCCATTACCTGGGTCAGTCACCACAGGTGAACTCAGTCTGCCGGGGCCTTTCAATCACTCAGTCCCCCTTTAAGTGATGTTACAGTTATCGGGTTGTATGACCCGTCACACCTTGTCGGACGCATAACAATATTTGTTATGACACGACGTTTTTTACGAACGCCAAATCACCAACTTGAAAATATTCCTATCGACAAGAGGCGAGACATTCTTCCATCTCCTGGAAAGTGCTTCGTGACTTTTTTGAAATGTCAATGACCTAAGGGATCTTAAACCTTAAGAACTTTTAAATAGGTCAATGGAAGATCGACAGTTTCTTTTAAAACAATATTTCCAGTGGTTATTCTCTAAGTTTTAAAAGCTTATGTCGCGTACGACTCTAAGGCCTCCTACTGAATGGTGTTGTCTGTATAAAAAATGGCCCCTATCTACTCTCTCGTGAAAACCCACGCCAAGTTTGACAGCTTTGTACTGTATTTTCCAATCTTTCAGGAGAGTTGCCTAGGGCATCACTGCCGTGATATTATGCCCTGTAGGGAGATGAAATTAAAATTCAACGTCACGTCTCATCTCCCAATATTACTTCATATAAAAACAACAAGAAAAGAGTTTGATCTCCTCCAAAGACTGTTCCTGTGCATGGACAAGGCCTTTTCTTCAGTTTAAAGGGGCTAAGCCCTTTTCAGAACACCTTTCTAAGTATTTTTCCTCTGATCTGTGATCGGTCATACGTATAGCTTTTCCATAAATTTTGTTCTGCACCGTCCTCCCGCACTGACTGTATGGCAACAAAACTGAAAATTGAATTTCCTGTTTATAGTTTTATGCTAAATGGTTCAAAGATCATTTTGAAGTACCATATTGGACTCAGCACTAAAATCATTACGGTTTGTCTTTAAGAAATCCCTACAAGCTTGAGATGGTCAAAATCAAACAATACGGGCAATAGAACACAGCCGCAAACGCTTTTTTCAGGGAAGGAGGGCAGGGCAGGCCATTAGCTAGACAGGGTCCTAAAGTGGACGAGACCGCTTTCGGAGGGGCCGAAATATTTCTAGTGGAGGAGCGAGGCATCCTAAAGTGCAATAAGCCAATAGGAAATTTTGACTTCTAGGAATGGGGCGAAAGTTTTCCACCGACCCATCCCCTCCCCTTCATTTGGCCTCTGGCCTGGGGCATAGCCGTTTTTACCGGAAAACCTGAAATTAACCCCTTGTTTGCACCGCATTGCCCAACCTTTAATAGCAATTTGCTATAAGGGAAAGTCTACGTCATCAGCCCTCAAAAAGGGTCTGTGTCCTTCCCGGAGCGAATTACCAAAATAAATGTTCATTGCGAGGAATTAACGGGGAAACCAATTCCAGTTTCATAAAGTGGGGTAAAAACTTACCCTTTAATGGGGTTCGTTTCATCAATTCGACATACAGGTTTCATGCTATACTGCTTCTGCTACGTAAGTGCATGACATAAAGGAACTTCAAATGAGCACGTTTAAAGATTTAAAAGTATTTTCTCCCACGTTAAGCACAAGTTCGTAAGATTAAAAATTTAGAGTTGTGTTCAAAATATTCTTGAAAATAGTTTGCGCTGATTGCAGAACACAGGTAGTTAGTAGTTTTTTTTTTTTTTTCGTACTTTTCTCAGTGACACCTCGGTTGACACTTGTCTTAAATATCGCATATTGTGCTGTTTTGTTTTGGCTCTCTCAAAGTAAACGATGATAACAAGTGGACTTTTTAAGCTTACACTGAAAAATTGTTTGCGCATAAAATATCTCATGTATTAATGAAACCATTGTTAGTCACGTGACTCGCTCTTGATGAGAATAGCCATTGTAACTCTGCTAGAAGCAGCTCGAAGTACTGCCATTCCCTAGACACAGAGGTAATCATGAACGTTTTAATATCTCCAAGACAAAATTATTGTCTTGTCTTTCCTTCAACTATAAAAAGTTTGATGCATGCATGCCAAGAAGCATGTTTAAATGTTCGAGCAATAATTATCCCTTTGGACGTTACTCAACCAGTCTTTCAATCCCAATTGCGTGACTAACGGAGGAGAAATTTTAAACAGGGACACGTCAGTCTCACTTTATTGACTTTTAATAATCAACTACTCACCAACATAAACTGAGCCTACATCAATAACGTCTGCGCTTAACACGCTCTGTTCATTAAGTCGCCGTATAGACATTACAGTCAAATGCACCTGTGCATTTCTTGATATTCCAAAGGGATGAGTTGGAACAATTCTTTAAACAAAGGATATGATATTTATAAGAGTAAAGCGGTACTGTTAAAGAGGCCTACTTCTGTTATTTTATTCACAAGATTGGGTTGTAACAATATGGTTCTCGTATATATTGTACTTGTGTTCATTACATGAATTGCTTAAAGTGGACATGACACGGCCAAAATATCTTTTGTGTATTGCAAGATTGGGTACAGTATTGTAAAAGTATCATCTCAAACACAATTAAACCGGCGCAGTTCGGCATAAATAGAATTTGAAGAAAAACGTCCAGAAATCCAATTTCGAAAAATGCCGCAACAGGTCACCTGACTTTTATGACGCAATTGGCGGCACCCCGCACTGTGCTATGTAAGAACGCGTATCTAGATGTGAAACTAATACAACGCTTTGGGAATGTTTCATACCTTAGAAACTTCATGAAAACGATTACATCACAATACCCGCCCAACATACAGAGCGCAAAGCGCGGAACATGTTGGGGGCATCGAAGCATATCATTGGCCAATATGTTCGCGTGCATGTGCGCCCGTGTTTTAGCTTCCCTGCATATAATAAACAGCTTTGTTTTTGTGCAAAAACGGTCCGGGCGCGCTGTACAGAACAGCTATGAACATGTATGGACAGTCCATAACAAGCGCGCCTTTACTCAGTGAACTGTTCAGTAACGTTGCTATTGTGAATGGTAAGCAGTCACCGCGCAACGACGCATAGTTCACAATGTGGTGACTGATCACGCGCGCTGCTGTATTGTATCGTAGCACAGGTGTTTGCAATGATGTACCTGCTAACACGCGTTAGCATGCACGTGCTTCGATGTGTAGAACGATGGGTGAGCTGCCTGGTACAGTGTTACTAACCGTGCCTCCAATGACGTCACGATCTTGAGACGCGCTCACATACTTTTTTCGCTTTTGGATTTCAGATGGCTGAGTCTGGCCGGTAATTGGGAATTCACAAGGTCGTATAACTGTGTTTATGGACGTAGTTGAGTCGGGAAAACATTCGCTTCATTTCAAGCTGTACCCAAAGAATATTTGCTGAGAAACGTACTTTGGCCGTGTCATACCCACTTTAAGGGTGGACATTTAACTTGCAATTCTTTAATAACGATCCTTCTGCAGTTTGATTTACTAATATTTTGCAGCGATTAATACACAATTTCGATGCCTTCGTTTCTCTTGGTTAAACATTCCCATTTCATCTTCTGTAAAGATTATGTTTGCCTGTAGATTATACACCCCCCGCAAAAGAATAAGTTAACCAGAGGAGGGGAACGATTTTAAAAGTAAGGGCCAGATGCCGGAAGGTACAATGTTGCAATTAGCCTATGGCATCGAAAGTGCCATAGGAGCGCGAAACGCTCCCGTAGGAAAGTGGAATCCAGGGGAAACTCCCATGAAGTGCCGGGGGGGGGGGGACCAGGGCGAAGTTTCCTAACGCTTTGGGGTATTGTTTCAAAGTATGGGTTAGGCACTTTTCACATTACAGAAATCAGTATTTGACTATTTTTTATAGTAATGGACAAGTAGGAATAACGTTGATCCTTTTTACGCTATTCATCACTGTACAAGCCAATTTCTTTTGTTTTGAAACAGTTCTCACTTTTTCGAACTGGCAAACAGTTGACAGAAATGAGTACCTTCTACTTTTGTAGTACTAGGTCGGGCCTGCTCAGTTTACATTAGGTTTTAGTGGCACAGTGGTACAGACCTGCATCAGACTGAAACTCAAATATCCCAGTTTAGAGTAAGAAAAAGGCCATTTCTTTTAGGTCAACAGAAAAATGTCGCTACTGCAGGTCTAATCGTATTACCTAAATCGTGTTACATGAACAGTGTCACGCTCAATACTGTAGTGAAAAACGGGGGTCGGAGAATGAAACTAAGTTTTTGATGTAACGATTTGAAACTAAAATGCAAACTTTTCAATTCACATGGACATGCTCCTCAATTCTACTCCCTGGGAATTCGAGTTCATGTAAAAGGTATCAAACCTGCTTTTAAATTCTTCTCAAAGCATTGCTTTAAGTTTTGGTATTTTTGCGTACTTTATTACAGACTGTTCTCGTCTTGGCACTCCCTATCGTCAAATTTATCATAGACCAGAGTGGCTTTGTTAGTAATTCCCGTAATTATCTAAATATGTGAGGTGATACAATGTTTCAGGTTGGCGTGTAAGGAAGTTAGGTATGGCTCATGAGAAGACAATCCAATCAATAACTAAGGGCACAAACCAGAAGCTTGTCATACCTTTGTCTAGATTTGCTTCAAAATGAACCAATTCTGGTCATTTTTTACCAAATCTAGTCAAATATTTGAAAAGAACGCATCTCCCAATCAAAAATTAACAAGATCGCTTAACAGTGCACGTTTTCAACGGCTAGCTAGACAATCCGCACATGAGCGAAAAAGCATCTAGTTGTAAGCAAAATACACTCAAAATTTTCCCTCTTATTTTTGTCTGATTCGTTTTTTAAAGTTAATGTTGAGTAGTGGCCTACATAAAAGGACTGGTCATGAACTCCCACATTTCACACAAATAAAGCCAAAAAGGAAAGCCGAAAGTCTTAGTGACTCCTTGTCTCTGGAGAAAAACAAGCTTCCTCCCGCAACACGCAAAAACCTGAAACTACTTCCAAAAGGAGTTAAAACCGCACATGCTAAGAATAGCTCCATCAGGATTGCCCGATTGTGCTAAAATAATGAACGTAAGCAGTTTACAAGGTTGTCACCTCAGATAACCTTTGACCTCTAACAGAACGATAGGGTTCATCGACTGACTATAGCGCATCTGTATGCCATTATGAGAAGTATCTTTGGTTCCTATCTATGTCACATTTTCACGATTTTCAGTTTTTGACTTCTACTGACCTCTGATCTCCTCTGTAAGAACAACAGGATTCTCCATTTCAGTGGCTAGCCTACATATCAAGTATAAACGGTATCCATCATTGACACCTTGATCTATTGCGTTAACTACCTCTGGTGACCTCAGATAACCTTTGATCTCTACCAAAAGCAATTGAGTTCGTTTTTTTTACGCATCCACATTCCACGTTTGAAAAGTATACATAGTTCTTTCCCTGAGATATTGTTTACAACGTTTTGATTTTGATCTCTGGTGGCCTCAGATGACCTCTAACCGCCACATAAACGGTAGGGTTTCCCTCTAAATATGAAAAGTTTATTTCCCAAGTACAAAAGTATTCACCAATCCCATCTTGAGATATCGTGTTTACAAGGTTTTTAGTCTTGACCACTAATGACCTCACATGACCATTGACCCCTTCCAAAACCTATGCGGTCTTCTTCTCATTATGGTAAATCCACATACTAAAAATGAAAAGTATCAACTTACTATTCCTGTCTTGAGATATCAGTTTCCCTTTCGGAAAAGACTAAAAAATATAAGCCTTTTTTAATTCGGGCAGATCTGTCAGGGACCTTTGATCGTAACAAAACTTAGTGTACTTGAAGTGACAATCACATGAGCAGAGGAAGTATGTGCAACATGCTTAGATATTTCCAGATGGAGGGTACATTTACATCTCGTATGTATGTATACATACGTGCATCGTGTGCACTGAGTCTAACCACTTCTATCACTGGTTCGTAGACATCAAGCACCGTGCAGCCTGCAGGATACTAAAACAACTTTTCGTACATACGATCTAAGATCAGAGTGTATTGCCAAAATTAAACAAAGCACTCTAGAGCCAGGGTTTCTCACCTTTTGTAACTCGAGGTCCACTTTTGATTCTTTAAATTACCGGAGCACCGCCTTTCACCGTTACCTAAAAAATAAAGTTTCACTAGCCTTTATAACCTGATCATATGAGGCAAGTTTCAACACTAAGCAGCGTATACTGCACTGTTGCCGATGAGATAAACTATATTTTAAACAATATTAGAAATAAAGACAGCCTTATTTTTGGAGTGGTGGGCCGTAGCCCTCCGTTTGAGGAATGGTGCTCTAGATTGACCGAACTCGCAGTAGCAACATTAAAAAACTGCCAGAATTAATTTTACAAGCCTTTTTTCGCATTTGTCTGTATTTTTTTTGGGGGGGGGGGTGGGGGTATGTGTCATGCTAGCCTGCGTAGTGCTTGTTAGACCCTGAGCCGTCTCGTTGATATTTACAGCTTTGTCCACAGATTAATGAGTTCAACTTTAGGCGGAAAGTTTTCAATCCGAATAATGAATGTTGAAATATCTGCAAAATGTGTTATTCTGAATCTAAGGACAAAGTGTTTAACTATTACCTACAGTTCGCTTACAGTTTGATTGTATTCAATGCTATAAAGAAGAGGCGCAAGTAGCTTTACGTGGTTTACTTGTTCTGTTAGTAAAGTACGTAACCACCGTATGATTGTAATATGTAAATTACTGTCTTCTCCGGAAACCCTTTCGAATGTTACGGCGTTTGTGCGCAGTGAGTGTAATTTCTTTACAGTTCCTACCATTTTCATTCCTGGCGATTCTCACGTTAAGAGGAAAACAAAAGTTCCCCCGAATGGGGAAAAACTAATACAACACATCGTAAAGGCTTGCTAGCCTAACAAAGAAAAGGTTAGGCAAGAACGAAATCCACTCAAACCCTGCGTTTTTCGCTAAAGCGCGGCTCGGTGAACAATACACTTACCGAATATACTTTTCATTTCATTACATTAGACTCACAAATGTTGCAATGGGATTCCAAAACCTAGTCGCCGCTGCCAATGTTCACAAGGCACGAGTGGGATTGTGGGTAAGAAAGGCAATATGGCGGCACCCATGACCAATTTTCTCCTGATTGGAGGAAAACTAGACTCTCCCCAAAGGATGAATATTGCGAACTGATTTTATTAGCCCGTTGCTAGAAAATCACCACAATATAGAGACAGCTTTTAAGATATCAACCGGACTTTATTCGAGTAGAAGGCATTGACTTCAGGCGGATGTAATCAGTGGGAAGATCCGGAAACCATATTCTACAGGAGCCTTCTAACCACGGCAGTTTGATCTTGCACTAAGAAGATGTGCCATCTATCATTTATGTATAATATAACACTTCTGTCTACACGACCAAGTTTTTTCAATCCATAAAAAATCAAATATGTATGTCTACTACAACATGACTTTAGTTAGTACATCATCTCTGTTTGCTACTAGGCTATTAGATAAATAATGACAATATCGCTACGTTCTGATTCAATGGTCTTTGGTTTCAATCATATTGCACAACTTCCCGGGACCTGCATAGACATAAAATTGTAAATGGTCACCTACAGGCTAGATTGGTATGTTCAAACTAGGCCTACAAAGAAACAGATAGCTAGAGTATTGACTCGAGTTCATTGTTCATTTAATCAACTACTCTTCGAGCCTAGCAAGACAGATCATAAAGATCTGTTTATAATACACCTAGAAGTGTATATAAATCTGGACGGGTATAGCTTTAAATATATGAAAAAGTCTTGGGCTATATGTTAATTATGTAGCTTTGTTTTTCGACAATCGATCACTTAGCATCTTCAAGCAGTTTTTGATGACAAATACAACTCTCTTAAATATTACGTCGCCTTGGCTTGTGTTTGTCTTTAGCTTTTTTTAAAGCATCTTTGTCAACATTGACTTAGAAAAAGCATTCCTATTGGGCCCTACAGTTCCTAAATATATCCTTCTTCAAGTATGCACAAGCCTCTTCATAGAGCCCTAGAGACAATACCAGCTGTTAAGAGTCGCAGTTCCGGCAGTTGACACAGAGGCCAAGAAACAATTATTACTTTTATTTCCTTGAAAGTTTTCCGGCCGGTTCAGGGAATCTTCCGTTCAGTGCCACCCACGGGTTGCTTTCGCATTAAGGGGATGCTGGCAACAACTTGTACTTTAACCACCCTTGCAGTGCGTGAGGTATTGAAATTTAGGAGGACATCTTCCTCAGTGAAAGAGAATTTCTCGTAGCTATAGGACAAAAAGGTCAACTGTCCAAGGGTTCCAATTTTGGCACACTTGATACTTCTTACTTGCAATTTTTACTTGAGAAATTTGGTCTCAACTTAACCAGACAAAAAACACGAAAACGACGAATTTTGCAGCATTCCAGTTGTATATCGATTATCACAGACCACTTATTCTCCCGCCATGAATCTTTTAGAGTAACAGTCACACAACTGTGCCTACTTCTTAAATAAGACATGTATTTTTCTGGAAGCACTTTGTATCGAATCAACTGTTTCCATACACAATAATTGTATCGCATGTGATTGGTAGGCCTACTATTCAAACCGAGGCCCTTGTTGTAATGAAGATTTAAAGTAGAAGGGGTTACACTTATTTCAGCTTAGCGGGACGCTAGTTTTCTTTTCGTAGAATGAAAATGGAAAAATCGGTTTTTCAAAAATTTTTAAATTTGTTTCAAAATCATGATTGGGGTTAGGATTAAGGTTAGGGTTACGTCGACAAGGGATATTTGACCTGTTCTTTCATAATCCGGCGTCAGAATTACAAAAAATTAGTCGAAAAGCTGTTATTTTGGAATTAGGGGTGTGACCAGTTTCCAAGAAGCTGATCCGTCCATTGGCATGATTCTTCCATGTTCATCCTACAAAAAAAAAAACTCGCTAGCAGGACCAATCTCTTGTAACGATGACGTTTCACGTAGCAGTAATTGCATATTTAAAGTAACGCGAAACCCTCTTTTTGGCATATTGATACTCATCCTATTGCTCGCTCAGCCCATGACCCAGCAATTTGCAAAACCCCTGAGATAAAGACCATTTTCGTAACCATAGACCCTTGGTATTACACCCCAGTAATTTCAAATGACAGAACCATTTTCCCACCTCCTCATCAATAGAGGAGATGATACTTCGACTACAACATAACCCTTTTGACCGTACTGGTCTGATCTGTTCCATATTCAAACAGAAAAGTATTTTATTGACACCCACAAGATCACAATCACTAGATAAGGGCAATTAGGCCTTTGTCCTTTCATGTATAGGCTTATATAAAAGGACTTTTTGCGTTTGGAAATCTGCAATTTGTCCAGTTTGGCAACTATTTGCTTAGGCGCCACTAGTGGAGATTGTCCTTAAGCATAATGTTCTGATGTTGATTAAGCATAATGTTCTGATGTTAGTCTAATCACAAAACTATTCCAGGGCCTGATGGGGCCATTTATCTCGAGTCCCTTCGCGTTTTGTAAGCCGTTTAATTCCAGGAATCCGCCTATTAAATCGTCCCTATATTTTCTGAAATATTAATCTTTAGGGGATTGTTGCTTCCAGATTTCAAAATGCAACACAGATCGACTATAACATGCGGCTTTAATAAAGCATACACAGGAGACACTTTCACCTATTTATTAGGTTATTACCACTTTCATAACCTTTTCAATTAGCGTTACACAACATCCCCTGCAGAAACACTATTTTCAAGTCAGCTTGTCTTTATGAAATTAAGTCTTTGCCGAGAGCCGACAATAACTTACTTTAATTGAGTTTTCTTCCCTCTTCTTACATAAATAATAAGAGAGATATTGAAATGAAAAACGAATAGTACAATGGTTTCTCTCTCATAATTTAGCTTTTGTTGTGCTTTGCATCGGCGCTATAATGGAGAAATAAAAAAGGAAGAAAATATGTCCGCACAATTATTATAGTGCAACTTTATTTTATAAAACTCTGCGATAACATTTACAACTGTTTTTAACCTTGAATATTATTAACGCGGCTCACTTCCTTTTAGAATATCTACTGTGAGAGGTAAAATAAAATTGCAATCGCGTAATGCGAATAACTGAACGCTTCGTTAAGTCTGTGTCCTCAGAGCAAACTAAGCGAATTAGTTGTTCATCAAAAATGTCACCGTTGGCTCTTGCATTTCTAAAGGCGCTACAGCATTGTCTATCCTTGCCAACGAGACACACTCTCATCCTGTAGAACACGCGACATCTTGTTCAAAGAGTCAATCATACAATGCTCAAGACTACGTTATTCAACAAGTTGTGCCATTGGATTCTTTCGTTATTAAAAGTACGTGACGATTCCTCGGTAAATTGGACTTTACTGCTCTGTTTGGGATGTGACAAGCTGCAAAGTAATTCCAAGCTCGTCAGGTTGATAGGAAAAATTATTTTCCTTGAGTTTGAAGGTAAGATTTAAGGAAGATATAATGGGATGTGACATAGATGGCCTGTTTAAATTTGGTTTAATTCAGCGAGTTTTCACCAAAATGTGGTAATTTTTATCGTTTTATATTTTGAAGTATTTATACGATCCTTTGGTAATTTTCTTGACACTAGAGGTTTTGTTAGCCATTTGATGTTATAGTGGAACCTTCCGTACAGGTAGAGAGAGATTATTTTGGAAATTGTGTTAATCTAGTCTGTTTGCTGGCACCTGAGTTCATGTGTACCTCATTTTGTGGAAAACCCAATTCCATAAGAACAATCGAAGTCAGAGAAATTTTATTTAAACTTGCAAATGATAGAAGTTGATCTTTTTAAGAGCTTGGAGTTACCAAATCATTCAAATAACTACGAAATGGAAACTATTGCTTATCTTTCTTCTTGTGAAAGTATTGGCACCTGTTGTATAAATTTAAATGTCACATCTCCGGTCTATTAATCTTGTTCAAAATTTATTCTACTATTCATGAAAATGAATAGTAGAGGTAATTTGATGCGTAATGCAATAATTAAAAAGCATAATGAATATTCCGAAAAACCCCACTACTGTTACAGTGCATTCGTGAGCTGCATAGAACATTTCTGAGAAATAGACATCTTGGTACCTGCTTGACTTTGAAGACATCCATTTCTTTGTTACCTTGACAAGTTATCAAAACGTGGAGAGAGAGAGAGAGAGAGAGAGAGAGAGAGAGAGAGTCAAAGGCCTGTTCTTGAAAGTGTAATGAATGACAATAAGCTCTTGCCGAAAAATTATTTTTCGACATTCCAAAGTACGGGTTTAGAGAGAGAAGTCCCGATGAAACAGAATGTTTTATGCTACTGTGTTAGTCATAAAAAATGGATGACTTGTACTGTTTTATTCCTTGTAACAAGTTAGGGAAAGTTTCGTCAACAGATTGTGCGGAGTTTTATGAAACTTTGTAACATCACTTTTTAGGTTTTCTCATTTTCTAATACCATGAAAAGGTAATTAATAGCTTTATTTACGGGCTTAATTTTAAGTTTACAATATGGAAAACAGAAGTGAGCATTAGTGGAGTAATGCTGAATTATATACCCTGAAAATATTGAGACCAGAAATCAAGTTTAGGCACAATCTAAAAATCCACGAAGTCTACGTTACAACCAATCTAAAGCAAAGAAATTGTTTGGATCTTAAGACCCATTCTACGACTGATGGTCAGTCATATAAATTTCTCAGATTTCAGGCAAGTGACACCTTTCGTCCGTCACTATTCTCACTTAATGTTAAATAAAAGGTAAACTACTTATTAGTAGTTGATAAATTCTCCCCAAAACGTTTCCCATATATCCTGGGCTCACTGTTTCACATATGCTTTAAACATGCGTTTGTATTGTTATAATATAGGTCTTCACTGAAAGGTACTCTACAAACCATGTTACCAAACAATTATAACCGAACATGTGCTGTTAGTAATGTATTCACTCCGAATGATTCAATTGAACAATTCTCACCTTCTATGGATTATTTATAGGTAATCAATTTAAATGAGATATAACCCACCTGACGACCATTGTAGGTCCTCATTTTACGTCTATGGTATTTACCCACAAACATGCTGAATTTAGGGGATTCATTCTAACCCACCTCCCCCCTTACCCATCCCAGGCAATGGTATTGTTTTAAAGGCAACTTATTAGTACTTGAGGTGAACCAGGGGGGCAAGTGAATCCAGAGTGACAGTCAATTTAACCAGTCACGTCATATTGACCAACGACTAAAGCGGTTTATAAAGATGATTAACCTATTTATTTCAAAATGATTGTTTTTATTACCCTGTTTGGGGCAACATTCTGTACATTTGAGATCTAACACTAGATGTTCTGGACGTTTTATGTATCCTACGGTAAGTTGAGGTCAACCTGGATTATGTTCTCAATAACTGAACCGGTTACAAATAAATCTACATCGAGAGTATGGGAGATGGATGACTGTTGTTTAATTCTCTGATGGAAGGAGATATTACAATAACTTAACTCATTGTTATTCCTGGACTAGTTGTAAAATTATCCTATCGAATACGCTGCAAAATTCTGTCCTGTACAACTCAATTCAGTGAAATTTAAATAAGGTCGAAAATGCACAGCCTCAGTTGAAATCATTTTGGTAAGCGTATAAAGAGAATTATTACAATACAAGGCAACATACCCAGCACATTATTATGCAACAACATACCAGTTCATTATCTCTAAATTAAAAAAAAAAATTCTGTAACCTTGAAAAGGAAGTTTTACAGGTCATAACATTTTTATTGTATCGATAAAAATGAATTTCTTAAATGACAGAGAAGAAATCGCTACCATTTAGAACAGTCACATAAACGGTATCTCTATGTTGAGCAAAACTGAATTACGTTTTTTCGTACTATACACCAGTTTCATTTCCAGTTCAACGCTGAAAGTTGATAACAACGGAGATACTGCAAGAAAATATCATAAATTAAATTGTATGTTTCTTTCAGGGGGTCATTGCGAAATGAGTTTCGTGATTAACTCGCAGTCAACCACTCGGCAGAACTTTATCGTAAACATTGTAATTTACTCATGAAATTGTTAAAGCTGCATCCTATATAAAGGAACATTATACACCGCGTCCTTGGTTCTGCTGTTCTCTCTTCCGATTTGGAAATGAATTTTTCATATCGAATCCAGCACCAGGTATGAACTTGCACATTTCTAATTGTCTTGCAATTGAACAAACATTGTGTCACCGTCTCGAAACAGAGATTGGTAGTTTCTATCAACCTGTGTACGCAGTCATTAATATGTGCGTTTCTGACGGCGAGGTGTTCATTAGTGGCCAGTGGTCAATGGAGATTGATTTATGGTACGTATTAAGTGAATGGTCAACATCTGTTCATAACCTTTTAAAAACGTTGTAGTCAGTGAGCTCATTGAAGTTCTTATATTGAGAGGTCGTTTATTAAAGTAGTGTGTTGAGTTTTAAGTGACAGCACGGAGCTATCACCTCGGAGGTGGCAGCTCCATGGTGGCAGGTATATACTCCTTACACGACTGCAGACGTTGTTATTTAGCCATTATTTTCGATCACTTTTTATGAATTTTTAGCTTTTGTGGTGAATTTTTGTCAGATTGGCCTACTAATTTAAAACACGTGATGTTTCTTCCCTTGATATGTAGTAACTGTTTATGCTTTTGAGATAATTATGTGCACTGTTAATTTAACTACGTGAACTAGAGAAGTAGATCAAAAAAATAAAAGTAAAAATAAGGATCACCTAAACGAGCTAAATAACTATCTGGAGGCGCTATTAAAAGACTAATTTAAATTCCAATTTTCGACATTTTTTTGGTGGTTCGATACACTCTGTGTTGTTATCACTTAAATGGCAAAACTGAAAAAGTTACTACACAGAACAAAACAACAGGATCCAAATTCACCAGTGTAATTACGAAATTTAATGTTCTTTGAATTATTACAACATAAACCAGCCTAGACAGATATCGAGGAACTGATGTTTTGCTCGTTTTTCACCATCCCTCAAAGGCAGACATTGTGCACAATATGTAAGAGCTTGATACATGGCTTGCGCTAGCAGTCGTAAAGTGGAATAATAGACAGAACATGAATAAGCAGATCATCTCTCTGATCATTCTGAAATTTGTTTAGGAACAAACAAGGAGCGTGAAATGTGCACATGTGCATTAGCGGAGGTTTCTGTGAAAAGTGGAGTTGGGAGATAAAGGCCTTTTAAGTCAAAGGTATTGTGTAAAAATGTGAAAGTCAATAGGAGCATCGCCAAAAAGAGTGGAAGGATATATCATCTCTAGTAAATAGTTCCATCTATGGTGGTCATATGATGCACGCTAGAGTGAGGTTAGTCCGACCTGGTCCGTGAGGTTCGTCCGACCTGGTCCATAAAGATCAAAGGACGTGGTTATAACACTACCTTTATCAAAGGAGTAATGTAATCACTCAATCGTAGATTGTGTAAGCATGCGAACTGCAGGCAGATTCATGTCTTTGCAAGAATTTCGTGAAAGAGGTAATGTCTGTATTTAAAATGGAAGTGAGATTTTCCAGCGTTAAATATCGATATTTTCTTTCTTTGATACCAACGCAGTAGCTAACATTAACATGGTTAAAAGCTGCTTTTTATGCTCAGTTTGACAGTAATTTCCTTCTGATGCCTTAGTGGAAGGGCTAAGAAGAATAGTGAAAAGTCAAAAGTTATTAAAGCTTTACGAGTCAATCTCAGTTTTGAACTCGTGGAAGCTTTTCCGTTCCACAAATTGTTGTAAAGATGGAGTGTTTCTTATATATGTCTTTATTTGCCTTCTTTTGATGCCTAGTGTAGCTGTTACCTTCATTTCGTTCGATCCCCTCCCCTCCTGTCCTCTCGTTCTCTGTATGCTACCCATACCATTGAAATTCTTTCATTTTGTCTATACAAAAGTTTGTTTTCTCTCATACATGTCTTAATCACTCATGACAAACCAACTCATTTTCCGAACGAGTTTTTTTAAATTTCTTTGAACTTTTTGTGATTTCTGAGTCTCCTTCCATTTTATGACCTGTGTTTAAGTGGAATGTTGTTTAACATTATATATACACGACAAAGACAGAACAAAGCTTCATTATTAAAAAATAAAATTTCACGGTTAAATTGTGGCAATAGCTCTTTGTCTAAAAATATTACCGTACACATTATAAGTGTTTGGATTCTGTGTTATTTGAAGATTGAAAAGGTGGGTGTTCAAACCTTAATTATTAAAAATAAAGCTATCCAGCAACCTTACTTTGAATAGACGAGTTGGGAAAATTCTTTCATGCAGTGCTTCATGGGCTGGGCCAAAGGTCAAGTGAACCACTTACCATGGCGAAAAAGGTGTCACGGTAGAGCTGACCTTGTGACCTCCCCCCCCCCCCCCCGGAAGTACTGAATTACCCAACTGGCTTATTGTCTCTCTTGCTTGTCTTCCAGTTATGGTTTTGAAGGTATGGTAATTTATGTAACACAAACACAATGTTTACCTTTAAACCATAATATATAATTGTGAGACATCAGAAGATTAAAGGACTTTAGAATGTAGACTACAAAGGCGATACGTTTAATTTAAAACCTTTGGTTACACAATGACAATATTGCTGAATTTAAGAGGAGAAAATATGAATGAAATATGCTGTACTTTAACGTTAAAAGAAGGGTCTAGACACAAATTAACTTTTGATATGTTAGAGAGGTACTGATTTTAAGCATTCTCGTGAATTTGCATTGAATCCAATGTGTGGTTCTCCAGATATTAGCAGTTACAGTTGTTATATTTTCAACCCAAAGGGAACTTTAAGCAAGCACATATGACATAACAGCCACACATTAATGAACACTCTTTTGTTTTTCTTTGAACCTTACAACAAATTTTCGCCTCCATAATCCCATGTTATCAGAATGTGAATGCATTAAAGGCATGAAAATTTTACAAAACTTCGAATTTCCCATGGAGAGCTCCTGTTCCTGTTAACTTCAAGGTCAACACAACAGACTGGAAAAAACAAGGAAAATAAAGCATGGCTCATCAATGTGAAGAGGTGATGTAACCCCTACTTGCTGCAAGCTCATTTTCGGTCACAAAGGTAGTGCCTTCATTTGCTGGTATCACGAGAACTGCATGTCCGAATTGAATGAAAGTTTCACCCAATTACTTACATCTAGTTCTTCTTTCACATGTGAAAATTAATTTTTTGCTTGAACCCTTCCTTTAAAACGTGCACGCAAAATGAACATCAGACACGATAGCATTTGTTATGTGTTTGAAATTACCCAATTTGGAGTCTGAATGGAGTCGCGCCTACTACAATGACGTCACAATGGCCCCAAAGCGTTTACAGCAGCAGCTATAAACTGTTAGTAACTGGCCTACCCCTGAATATTAACACACCCACTAGGCCTACACTACAGACTTCTCGACGGCTGAGGTGTCTAACTCTCAGTTTGGGAGAATCGTAGTCGCCAACCAAAGAGAAAACTTGTGAAAGAAATGAAGAAAAAAAACCCAAAGAGCCAGTTGTGCTAGAATACTTCATTAAAACCTGACAGACTGACAGATCACAAATGTGGTTCCAAAAATATGATTTTGTGCATATTTTAACACTATTGTAATTTCCTCTGGGGTTGCAATTCCAAGGATAGTGGAGTCCCTACTCGACTCCAGTCCACTGAAGTGGCGACTCTGTAGTAGAGTCGGGTAACCCGCCCGAGTCCATTGAACATGCGTAGACGCCCTCTCATGGTTATATGACAGCCTGTGTTGACTAAGGCTGCTTATCCGTACTCCGAATCCAAGAGGACCTTAAGTTACGCCGCCACTAGTGACAGTGATGGCGATTCCTCCAATTCGTTTGGTTTTTACAACGATTTAAAAGAACATGAATGTGGCAAGTTGGCATGCTTTCGGTGGCTCTCCTGTTTGCGTCATGAAAAACACAACAGGTAACATCCATCATTAAGGGGTGGGGAGATGGGGAGTGAGAAGAACTTTGTCCTTTCGAACGAAAAGTGCGTTCAAGATACCTATTTGGAAACTGAACAGTTGGTTAGAACGTACTGCTGCTCGATAGAAATTTGTAGGAAGGAACTGGAATGGGAAAAGGGAAATGTGAAATGACTTCCTATGACTGTATAAAGTAACCACCTTTCACATCCCTTTTAGGTTTTTGCTTCACTTATGATGTATTTTAGATAATTCCATTTATTTTTCAGCAGACTATGTATCTCACTGATTTTTATCCATGTAAGAAATAGTCCATCCATCGAAAACAAAACTCCTTAAACCACTTTATTTATTTACGACTAAAATAACTTCAAACTTTAAATTTACGCCACAACTTGTCGTGGACATTGGTCAGAGGTGTAATCAAAATTGAAGGCCGTAAACTGAACCCTTTTAGACCAAGATATATTGTATATCAAATATCTGTTCTAAGTTCTCTTAATATATTTAATATATATTAAACGAGAGTAATGTCGATGCTATAGTAGTTCAGAACCGCTCGACTACTTACGTCTCTCGAGATGCATATATGTTTCAAACAGAGTTTGGCATTTAGTCTTGGTTAAATTATACCAGTGTGGCGACTCTTTAATCTGAGCTTGCATGCTACCTTAACGATGCGATTTATATTACCATTCACTGCAGTGTCTCTGTTTTCCATAATTCATCATGTTACAAATGGAATAACCTTTTTCCTACTTTCGCCTTTTCTAGGTATAAGTAAAGAGTAAGTCGTTGTTTTTGTGGTGTAATACTAGAGCAGAAAACAAGTAATGCCTTTGTCGACATATATGAGAGCAGGTGCCTATAACGCATGACTGTGTCATCGATTTTAGCTTTCTTTTTTACTGTTCTCGACAGGTCGAGGGAGAAAGGACACAGTACATCAAGAATGGAGTCCGTCTACTGAAGAACTTGATTTGATAATGAAATTGAAGGAAGATGGAGGTATGAAGATGACAGGTGCGATAATTTGATTACTTGGAAACAATTTATCAAGTTATTTCTAACGAGCCGGATGTAGTAGTATGTTCCATGTTCCAATTGTTGTACTTGACAATGATGTGTCATATTTCATAGAAGGCAATGTGAATAAAGGCCCTTAAGTGTAGAAAATGTTTGCTAAAAGAGTGCAAAAATGCAAAAGATAATTCATTCATCTATTAGTACAAGTACGGGTGGCACGACTTAGGTATGATGCCATGAGTACAGGTACGGGCCAAAAGTTGACCGTCAGCACTGGTTTGGGTCCCGCATCGTGAGTACAGATACAGGTCCAAATTCATGAGGACTGGTACTAGGTCACGAGTTTGCGTACAAGATGCCCGATCACGAACACGGGTATGATTCTTATCTACCGTGACACTACATGAACCATAGGAAGCCTACAAGTGCGATTATATGGTTACATGGTCATCTGCAGAAGTAAGCCGTCAAGATGCAGTCTTACCTAGTGCCACATATAACATATACTTCTTTAGTTTGAATGTACACTTGTAAACCATGCATTGCTCACATTAACTAACAACTTGTGGATCACACAATTACACTTGCAAAACTTTCCACCAAGTATTTTATGGATCCAATGAAGTAGAGAACTTGGCGAATCTTTGTCTGACACAAGTTCCAACAAAGTTAACAAACAAGGATATACTCAGAAAATTGATGTTTTCTAATAATTTCGCTACTTTACCGAAAAAGGCTGCGTAATAGTTGGTCATGTCGACAAATATTTGACAAAGTGAGTTTGAACAGTCCTATATTATAACCTATACAGCGACACATTAAAATGTTAACAGTAATTTGAGTACGGGACCATGAGTACGGGAAGGTCATGAGTATGACTATGAGTATGGTGTCTTCTGGTATACCAATTCATGAGTTGGTGCGGGTACTGGTATATAAACTAGATAGACGTAGATTACGTCTACAGGTACAGAATCTACAGCACTGTTATTAACTTTTGTCTCCTCATATGCTGTTGGAACTAAGCTCTGAATTAGGTAGCCTATACAAACATCATTACCTTTAAAGCTAAGCTGTAGAAGATTCCTTTTATTTCTTGGTAAATATACGTCAGGGTGTTACCGTTAGTGCCTGATAGTGTTCCTCATTTGGAAGGGATTATACTTCTTGTGGTTGTCTATTCTGATGACTTTTAATGATGATACCTTGCCATATGGGAGTCTGTGTGTTATAAGAAGAACATGTTTACCGGAGTCTATACAGCAATATACAGTGCTTCCAGCGTTTTTCAAAGGTTGTAGGTGAGTGGCTTTATTCATAGGTTACCCTTTGGGGAAATCAAAATGAAAAGAATATTCGCAATGAAGATGAATAAATTCGACGGTACATCTTCCTCAGTGCAAGGTTTTATGAAATCCAATAGCTTTCCATACTTTCCAGTAAGTCCAGTAAGTAATACTCTTAGTGAGCTGCTAGGGTACAATATTGCCCAGAAGCTTCAAAAATGCGTTCTCTTACAAATAGGAAAGTCGGAGAATAAATGTGGAACATTGGTACGTAGGTCAAAACTGAGGATCCCGTAAACACCTAGGGCAGACGAAGGTTTAATGTACATTATTATACTCCATGGTATTTACACCGAAAGAAATTATTCTCCATCCCAACAGTGGGAAGAGACCGCTGAATGAAGCAAAAACCAAAATGACCACCAACCATTTTGGAATTTGACAAGTTGGAGATGGGGTCAATATAGGCTATCGACCTGGATTCGAGTGTGACTGGTAATTTATACCTTATTTGATTACCAATGTGTTTATTTCAGAGGTCATTTTTTTCATGTGGTGGTCGTCTTCTGCTGAAAATCTAAGATGGTATCAATCTATTGTATAGATAATTCTTCATTTGTGTTCTTCCGAAAGAACGTTACTTCAAAACAGAATTTGTGAGGTGCAACTATGCTTACCAACTTACTTCTGTTTCGCAAATGCATCCTGAAGGGTTCATGTCATCTCCTACAGCATGCAAATATCTAGGACGGCTGTCAACGACCATATTGGAACTTAAGTATACAGTGAGGAATCTTGTGTCCAAAAATCATGATTTGCGAGATATGCCTGTCTAGTCTGGTTTGATGACTTAATAATTCGGGTATGCTGAATCAAAAAATGCAGGGTTCTATTTTTTCCGACATTATCATGGCGGCCATTTTAAATTCCAAATGACCGCCAATTTTTCACAGATAAATGACCATAACTTCCTTATTCTAGAAGTTGTAAGCGTGATGGTGATGGCTTACCACATGCTTTCAATACCAACTAATATATTGATGATATCGTAGCCTAGTATAAATATAAGGATTAAAATCGCTCCGAAAATCGCTGTCAATGTCTTTCCATAGCAGTTATGACCTTCCATATAGTTCAAAATTGTATTTGACCTACAAAAACCATTTCAAAAATGAATAATTTCATGATCCAATTATTACGGGCAAAATTAATTTGAAGATGGCGCTTATTTATTGATTGTGGTCTGGGTAACCCTGTCACAATGGGCATGCTTTCTTGTGGTCCCTTCACTTACCCCTAGTTGCCAAGGAGCCAGTCAAGCTGTTTTCTTCTCTCAGTGAAGGTGCTTGGGGGAAACATAAAAATAGTTATTAGTACTGCTAGGATATTTGACTCATTCGTAGTTCTACCAAGAGCATTGACATCATGGTATGCAGGTATAGTGATCAGTTGCATCACGGTTGTTACCACTCGTACAAATTTGTATTACTTTCACAGTATTTACCCTCAATGATGTAGACTATAAGCTTTAGTAAGGTATCACACTTGACCTCGTTGAGGGGTATGTGAGGAAACCTAGGGAAAGCAACGATCTCGTATGAGAACACTTTGCCACGAGATTGATGACAATTCTCAACCTCACTCCACTGAACAAAGCCCGTCTACATTAGATCGTGGCAAATTCGTGTGAAGACAATGGCAATGATCTTGTCCTACCCTTCAGAGAGGGCAGTTTGGTCGATGTCCTTGGATCTAAAGAATGCGTACCTTCACACCACCCCTTGAGAGAAAGAAGAGAAGGACCACCTGATGTAGCATGTAGATTAATTAGAACTTTATGTGATATGGCTCTGTGAATACGGTGTACATTTCATGCATACAAGAAGTTGCCTACAAGACGTATACATGGGTACAAGGAAAACAGGGCTTTCATCTAACCTTATTAGGGAAGGGCTGTTGCAAGGGGGTAAGTATAGTTGTTGATGAATATCTACACTAGAACGTCTTATTTTGGAGAATTCACCAATGAAGGTTGTGGACTTCAAACCACTAAACAAACCTGTCGATATCTGATCATAACGTTAAGCACGTAAACCGTGGCGCTCATCCTTCCTACCCTTTGGGGATCATGGCGTCGTTTTTGGACATAAAATATGCTTGCCATCATGTGACATATCCATTACTACGTAATCTCAAAGCGTTACCTACGATTACTGTGGGGACACTTAAAGTGCATAGCTCTCCTTCGGACCCTCCATGTCCGGCCGGTCCAACTCCTCTTAAGACACTGTTTGAGATACCGAGATACTTCAGGGGTCTGAGGGGTTATCACTTTCTGTCCCCTGAGACCGAGGACACCAAGCTTATCTCTACCCGTTTCTTCGCTTGGAAGGACGGTCAGGGGTTGTGTCTTAGAGGAAAATCTGATCACTCTGATCTCCACGAATAGGCCTCATGAGTAATCATTGGAGGAAGGTTTGCACCTCACCTCTACCCTGCGAGACTGGACCTGAATAGAGAGCGATGATTCCCATCAACCATCAGAGAAGCCATCTCTGGACTAGTGGTCGCTCCCCAGAGCTTGGCTGCCATTGGGAGGCTCACCAACCAGTCTAGTCGATCATTTTCTCTAGTGCCAGGCAGTACCTGCTACAGTACTTCCTCCCTGCTTCCAAGAACCCCAGGGCCTGTTGTAGATACGTACCCCTGTCCGGTCCCATCTGGAATGGTAGCTCAGAGATACATATCTCTAAGGACCCATTAGAGCTATGGGAGAGCGGCTTGATAGGTGTCACTACACAAATTTCGATTGCCGGCCAGGCGCGGATGCAATCAACACCCTAGTAGAGACACAGCAAGCAGAGGAAGTAGGTGCTGGACAACATCGTACTGAAACTGGAGGAGGTCATAGGGCCAGCTAAGTCTCGGGAGCATTTACAAGGCGAGAGTCTGGCGGTCTTATTGGACAACACTGCTATTAGATATCAAAATTTAGGGTGGGACTCCTGCCTTCAGTTTTGCCTGAAGGTGAGGTCCCTCCTCCTTTAAGGTAAATTTCGCTTAGAGTAACATACATGGTAGTGGTATCGGGAGGGTTATCAAGTTCTCGATCTGAGAACTGGCGTTTAGGTGGCTAGGACTGGTGTTCAGCGTAGACTTTTTTCAATGAAAATGAATATTGGACTTCCGATCTCTTGCAACAGGTCCTTCCATCCAGAGACCAGGGCTTCCGACGTTCTGTCCTCCATTAAAACGGAATGGACGCTTATGAATTACATTCACCACATCCCACCGTTTCCTTCTCAACCATTCAGAATCTGAGTATTGTTGTTGACTTTATTATGGCTCCAGCAGCTTGCTGGTGGGTATTCTGATCGTGCTGTCATCCCACGGAGACCCGGTTCTTAGGATAAGGACAGGAAACTCACTCCATGGGTCCAAAACACGCATTTCACTTACCTGCTTACTGTGTGAGTCTGTTCATAGGACTTCCTTGGAAGATATGAAGTTCATAACGACATTGTCGCCATGGTAGATGCAGTGAGGAGACTTTCCATCCTGCCCTTGTGATTCCAGACTGAGCCAATTTAGAGGACGGTGTGTAGACTAGGTTTTTCGAAGAAAACATAGAGGTTAAAAAGATCAACGACTATCATTCGGCCACCTCTGCTGTAGCCTACACCTTGAGAATTTCTGTAAGAACAACGGCTGGGTTAAGCCAGACCCTTTCCAGTACCTCTAGGGATTGCAAAAGTAACGTGGTATTCCCTAATATCACTATGCTCTGTAAAAGAATTGCAGTAGTCTCTCGTAGCCAGAGCCTTACGAACTGCTCTGTTCATACCGCTGGTAGTTAGACATGTTCCTGATTGTTACGGTCACACCACGTTGGAAACCAGTGCCGATCCACAGGTTCGTAACTAAGAATTTGCATCCTGAACCTCCTGTCAGGCGACATCTTCACTCTGGAGGACGAGAAGTGCTCAGGCGGAAGAAGAGGCTTCAGTTCGTCCGGGATCATGGAGGTTCCAGTGGAGAGAGCTATGAAGTGATATGTGTCTCCTCAGTACTCGTAGGCGACGCTCTGAGAGGGTGTGGCTATGGCTATGTCACAAGGAAACCACACATCCCTCAGACCCCAGGATGCCACCAAGCTCCCGTTCAGAAGGAAAGGAAGGATAAGCAAAGAGGTTTTCATACTTAACTACTGCGATTTTATGTCGGTGGGACAGGTCAGTGACTTTAGGTTTCAAAACGTCATAAGTGAATTCCCACAAGCCAGACCTACTATTATGTGGACATTTATGAGCTATTTTACTAACCCCCTTGATAAAATACTTTAACTCTCTCATAAGTTGGGCAGACTAGGTCCCTCTGTTACTTGTGCATGCATTCTACACATCGTTTGTTGGCTACATGTTATAGGTACAGAATAGTTCAACATACGCTGAGCCCATACCATTATCCTCTATTCATTCAAGGTGCTACATCCGGTCGTCCTTCTTCCCTTTCCCTCACCGGGTTGTGTGAAAGTACGCATCCGTCAGGTTCAAGGACATGGACCAAATCGTCCTCTGAAGGGCAGGATGGATGGGATAGTCCCTAAGGTCTCCACACAAATTGGCCACTGTCTTATCGAGACCTCTTTTGTGTAGTGGATTGAAATCGAGACTCATCATCAGGTTCATACCAAGGAACACCTAAATAAAAAAAAAAAAACGTTGTGAAGATGATGCTTCAGTCAGGGTAACCGTGCTCAAGGGTGTGTTTTCTCTTGGTTTCCTCACTTAAGGCTACTGCACACTGCCCCGACCCGACTGCAACTCAACAAAACTTACGACTGGCCGCCGGGTTTGAATCGCGTCGGTGCAGTGTGAGGCAAAATTTGCTTGCAACCCGACTCACTTGCAACAGTTTTAAGGAGTTTTAAGCAAATCGGGCGTATCAAACATATTTGATATTCATCGCATAGTTTTAGCCGTTGCGTTTGAGTTGAGTCGCGAAGGGCCAGTGTGCGCCTGTCACCGACCCGACTGCGACTAGACTGGCGTTCCATGGCCAATGAGGACGTATCTTGGAAATTAGGTGACCGTGCGGGATGTCAAAATGGCGGGCGGCCCCCATGTGGACTCAGGACCAAGAGGTCCAACTTATTGAGTTGCGGCAAACGGTGCCCTGTTTATGTGATGCCAGCCACAGACATTATAGCAATAAGACAGTAAAATCCAGCGCATATGTTGAAATAGCAACTCCACTGCAATGTCAAGTGAAAGGGGGTTAGGCGGTTTACTATCTGACGTTACCAATTCGGTGAACTGTTATATTTTCTAAGGAAAAGTAACCGATCGTGTTGTACATGACATACGTAAAAGCTTTAAGAATTCCACTCTTTTGGGGGAATGTGAGTCGTTCTCAAATTGACAATTAAGAGGTTTTATAGAAACCAACTAAACCGGGTTTCTGTTTGCGTACATTCGCATCAATCCCGATCCCGTTCGTTTCCCGACCATTTTGGCCCATGAGAGGACACCAAATCTAAACGATTTGCTTGTGTAATCAAGTCGGGCAAAACAGGAGGGTACGACGATATTTTACTGCATGAATGCCCTAGTAGCTGTATTATAAATCTTATGACGAACCCAGCCAATGGTTTAAAGGCTAATACTGATGAAGGTCCGCCGTGTAGAGCAAGAGAACAGAAACTGGTCTGGCTGGTTTTCATAAAACCACCCAAATGTTAATTTGAGAACGACTCACATTCCTTCAAAAGTGTTGAATTATAAAAGTTTTTGCTTATATTTTGTAAAACATGATTGGGTATTTTTCCATTAAAAATAAAACAGTTCACCGACTTGGTAACGTCAAATAGTGAACCGCCTATACGTCCCACCTTTCACTCCGAGATTTTTCCGCCATTTTATCCTGATAATATATTAGTTTTGTGTACTAAGTATTGTCGGTTCAATGTGCCGCTAGCATGTGACCCGACCTAAACACGACGCAACTGTGTCAAACTCGTTAATACTCATTTGCGACGAGTATTCGCAAGGAGTTTTGTTGCGTTGCAGTCGGGCCGGTGCAGTGTGCGGGTGTAATACCTTCCTAAAGCTTATAGTCTATATCATTGAGGGTAAATACAGTGAAGATTATCCACAATTAATGTACGATGGTAGCTGAGTTTGATGCCTCTGTTCATTATGCAAATATATGCCACGATACTACAATTGGTTAAATTCTAAGCTGTATACATGTGTCTAAAATTCTAGCAGTAAAAATACATTCTTATGTTTACTGTTGAAATCTCAACCACCTGCATTGTAAAAGAAAAACACTGCATTTAATATGCTCCCTCATGACTGAGGAAAATGAAGAGACTACAAGATAGCACGTCCATCGCGACAGAGTTACCCAGACTATAATCATTAATGAGCGCTATCTTGAAATTTAGTTTGCCGTCGCAACTGGCTCATTAAATTATTCATTCATTAATCAGTTGTTGTAGATGAAATAGACTTTTGGACTAAACGATGGCATTACCTGCCATATCGAGATAATTAAAGTGATTTTCAGAGCGATTTTAACTAAAAATGGCGGTCATCTTGATATTCAACATGGCTGCCATTTATGCTTGGTGAAGATACATCAATGTATTAGTTGATGTTGAAAACATGGGGTTAGCCAGCACAATCACCCCAAAGCTTCTAGAATAAGCAAGTTATGGTCATTTTTCTGGGAAAAGTGGCGGCTTTTTTGAAATTCAAAATGGCCATCATGATAATGTCGGATAAAAATGGCACCCTAAATTTTGGATTCAGCGTACCCGAAACATTAAGAAATGCAGTGAAACTAGGCAGGCCTATCTCGAAAAATTGCACAAGAATCCTGACTAACACCTTTTCAAGTAAAAAATCGATACAAAGTGTGGGTCTAGTCCTACTAATCTGATGATCGGGGGTTCAATTGAAGGGGCAATGGATTTTTACTTGTGGGTATTTGAGTTCTCAGTAATGTAAACTAAGCTGTCTTCCCGTCACACCATCAGTCTTCTTTATCTTATCTCTTTGCTTTCCTTGAAAGAAAAACCACCTAAATAATCGTTGATGTGAAGCAATTTTGTTTATATGATAATTATGTTTTTTGTCAAGTAAGTCATTTCTACCCCTTTCATCACATCAACATATATACTTTTGAAAAAAGCAGTTTGGTGTTCTCACGTTTATGGAAAAATGGGCTGTACTGAAATAATTTGTCTTGAAAAATGTACCAAAAATCTTACTAAAGCGTAACGAGGGAAAAAGGTGAGGGAGAAATGTTATTCTTCTGCTATAGTAAAGTTTGTACAGGCATATTTATGGTAGAGTTTTCATGCTGTCAGTAAAATTTATTACATACTATAGATCAAGATAGACTAACCCCACCATATCTGTCTTATATATAATTCGTAACTTTGTCCCTCATACTTTAAATACACCTGGAAGTTTGTCAATTGTGCGGCAAGTGAACATCGCTATGTGTCGCAACCAGAAAGGATTTTGGGCCATACGTTTACACAGGCATGTAGTTAACAGAGGCGTAGCCAGGAATTTTTCAAGGGGGGGGGGCGAAGCGGATAGACAGACTCTCAGCGTTCAGCACCACCATGGGTTGGCGCAAAGCTCAAGAAAAGATTGGCCCAAAAAGCCTCCCAGAACACTGGAAATTGCTCTTCCCAGGCCTATTTACCGCATATAAATAGGGGAAACACTTGCAATATTGAAAAAATAAACATTAAATATGCTTAAGGGAGGCTGCCCCCTTCGCCCCCTTGGCTACGCGCCTGGTGGTTAAATACATAAAACTCTGATCACTCTTCAAGAAGGAGATGGATTTCAGTTTGCAATAAACAGACAAAGAGAAATTACTTTCATTTAATGACTGCGTGGCTAGCAGAAATGTATTTCTTGAAACTGTAAGTTATAGGATTTAGGTTGCGTCTGCACCATTTTTTCCATACTATAAAACGTAAACTATTTTGGTGCGAGGATAACCTAGATTTCATCGATGTAGTCGTGACTACGCCACGTAGAGGAGACACTTCTTCCAATTTTATAAGATGACTTTCATGGCGTTATCACCTATCAGGAACATAAAATGATAGCTTTATATTTAATCATATTAGAATGAACTTTAAAATCTGAGTTTCCTATCACCCCTATTCTGGCTGATTTATCAAATTTTTTCGATATATTATAGTCGAATTTTCCTATAAATTGAACAGTCTAACTTTTTTCATGCCAGTGTTGACCTATCGAGAAGCACGAAGATACTTGCAACTGGAATAAGAGGATATTAGTTGATTTATAAATTAATAATTGATGCTTCAAAGGAAGGTTGGAGGACTTAATTGAAGTTTTAATTTGATTTTTAAAAGAAGCGGTTTTATTCTGTTTCTTAATTCATAAAAACCTCAAATATATTCAAGAAGCAGGAGAGTTTTCGGGGCCAAAGTTAAAATCATATCCAGGTCAATGTATATTACCAGAACAAACCTAAAAGTATGGGCTTACTACTTGTATGTAAGCGTGAAACAGTGAATGACTGCTTACATAAAATGTAGCAATCTTACACTTTATTCTGGCACATGTGAAGTTTCACGTTTCATGAGAAAATGTATCCTCTACATTTTGCGGCTGACTGATTTATTACCACCTTTGTATTTGTCCTCTCACCATCTGAATTGTTTTGGTCTTAATATCAGAAATTGCAATACATAAATAGGTTGGATGTACATAACCTGACAGCTTTATAATTATGTACATTTAAATCATTTTCCTGCTTAACTTGTGCGGATACGAATGCAGAAATTCAATGACAACTCGTCGTGCCTTCGACTGTTCGATAGCATATGAGCAATACTAATTTCAAGCTAGGCGCATTATGTATCTGAATTGTAATACATATCAAGTTCAAACTTAGAGAAAGGGGGTTTTTTAAATAATATTGCACGCCGGTGCATAGACCTTGAACCCCTAGAGTGTTGTGTGAATCTCTTGTGAAATTTAGGGTGAATGTTGTGAGTAGCCATGCAGAGGTTTCATTATCTTCCTTCGTCGTGTATTCCAACACCTGGCCATCATTGTCTGTTGCGAGTAACACAAAAGTAAACAGCATTGACAGTCGGTACAAACAATCACTCCTGTGTATAGGCACGTCATAGTGTTACATGATCTTTGTAATGTAAAAAACATTTTCCCTGAGAATGGCACATTTTCTACCGAATGGAGAGGGAGAACTAGTAGCTGCAGCCCTCAGCCCGCCCTTCGCCGGTCCTACGCCCAGCAGGCCTATGCAATTTAATCCTTTTTCAAGTGCTCACAAGTATTTGGTTAGGAGTAAAAGTTTCGTCACTTAACACTAGCACTTTGTAATAATACGTTCAAATATAAACAATCGTAACAACTGTCCTCTTTCTAAAAGACAATTGTGGACAAGGTGTGAGGAATAACCAAACTTGTCTCTATCTAGAAAGTTATACCATAATAAAGGACTATTCATTCTTAAATTTCGTAACTAAAGAGAGTAAGCAGTCGGCCTAGCTTACTTTGGCACATGAACTAAATGTTACAAATCTCTTATTTCTATTGTAACAATCTTTTATAATTTTTCTGAACATAAAGGTGGCATTCTCAAGATAAAAAAGGGCAATTTTTGCAAAAGTTGAAAAATTCAGTTACAAAACTGTTGTCGTATGATTTAAGAGAGCCATCAATCATTTAGGATACACGGGCATGACCTCAACAAGAATCAAAACGTAGGATGGAGGATGTCTTCTCGAAAAGCCACAACGTGACCTAAGTTATTTTGCGGCTGTTAAGGACTATTCCACTCACAAACTTCGCACCCGATATTGTGTGATGCTGTTAAAAACAAGTTTGGCCTCACATTTTACAAATGTAAATCTCAGACACAGAAGAGACTAAAAAAGCCCTAGGCTACGGCTTCCCAGGGGCCCGGATTTCATTGAAATTTATCCCGAATGACACACTGGTTGTTTACTCAGACCATAACTAAGTGTTTCGGGGCATAAATTCCCTTTTATTGTTCAATGAATTTAAATGTATTTATGGCCTCTCTTGGCTGTAATGGAAATTTCAGGCTCCAACGCCTGAGTTGTAGGTAAAATTGAACATCCGGTTGAAACATTTGCGAATGTAACACAAAGTTTTTTCTGAATGTGGTTGTTGAGTTGTATCTTCCTCCACTTACATCCAAAGATCCTTCGAAAGTAGTCAGCCCAAGGTTGATCCTCGTTTTTTGATACTGGTTCCTGTAATTTGCTTGAAAAGAAGGGGGTACCTTGCTTTTCATCCCCCTTAGCCTTCCGTCCAGCTTGGACATGCATGTTTTTGTAGCTACTATGCAGCTTTGAGATTTGAGATTTATCAATAATTGCAACGGCTGCACTAGGGAAATGAAAGCGGATTGTATTACTAATAATCTTCAACAATCCCTCGTTGTCTGAATCAGATGCTTTTATAGATTTTCGTATCTACATATTATTAGTAATCATGTGACAACCTGTTAGTAATTAAAGTTGTCATATAACTCATACATACCGTGAAGGACATTGACGTGTTGAAATGTTTGAATTCTACAGTAATGGCTTCAGGTATCAAACATTGTATTCATAAGGTCAGCAAAATGGGATTTAAAATCTTAAGTGACGGAAGTTGAGTCATCAATCATGATTGGTCATAACCATCGGGGCGAAGTCCATGCAAAAAAGAAGAATATATGTCAATCTATATGACGGAGTAACTCATGCACGTGATGTTACTTGCATATCGGGACCGACGAAGAGTTAAAAGAAAAACTGAAGGGACTTCGAACCCATCGTATATAGCAAATGGTACGCTGCTGATATTGACAAGAAGGGGTTGTCAAGAGGCTAGTGACGAGTCAGCAATGTGGAGTTGCCACAAGGCTTGTGACAGCTCCTTGTAGATCACGTTGTAACCATGCGACTATGGAGAGAAAATGGGTCGATAGTCTTGCATATTCCACTTTTATGTAATGCGTAAAATTATTTTATAACATATATATATATATATATATCGATGCCTTAAATCATCATCATCATCATCATCATCATCATCATCATCATCATCATCATCATCATCGTCGTCGTCGTCGTCATCTTCATCGTCATCGTCATCATCGTCGTCACCTTCATCGTCATCGTCATCGTCATCGTCATCATCGTCATCATCATCATCATCATCATCATCATCACCATCACCATCACCATCACCATCACCATCAATCAACTTGACTGATTCATTGTCAGGTTGTCTATTTTGCAATTCAGCGAGGAGTTCGATGTATGCATAGTGCAGTTGTTAGCAGTCAGAGCAGAAGACATATTTTTGTAACGTCACATTTAACCAACCAATACCGGAGAGTAGCATGTCTTGTTGAAAATTAAATTTGTACGTGAACTTTACTATTTCATTTCTAACTTAGTCCTGTTGGGAAAACTTCATTGTGGCTCTGTGTGTATACTACATTACTACTACAGTACTTGTTTCGTGCAGAACCGCACATACATCGTTAAGCCTAAATCTAATTTAAGCTATCTCTAGAGCACGAACATCGGAGTCTCCACCATGCGCATCGTATATGCATTGACGTCACATGACGTCATTTTGGAGGCAAAACAATGCAGCACATGGTACGCACGCTATAGAATTTGAACGCGCGTGTAGTAGACTTATGCGCGTATCCGATTGGTTGACAAATCAACTTTCTACATTAAGTGGTTTAACTTGCAATGCTACACCCTTGCCTCTAAACGAGGGAGCACTTCTACTCTGTGACGTCATATGCATAAGGTCTATTCGGAGAAATGGGCGAAAGTAAGCGGCAAAGTATTACATTTCTGTGACTTTTTCCTCTCTCCTTCAGGTTCTCACTTATTTGCAGTACAAGGTTATTCTCTCTGTAATACACATTACGATTTTGGATTGACAATCTTATACTTCGTTTAACTTTTGATTCAGCTTTATGACAACCACTTTCCCCCTTTTTCTGGCGCCGTGATAGTAGCTTTAGCATGAAACTCTGACATAAGTGGTAACTTGATAGGCTAGTCACTAAGTAGAAATTCAGAAATCGTAAAAATATGCAAAAATGAGAAAAAGAAGTATCGACATGGATTTGCTGTTTCTTGTATCGCAGACGTAATGGATCTTTCGTTTAACCGTAGAGGCTAAACATTAAAGAGAAACCATGGTGGTATTCCGGCGGGACAACTACATTACATAAATGATACGATACAAACCGCTTTCAATAAGCCATCCCGGTGGGCATAGTAGGGGGGTGAAAATCTGAAATTCAAAGAACTCATCAAAATTCACAAACTGAATCCTGCTTATACCACACTGGATTAAATATCTTGCATGAAATTCTACAGTCATTGCGATCTTATCAGAGTTAAGATCGGCATGTCTCTGATACAATCAATATCACGTCATCGAGATGTAAGCCATATGTAAACTATGTGACTTAAAGTGATGTTGTATGTAGAAAATATTTCAAACTACTGCTAGATATTTGGATTACTATTGAAAATGTTTCATCGATCTAAGTTGTGTTTATGAATGGTCTTAACATCTCTCATAATAATGTATCCCTCAAGAGGACGTTCAGGTTCCTTAGCATCTCTTAGCAATTATTGAGTAATCCGTCTGCCTGAAGAGTTGATAACATCAGATTAATAAATTTTACTTTGTATTTGATTAAGTTTCACTCTACATTTTTTCCCTTTTACCTTGTCTCTCTTTAAAGCTCTCTCCCTTTCTCTTTTGGCTGTCGCATTTTGGCTTTATTCCAAAAACCCTCTTCTCAACTTTCGAGTTCAAGTAAGCTTAATTTTCGCCTAGGGAAGTGACGAAACATGGAAAGATGCATGTAGGGGCATAGATCTGCACTAGAAACCATGTAGACATGACGACAATTCAGGAGGCACATTATAATTCTCAAAAGGTATAACAGTAGTGTTTAATTGATTGTCAAGGTCTGCATTTTACCTGATCTACTTTGTTGATAAAGTTTACTGCAGTTGAAGAAGTAAAAATTGTGTTCAGAGGCAACATCTATCCGTAACAGTGATCTTCTGAAAACTTAGTGTGATGGCATGCCATACCTTATCTGGCAATAACATTCCTGCATTCCGCACACGTAACTCGTTTTGAAATGTAGAAAGGGGCCGTTGATAAAGGATCCATGTATAATTGAGGATAAAGTTAAAAGTTGTGATAAATTTTATCTAACATGGATGACTGGCATAAGAGTCAAGATATCGAAGTAATGGGCCTAAATTTCGTTTTTAAAAACATTTAAACAGTCATAATAAGTACATGTCTAGGTTTCCAATTTTCAAATTTTTATGATTGTCAATACACTTCATGAGACCGATTTTTGAGGTTTAGTGCCTTAAAATAAGTTGATATTGCTTAGAAGTCATCTTAAAGATCCCTTCATTTTTCTTACAGGACGGCTTGTCGTCATCATGGGCATTTTGAGTTGACAATGCCACTCTATCTGTTCTTGTTGTCTTCGAGCAAAGATCTGATCTTAACATTGACATGTTTCGACATTTATGAGACGAAATAACTTAATGGGAGTAATTGTCTGAGGATATTACAACTTTGTTTCTTCGACACTGTTCAGGTCCAGATAATTTGGTCACACTCTATCTTAGTTCCTCGTTCTCTTCTCATGTCGTGCGACAACTATTTATATCCCTTTAAGGACGATGAGTCGTCATCATGGTTACTTTGTGTTCAAAGTGTCATTCTATTTGTTCTCGCTTTCCTCCTCGCGAAACTGAGGGATGTAAATGTATAGTCAGCATTTGTAAAGTGGCAAGTTTGGGAAGGGTTGAAGTATTTTTTCGAGTGCTTTACCAACACCTACAATTTCTGGTCTGTCTTAAATTTGTGGTGGTTCGTCGGAGTCTACGAGGTAAAAATGAATTTTATGAGTGTGAATAATTGAGCTTAGGCCAATGTCGTCTACTTGCCGTGGGGTATGCAAATCAATGACGTCATCCGATTTTTGCTTATTTTCAGGTAAGGAGAAGGGGTAGGTTTCATATGGCAAAAATAAGAAGGCATGCGCGTACACATAATTGCGCAAACATTCATGAGGCTCCTATACTTGCGAAAGCATACTCCAGACGAAGCCCAAGTAGACTCAGTGTATCCATGCTTTTGTGACGTTACTGCAAGCAATTGCCATAACGGTGCAGCAGTACCTGGTATTTTTTAGAAAACATAGGTACTGTAGCTTTCTTGATCAGAGAGAAATCTTAAACTGTCAAAGTAGTCGGCCGCTACATATGTGATAACGACAACTATACATGGTTGTTGCAAACAAGATTCTCAAATGAGCTTTGATCTGGCAAATATCTTAACTGTTGGCATTTTAGAAAATGTTGTCATAAAGGTGTCGAAGCAAACGTAGCCATCCTTCAGTATATGTGGAGAAAAATTCTAAGCACATAAACCTTGATTTCAAACGGTTGGTTTCAAATACTTTACTTCTTTATAAAGATTGACAGTTCAGTTCACTTCCAAGAGCGAGGACCTACGAGCAGTGTCCGTCAAAGCATGCAGTGTGAAATATCTTTGATCAAGTTAGACAGAGATGTTTCTTTTAGGGCTGATTGAGTCAGTTTTGGCATGCTTGGTTTATCAAAGCCTCCGCACAACATGCAGAATCTCTCTTTCCTTTTGCCAACCTACTGACCTCGAAATCTCTTTAGACGAGATACAATTTCCTCGTGATCCCCCAGCATTATAGCTTACACATGAGATACCTTAGCCTATTTTGCAAGGACATCTTCAGAGGATGGTATTTTCTTCCAGCTCCAAGCTCTTCACTTGTCATTTTCTTCCTCTCATCTTCTCCTACCTGCCATTTAGGCACCAAAAATGGCCGCAGGAGATGCTCATCTAACTCTGGATGAAATCTATGACGCCTGCTTCTAATATGGTAACATCGGCTTCCACATTATTTTCAACTCATAAGAAACCTGTGCGTGTAATCGCATAACCGCTTTCATTAAACCAAATTCGGCGACATAATTCAGAGTAAATTTAAAGTAAATGACAATTCTGGAGAAAAGCATATGTTTTGGTACTCTTATTGACAGTAATAGGAATCTTCTTAAAGGGGATTGCAGGGAATATTTGACTTATTGAATTGAATTCTAAAATAATCACTTAAGGTTTGAAATGAATACGCTTTTCGGAGTTCAAGTGCGAATACAGCACTGAAACCAAGCAAGCAAACTTTAGCCGTTTAGCAGTGGCAGTGGCGTCTTTTGCCTTTTTTTGTAACAACATAAAGTTGTGTGGTATTTCTCCAAAATAAGTATTATGATAAAAACACAAGTTAAATCCGTAAACGTTCATTACAATCTAAAAACACCTTGGCTAAAACTGAACGAAAATCCTCATCAAAGTTAGCACTTCACTGCTATAATTAATGACTGATTTGAGATCCTTGTCAAGCATTAACATTTTCCTGTTGAGCTTTAACTAGATTTCTTTGGTTACTTTTACCAGGAAGTTGTTGGCTAATTTGTGACCAAGGTCCAGATTTAATTTCACCAGGGTATTCTTAGAGTGTATCCTGTGTGTTCAAATTTATAGACCTCATGCATATGAAGTCACAGAACAGAACTTGCGCCCTCGGATGAGGTAAGCGCGTAGCATTAAAAGTTACATCAGCAAATGCAGACAGCTAAGTTTTATACAGGCCGGATACGCATGTCCGTGCGAAGACTACATTTTGCACGTGCGTACAGTATGTGTACAAAGTCATGTACCTCATTTAGCCAGTTTCACTGTTGCCCTTTGACGTGACGTCAATTTATAAGGTCTATTGAGGTGGATTGGACCATTTCAAAATTGCAGTTAGTTTAGCAGTTTTCTATGATGAACATGGAAAGCTGCCCTCATTCCTTAACCATGAGTTTAATTCTTCATCGACAGGTCTCAGCCGTCAAGTTAAAACACATAGAATAACGTAATTAATGTGTCCTATCATAGGATCCACTATTAATAATACCATTCTAGGCTCGGAAAAAGATTTTGAACGGTTGTTAAATCGAATAGTTATTGAATTTCAAAGTCAGTTTTGTCCCGGAAATATGCGTATTTGTTATTGTCATGGGTGGATGATAACCATATAACTCGTTTCTAATAGTTAGAAGCGATTGAGAATTAAACCTTTTGATTTTAATCCTATGTTTTAGAAATAGACTCATCCGAACAATCACATTTTTGTCAAGGACAGTATACCTTTAAGTTACAAGGTGCATAAAAACTCATGTGGATGCTCTTAAGTTTTCTTTTTCATTCTTGTTGAAAAGAAACAGGAACACGAAAAGTGTATATTGCTCATTAAAATTAGAAATGGCCTGGGAATATGAGGATTTAGTTTTTGCAGGTGTATTGGAAAATCTGAGTCATTCCCTCAAGCGTCAAAGAGGTAAATGCCCATGAAGTAAGCTTTCCATTTTCAGTTGATCATGCGCTTCTGTTCGTTATAGGTTAATTTCCTGTCATTACGCCACAACATATTTTGTATTGTTTTGCTTCTTATATGAGATAAAACTAACATTTGCACTAAATCTCGAATCTCGCGCAGTTTTTATTCGTGCATAAATTGTAACATTTGAGAAACTTCCGAATAAGAAGCCAGTTTCGTGTATGTATATACATATTATATTAAGCCACCGGAAAGAACAGTTGTATATCTCTTTACCTTGAAAATGTATTTGTTTTGAAATTCATGAATGCTGAGATTTTCTACGCTCATACTCCATTCCTCCTATTATATAAGATAGCTTGTTTTGCCCCAAACCGAGGGCTCTGCGAATGATTTTCCTATCCGATAAGAGGTGTCCTGCATGCCTGCAGGGCGAGACAGCAGCCGAAAACGGAAGTTGCTTAGAGGAGATAGCCTCGCAAAGTTAGTTTGCCGGCCAATATTGCATTTTACTCTTGGATTTTAGAACAGAAGCGCATTCTGAATGTCAGCCCCTGTAAGTCTTCGGTGTAATTACAAAGTCATCCCAACGATATTAAACTAGAGACTTTGAGATGTTGAAAGCATCATAGAATCGTAATATCTCAACAAAGTTTAAGATGATTCATTGGGAACATCATTTCATCGCTACGCGCGTGACTGTTCCGTGTGAGGTCTATCAATATGCTTCAGGAAAACGGACTTAATTGTGCAAAGGATAAGGGAAAAAAAATGAGACGTTACATAAGAACTGTCGAGATTCACCTTTTGTCCTCCTTATTTTTGAAATTTCAATTGACCAGTCATAGTCCTTTATTCAACAAAAATCTAATTCATGAATTGTGAAATGGAAATAATATCGATCTTCCTGTCTTTAACCTTTTTGGTATGTTTCCTTGACGATAACTTCATACTTAAATGTATTTGAAGCTATCGATTTAGTATACAAAGATAGCACAGATGTGTGATATTGTTTATGATAGGTGACCTATCGTATGTATCATATGTAAGACAAATCCATAGTAATGGATCATGGTGGGCCAAAGAGCTCCCTGAATTCAGGCAATTTAACTTGCGCAGGATGGAGAATATTACTCTGAGAGGGTCAACAAGGTTCAGTCGAATGGTTTTCAGAAAAGTTAAAACCTCTTCGCCATAACAAGTGTACACTTTACTTGGACACTCTGCTTGCAATTTCATACACTGTCGAACACTCCCACAAAAGAAGTTATTAAAAATGATATATTTGTTCATTCTACACGAAGCGATGAAAATGCATCTAACTTAACGAGCTGCAAAACATCGTTGCGTAACGAAATTTAAATGGTGCCAGAAATTTGAAAGTCATTTTTTTTTTTTGAAAATATGTTTCCTGGTTATTAAAGTTTCGCAGGCTGTTTCTCCTTTGGTTCGAAAACCTGAAACTTTTCTGAGGATCATTTCATAACACAGTGTTTGATGAGAAGACCTAGGATAGTACTTGCTTTAGTGCAAAATTCTAACAGCCGAAGCCTTATAGCGAAAACTACATGGAATAATCCTGAGTGGACTACTTCCCAGAAGAGATACCAACCTGAAGTTACAGTGCCAGCAACGTCTAGCCTGAATGGCTTCATCAAATTGCATTCACGCAGATACAAAATACAAAACTAAACAAATAAATGAACAAAAAATAAAAACAATAACAATTACAAAAAACAAACACTCATGTTAGCCTACTTTTGTGTCCACTAGTTAAAATTTAACCACAATACGAAATTAAAAAGGAGTGTAGCTCCTGAAGAACGGATTAATTTCTGTTGTTTTTTTTTTCTGGAGACTTAATACCGTTATACAGCAGGTTATGCTTATAGCTTGGTGGAAGAATATTGTAAAGACCATAAATTAGCCGAAGGGGGTGAAACGCTCTTTCTATCGTCGGCGATGCAATGATTTATGATTTTTCATTTCTTTCGATGCATAATTTTGGCATGATATGAATATTTGTTTAGGTAAGAGCTAAGATGAGATTCATAGAGCAATCATGATGAATTTTTGGAAAGCATTCTTGGATTTTGATGTACAAAGTTGTCTGATGATTCATCTCAAACTTACGAATATTCCATGTGTGATAGTGGAAGCAATACATTGTCAATTTGACTTTTAATATAAATTCGGTCTTACGTGAATATTCAAGTGAAGTGGGGGCGTCCTCTTCTCTAAGACTAAAGTTGCTGTAAGCTTTGAGTAAGAAAAGAAATAAAGTCTATTACCATTCTCTTACCTTACATGAGAATAATGGTATTCTTCCATGCAATATTATTGTTGACTTTTTTCAAGAAAAAATGAAGAAATCGCAGAATTTGGGTTTCCATAACTTTATGTCCATTCTCATTTGAGAGTCAAAATTCTTTCTGTGTTCTAACAGGGCACTAGACTGCCCATATCAGGAAAATGAGAGCATCTTGTATGATACCTTTAGAGATATTACGGCCCAAAAGTGCCCCTAAACCCATATTTTGCAAGGAAAAGTGAAGAAATTGCAGAATTTGGGTTTCCGTAATTTTATACCCATTCTTATTTGAGAGTCGAAATTCTTTCTGTGAACTAACAAGGCACTAGACTGCCCATTTCATGAAGATGGGAGCATCTTATGGCACAGTATCAGAGATATTACTGCTCAAAAATGCCCTTTTACCCATATTTTTTACTTAAAATGAATAAATTTCAATATTTGGGTTTCCTTTATTCAATATTCCGTTTTCACCTACCAGTGTATTTTTTTCTGTGTACTACTGAGGCACTTGAGTACCAATTTTGTGAAGATGGAAGATCTTGTGTGGCTCGAAAAGAGATCATCATTGTTCAAACTTGTCTTGTAGTGCCAAAACTTGTATTTTTGATTAATGGAAAATGGAAATATTGATGTTTTAGCTGTTTAGGGTCTATAACAATGGAAACTTTGTCTGCTTTAAAATTTTCAAAATTGATGTGTGTCTTAACAATCCACTTTTCTTTTAATAGAAGAGAGATCAGTGACTTAGTTATTCGATTGAAGGAAATATTGGGCATACAAAATAATCCCAGAGGCCAAAATTTCCCGACGAAATACAAAGAAACTGCGAATTTTCAGTACCACTCATTTCATGTAGGTTTGAATCTGGGAGTCCAAATTTTCCCCACGTACTGCCTGGTTATAGGACTACCCATTAACAAAAGTTAAGGTCGTTGGTATACACACTTTAAGAGAAGAGAATCTGGTACTCAAATTTGTCCCCCGGCGCCATACTTGCCAAAACTGCCGATTTTTGGCGAAAGAGCCATATTCGACAGGTCACTACAACGAAACAGATCAATATTTTGGGGAAAACTTTCATTATATTTTGAGAGACTGTGTATATTTTACCACCTTTACTCCTAAAAAAGTTTCAGACCTCAAATCTTGGCGCAACAGAGCCTTTCTTGAGCCAAATCAGCCAAAATGGTCAAAATGGCGGCCATTTTGAATTGGCTGGCTACCCCCTTGCACATGAAAAAAATGGAGCACATACTTTTCTGATTGTCTGATGTCTACTCTACATCTTATCAAAGTTTTACCAAATATAGCAAAAAAAAAAAATGCAACAAACCAAAACGTCCCTGACTATACCGTTTGTGGATGAAATAATGAATGATGAACCTCTGTCTTCGTATTTTTATCGAGATCATTCCATAACAAACTCCGTAAAAGAAAACATGGAAGACCAAAGGCTTAGTGATTCCTTGCTGAAAGATTCTGCTTTGTAGCACCGGGGTTAGACCATCAAAGATATCCATCATGAGATATGTTTAACGATATTTCAATTTAAACTCTGGTGACCTGACATGACCCTTGACCTCCACCAAAACAATGGGGCTCTTGTTAAGACATGGTTCTTCCACATACTACGTAAAAGATACCTCACAGTTAAAAAGAGGTTTTCATAGTTTGACCTCGTTTGACCTCAAATGACCTTTGACTGCCAAAAAAAACAGATAATTTATTAAATGCAATATGGGTTACTCTTCATGAGATCTAGTATTTACGAGGTTTCATCAAACGACCAGTAGTCACTGTAAATAATTTTTGGCCTCTCCCAAAAGCAGCAGGGTTTTTACTCACAATATGAAGCTCTTTAGCCCAAATATGATAAGTAAGAGACACCAAAATTGAATGAGTGCTTGATTGGGATTCGACTAGGGCCGTTACCATGGGAAACCGAGGATTTCCCACTACAACACCAACATGCACGTTTAGTGATTGGTACTTTTACACAAGTTCATCAATTTATTAAAATTAATGTACCAGAGTTATGCTTGTGAAGAGATATATATTGTCCTTATCATTTATCTTTGGAATGTTACAAACATTCAGCTCTCCCTTTTCTTTGGTCACGAAACTACACAATGTGGAAGTGCGGACACGCGCCAACTTTCTATTCTTGAAATATCGTGTTTACGAGCAGTTTGCAAGTTTTTCTTAGTTTCAAGTCTGGTGACCTCAGATGACCCTGGATTTCCACCAAAACAAGTGGGGATCGTTCTCTTAATATGACAAATCTATATACCAAGTCTGAGAATTATCCATCATTTCTTTCTTGAAATATCTTGTTTATATTTTTCGGTTTTTGACCTCTTGTGACCTCCTGTGACCTCTTTAAAAACAATAGGAACCGACCTCGCAATATTACAAATCTACTTACGCAGTATAAAAAGTATCCATCATTGCTCTCTTGAGATAACGTGTTTCCCAGCGGTTTTCAAGTTTTCCATCGTTTCACCTCTTGCGATACTAGATAACCTTTTGATTTGCACCACAAACAATAATGTTTTTCTCTTAATATGATTAATCTGTACAACATGTATATAAAGTGTCCATCATTCCTATCTTGAAATATCGTGTTCACAAGGGTTTCCTCTTTTGACGTCTGTTGATCTCAAATGACAATAGGATTCTTTTTCTAACTGTAAAAAATATTTTTGCTAAGTGTGACTTTATCCACTCATTTCAATTTTAATATAACGTGTTTACAAGCAGTTTTCAAGTTTTTCTTACTGCTACGGCCGGTGCTGCAGACAATCTTTGCCCTTTACCCAAAGCAAAAGGGTTTATCTACTAGCAGTGAAATTTTCCCATGTTAAGTATGAAAAGTATTCGTGCTCTCACCTTGAGATATCTTGTTAACAAAATTTTCGTGCTTTGACCTCTGTTGACCTCAAATGACCTTTGATTTCCACCAAAGCAATAGGGTTCTTTCTTTTATACAAATTGTGACAAGTATCCATTATTCCTGAGATATCCTGCTTTCAAACTAAGCGTCACAAACACGCATACATACGTATGCAAACACACACGCGCATGCACACATATAAACATACACTTGCCAGCGTGAGTGCATAGATTCCTTTCGCCTTCGGCAAGGAATCAAAAACGTAACAATCATCAATATGTAACATCAAGATTGCATTAGGTTTACTTAAAGTAGAGAAACCTCGTTCGGAGCAAACCACGTACTTTGCAATATTCTATAAATGTCGTTTGGGCCTCATCATCCAGTGGCATCCTTTCTTGTGTATACTCTCTCATGGCTGTCTTAAAACAAGGTGGTTCTAAGTGCTTTAGCATGCGTGTAATGAATCTTTGAATACACCAAGGCGGCTATGTCTAAAGTACTTTAATAAGTCAGCTAGAGTAGTGGAAATTATGATTACAGAATACTCGACAATTAATTTGTGTACCCTTTTTAACATTTTGTAAAAAATACCCACTCACGACTGGTTAATGTTTTCAGCATCAGTGTTTACTTTACTCCTTAGTTCCCTCACAGCATCGACTGACTGCTGATCAAACAAAAAGTACATTCACGTCCTGTCCTTTCGCAAACATCTAGCCATGTTAGAAAGTTCAGCGTTGGTGAATTTTGTCGCAGTAGGCTTCTATAGAAAGCCTGTAATTTGAAATTGTGGTCGATTTGCTCTCCATGATAACGAAGCTTAGGCCGGCTTGAATTTAGGTCAGATCCCATAACAAATGATGGTATGTAATTAACAACCAGTAAAACAGTTATTATAGAATCAAGAGAACTTATTTTATAGACTATAAGGCGAGACGTTGTATGCACCAATTTTGTTGGCTGTGAAAGCTTACTATAAATAAATTACTTTAATGTACTTTTTAATCCTTGAACGGTAGGTCTGTATATTGTCACTGTCTTCAGCACATAAACTCACAACATTTAATTTAGGGTAATTGGAAAGTTGTGACATCTGAGTGTTCCCTGCATAACTGATGCAATTGGTACCGTGCCTGCAGAAACTTCGGTAGACACATTGTTACAGTGGTGTACTTTACCCGTGACTGCCTGATCTGTAGAGGAGATATTCTGAGCTGCTAAAAAGCCAGATCTGCCCCATGAAATAGATCAAAGAAAGGCCGGAAGATATGAAAGACGGGAAAAGAAAATCTTTTCCTAAAACAATAATACAATGCATACACATATATATTTCAAGCAACAATATACGAAAATATATCACAACAATACTGAGTTATGATCTAAACAACTTTTATTTCTAGGCTAATCATTCTAGAAGTTTAAGGTATCGATATTTGATTGACACGTATCTTCTTTTCTAATGTTCAGTGTTTGTAGACTTAATCGTTGTAATGGGGATCTGCTCCTTTTATATCCCAGAATTCCTGTAACAAATGCCATTGTGCATGCAGTGCATGATGGGAAATCTGTGATGCCATCTAGGCAAATTGATTAGATGAAGCTTTTGTATTTCTTTATAATGTTGATATCACTAAATTGATTATTTCATAACTTTATTTGCTGTACGATAAGTATGGCACAGTTTTACACTATATCTACACGGAAAACCATCTAAACATGCCAACGGTATCAAATTATAAGGACAAACAAGGTATCCAATTATAAAGAATAACAAAAGGAATCTGAGACAATTTGCCCACTTGGCCTCATGTTCTGTGACCTTGTGGGAATCTGGAGGTATTTCTTGTCAAAAGTAACCAGTCTTTTGGAAGGGATATCTTGAGTTAGGAATGGAGTTTTGGTATGGGGTTTGGATGACATGTAGTGAAAATTTTTTATCTTTCCTATAAGACCTCTACAAAATGCCACCAGACAATGCCTTTAAGATCTGACAATTTCGCATGACGAGTCGCGACGAAATGATTACGAGAACTGTACAAAGGTGTGTTTTTACATTGCCATGGTGCCAATATCAGTCCGGGCGATTCTCCCGTTTGGGGGAAAACCAAAATTCCCCCGAACGGGGAAAACTTATGCAACACACTGTAAAGGCTTGCCAGCCTAAAAAAAAATAAGGTTAAGCAAGAATAAAAACCACTTAAAATCTCAAAAACGGCGTGGTGAAGCACCGATTAGGACGTGGCTTTTCTGTAGCTATGACAATAAACTTTCCAAATATACATTAAATTCCATAACATTAGACCTACAATTTTTGCAAGGAGGTTCCACAACCCATCGCCACTGACAATGTGCACAAAGAATACGTGGAACTGTGGGTAAAATAGACGAAATGGCGGCGCCCATGACTAAGTTTTCTCCCGAACTGAATATGTCTTTGATGTTGGTTGATCGCGGTATTATTATAAATATTTTGAGGAGAAAACTAAAATAAATCCGACATGAACTTTGCTTCAACTAGTCTATGGAATGTTAGATTCCCTTCGTAACACCTCTCTGTTTTGATCAATTCGTGCAGGCATTTCAGCTGAAAAGCATTGTGTCCACATCTTTTCTTTGCTTAACTTTAGTATCTTGATACACTGTATTTTTAATCTTGGTCACGTGCTTTCGCTTTTCTCAATATGAGTGACACATTTAGCTTGCCTTCACATTAAAAGCCAATTATTAAACAACAAACAGTTCTCATCTTTGCGACACCCTACACTGTCATGCAGTGGCGTGTGCAGGATTTCGAAGGTGGGGGGCACAACCTGTGATTCCCCCGACTGACATGGAGGAGTGTGACAAGTGCACCGAAGGTGCACCACGAGCGCGAAGCGCGAGTTTGCACGCGTGGGGTCCAGGCGCCAGCGCCAGGGCCCCTGGCGGGGTCCGGGGCAGAGCCCCGGTGGGGGTCCAGGGGGCGAAGCCCCCGGAAGCTCCTGCAATATAAGGTAATAAGACCGCCGTAAATTGGTTCTACAGGCCTTATTGATCAGGTTTCGTTTGTTTCAGATTTTGTTCAATTCGATGTCAATGTCGGAGAGTTCAGGTCATCCAGGCTATGCGTCGTAAACTGCAGTGTGCTACAGTATGTGTCATATGCATTGACAGAACTGTACGTCAAAGATCACTAGGCCAGTCAAGAAGGCTGCTTGAGATGATCGCAAAAGTTAACAGCACTGTTTCATCCTTAAACCTATATTATTTACCATTACAGATGGTTAAAGTGACTAGCGTGAAGGGCGAAGGGAACTTAATGATAGTAGGCCTACCTGCACCATGGGCCAGATATTGATACTGGTAGCATCCTGTCTGATTATTCACTGGAGGGCGATTGGAAGAGCTCTATCCTTTGGTAAACGACCAAAAAATGAAAAATTCTAGACCATATCGGGGATAACATACATTTTATCGATCACTTGGACTACCCTATGAAATAGCCAAACTTTGGTCCGTGAGTCGCTCACAAACTGACAGTACCGCATGACACACAAAAGAGAAGAACAACAACTAGCTTAGCAACTAAGCGACATGGGATGAAACTTTCGACCTCCACATGAACAATGTTCTCTGCCTACATGCTTCGTAGTAAGGTTGACAGGACCTGTGCTTTCTAGCAATGTGGGATGGAACTGCTGAAGATCCTGGAGTGACTGTACAGCGCGCGTAGCGCGCCGAAAAATTTGGGTTCTTTTTAGAGAAATTGTCCTCTTTCAGGCGCCGTCGGGGACTGCATACTCTATCGTATCGATGGGGCTCCCGATGGGACTCCCTGCCCCCACCTGGCGCCATCCCTGTTGAGTGTTCAGTGTCTCTTCAATCTTTTTCTCTTACCCTAACCCTTAAATCCCCCGACTAAGGGATTTTCCCCCGACTGACTTCGGAAGTGGGGGGCCAGTGCCCCCCTGGCCCCCCCTTTGAACACGGTACTGCTGTCATGAGGGCGAAAGTGTCCTGTGTGTTGCATTTCTGCCGTATTCCACCAGGGTCGTAGCCTGCGGGGGCAGGGTGGCAACAGCGCCCACCGAGATTTCCAAATTTAAAATAAAAGTCGGCCTACTTGAGAAAAAATACTGAAGTGGTGAAAAATTCACTGTCCAAGTTATGATTTCAAGGCAACAAATTGCACATAAGGGCTCTTTCCTCCCCCAAGGAGGTCCCCGGACTCCCGCCGTGGACGCGGTCTTTTGAGAGTTTCTCTTCCTGACGAATAAACCCTGTTCCTCCTACAAGTTACACGCTTGAAGACAAAAGTATATACGCTGGTTAAAATTGAGGCTGTGATTACCTTTAAATATAAGCTAGACTCAATGAGATTGTAAAGAAACTTGTAATTAAAGGGCATAAGCAGTTGCGGCAAATTTATTTTGAAACAACTAAATTTCATAAATATCCTCTTATTTCACTTCAACAATCTTTCATACGTTAGAACATAAATATTACATGTTCAAGGTAAACCAAGGAGTTACTCTGTACGTGAATATCACAACTCAGTGAGAAACATATTGTTACATGGTTCTCAAGGGCCATCCATGAAACAGCATACCTTAGTACATGCACTAAGTAAAATTGGGGTAGCTGAACATTCCCTTTAAATCAAACATAATTTTTCTTTTTGAAATCTAAATTTGTTTCTAAAGCACGAAATCTAAAAGTAAGACGGTTTAGATACAAATTTAAGGTCTAACATGTGTCATCCCTCTCCCCAATCTGGGAGATATTTCGACTGAACATTTATTTGTAAGGCCTACGTTAAGGTTACGTGCCAGTGGCTCCCCCGGTGGCATACTAAGAGCGGAGAAGCCCACACCAGTCATGTAGAAGTGCCAAGCAACAGCAGAAAACTCAGTAAATAATTAAAATTTCAGATCATGTAATCATTCCAAACTTTGCCAAATATAGCACCATTTTTTGGATCTAGGAAAACTTAGAACAAGAAAAATTTCTTAAAGAGTAGAGGGGTTATCCCTCCCCTCAGGCACCATCTCCTTCGATTACACCTAACCTTACCAAAACAAAAAAAATCACTAAATAATGAAGATTTCTAAACATATAATTAATTCAACGCCTTATGAAGCTTTAGGGTACCAAAGATAGCACCATTTTCCATTTAAGCCACCTCACATAGACAAAATTTCTCAAAGAGTATAGGGTGTTCAAGTTGTCCCCTGCTCTTAGACAGCACCTCTTACCTTACGCCTAGCCAAAGATTAGAAAAATATCACTAAATATTGACAAGTTGTAAACATACAATAACTTTAAAGCTTTGTTAACGATATCATAAGTTTACACCTTAGCCAGGCCTTACATGTATCCCATCCTTCAGCATCCTCCCCTAACCGGCATACACAGGGAAAAAAGAAAAGGTCCGCCCGGGTGTTCACTGTATGCAGGCACGCCACTTGGTGTTCCGCTTAGATAGTGTCACGAACTGCCCCCCCCCCCTTGGGATTTCGCTCTGGCTACGGCCCTGTCTACATAGAAAAGAATGACTTAACAACATAGGGAAAGTTGGTGGATCACGATATAGAAAGTAAGCTAGTCCTTCGTACCCTAAGTAAAATACAGTACATGTTTAGATTCTTCGTCCAAAAAAATGTTTAGTAGAAATCACGTGTAGACACAATTTGTTATCGACGTTGCTCGTATCTCCACACATGATGATGAAACTTTTCTCTTTTAAAGCTTTTTTTAGTACAGTTAAGTAAGAGTGATATAAAATGCACTTTACATAAGTATTGCCGCAAAAGTATGTGTAACGGGAAGACGCACGGCCTTTTGCGAAACAGTCTTTAGTTACAGAAATGGTTTTAATAAGAATGTTGATAGTCTTTTACCCCCCCCCCAAGAGAACTACCCTTAGCAATCTTTTCCCAGAGGAACAAGAAGCTCTCTTGTCACTCAAAAGAAACAAGAACGTCATCATCAAACCAGCTGATAAGGGTGGCACCGTGGTGGTTTGCCAGAAGGATTTGTATGTAACAGAGGCCGATAAGCAATTATCGGACCAAACTGCATACACTGAACTTCCTTCTGACTCCACTTCCGACAGCCAAGCATTGGTTAAGAGGACTTTAACCAACCTTATTAAAAACAATCAACTTCCTAAATCAGCAACATCACTACTCCACCCTTTCCCACAAATTTCCAGTTTCTATCTTCTTCGCAAAATCCACAAGGCAAACAACGCTGGCAGACCCATCGTTTCTTCCCACAGCTGCCCCACTGTTCTAATTTCTGAGTTTTTGGACTCTGTACTCTCCCCGTTGGTATTAGCGTTACCATCTTTTGTTCAAGACACTCCTCGATTTATTCAAGACCTTGAGTTTCCCGAAAATTGTATGTATCTAGTCTCTACACATCCATCCCCCATCATGCTGCTTTGTCAGCTATCCGCTATTACCTGGACCAACGAAAACTTAAGACCCCCAAATTCCTACTACTACTTTCCTTCGCTTGACGGAACTTGTTCCTGTCCAGAACTGTTCCCAGTTCAATGGACGTTTTTTCCGTCAGGTTAAAGGAGTAGCAATGGGAACCAAAATGGGTCCTACTGTTGCTTGCCTAACCATGGGCCACTTTGAAGAACAAGTTTTTTCGCAGTATACCGGTGCTCACCCTTTTTTTTTACAAAAGGTATATTGACGATATTGTGGGAGCGGCAACAGGGACCCGTCAAGATTTAGGATCTTTCATCCAATTTGTAGGATCCTTCTGTCCATTTTCTGAAATTCACACATTGTATTTCTGACACTTCAGTGGTTTTCCTCGATCTTCAATTTGTCAATTTGCGACCGTAAAATCAAGTCAAACCTTAATTTCAAACCCACCGATTCTCATAACTACCTATTGTATCCATCCAACCATCCCAAATCCTGTACCAAATCCATCCCATACTCACAAATTTTAAGGGTCAGAAGGATTTGCCCAGAAGATTCTGATTTTTCAGCAGCTTCCAAAAATATACTATCATTCTTTGAGAAGCGTCAGTATCCCACCAAAATCCTTACTGATGCTTTACATAGAATCCAAGGAATCAACAGAGCGGAGCCTTGAGTAAGAAGTCTAACACGTCTACCAATCTACGCATTCCTTTGGTAATTTTCCATCACCCATCGGTACGTCCCATCATTCGTGCCATTTACAAGAATGTAGAAACCCTTCGACAAGACCCTTCGACCCGTGACCTTTTCCCCGAACCCCCCGTTACGGCCTTTAGAGTTGAAAAGAACATTTCCAAGCACTTAGTTCGGGCTTCTCATCCACAACAGCCCACTGAAAACACCCCTGGTACATTTCCCTGTGGTCGTAGTAGGTGCAACACATGCCCAGTGGTTGGCAAGAACACACCCATTAATATTTTGGGTTCTAACGGCAACAGATTCAGTGTGAACCAACACTTTACCTGAACTTCCACAAATTTGGTTTACATTTTAGTTTTTGGACGTTGCAATTGCCTGTATGTGGGAGAGACAAAACGTCGCCTGGCTCCCCGAGTCACTGAACACCTCAGGTCCATCAAACAAACCCTTCAAGGTTATCCGGTAGCCACACATTTCAACCCCCATCACCGTGCTCAATTAAAGACTTGGCCGTTACCGCAGCCTTAATGTGCAGAAGTTCTGACCGTGATCGTCAGACCGCCGAAAACCGGCTTATGCATGAAACTCGGGTCCCACTCCCCACACGGTCTTAACATTAGAATGGACCTTTTTTAACTTGTTCCCTTTCCAATACTTTTTACCAGTTTTACTCAGCCTCTATTCGCATTTTTACACCGTGTTCGTTTTGTACACCGGTTTGTCCGTTCCTTTCTTCAATGTGTTTCTTTCGTTCTTCCGTTTTTAAAATTTCACTCACTGTATTTCCAACTCCTCAGTAGTGTTTTTAGACACGGAACTATCCATCTCCGACCGGAAAATCAGTTCCAATCTCCACTTTAAACCCACTGACTCTCACAACTACCTCATGTACCCGTCCAACCACCCCAGATCTTGTACCAATTCGATTCCTTACAACTTCTACGGGCCAGAAGGATTTGTTCCGACGAGCAGGATTTCGCTAAAGTTTCCAAACAGATAATTTCTTTCTTTGAACAACGCCAGTATCCACAAAGAGTGCTCTCTAATGCCCTGAAACGCATACAAGGAATTGATAGAGCCTCTGCCTTTGCCCCCAAAACTGACCAAACACCCACCAGACGTATCCCGTTGGTCCTATCCTTTCATCCATCTGTAACTCCCATTGTACGTGCCATTTACAGGAATGTTGAGACCCTCCGTCATGACCCATCCACCCGTGACCATTTCCCTGAACCCCCCATCACAGCATTCAGAATTGAAAAGAACATATCTAAGCACTTGGTCCGTGCCTCTCAACCTCAAGCAGTAGTGCCTAGCATCCCAGGAACTTTTCCATGCAACCGTGGGAGTTGTAATACTTGCCCGGTTGTCAGTCATGACAAACTCCTTTCCATTGTAGGTCCCAACAACAACCGGTTTAACATTCATCAGCATTTTACCTGTACTTCAGCCAATGTTGTTTACGTTCTCGTATGTAAACGCTGTAATATACTGTATGTGGGAGAAACAAAACGTCGTCTTGCTGACCGAGTCACTGAGCACCTGAGGTCAATCAAACAGAACCTCCCAGGGTTCCCTGTAGCCACACACTTCAATCCCCCGTCAACATGCTCGGTCCGTGACTTGATGGTTTCGGCGGCCATCTCGTGTCGAGGTTCCGATCATGACCGCCTAGCTGCCGAAAACCGTCTAATCATGAAACTTGGAACCCTGTCCCCACATGGTCTGAACGTTAGACTTGAACTGTTATAACTCAGCAATTCCTGCATTGTTTTTACCTGTGGTAACCATTTAACACAGCCGGGTTTACCGTGTCCAACTTTATTGTGTATTGTTTAAATTGAACGTTTGGCCGTGTCAACAATCAGTTGCATTTTTGCCACCTGATGAAGGGTGTAAACCCGAAACGTCGTGGAAGTTTCACAAACTTTTAGCACTATATACTACTTCTTTTTTACCTATATATATATATATATATATATATATATATTATATATATATATATATATATATATATATATATATATATATATATATATATACATATATATATATATACAACAGCTATATTACATGAAACAAATGCCACTTGAAAAGAAACTGACTAAGAGCAACTGTTTATAAATGAAGAATAAACAACTCTTTACCGAGTTCACGGAATTACACAGGGTTCAAAATTGGTGTTATATGTTAATGAACAAACGAATGGTTAGATGAACTGTCTTGTAGTTCTTTTAGCATTCTTTGTGAGTAACATTCATGTTCAACATCTAGTATGAAATGAGACAGACATGTTGTACTAGTCTTGGAAAACCGTCGAAAACTTCAGATTAATTTGTAAGCTCCTTAAACTGCCAGTCCTTCCGTGCTTAAAGCAATTTACGTCTTCCTTACCAAACGTTAGCCTTGTTTAAACACTTCTGCCTTAAAAGCAAGGTAAACTGGCACCAAAGGCGAAAGCCCTAATGCTCCTATTTGTAATTCAAATTCCGAACACAGAGTTTATCGATTTAATAGACTAATTTGATTAACCTCGTTTGACTTCACGTTGTATGCTGTTTTATATTGCTTGGTGTTCAGTTCTGATTTTAAGATTTTCTGTCCGTCATTTGTATATAATGCCTACACTTAAAAACATGTGTTTGCATTAACAGATAAATACATCCAAATTTAAAGGAGCTGAGTAGCCGCCAAAGCAGAATAAATTCTCAGACCCGCCGACTTCGTTACGTCACATCCGGTTATGCTTCTTGGTTTATCGATTCGATCCGATACCGATAGTTATCAAAGCATGCATGCAGTGTGTCTGGTGTAACAGTACACTTGTTACTGTCGTTAACAGTACTAACGTTACCCTAACTTAGGCAAGCGTTAGGGCCTTGGTCTACCACGAAAAACAAACTCATTGATCGAAAAAACAGTTTCAATACCTGCAAAATCCACAATGTTCTTCATGAACCTCCTGCAGATGATGCGCGAAAAAGGCGTGTGCCTTGCCACTAGTAACGCTAATATACTACATACGTACGTACGTTGTGAGTTGTTTGTACTACATGCCTGGGTAGATGCATCGATCAGAGCCGATACAAGTGGAAACGATTCAAAATTGCCGGTGCCCGAAGAAAAAGTAACGAACCAGAAATTCCAAAAAACAAAATTGTAAAATATCTTGCAAGTGTAAAATCAAATAACCCGAGAAATAGTATAGGAACGTTATTGCAAAATTACTTTGCAAGATTATTTTAAATGAGAATATAAAACGCATTAGGATTAATATTTTAAAATTAGCCCAGCGCAGAGGGTAATCATCTCGTTTGGTATGATGTATTTATTCTGGAAGTACGCCACTACTCAGCTCCTTTAAGGTTATCTTCTAGCAATTAGAATTTAAAAGACTGATAGCAAGCCACAAGGAATGCACAAAACTATTTTCGAATATCCAGAAAGTAGTACCCAGAGGTATCCATTTAAGGACTTGAGCCTATCATACAATGATAGAGCCACATCTACAATAAGGCCATGTTGCAATTTATTTCTGAATTCTTTGCAGATGAGTTTTTACTAAAGTCGGCCCGACTTAAACCAATTGGTTAGAAACTGAACCGTAAAACCTCATCTAACTAACCCAGTGGTATTTCTTGAAGGGTTCTCCTTCATCATGTATACTTTCTGTACTATTTGATTATTATATTAATGCAATGATAACGTCTTTTGTTTCTCATATGCATTACATGTGTATTTTAAACCACCGTATAATAGGACAAATGGAAGTTGAAAGAAGTTCTCAAGCATGTAGCTGATTTTTCAAATAAAGTAAGGGAACGGCTTTTGACTTTTGAATATTGTACTTATTTCTCACATTGAAATGTAAAAGATCCAGTATTACCCATTGGAGGGCCATATGCAATAATAGCACATGATTGGTATTGCAACCCACATTCGGCATTGGTATTGTGCCTAAGATAATTTTATTTGAGTGTTTAGTTTCGTTGCAAGCAGCAATTAATGCCGGTATTATAGGGAATGTGTGTTTGTGTATTTGTAACATCCAGAATGCAAGTGTATAGGCTTACGACATCTAACAAAGTTTGTCTTAAACAGATCTCATACTTTGAAAAGGAGATACCCCATTCCGATTAGAGATATGGTAATGTTTGGTGGATATTTAACTTCAGTTGGGGCCACTTAAGACAAAAGTGAAAAGTTTATGAAAGGATGTCTCTCTAGAAATTATAGAACAGAAGCTATCAAGGCAAAAGTCTAACGTTAAGTGTGAATAAATGAGGTGGGTATAGAAGGTTAGCAGTCGGGCCTGGATGATGTAATGAAATGGCCTAGTGGAATGTTTGAATATATAGTCACCATTTTATCAGAGGTATACATTTCAACAAACTGGTAACGTGGTCTGGAAATTACCATGTCCTCATACAGCGGTAAATAAGTAGAAGAATATTGTCATTATCAAGGCATATTATTCATCTCCCCCGACAGTAGTACCTAATGATATACTTCTACAGTTCTCAAATTTAGAATACATTTTTATTAATGGATCTTAATTTAATCGTCTTCCAAGTAGTGAAATCTCTGTTTAACTTTGAAAGGCTTCAGGGCTACTCGATATCTTTCCGTTGCTTCTGTAAACTTTTACACAAAGTGCCCCTGGTAAAATGTGGTAAGTTGTTAATCAATATGCAAATAGAAACAAATTAACATAAGAAAAGTAATCCGTAATTTCCATTTACAAGCCAAGGACAACATTGCTCTCACGTGTAAAGTTACAGGGCCAGGAAATGCCAGAAGGTGTCATGAGGTGCCAGAAGAAATTTGTAAGGTAACGCATGCACTTGTGGCATTTCAGTAGTACTCAAGCCAAAACACCTTTAAGTTTTCTTTTCAAAAGTAATTAAGTCTGAGATTTCAAACTTATTCTGATCACATCATTTTATTGATCAACTTAGCCCATTTCGCTGTAATTCGCTCCGCTTTATTTCTTCAATTTACAATTTGAACAAAACATGGTACGTGGTGTAGAATTTTAAGCAAGTTAAAAATAAATTTCTGCAGAATTGGATCTTTCACTTTCAAACGTTAGGCTTTTTGTCGCTTTATTGTTTTAACCTTAGCAAACATGCATCTGGGGCAATGAAATCTGCATACTTAAAGGAACAGTGCACGGTAGAATTGTTTTGCTTGTATTTCATTCTGTCCATTCCTTTTTATGACATTTAAAATGAGCATAAGAAAGTGTATAGTTGATATGCTTTTGCATAGTCGTTAAGCAACAAAGTATGTGGAAATAAACTTTCTGGTGTAAAACACTTGCCACGAGCACACAAACTCCAGTGTTGACGGTTTTAGTCAAGGTAAAAACTTATTCTTGGTAAACGTTTCGTTTATCTTTATGCCAACGGTCTCCACAAAAGTGCTAGGCATTACATGTCTAGTATTCCGTAAAACATCATGAGAATATGCAAACTTGTTGCGTGGTTTATTAACACATACACTATATATATATATATATATATATGTATATATATGTATGTATATATATGTATGTATGTATGTATGTATGTATGTATGAATGTATGTATGTATGTATGTATGTATGTATGTATATGTATATATATATATATACATATATATATATATATTATATAACTCTTCACATGGTCAGTACTGTAGTAAAGCTTCATATTATCTCGAGTGATTTTCACCATATTTCCGGTGCAGCCCCTTTTAAACTCAACCGAACTTGCAGTAGCTCAATCTGAAACATCAAACTAGACATTTCAGAATTATTCAAAGCTAGGAAGAAGTCTTTAAGTTGCCATATCTGGCCCATCATGGATATTATACTGCCTCCGCCAAACTATCTCTTTGTAATTTATGTTTCCGATTAAATTTGATATCCGAATGACATCAATCAGAAACAATGTTATGATCATAGTTTTCCATTCTGTTATTCTGTCCTTCATAACTCTTGTCATTGTTTTTTCAAATGCTAATTTTTAAATAGAAGACAACCTTTCAAAAAATCTTGATTCAAGAGTACTTTTTTCAAAGCGGTTTCTAGCTAATATTACTCTCTTCAACGTGTTTTGCCATAGAGTTAATTAGTCCGCGGTACTCGAAACCTGTCTCTACAGTATTTATCAACCTCCCCAAATGTCAGATAGCGTTACCTACAAAGAACATTCAAGGGCAGCAAGTTATGTGGCTCTCTTTCTGTCAGGGCACTTTCCTAGTAGGGTATCTGGTTTCTGAAGAGCTATCGTCTCGGTTGCAACTGGTAATGACAATCTAAGATAGAAGAATTACTTCAAACTTCAAAGGGCACAATTGTATCTCAAAATTGGGGTTCAGTTACCTTAGAGGAATGATGATACTGTTCGTAACAATGTAGATCAAGTGCCACCAGAAATTCGAACCAGGTAAAAGCAGGTGAAAGAATTAATTTGAAAAGAGACTATAGCATCTCCGTATTTGGTTTATTAGTTATGGCTTTGGGCTGTTTTATTGTTGTTTGTTAGTGTTTAAATGTGACTGGCATGCATTTCAGATTGTACTTCCGAGTCCATACGTGGCCATACATGAAACACTTCCAATTGTTAGGCATTTGTTTACATCTGACTAAAGTCACAGAATAGTCAGATATAGAGGGATTTCATGTGACGTCACGCGCAATGGATTCCCAGGCACTGAAGGGCAAAACACACACCCAGTAAGCGAATTTACAGCTCACGCGCACGGCATAACCATAGATACCACTGTGACAAAATGGACGCGTGCCCGTCAACACCAAAGAGACGCGCGATCTTGCCCTTCAAAATTGCGTCTAGTTGGTTAAAGTCACGTGACTGAAATCCCTCTATAGGGCATTAGATACGTCCACACATTCATGCTTTTAAGTACGTGAGCAAATTAGTGTCAACCGAAAATTTATTTACACAGTGACGTCACGAATTTCTTGGAGGTAGACCTGCGTTAACGAAGGGTATCGTCGGGTGGTTATGTCAGGTAGCACTATCACCCACAAAATCTCCCTCTGTAAACCGATTGTGAAAAGTACAGATATCTTTCCTAACAGCAGACGGGATAGGCTTACTTATCTCTCAATTGCTCACAGTGGTCTCCATTTCACATCACTTTAATCACTTCACTGCATGACTGCGTCCCCTTACTCAAAAACCATATCTGGCTTTATATCTGGAAATATCTGGTTGGTTAAAGACTTTATATGGCCATATAAAGCCATATATAACTTGATTAAAACACAACCCAGATAGGCATAAAAAGTTTGATATGGCCATACAAAGCCAGATATAACTTGATAAAACTGTGATCCAAATATGCATATAAAGTTTGATATGGCCATATAAAGCCAGATATAACTTGATAAAATGGTGATCCAGATATGTATATAAAGTTTGATATGGCCATATAAAGCCAAATATAACTTGATTAAAACATAACCCAGATATGCATATTAAGTTTGATATGGCCATATAAAGCCAGATATAACTTGATAAAACTGTGATCCAGATATGTATATAAAGTTTGATATTGCCATATAAAGCCAGATATAACTTGATATAATCATGATCCAGATATGTATATAAAGTTTGATATTGCCATATAAAGCCAGATATAACTTGATATAATCGTGATCCAGATATGTATATAAAGTTTGATATGGCCATATAAAGCCAAATATAACTTGATTAAAACATAACCCAGATATGCATATTAAGTTTGATATGGCCATATAAAGCCAGATATAACTTGATATAATCGTGATCCAGATATGTATATAAAGTTTGATATGGCCATATAAAGCCAGATATAACTTGATAAAACTGTGATCCAGATATGTATATAAAGTTTGATATGGCCATATAAAGCCAGATATAACTTGATATAACCGTGATCCAGATATGTATATAAAGTTTGATATTGCCATATAAAGTCAGATATAGCTTGATATAATCGTGATCCAGATATGTATATAAAGTTTGATATGGCCATATAAAGCCAGATATAACTTGATTAAATCATAACCCAGATATGCGTATTAAGTTTGATATGGCCATATAAAGCCAGATATAACTTGATATATAACCGTGATCCAGATATGTATATAAAGTTTGATATGGCCATATAAAGCCAGATATAACTTGATATGCTAGATATGCAAATGAGCATTTTGTTAGTTTGTTTTATTATTTATTTGATTTGATTCTTGGATTATGCTTGTTACAAACTAAGACATGTTTTGGATACAGCATCACCTTCCCAGACATTGCAGTTATTTAGTGGCTACACTTCTGTTAATACCGCAGTGTACTAAGTGAACTTAGGCAAATAATTTGCATATTTGGGCGGAGCTTGTATCTAAACCTACATTTTTCATGATTTAGGAAGTTGAAAGTAAAATATTCACCACGCAGTAAAGAAAATTTAGAGTCAAATACGTAATTAAGTTTAAAATAAAAAGCCCATATCACTGTGATTACATAAAATAGGAAATTTCAAGGCATTTTTCTGTTCACTGTTATGAAATAAGTTGAATTTATGTACTTAAGTCAATTCAACCTAATACTTACATTAAATTCTAATTCATGGAGCACTTAAACATTGTTTTCTGGTGTTCAAGTGTTCAAAGTCTCCATGAGGAGTGTGGACTATAAGTCCTTACTAAGATTCATAACTAGAGCAGATCTGTGCCATATAAAGGCTTGATCCAGATAGAACTTTATCTGGCCATATATGGCTTTTATCCGATCTGATATAAATTCTGTATCTGGTGCAGATATGGGCCAGATATAAATTTCCATATATGGGCCAGATATGGGCCATATAAAGAGTGAGCCATATAAAGTTTTGTATGGGTCATATATGGCACAGATATGGGCCAGATATAAATCTCTTTATATGTGGCATATATGGATTTTCCATATATGGGCCAGAAATGGAGTAGCCATATATGGGGCATATCTGGGCCATATAAAAGTGAAACTTTACCTGGGCCATATATGGCCTTTATATTATATCAAGTTATATCTGCCCAATTCTTGTACAAGCCAGATATGAATTCCATATCTGGCCCAGATATGGGCCAGATATGAAATCCCATATCTGGGCCATATATGGATTTTGAGTAAGGGTCCAGTAATAGACATGGTGTATACCAAATTGCAGCAGCTATCTTACAACGTTTTACAGCTTCTGGACTGTAATCAGTCCTAGTTCTTACTTGTTCACTCAATATCATCATGTGGTTTTTTTGTGACACACAGGGGTACACGTGCAAGGTAGGGTAGCAAGTTAAGTGTAATGCGATATAAAGTGGAAGTGGAAGCACACATCGTGTAATATCAGCTTGCTACATTATGCCATTTGGCTCAATGATATCACACTTTCAGGTCACTGATAGTCAACATATCTTTTACTGAAAGTCTTCAACTTTGACAAACAATGGCAGTACAGCAATACTAGGAAAAGTAAGAGTGGCACAGTTTGTTTCATCCTGGGTGTAATTCCCCTATCATGTAAACAATCAGCGATCTGACTGTTTTGTTTCTAAGTAAATAAATAGTATTGGGCATTAATTGACAAAGTCCAAATACAACGTCTTTTTTTATTTTCCTGTCGAGCTGTTTCGTCTGGCTCTTATGTCATAGAATCACGTTCCTTTACTGTTTCTGTGAATCGTATTAATATTTTATAAGCCACAGCCTGCTGGCATAACAACGAGAAGGAAAATTTATTTTGTGTTTGCCAATGCTTGTTGGCATAGCAACGACTAGAAACAAAAATTGTTGCATAAGAGTACTGCAAGGCTAAGTAAGACTAGGTACTCTTTCCTTAGTAGTGTAACCATTGAAAGATTTGTACTATGGCTGAAATTACTTTAATTTGTTAAATCAACTGGTATGTTGGCTATGTTAACATCCTAAAGACCAATGTAAGTATCAAGTGGTATCAAAGAACATTAGCTCAATGGTTTCTTTGAAACTATTCATAATCGTATACTCCTTTTTCTGAAGAAATGTCATCGTTCGATGGGAGACGGTCGATAAGTCTCTGCATCAATTAAATGATTGGAACTCCACGTCATTCTCAGGGCGTTCATGAACATAAACAAAGGGAGCGAACAATTCAATTTACTGGCAAAACAATTTTGCTTCTTAAGTAAATATTCACCCGTCGACATCCACTGTGGCTAATTGAGTAACTGTCAGAACATTTTACAGCTTAGAATTTGGGTCAGGAAAGAATCCTTATTAAAGCTATTATTAACTTGGAATAGCTGTATCCACTTTCTGATATATCACCGACCCAACTGCGGCCTTCTAATTCCTGTCTGAAAATGTCGCCTTTTTCTCACTGAAGTATACCCTGAGGGTAAACACGTTTGTAAAACATAATTTGGGTAAGAAGCGTAGAAACTGACAGTCGTATTGAACATCCTTATGATTAAAGTTTCAGTGATGTGGTCTGTATCGTAAAAGCAAAGGGAGAATAAACGACTTGTCTGCTTGCAATATATAATTCACGTTCTTCGTCACGCCCTTCATGTGTCCTTGAAATAATACGTACTGTATATACTACTCAAAACTTGAGGAATTAATAATCACAAAAGTGACTTGATACTGGTTATAAACAAAACCACATGACTTTCTGTGATATGATTTAAAACCTTTCGAAAGATATCCTCATGGTTTTAGTTCATCTGTTTACCACCCCCCCCCCCCTCAAGAAAACAAAATCTGATCAGATCTTGGCATACATTGCATATAGATATATCATTGCACCCTAACACGGTTTGATTTTTGAATTCCTGGTCAAGCAGAACTGACGAGTAGAATTTTATAATCATATGTAAACTTTAAGAACTTAGCAATTTGGTGTTGTTGAAGTAATGGCTTTTTCCATAATTTATTAACAACTCAAAATAATTTTGATTATAACAGTAGATTATCGTAATAACATTTTGGCATTATACTAGGGTATGGTCGTTGTTATTCCTCATACATCATACCTGTTCATAACTCATATGCAATTTCTATAGACAACTTTTTACTTTTCAAATCAATAGACATGTCGTTTTTATTATCGAATAAATTTGGGTTTCTCTGGGGACATGAAGAAACCGTTTGCCTGTCCTCCCAAGAGTATTTTAGTTCTATTCCCGACAAAATGTACGTTTCACAGTGACCTCTAGGAGGACAACAGTGAAGATTTACACAAGAATACCATAAGAAATTACATCTTTTACGTTGACATTGCGAACTCTGCCAAGGGTAACCCACCTTACCCATTTGCATCTATGCCATAAGCGTTAAAGTCTTCCCCATGATTCCTGCAAGGAGAGTGACATGTGTTCCCGCGAAAGCATTGCCCCTCGCTACAACCCTGAAACTCTAGCCACACCAGCGGATAAATTGTAACTAACCGTTCAATCGTGAGAAAGTTTTATGAACATCTGGTGACTTAGATTGTTATCAGTTACTCAAAACCAAACATTGTTGTTCAGAAATAACGTTGACAATGATTACCTCCATCATTTTGTTGACTTATATCCACATCACTCACGTGTTGTACCCCATTATTACCTCACTCATTTGATGCGTCACATTATTCCGTTGACCTTAGTCCACATCACTCGGGCAATATAGCCCATTATTCCGATGGCTATTATCCACATCCCTCGGGTGATGTGCCATTTTATTCCGTTGACGTGTGTCTACATCACTCAGGTGATGTACCCCAAATATTTTGATAATATACTCCGTTATACTGATGACAACACCCATTGTTTTTCTGATCCAGGTATTCATTTTTGGTCGAGCACCCTGTCTTTTCAATCAGGAGTTTTGAGTATTTCTGGCCAGTGGCCACTTTTTACATGAATCTTTGGTATAAATTTAATGTAATAGCTGGGACTTAATTAAACAGTATTTTAATTACTAAAAGTATTGGCCTGCACGAAACTCACAAGGATGATGTTAATGCATTTAACGGGCCTCAAATGGTTCGACTTTCGACTTTAGAACCTAGGATTTAGATGGTATGCTCTCATCCTTCTTATCATTTCTTTTATATCTCCTTTCATAGAATGTCCTCCAGTGCACAAATGATCTTCACCGATGTTTCACCTTTCATTCATTCTACCTGACTATCCTAATTCTCTAAAATATCGGAGGATGGAAGACATCCAATGATGAGAAAACATGATAAATGCCTTGAAAGTTCGATTATCATTAGGGTCTACCAATGCACCCTCGTTGCCAAATGGGTCCACAAAGCCCGACGCGGGGGAGAATAATCACACGACAGTGGACTACGGTCAGAGGTCGCCTTCACGAACTCGAAAACGCGCCATTGACCAAGCTCCTTACCAAGAGTCGGTAGCTGCGAGAGAGCTAAGAATATTTTATAACAGAAATAAGCTTTGCAACAGCTTCAAGAAGGTGCTCTCCTCTTCAGCTGGGTTGTTTATCGTTCTTCTTTTGTACATTTGCTTGGGAGCTGTCTTGTTTCAGCAGTTCGAGAGAGTCGAAGAGACTAAAGCACGCGATGCTCTCAATCAAGAACGGCACGATACTGTGACGAAAAATATTGAAAGTTGTAACGACGACAGCGAATGTATCGTCCGTAAAATCATAGAATGGGAAAAGAAACTTTTGGAGAATTATCCTGTTTTCTATATTATCAATGAAGACGCAGTTTGGACGTTTGAAAACGCTTTCTACTTTTGTTTCACTACCATATCAACCATAGGTAAGACTATGTATCTTTCTACGCCATTGCAGCTTGTCAATTTTATAGGTTGGCATCAGGAAGGGGATGGTGTACATAAGGAGAGAGAGGTAATATGAACCTCTGTCCATAGTGCAGAAACGTTGAGGAAGAAATTTTGTAACAGAGGTTTTCAAGAGTAGTCAGTCCGTTTCCAACTGCTTTGCTGGCGGTCACTGCTTACGCCCAGGTGTGTCAACGGTACGCACGGGTAGCACAACCTAGATACAATTGTGTATATTGCAGGCCTGGCAGTCAAAATGTCTAACAACATGAGAAACGGGCATCGGATTTATTTCAGCGTTCTCTCAGGCTCTCTGAGTCGCTCGTCTCTCTGTTTGTTATATATGTTGGCCGTCAAACGGTCATTTTATTGAGGATAATGATGTGCGCGGGTACCGTCAGCATACGAACTGCACATGAGCTGTTATAAACCAACGTGGCAATACATCCCCACACACATAACCCACACTCCTACATACAAACTCATACACAAGCAAGATAAAACGATAAGGGGATGATGTCAAAACAGAATCGAGCTGCAGATGCTGTAAGTTAGGCGGGCATGAAAGGTTCTGCGTTTACATAGTGTATAGATGGTGGTCTGAAAATTATGTGAACCGCACTAACGTAAAAGTCATCCATTGTCCAGCTCTTATGAAGTAATGTTAAAAAGATTAATTATATCTTCGCAACCCTAATTATATCTTCGCAACCCAGTTAATGAGAGGAGGATAACATAAGCACTTTCGTAGTGAGGGAAACTCACAGGTTAGTGTAAATCACGAAGAGTGCTTGCCTCCCTCTCCACCTTTGAGAATTCCTTTACCCACCACTGTCTGATATTTGATTTTTTTTTTGCCCAGACGGTGTTCTCGCGTTCCTGCTAAACTGGGAACGAAGTTTTCGTTTCTCTTAAGTTTCGCATCCACCCAGTTTCCTCTTTCTTCTATATTTTAAAGGTTATGGAACTATCACCCCACGGACACCAATCGGCAGAATTTCGTGTATTTTCTATGCAATCGTCGGCATTCCTCTCATGTTACTCTTCATAGCGGACGTTGGTAAGTGTGACATCACCAAACTGTACAATGACCTGTGGACAGGTCCTTATACAGGTCTTCTAACAGGAGGGTCACTTATTCCACTTGAACTGAGCTTAGGGAAGACTTTATAACATTTGGATAAACTTTTGAAAGTGAATGCTGTCCTGTGGATAGGTTTTGTCCATGGGAAGGTTACACTGAACTTTTGTTATTATAATCGTGGATTCTTAGACGCTACCTGATACACCCTTTTGCAGTACATTTATCTTCAAAATGGCCTGAACGGATTACTCGCGGAGGGGAGGTGTTTTTCGATCCTTTCAACCCCTCAGATTTCCAGCCTGGTTGATATAAAATGGTGGTATACAGAGGGCGTGCGACCATTCATTCAAGTTACAAAATAAGGAAAGGCAACGGAAAATTTTCTCAACTTTAAAGTCTCATGCACCCAGGGTGGCCCCAGGATTTGCCCGACAGGGGGCCAAGCTCCCCGACGGGAGGCAACGACATTATGCCCCGATAAAGGCGATGAGTTGCCTAAAGGACGATAAACGTAAAATTTGGGGGTATTATTGAAGAAAATTTTAAAAATTTGAGTTTTTTAAGGAAAAGTGGAAAATTTGGAGTCTTCATTGAAGAATCTGCCCTTCATATAAGCAAAATAAAGTAGGTCATGGGAACGACTGAAAGTTGTTGGGATTACATATTATATCGTGTATGGATTAAGTTCCCCTACGATACTGGAAAATATCCCGACGGGGGGCAGCCTTACCCTACGGGGCACGGCCCCCTGCCCCCTGGCTCCACCCCTGCATGTATTTCTTGGTGAACCTCATGTCTGTGAGAACCTAGAATCGCTGATCCAATTTTCTTGCTCAATTTGCTTGGCAAAATTTGGGGATTGTGTAAATGTTTTCGAAATCTGCCCAAATGTGAAGATTCGAAGATTGCATGTGAGCTACCTCGTCTTTTTCTTAGTTCTTTCACTATCCCAATCAATTTTAGGATCACGACAGCTCGTAACATTGGAACACAATTAATGGAGAAAGAATCTGCATTAGCTTAGACCCTGTAGAGTCTACTCGGACAATTTTATCCTTATCAAAATTTCACTCTCTCTGTAATAAGAGCTGCAACCATTGCTCTTCCAGGAATATGCTTTCTCCCCTTCCGGAGACGCGCAGAAACAGCACGGACGGGATTAGAGGAAGAGCGCATACTCTAGACTTAGCATATACTGGACTGGATACAAATTGTGATTGACATGGAAATGTTAAAATAATCATAAGAGGGGGAATGATATCGCCGAGAAAGACTTTCCAAAGTCTACCTTAGCTAGAAGCAGAAACTGAATCAAAGTTATGGCTCCCTCCATATTGAAAGCCTGCCTTTGAAGTAGCCTTTGAAATCATAGTTAATATATTTTTTCCTACTTTACAATTTCAGCATTATGAGCCGAAAGAGAACTCTCAAGATGATATTTTTCACAAACTGATCCAATCAAAAACCGTCTGGCGTCGATGTTGCAATGGTCAAATCATAATTTTTTTCTCACTTGAACACGGCAGTAAATGTGTAAGCTTCCTTGATATGTCTATTGTAGGCATCGTGATGTTTGCGATGTTTGACGTGTGGCTTACATTATTATCACGCATCCTTGTCACTAATTACTCATTTCCCTGACATGGTTTCTTGTCATTTTACAATAAATATTTTACAAATCTGGACGGACTTGTGTGAACTTTAATATATAAAAAGTCGCTTGAAGGGGGAAAAGGTAATAAAAATAAAGTTTCCAATACACTGATTTTGTCTGTGTTTACGATCAGAGTTCACACAATTCGTCACAACAAGTATTTGCGCATAAACGTGAGTAAAGCAGTTGGCATTTGTGTAGGATAGGCGATAACCCGATGTTTCTAAAAAACTGACGGAAGCAATGAACTCATTCCTCAAAGAACGATAAGTCCCAGTATAGCACTAACACTGTGCATTAAAATTATCACTCGACATGATGCTGAAAGCTACTGACGAAAATGAATTTGATGGGCAGACCCTTCGCCTTACATCATATAATAATAAGCGAGTTCGACATTACAACATTACATTGCATGTCGGAAATTATAGCACTTCTGCTGTAACGCACCAACGATAGAGGTCGCTTGCAGTAAAGTGGTATCACTGCACACAACCTTGGCATAACAATAATTGTTGGCATTATTTGCAGAGTAAAATGATTGACTTCAAAGAAAATATCTTAAAAGTAACTCTCTGAACTTGGACTGAAAAGGTTGAATGGAGTAACGTTCCGTAAAAGAAAGTCAATAAATAAGTCATCCGTAGCGTGTGTATGTGAGCAAAAAGAGAAATATATCGCCGCGGTACGTTAGTACACTAAAATTCCCGACATGCCATGTAAGTCTTAAATATCTAATTAGTTTATGCCTTTAAAATGTAATTATATTAGTTTTTTCTTCATTTTGAATACAATCAGGCCGAATTTAGATCGCCAAAGGCTACACCATTACTGTACATCATGATTTCGTATCAGTGCCGTAGATGTTACTTTTATTAGAGGTTCTTTCTCTCTTATCTCTTTTTATCTTGTCTCATATAAATTCCATCGTTAACTGACGCCCTCGTGTCTATTTTTAAGATTCCTGTCTATAGACGCCTGTAACCAACTGTCCAGTTTCTTTCTTTAAAATGCTTAACCATGAAATCATCCAACACGTCTGGAGAAGAGAAACCCCCTGACGAGCACGTTTCCTTTAGAACACTGGATTTCATGGATGAAAAAGCGATTTCAAAGTTATCACCAAAATTATTGCTTACAGTGTATGCTTTCTTCCCAGCTGATTCGGGCAACGTTCATTTTGTCTGGGGGCCTAAATGTAGACTGATATTATGTCCTCTTTTTCTAAGACACAGCATTTGACATGACAGGAAGATGAAAACACAGTAGGACCAGCAGACACTCATCGGAATGAAATCTAGGCTATTATACCTTTCAAGGCATACGTCGATGAAGTTACCTCAAACGTGATAAAGTCACGCTCTCTTTCAACAGTTGTCTTGGGAAGAAATCCACTTAAAAATTTACTTTAGCACTCAAGTAATGTCATTTTAACTTCAGACTAGAGAGAGATTGAGTAAAAGCCGACAGTTTGTGACGTATGATAGTATCACTTCATTTGGAAACAAGAAAGTACCGATCTTATGCGTGAATTTCGTGGTCTACAACAAACGCAAATGTGTTGTAACGGGAGCGTACCACTCAACTGAAGACAAGTTTGTCTGCCAAGTATCAAAAACAACTTTCTGAAGGTGATATAAACTGACATTAGCGTACTGTATTACATTAAGACCCCACACACTGTAAAAAAAAATAAAAAAGAACAAATTGCCCAAGTTTTTACCAACTTGAACGTCTGTAAAAATATCAACATCCCGACCAATAAGAGAAAAACTTGACCAACACATTTCCAATGAGCTTACCCAGCAACAATTGTCCATTGTTTTAACAGTGAGGTTCTTTGATAGTTAATCACTACTAATCGTCAACGAAAACAGAAAAAGTATCACTCTTCACACCATCCATCATATTGATGGAATGCATCCTGATTGGTGGAAAATTTTGGACCGCCAAAACGGACGGTCCAGAAGTAATAAACCCCACCAAGGCAGTCGCTGAGCGAAGCCTGCAGATCAATGAAATTGGACACGCAAATTGCAATTTTTGCCATATTTGAAAAAAAAAACCTGCATCATTTTTGTCCTGACCTTTGGAGACGTGAAGAACTGGTCAGTAGATTGATAGACGGGTGGTCTGTTGGACGGAAGGGTGGATGGACGACCGAGAACTTTTTGGAATGTGCTTACCGTAAGAAATAATTGTCATTTTTGCTATTAAAGACACTCAATAAAATGATCCTGAAACTGTTCATGAAGCAAATGCGACAAATTATGATGAGAAAGTGGTCTTCGTTAGCTAAATCAACTTTCCATTAGCAATAGCTGCAACAAATTTTGTTACCACGACGAATTTTCATGTTTTTCGTGTGGTAAAGCAGCACCCTAGAATCACCCGGGTCGTGGACCTTTATTGATTTGTCCTTCTTAAGAGTTCTCATTCCTAGTGGTATTTCAGAAGCCCAATCTGACATTAGTACGACATGTTCAAGAATGACAATTACAAGAAGTGAGCTGCCGCGTACGTGCACACCTCACCTCGAACGGACATGTCCTGCTTTCAGATCCTTGTCCACGTTTACGAGGACACTGCCCTAAGTCTCTCCAATTGATTTTTACCTTTTTCGGTCTTTGTCACCATTGAAGTGCATGCTAAACATTTCTGAAAACAAAATCTCCGTCACCTATTACCACAGTTCCAGAATGTAAGATACATTAGGTAGTAACGAGCATATTAGTTTTCTAAAGTGGAAGATATTTTTACCATCAAATTGTAGGAAGACGAAGACAGGAAGGGTGCAAGGTTTGGATCCTCCTAAAACATAGACATTAAAATTACGTTTTACTTCTCATATGTCATTGGGTGGTAGATGAGTAGGCCCTAAATCTGAATTTTACCAGTTTTGAACGATTAATACGACTGATCAGTCAATTGCGTAAACGAGAGGTCAGAATTTTAAGGAATGTTTTTCGAACAATATTATTATATCGTATTATGGTAATTATGAGGCATGTAGGCTGTTCCTGCCTATAGATCGACAAAAGCACACCAAGCGCGGCAGAATATGTCATAAGCATATAATTATTTTCCAGGTAAAAAACTTGCACCAGTGTGCTTAAAATACGTAAAGCCTTATCTGATAAAAGACCATGTTTTCCAAAGGTGGGGAGAGTGGATCCTCTTCCCTAAAATCACTTTATGTCATATCTTTGAACTATGTCACCTTAGGCAAACTGGAACTCAATTTATGATACATTCATCACAGTTAGTCCTGGTTGAGAAAATTGCAGGGGATTCGGGTGCAGTCAAGGTTTGTGAGGTGGAATGTACAAGACAAAGTTCTAAAACTGAACTTCATATGAAATGATGCTGAAGCGACTATGCTTTGTGAAAGTTACTTTAAGGTTTAACGAAAAGTAACAGGTTTGAACTCAGACATCAAACTATTCTTTGACCTAGTATCATTCTAAAACCATGAAGCTTTGTAATACTGAGGTTTATCCCTCAAAGTTATCCTTCTTGAGATATCATTTTTTAACAGTTTATAAGGTGCTTTCACAATCTGACCTCTGGTGACTTCCCACTTCCTTTGATCTCTACAAAAAGCAATGGGTTTTTTCTGTCAATATCAAAATTCTATATCCTAAGTATGGCAGGTAACACAAGAAAAAGTGAATAACAAACTCTGAAAAGATAGTGCTTGCATGGGACTCGAAGCTTTGCCGTCAGAACGAGACACCGAGTTAAAATTGAAATTACTAATGAATTTACCAGAGTTAAGCTTTTGAAAATGTGTATGTTGTTCCCTACCATGTTATCCTTAGAATGATACAAACATTCAGCCCATCCTTTTCGTTGGTCACGAAACGACTCAATTTGGAGGTACATTTCTTTGTCCATTCTTTGACTGTTAGAGGTATAGTGTTTTTGAGCAGTTACAAGGATTCGTAGTTCACCTTTGGTGACCTCAGATGACCTAGAACCTCCACCAAAATCAATACGGATATTTCTCCTAATATGGCAAATCTATATGCAAAGTCTGAAAAATTACGCATCATTCTTATCTTGAAATATCGAGTCTACAATTTTGTTTTGAGAGCTCTGGTGGCGTGTAATGACCTCCGACCTCCAAAGAAAACAACAGGAACCTTCCTCGCAATATCAAAAATCTATACATCCAGTATGAAGAGTATCCACCATTAATTAAGTTGTTATCTTGAGAGAAAGCATTTTCAAGGGTTTAAAAGATTTTCGTAGTTTCACATCAGTTGCCCTCAGATGGTCTTTGTTCTCCACCAAAAACACTATATGGTTCTTTCTAGAATTATGATAAATCTACATACGAAGTATGAAAAGTGTCCATCATACCTATCTTGAAATGTCTTGTTTACAAGGTTTTTGGTTGTTGACCTCTGATGACCTCTCATGATCTCTGACCTTATCTATAAGCCCTGTCACTTATCGATAAGCCCTACAGGGTTTCTAAGTGCACTTCCTTTCACGCATTTTGTTACTTATACGCTTCTATTATTTGTTTGTAAATTTGTGTTGTGATAAATCAAAAATAAATGAAATGAAAACAAAGGGTTCTTTCTTACAATATGACAAATCTGTATGTCAAGTGTGAGAAGTATACATCATTCCTCTCGTGAGATAACGTGTTTGCAAGCACTTTTCAAGATTTTGGTAGTTTCACCTCGGGTGACTTCAGATAACCTTTGTCCTCTAGCAAACCAACAGGGCTCATCCACTGACCATTATGTATCTACATTCTAAGTATGAAAGTACCGCTTTCTGTCTTGAGATCTCGTGTTTACAGGGTTTTCCGTTTTTAACCTTTTTTTAAATTTCAAATAACATTTTACCTCCATCAAAACAATATCGGGTTCTTTTTCTCGACTTGATATATCTATATACTAAGTATGCAAAGTATCCATCTCATCCTGAGATATCATGTTTACAAGCCAACCTTTACAAACATAGATACATACATACACACAAATACACACACTCTTTAAGCGTCTTTACATAGATTCCTTTCGTCTTCGACAAGGAAAATGAGAAATCGTAATTTGCAAAATCTAGACCATCGTACTCCTGAAATGAAGGAACAAACTGGCCGACCGATGGAAATATAAACTCTAACTATTCGGCTCAAAATTTCATGGTCTGATTAAAGTTAAATTTTTGCGAAACAAACTCGTGTGTTATTATATTTTTCATGCCTTCTCATAATTCTTCATTAAAGACATGTAAATATTTGTTCACTGGGGGATTATTACATAGAGAATAATTGAAACAGCATGGTGTTGTAAAAAAATACTAAACGAAGGTGATTTTCACAAGAAGTGTGAAAGACTTTCTACCGGTCGTAATGGCGAAAATAAAAATTGGTCATAGACCCAACCAGACTTACTTTTATTAACACATCAATGTTTATTAGTCTGTTTTCAGTTCTGATTGACAGTTTACTCGTGTGTGTAATTTACACTACACCGATAAGACATGTAAATTATACGGTTTGCTAGCTTTACTGTGAGGGATCTTTGCAACAAAATGGCCAGACAGAAAAAGCTATCCACCTTTGAAAACGAAGACTACGTTGATTCATTTTAAAAAAAATGTAGGCAAGTCTACTGATCACTTTATCACTTATTCAAAGAGAAGTGTCGCCTAAGGCTCTTTCCGAGAGCTAAATGTGTTTTTGTCGCATCCACTACCGATGAGAGTGATCATTTGAATGTCAAAGTTTATATTTTTAAGAAAATTTGTTGCACGAATCGACAAGTGATGATATTTTCTATTTCTCTTGCTAGGTACTGCTCTTGCCAGATGGGCTAAAATATGCGCCATTGCAATCAAGCAGAATAGAAAGAGAACAACTGCATTCAAGGAGGCGGCTAAGGCAAGTTTAAGGAGGCATCTCAAGCCGCAGAAAAACAACAGTTCGCCGGAAGCCGAAGAAAACGACGTAGATACAACAGCTTTAAAGCAACCAGAAGATGACACAGCTGGTGAAACGCCCTCTCTTCACATACTGAACGAAACAGAAGACGTGGTAGGTAGTGAGGAGTTTTGGGTCAAGATGCACCTTCCAAAAAGGAGCCTAAGTATGACGACGCAGGACAGCCAGTCGTTTGACAATGATGACGGGCATTACAGTGAGGATGAATCTGACGCCTCGGAGGGCTCTTCCCACTGCTCCACTGGGACAGAGTCCAAGGACGGGTCGTTAGATACATTGAAAATAGGGGATAATCATGTTGGAGACACTGAGACTGATCTCGCACAAACGGAAGATGTTTTTGATGTGGAAAATGGCACTTCTTCCCTACCTGTGGAGGAAGATACAATCTCTAATGAGATGCAAGACTTGTTGGGAGATTTAACTCACAAATGTTCTATAGAGGAGGTAAACTCCTCTTGCAAAGGAACAACAAATTGTCAGACTGAAAGTAGAAATATGCAAAACGATTGTAAGGACACAACACAAACGAGAAAGCCGTCTCCCATGATGAGGAGACAGTCTAGTCGAGTTGGATTTGGTGACGTTATCGATCTTCAAAGTGGAAAAAGGACCAGCATTCAAAACAGACGGATTCTTCATTCTGCAAATTCGGGGGATGACGAAAGATCCTCTTTAGGAGGAGAAATCATTGAAAATCCCCTCGCAGAAACAGATGAGGAAGGTGAGGCTGATAAACTCTTGAAACCAAAAGGTTTCAGTTTCAGCTCTTCTCCAAGACGAAATGCAGTCTTTATCCCAGGATCCGACACTTCACCTTCGTCTCCACCCACCTCGCCTGACATGGGAGGAAGAAAGAGCCAGGGTAACGCCCCGTCACGCCGAAGGAGCAGCATTACCAGACGCATGGGGATGGCTTTCGGTTCCATCTCTGCCGTGTCTGACAGAGAAGTAGCGCACTTTAGTTTTCCAGCGTGGTTAGCATTATTACTCCTCATTATTTACCTTCTTTTTGGTGCTGGGATCGTATCCCGAATAGACCAGTGGGGTTTTGTAGACAGTTTCTATTTCAGCTTCATATCCTTGAGTACCATTGGCTTTGGAGATCTGACACCTAAAAAGTCGTGGATATTTTCTTTTCTGTACACATTTCTCGGAATGTGCTTTACGTCAATGTGTATGAGCCTCAGTTCGAAAGAGCTCACAAGGCTTCTCAAAAAGCTTGCTTGGAAAGTTGGTTACTACAAAAGCAGACAATGGAAGGGTTCCGTTCGTGCTTTCGTGAAAGACAAAAGGAGACGAATCCATGAACGATCAGAACATTGGAGGGGCAGTCGAAAACAGAAGAACAGGAAAAGGAAGAGACCCAGCGGACATCGTGCGGGAGAAAAGGTGTCTTTGAGAACACAGAACACTTCTTCTGGTGTGGAGCAGGGACAAGACTACAGCGGGCAAGGACCCACCTAGTTAAACGTTGTTTCCTTGTCAACGATATGTGTACTGTGATGTTTTGAAATCGCGCCTACCACAACGGCATTTTTTCAAAGTGTCGATCAATATGATCAACAAACAGTATTTTTTCAATGTAGTAATTACATTCTGGCTAAGGTTTTAAAGTAAAACACGGTGGCGGAGAGAGGTGTAGTAATCATTCCTGACTTGTAATTTGCCTAAATTTGCCTACTTTATGCATGAATCTTAGCCCAATGAATTGGGCTAACTTGAGTAACCAGAAGGATTGGAGGCCTTTAGACAAGGCCGGCATCGAGGCCATTTTTTGGCCACGGTCTGAATACCGTACCCTCTGGCCCTGGAATTCATACTAATAAAAGATACCTAATAATTTCACAAAACTCTCATGCAAAAAGCATGTGTTGTTTCAAGGATCATTTTCTGTACGATATAAATCAAATCATGTGGGTTTTAGCACAAGCTAAAATAGTACGATGGATGTCCCTTGCATAATTCACCCTATCGGTATACATCTACCTAGCTTAGGCCTCGGTTGCTCTCTGTACCGGCCTCGGAGAGCGTACTACCACTCTGTGGCAGCTTCCTGGAGAGACCGTGGCATTTGCAACGACAGTGGTAAGAGTATGCCTACGCGGTTACAAAATGAGAAGGGCTAAAATCAGCTCTACATATCTTCAGTATTCCATACCAACAGGATGCATTAATTTTGCCGAAGGTAAAAGCATTTCAGGGCTATACTTTAGTCAAAGTTTTGAATTAGATATAGCCTACCAGTGTAAAGTCCTCTTAAAGTATGCAAGTGTGAAATGTGACTTTTGTGCCACGAGATTTAGAACTTTATCCTTTGCTTTACATGGTTGTCCAGGATTTGGCAATGATTGAATCACACAGTTTTAGAAACAGATTTACCATTGCTACATTTATTTTTAAGAAATATCTAAGGTATAAAATTTAAAATATCATTAACAGAGGCTGAAAAGGGAACTCTTTGTTCCAAATCTTATCTTCAGAGTTTTACATCTGTACAGAGATAACAAGTGTGTGAAATCGATCCACTCAATGTTGAGGGTCAATTATCTCCTCCTAGACAATTAAAATTAACCACAACCAAGTTTTTCCTCTAACCCTTTTCCAATAAAACCAATCTAGCTACTGCCCCTGTAAAACAAAGCTATAATAGCATGTGGTGAGTTACGTTACTCACTTTCTGCTGGGTACACTGCTGTGTGATTAACGTACGGCAGTCTGACCTGAATATTCAAAGCGGTAGACTATATCAACTGTGCCCGATCTGTACCAGTCAACATAGACCAATGGAACTGAGATGTATATTTGAAGCTGTGTTGGAATTTATGTGCATAGAAGTACAGTCACCAATGGTGAATAGAGATATCGGGGTACTTCATATGTTTATATGTTTGGAGGGATGCAACAGCTCTTTTAATCTAGTACATTGCCCTATGATTTGTGAAAATCCATGTATTTCTGTCTTTTACTTTAAATTCAGAAACCCGCTGAAAAATTTGAATATGATTGGTGGCTTGCCTGCAACCAGCCCATGCCCTAAAGAGTGTTGTGCATGAAACGACCCATTTTTCGAAGTCATCTAAGCATTTTGATTTAAAAGAAAACAGTAGAAGGTAATGCGAGGAATGAAAAGAAGGTCGTTACATATTTTAATGAGATCTTCAATGTTTATTTCAGCACTTTAAAGCACAGGAAGGGAATGCCGATGGGAATCTAAGAAGTTAATTTCAAGTTTTTGTGATATGTATCATATTTGTAATTTATGTTCTCTGTCCCCTTGAATGTGTTAAGCGTACCCTGGAGCTTTGGATCAGGCTTGTGATGGCAAAACTTTAAAAAGACTTTCAAACGCAAATTCAAATTGAGCCAGATGTGATTTTAACATCTTTCCTTAAAATTCAAAACTTATCCCGGCATTATATGGTGAATCCGTCATAAGAGTCGATATAGCCCCATTACTGAGTGATTAATTCCATTGTGCCTTTACACTTAACGCGTCATTGCTTGATATTAAATATTACCGACAGACGACTAAATCAAAGGTGACGGTCTGACGGTTGGAATACTCAAAATTGCTCTCAACTTTGATTAAACTGTACATGGCGTGTCTAAAATGCACTTGCATAAGGTTGTACATTTCCTGATAGATCAAATATAATCGTTAATGTCACACTCTGGTTCTGTAAACAAGTATAGTTCCTTCACTTACCCGGCACGGCATACCCTGGCTGTGGTTATGTCTGTAGACTGTAAAGTTGTGAATTGCCAACGTCGTAGACATCGGCTAAAATAGAGTAGCTAGCTTTGCCGGTGTTTCACACGGGTTGGGGCCGGAAGGGAAACCTTCAAACAGTTCAAACACTTGCATATCTCTAAGGTATGACATTGTTCACACCTCCTTAGCTCGAAGCATGAAATTTATTCTCTTTGTTACCCTCTCTTGAGCCTGCCCTGTGGATACGTGTCTACACAGGTGACCAACCGTTGCATAAAGCGTGAAGTGCTCAAGTAGATTAATTAAAATAGCCTTTTCTACACCTAAATTCATCGGCAACGTTTATCTTCTAATTTGCAAGTTTAAACACAAATAGTCAAAATAATGACTGGAAGGAGAAACTCCTACCTCATTTCTAGAAGCAGGAGAGAAAAAATATTCACTACACCTACTTCTCCTTTTCAGAAATAATATGACTAAAATGTTGAACTGCCTGGCGGGTAACATTAAAGCTTATCAGCCCTGAACCGGGGCCATGTTTCTTTTTGCACGCGCACCAGTCAAGTGTGGCCTGCCGTTAGCTCACGTAACGCTTCCGCACCTGCGAAAGCTTGTACTTAACTATCTTCACGAAGCCTATTTTAATATGGCTAGAGTGATGTTTTCTGGACACTAGCGTCGACACTCTCACTCGTTTGGTGGCGCTTTATTCAAATACGGGAAAAGAACCTGAATCTCGTTAGCATTTCAGCTTTTAATCTTAACTGGAATACACAACTCTTTTGATGTACTAGTTTGATGTGCTACTCACTATTGTTTAACACACAAAATATCACCTGACGTACAAATGAAGGAACAACGTGCAAACAGTGGACAATGTTTATTGCGTAATAAAATATCATTAGTTTTTGGTTTTAGTGCAGTCAGGGCCAAGAAAGCACTTTGGTTCAACATGAACCTTATACCAATTACTTTATGCATGCAGATAAGAACACCGTGTCGCTAAGAATATTTACATGAGAAAGCAAAAAAGAGTTATATGCAAGTTAAGCTTAGATCTACGTTGTGGTTCTTTACAGCCACAAACTTGAAGGACGCGTAGGGCTAATACACGACAAGGAACATTAATTTCAGATAAAATGCTTAGTTAGTCCTCGACTGAATATGACAATAATATGTTGGCAAACGGTACGTTTAACTTTTATGTATTCGATCTTTAAGCTAATGTTAGCTACGGATTCTCATTGTTTTAATAACAGCTTACTATATCCATCACTTGTACCGACCATTTTGATCGTTGTACTTCCACTTTCCGTTATAAAACAGTCAACGAAGAATGTGTTAATGAGCAAGAACTTGCATCTGCACGATATGCATACCAACCTAGCTACGTTTTACTGCTTAGAAGTTTAGCTCAGTAGATATGATAAATTTTTCTACAGCCTTACATGTTATCCACCTTTTGGGAAAAAAGCTCCTTACTCGTTTTACTTTAAATCAAACAATCATCCATCAACCTTCTGCCCGAGGCCATATTTCTGATCATCTTACCGTGTAATTTCCATATTAATCTGACAGGACGGAGAAAAATCACCAGTCCCTTGAGTTTCAACAAATATAAAGGAATTGGAGGAATTTTTTTGTCATTTTCAAAAAATTCATTCTTCATGCATCGGAACTGCATAATACACTGACTCCCCTAAGTTTTTACTCTGCCCAGCGTTCACGACTTTAGGTTAGGCCATACTTATGATAATAACAAAGTTGGTCACGCGGAGTAGACGGCGATTAAAGGAATGTGTAACCTGTAATCCTTTCACCCATAGATGAAGGTTAGTTCCAATCGCACCACATTTTGCTGATCAATATGTTACTAATAAAAATTTTAATTATAATCAAGTACGTACTGCGGAAGAAGTAGTTTTATAAAAAAAATTACTCTTTCTTCATCCGTATTTTTACTTTTTTATTGTGTTTATTATAATTATTACAAATCATGCACAGAGTAACCTTGCAAATTCCACTTGACGTTACATATTATATAACATTTTGTAATTCCTAATAACGGTATGCTGATGTAGAGATCGAAAGAATAAAAAGACCAAGTGTTGGCGATGAATGTCATAACAGTTTCATATTAAGAATATGACGTATCGTTCAATTAACTAATGACAACTGAAGGAAAATTTTCACTGTACAAAGTTTGTCCCCCGATATAGACCGCAACGTGTGAGGTGTGAGTTCAAAGTAGGCATGTGTACTCGATAAGCCACTAATCTGTAACCACCATCGTAGTAACAATATGGACGTTCTACCTGGTATTTCCATACTAACAATATAACTTATCATAAACTGATGGTGGCAGTGGTGTAGTTGAACAGACATGTCATCTCTGAAGAAAGTCAGTATGTCCCCCAAAGGTTAATGCTTTTACGTTTTCGGGTCCGTTGTTGCAAAGCCCCGAATTATTTGATTACCATGAACTTGCGCGCCTATTTTTTGCAAGTTCGTGCAAAAACTGTGGGACACAAATGTAACTTTTCTGCTTTACTATTTATAGTATGATATATTCGATGGTGCTTAAACTACCCCTTCCTTCTGTCATCTCATCTCCTCGAAATTACTCCGCATATGCGCACAAAAAGTTACCGTAACGATGTTTCTTACATATCTCTACGTCAAGGTCTGTATACACGAGCAACATTTTTAAAACATTCTCAAAACACTTCACTTGCAACAAATCCAAAACAGGCTTGTTTTTGGTTTGTTGCACAGTGTAGACAGGGTAGCAACAATTTGAAAACATTTTGAACATGTTTTGAAAAGAATTGACAGGGCATTTCTTCTGCAACAGTTTCAAAACATGTTGTATACCCTGTCTACACTGTGCAACAAACCGCAAACAAGCATGTTTTTGGATTTGGGCCAGTGGATGTTTTGGAAGTGTTTTGGGAATGTTTTGCAAATGTTGCTCGTGTATACAGGCCTTTATACAGTATCAGCAAGGAGTTTTATCCCAACAGATAACAACTCCCTTGTATCAGAACAAGCATGGTTTGTGTATCCCAACTTTATTTAGATGAAGCACTTGAGTACCAAGTAGATGGGGAATAGGGTTATGACCCTTATGAACGTCCTCAGAGCATATTAACATCGCGTCGGTAGCTCGAGAAATATAGGATTTGGGGAATACCCCTACTTGATTGAACCTGGGGATGTCCTCTTGGCTCAAATATGCGTACGCCCCTGTGATAGAGGAAGAGGAGAAGATGTTCGGAACAACTTTAGGGTATGGGGTGAAAGTATTGTCCAAACTGGCAAAGGGCCACTTGGAAAGAAAAGGCTTTTTTCAGTTTTCCTTCAGATGTATTTTCTTCATTTATTTGTCACTTATTGTCAAACTTATTGCATTAACTATCACGCAATGCAAAGAAAGTTGTAAGCAAGCCATGAAGTTTAAGTTTACGTTGTCCAGTGCTGGTGCCAAATATTTAAACCTTTCCTAGTTCTAGTTGTAATTTATCAAAAGAGAACAATCGGTCCTCTCCCTTACTGTGCTATGCAATTATCACATACATAAGCCTACATGGTGCCAGTATTGTACAAATTTGGCATATGCGGCATTCTATTATGGTGAATGCCAAATATTTTTTCTTTAAAACATGATATTCTAGATAAATAACCATCTAAATTAAGTTGTCTGAGGCTCAGTGCGTGTGTACATTCGCATCAAAAACTGTAGGTTTTGGGAAGCAAATGCACGTTTCAGTTTAGATTGTGACATTCTAAGAATGTTTGATCATGTATAATGCCATATTTATATACATATATACATAGCAGCTCGATTTTGCTAATATTAATAATACTTGCTACTTGTATCCAAAAAGCAATAAAGTGCCTTTCTATAACACTATTTGTGTATTTTTTTTCTACCTCATCATCTTGGAACCTCCCCTCATCAGCCAATGATATAATAAATACACAGAAGTTTGTAAAAAATAAAACTACAATCTTCCCGGGTAAGAATTATTATTTGTGGCATCAGCAGCAGGCTGTCAGGGAGTTGTGCAAGAAAAGACCTGTACACGCTACAATAACTCTTACACTGTCGGGTGAACTTTTACCCAGACTTAGTCACGTATGCCCCCTTTGCCTGTTTGGTAAAAACTATCCCAATTGGTCAAAAAGTACTCTTTGCTTCATCCTCCCAGACAAGTGTTTGACTAGATTAATCGCACACTCATCCGTAGGCATATACAGGGGACTGTTCCAGACCCAATGTTTAAAAGGGTGAAAAATTCTACAAAGGCTTGTCGAAAACTTGTACCAGGGATTTACCCCTAGTGACAACTCCCTGATTGTACCCGAAAGGAATTTTCGACCAAAATATTTTGAGTGATGCAAAAAATGCGTATATGAGCTATAGACATCTGAATTGGTGAGATGTTTCTTCTGTACTGACTTATGGATTTATTGTATTTTTATTACCAACCATTCCGAGCTTGCCAAAATTTTCGTTCGATTAGCGCGCTTTTATCTCCAGGTGTAACTCTTTCGCCTGTACATGTCGTACTGAACCCGTTTAAAATGTTAGATTTCCGACCCCAGAAAATTGGACTTTCGTGGGGTACGATTATATGTCACTTTCCAACGCCCAGGCTATCTCCATCGCCGAGCCAATTAATGATCTCTTTCCAACAATCTGTATCACATGACATGATCTGGACAATGATAAAGTCCAGCCTTGAGGCAATTGGTGTAATGGAGAAGGGGAAAGAGGTTTTTAGCAGCTTTAAGGAGACCAATACCTCATGAAGGCCAAAGGTGGTCCCCCTCCCCTTCCTCTGTCCCCCACTTTTGAGATGGCACACGATACCTTTACTGAGTACGGTATTCGGGCCCAAGCTCACCTTTTCTGGCATACTTATTTAACTGGGAAAATTGAATGTCTTTGTACAGAGCCCACGGAAAATCGCGCTACTGCGACCGCAAAGGACGGAAATACATGGAATTTTACCTGAGAAAACTTCCCGAAAACTGGTTTCCTGGTAGGCACCACCATATTCATCAACGTCCTGTCTGTAATGCCATCAGTAAGATTTACTCAGCAAACGGGGGTAAAATGTAATATTTTACAAAGTTTAGTTCATCTCTCAGTGATATTTGAGGACATCGCTCCAAAGAAAATAATCTGTTCTTACTTTTGATTCTTCTTTCTCGGGAGCCTTCAAAAGAAACCATTGTAAAGCAGCAGTGATGAGGGGACCATGGATAATTTCGTATCGTTACTAACATTTCTAGCGAGATGAACATTATTTCAGTTATAACTTGATACACAATTTTACATAAAACGTATTGAAGCGATTCTCGCGCACCTCTTGTCATTTCATGACCAATGTTTATATTCAAATATGAAGATTCAAGAGATGTATACACCAGAAAGCTCATAATGAGGTAATTAAAAGTAGAATTACCAATTATACTGAAAAAGTTATGCTTTTATAAAAATATATATGTTGCTCTTTATATTTTTTCTTATGAATGGTACAAAAATTCGGTTGTAACATTTCGGTGGCCACGAAACGACACAATTCGGAGGAAACCGCCCACTGTCTATTAAGTTTAAGAGGTTTTCTTTGTTTCATCCCTGGTGGCTTCAGATGACCTCTGAACTCCAGTAAAACCTATAGTTCAGGGGTTTTCAAGGGTTTCTGGCCGCGGGCCGGATTTCCTAGAGTTTGTATTATCACTGTTGTTGTAGCCAGCAGGCAAACCCAAGGTTTGGACAGTGACTCATGCTTGAGGGCAAATCCTAAACATAAGGCTCCGAAAGTGCCTGCACGGCAGGCAGTGGCGAGCCATAGGGATCCTTAAGTTGGTGGCGATTTCTTGACGGGGTGCCGTAAGATCACAAATTTGACATTCCGAAACAGCTAGATAGTGGGAAAGCACACTTTATTCACAAAATTGTCATCGTAGTTCCTCGTCTCCCATGGGTGTCTCGCTAGTATGGGGAGAAACTTTGAATCTCAAGCGTTCTAGATTGTAGGCTAATGTACACATTTGTCAATAGAACCCTTCGTGTTCTATCGAGCGGACCACTAGTGCGGGAGAAAAATTGGCATCCCAAACGCTCTAGGTTGGAGAAAATCCCACTTTTAGCAATCATTGATAACTACAGACTTTTACTTTCACCATGTATGAATCACCTGTTGGCATATGGTGGAAAGAGTGACATCCAAATGTTCTAGATTGCCCTCATAAAATTGTGGGATAAAGAAACGGTTTTGGGTCCTTGAATCTTCCAGGGGGCCACATATAAATGGACGTTGCGGCAGGCAATGAACGACGTGCCGACAGTTGAGAATCTAGGCTATAGTTATCTCTGTCTTAAAATGACAATACTATATAGCCAGTAATAATATTATCCATCCCTGACTTGAAATATTGTTTGTTTTTTCAAGGTTTTCGGTTTTGACCTCTGGTGACCTCAAACTCTGACCTCCACTGATAGAATAGGGTTCTTTCTCTCAATATGATAAATCTGTATTCCAAGCATGAAAAGGGTCCATCCTTTCTATCTTGAGATATCGTGTTTACAAGCAATTACAAATTCCGTATTTTCACCCCGTTTACCTCAGATAATCTTTGACCTCTAATAATAGCAATAGAGGGATTTCATGTGACGTCACGCGCAATGGATTCCCAGGCACTGAAGGGCAAAACACACACCCAGTAAGCGTATTTACAGCTCACGCGCACGGCATAACCATAGATACTACTGTGACACAATGGACGCGTGCCCGCCAAAACCAAAGAGACGCGCGATCTTGCCCTTCAAAATTGCGTCTAGTTGGTTAAAGTCACGTGACTGAAATCTTTCCATATGGTTCATTTACTGACTGTAACGCATCCAGGTGCCAAGTATGAAAAGTATCCATGCTTCGTACCTAGAGATATCGTGGATACAAGGTTTTCGGTTTATGACCTCTGGTGATCTCAGTGATGACCTTTGACCTCCACCAATATGGAAAATCCATACGCTAAGTATGAGAAGTATCCATTAGTGTTATCTTGTGATATCGTGTTTACAAGCCCAGCGTCACAAGCATATATACATATATACATGCACATGGGCGTCCGCAGGTAGGGGCAAGGGGGGCACTTGCCCTCCCCTGGAAAATCAAAAATTTGAAAAAACGAAGAAAAAATAAAGAAAAAAACGAAGAAAAATTAACATCAACATTTCTTCACAGTTCACCCAGTGTTACTCCTATTTATATGCAGTAGATAGGCTTTAGAAGTGCCATTTCCAGCGATGTGGGAGGCTTTCGGGGCCAAAATTTTCTTGCGCTCCGTGCCAACCCATGCTTGCGAGGAGCTTTCTTCCCCCCTAAAAAATTTTTGCAAAAATTTTTGCCCCTCCCTGAATTTTTTTCTGCGGACGTCCATGTACATGCACCCACATACATACACTCACCAGCGTGATTGCATAGTTTCCTTTTGCCTTCAAGGAATCAAAATTAAAGCATTCCTAAAACTGCTCATTTTTTCCTTCGATGGTGTCTACCTTCTCTTACCGAGTCGGGTGCTGATTTAGTGTTTTCCCTTGAAATTTTGACTCTAGAATTACATAGGGCGTTAAATCTTTATGTATTCTAAACTCACTGAGGGCAAAAATGGATTAACTGTCAGTGACCCCTATCAAAAGATAACATTAATAAATCACATCCATCTCGTCTGTCGTTTAGCCAACCTGCCAACAGTGCCCAAAAATAATGTTTGGGCTGCTATTGTTTTCTTGGTCAGCGGCAAGGGGGCATGTACTATAGAGCTGTATGGAATACAAAACTGAAAGAAAACTTTTGGGTTCGTGAACTTAGGAATTCGCGGTCCTTGAGAAAAAACTGGATACAGCGCCGTCGGGACCACTGATTTCCTTCAGAAATTATACACTTAACCGTATCCTGTAACGTTTCCCAATGGAACTGAAAAAGAAAATGACGCGACCGGTGTAGCGGGAAAAAGTGTCTTCTTTTGGAAATGATGTCTTCTCTACAGTAATTCCACTTTTGAACGTCATTATACTTTCTGACAAATTACAATCCTACAAGACCAGATGCATGAAATTCAGGTAATCAGTGGTGTTGTGGTCTTCAATAACAAATCAATTACACTGGCTAGTTACGTTAGCACACCGAGGGTCGTGTGTCACCTCCCCCCCCCCCCCATCTCTTGTTCGGTATCACTCACTGGGTGGTACAAGGACAATAGTAGCCATTGTTTATGTGATGTTTGTAGTGAAATTCTTTCTTTAATTATCAGTCTGAATTTAACCTTCAACTGCATAACATGTAAATTATTAGAGAATATACGTAGTAGAAATTACTTATTGTTTCCATGTTCTTGTTCGACTGGACACTACCAGAGGGCATGTGTGATACACTAAAACTACTAATTTTACATGCTACATGCTGTACGGAATCTCGATCAATGGTCAGCGCCTTTTTGGTCTATGCTGGCCATCACAGCTCTGCAACACGACCCTAAATACTATTTTAATGCAATGAACGTCTGGCTGTGTAAAACTTCGATGGCCTACACTGTCTTTGATTCCATGAATCCATTGCGATGAACACATGCCAAAATGAAACATGGTGAACGTGAACGTCCGCTTCATTCGTTTGTCAAAAGTTTTACAAGGTTATTACGAAACTTGCTTATTTTTCCAAAATTATGACGTGAATAATAACTCCCAAACCTATGTCTAGCTGCATTCCATGAAAAAAGGCTGAAAAATGGAAACACTGTATACTGAACCCGAAGCTCTCAAAATGACCCCTGAAAAGTTGGTCCTTGTCTCACCGGACCACATTTCCAGCGTCTACCCTGGAAAATAGGTCTGGGGAGACGATGATTCTTAGCAAGTTAAGAATATTTGTCCCCAGGACACAAATTACTGTTATGATTCAATGCGGACGTAAAATGCAGTCTCCCCCGGACAGTTCTTCCTGTGGGGGTGGGACAATGTTTCCTCAAAAATATTGTCCGAAGGACATTATTTCCAGGAATACATTGTCCAGCCAGACACATTTTCCAGAGGAGGCATGATTTCCTTTTACACCGGCTTTCCACCACGCAGCATTGTCTTAACGTCTCTGAAGCGATCCCTGAATCATAATCTGCGTGTCTTCTCCAAGTTGACCTTTCAAGTGAAGTAAATCCAGACTGTCTTTGGCTTATGGGTGGGGGGGGGGGGTTATTTGGTTGTCATAAATTCAGTAAAAGGTGGAAGCCAAGTGAGAGGAAAGGAAGCCTTACTGTAATTATCAGGTGATAACAAAGTTTGGTTTTCATAACTATCAGCTAAATGTTATCATAGGTCTATAGGTCGTTGATCAGACATGTAAGGGGGACAACGGTACTCCATATCCCTCAACCAAAGTAGGTGGGGCCATGCCTCAACCCTCCACTATTGACTGTGGCCCATGCGCTATCAATATGAAAGGGGTACCTTGTCCATACATACCATCATTTTTTATCCATTGAATGAACTTTCTCACCCTTATTTCTCTCGTCATGAGAAGAGTGTAAAGTTGTAAACTAACTTCTGTTTTTCGTAGGATCGTCACATCGCCACATCTCCTGATGTATGAATCCTTCTGGGTGGGTTTCAATAATGGGTCCTGACAATAGCTTGGGTGGGGTCAAAATACCTTTCTCACTAAATGGTCCTGCAGTGTAACCTTATGCAGTCTCCGGCTACCAATCTCCCAATCTGGCCACTTCAATTCTACTCCGATTTAAATTTAAGCTCCACTGACGATATGTTTGTGTCTGACGGTGCTGCTTACCATGTCGGCTTACTGAGGAACCTTTCTTTCACCAAAATGTGTGGGAAAGATTCGATCGCTTTGTTCAGACAGAGTCAGTTATCCCCACTTGACGGCTACAGGCATCCCACCGGGAAGCAAAATATCAGTCAACATATCCCGTTTGCATTTTATCCTGCCTCCCTCCCTCTCTCTTTCACTGTTTCCTTAGTCCGCAGTCTTTTGGCTGTTGTTTAGGGTCTGTGGGCATGTAAATATCATACCTTATACCTTTTGCAGTAAAAAAATTAAATGTTAAAAATAGCCACAATTCCCATCAAAATCCGTCAAATACTGATAATTTTACAACAAAACTACTATTCTTGCACTTACACCATTTATAAAGATGAGCTACACATATGCAACTTTGTGACCTAGAAAAAGAGACTCGTGAGTTGTGTCTTATGTTATCCTTTGTTTGTTAAATTTCAGTCCAAGGACATTGCTGATGGATTGGTAGAATTAGCCATTCCCATTCTAATAATATACAGCGTCACGCTAACAAAATCGGATAACGCTCTGAATTTCATTTTAATCTTTATATTCTGAAATTTCGGTCTAACCTTGACCACCTTCAGCATAAGACTGTTGTACAAAAGATGAAAGACTGCCAAACGGTACATACACTACTGAAAAGAAAAGATAGTAGACAATAGCCTGGTCAAAGAAGAGAAGATCAAATACCGAACTTAAAGTGGTAATGAGAACAACTTTTTCGCAGTTCATAGTTACTTGTTCCTCTTAGGCCTTCACACTTGGCGCAACGCGATATGGGGCGAAAAAAGTTAAAGTTGATGCCATTATTTAAACCCGTTCACAATCAGTGGTGTCGCCAGACTTTTCGGAGTGGGAGGGGGAACTGGGGGACACAACGTTCCGTCGGCGGGACACACCAAATAAAGGTCTGGGCGTCACTGGAGGCCTCGTCGTGACGTGAAGGGCTCCCCTGTAGGCGTTGAGCCACCCAAGGGCCACTGGTGTGGTCTAAAGACAATGCTCCAGTGGGAGTCCAGGGGAAACCCCCGGAAGCTATGGGGTAATACCGTATTTTCAAAATCATGATCATCGGAATGAAACATTTAACTATCTTCAAATGACATTGAATCCCCACTAAGCAGACCATCAAAACAGAAATCACAAATTGACTTTATTTGTTAGCCTTACTTGCACTAACGATTTAATGAATTGTCGAGGGGAGCTAAGTGGGTGGGTCTGAGTGAGGACGACGGATCGTGAAAGGTTTGCATTGGGCTCTACAAGTAAATCCACTCATGCAGCCAAATAGGACTTGATGTTGGGACGCGGGTGTTACATGCTGATCACGCAGAGCTAAACGCTTTGCCGTCGTCATGGTACGCTTGACCTTGTGAAGTACCGAATTTCCCAACTCGTCTATATAACGCCATCTCGTGAACACGTTTATGTGTTTATTTTATGATTATTGTAAACATCTAGTTGTTTTTAATGAAAAAAAATTAGCATATATATCAAACATGTAAACGTGTTTGCGGAGTGTACTTTAATTGACGTCATTATCTTTATCATGTCACATGTGTTAGTATTCGTTCAGTCATTTACTGTGCTTATCCATTTTCATGTTCGTTTTCTAATTCTTAAACGCGATAATGTGCTAAAAAATGAAGACGTCTGTTTTTCAGTTTAATATACCAATGGTCTACCCTGCTGTCAATGCATTTATAGAGTGGGCCGACTATGAACAGATGAAGGTGACTCCTAAAAATGACCATTCTAGTTGACTATTTGAAAAATACTGAAAAAAAGATATTTGTGTGATTCCCTAAACGGAGGGTTTAAGGAGGGAAATACCCTCCGGAAAATCAAAAACTTGAAAAAATTGAAGACAAAATAACATGAACATTTTTTATGATATCGCTAGAAAATTTCCAGAACATGAGCTTTCAAAATAGAAAATGCTTAGATGCAACTCACAAGGCCTAGGAAGTGCCATTTTTAGCAATCTTGGAGGCATTTCGGCCAAAATTTTCTTGGCGCTTCGCACCAAACTATGGTGGCTCTGCGCTTGGATAGTTTGCCTACAGCCCCGCAAATTCCTGGCTACACACCTGTAAAATGGGCCAACATTTAGCAATTAAGCTCTTTTCTGGGAGTAAAAATTTTCCCCTGATTTGATCAATTAAAAGTTTTGCCCCCCTATTTTTTTTTCTGCAGACGCCTATGCCCATGGCCTTACGCAGGAATTTTTGTAGGGGAAACCTACGTCTAAGGAGAGCGCCACTATCAGTTTGGCTGCAGTAAGTAACGTACCCAGAAACATTTGCCAACAATGCTTCCCATGCATATCAGACGCGTAGCCAGGATACTGTCAAAGGGGTTGAATTCAGTTTGAAATGGCCGAAAGGACGCTGAATTTGCTGCGGGAGCGTGAAGCACCCCTAAGGGCGTAATGCCCAGGGTCCGCCTTAGTGCCCCCGGAGGTGTTTAGAGACAACACCCCAGGAGCCCTCGGAAAATTACGAAATTGTGATCATTAGAACGATTCATTTAAGCTTCCTTAAACAACATTGGATGGGCCCTTAACAGATAAAAAAAACATCACAATTTGAAATTTTCTTAATTATAGCCTTACTACGTAGGGCCCCAGCCTGCCGGGGGCAAGTTCCCCCTAAGATTTCCAAGCCCTAAACGAAAAAAGGCCTTCTTTTTAAGGCCCGCAGAACCTGGGAAATGGCATACATGCCTAAAGATTTCTTTGTCGCAAAATTTTCTCTGGAGATCCCCTGACCCCAGTCAGAGACGGGCTCTTAGGTGGGTAACTTGCACTGACGAATGAACTCCCCTTTTCATGTGTTATGTTTGAAGCCTTCCGGTATATATACGTTAGAAATATTTAGTACTGTTTCTCTTGTGGCGTCCACATGCTTATAAAATAGACTACGTAACCTAATTACATGCTAAAATTAATGAGCTTGCAAACCTTTTAGTCCTGTTTACTCTTACAAAGTACTTTTACTGAATAAGCTTGTTTTACATTTTATTTTGAAGTCTATACAGGGCGGGTCATACTAAAGCGATTTCAATCCGAAATCCGATTCGAATTTTTTTAAGTCGGACCAATAGTTTTTTATTCAACTTTGTTCTAAGGTCACGGTATATCGATAACTGATCCTAGTTTGTCTCACGATAAACTGTTCTGCTACCATTATATTACTTACACCGCTCAAGAGCGGTATTTGTTTGGAAATCAATCCGATTTTTGCACGCGTGTCCGATAAACGCTGACCTGCGCTACTTACCAATCGATGGTGGCCTTCAAGAAGTGCAATAAGAGGGGAAGGTCCGCACTGGACATCTTTCTTCGGCTGTGACATGGCAAGGTACCATGCCACAGCTGAAAAACACTTAATAATGAAAATCTCTAAACTATGTAATCAATTCAAAGCTTTGTCAAAGATAACTTCATTTTGTACCCAAGCATCCTTACGAAAGGTCTATACAGGCAAAAGTTCCTCAAAGGGGAGGGCCTTAGACAACACCCCCTCTCTTTGACTTAGCCAAAAAGAAAAAAAGGAAAAGGTACCTGAGAATTTTTAAACAATTAACTTTAAATGTTTCCCAAAGATAGCACCGGTTTGCGTCTTAGACGTCTTACACACAAAAACTTCTCAAGGAGTAGGTTTGTCACCCTGGCCTTTAGGAACCCCCTAAAAATATGAAATAGACACTACATAATGAGAATTTCTAAAAACATAGGGACCAAATCAGTTCAAAGCTTTGCCAAAACAGCACCAATGTGAACCTTAGCAACTTTACATAAATGTCACCGTCCTTCTCTAGTAGGCGCCTACTCCCCCAGGGTGATACTACTGCTGACAAAAAAGATCGTGGATGCTAACTATCCTAGGTACGCCATTGGACGGACACTTAACTGCTCTCCAGGAATTTCAGTTTGCCCAAGCTACGGCTCTGCTCCGTCTGACTAATAACCGGATGATACTGGAAGGTAGGATAGACCCCGGCGGGGCTTTTCCAAATAGCAATTGCAAAGGATTTTGGGACAGAGTTTTGGCAGTGGCGGATCGGGGGGGGTCTCCGACGTCCGGACCCCCCCTCAAATTTCCCAATTTGCCCTTTTTCAAAATTCGGTTTTTCCACACTAGCCTAAAAAAAAAAAAAAAAAAAAACGAGACAGTTTCACAGGTAATGACAGCTGTCCAATTCCGAGGAGATTTTGGTTACCCCCATCCGGTATCGATCAATCCATCTGTAAAAGTCTAGCAGAAACTTTCGGCAATGTGTGACTATGGTAGCCTATATTGCCCGCCCCGAAACACGAACGGTGCAATCGTTTTACAGAGAACGTGACTACAGTATGTCTTAAGCCAGCCGTACACTACACGACTTTGCACACCGCAACTCAACTCGATCGTCGGATCTCCAACAGTCGTATAGTGTGCATGAGTTTACGACTGCGACTGAAAGTTTTAGGACCAGTTTTAAGTCGCGCCGACTTCAGTCGGGAAGAACCAACATGTTCGTTCTTCCCGACTGAAGTCGGCCCGACTTAAAACTGATCTTAAAACTACCAGACGCAGTCTTAAACTCTTGCACACCTCACGACTGTTGGCGAACCGACGATCGAGTTGGGTTGCTGTGTGCTAAGTCGTGTAGTGTACGGCTGGCTTTACTGCCTGCGTGACAGTCAGGCATTCTAATCACTTTTCGCTTGGAACCACGTGTGGCGTTCTTGAGCATTCAAAGTAATACAAAACACGCAGATATTACGTCATACTAGCTAGCGCTTTATGTAACGTATTACTATTGGGTTTTAATATTGATTCCAAAAGGTCACTGCTAGTTGTTTGGTCTTACAACATAATGACACTCCTAAACGCTACATCTACGAAACCTTCCCAACAACCGCTAGTATCCCTCCTCTCATGAAGAAGAGAGAGTAGGTCAATACGTTTCGCTATTCAGGGTCTGGAATTAATATCTTCTTTTACTGTGTTACCCTAATGATGGGAATAAAAAAGCCAATCTTAGGTTAAAGTCCACAGTCAAGAGTTGACCAGAAGTCACAATAGACGAATCGGTGTTTGTTTCATTTTAAAGTTACTATATAATCACCACCAGGTCAAATAAAGCAATGTCAGTCAGTTCAATTTTTTGACGTCTTTGGACCGATGATCGGTCTGCTGTCGCAAATAAAAAGCAAACATTCGACTTCAGTCATCTGCTCTGACAGAGTATTTTTGCCAGTCACGCCACAAATATATAGGGAACACAACATACAGCATTTTAACCCCCCTCCCTAGTCGCCAGCGGTGGCGCCAGGTGGGGGAAGGGCTCATGCCCCCCGTCGGGGAAGGCTGGCCCCCTATCGGGGAAGTTTTACAGTTTCGTCGGGGAGTCTTAGTCGAAAGTATGCAGTCCCCGACGACAACTAGTCGCCCCGACGGTTTACCTGTTTTTTTACTCGCAAGCGGATAATTTCTCTAGTATGACCCCAAAATTTTCAGCGCGCTACGCGCGCTGTAGAGTCACTCTGTTTCCTTCAATAAGTCCATTCCACATGGCAGGATAGCACAAGCAGGGAGCTGTTATCGGATAACAGCTCCCTGGCACAAGTCCTGTCCACCTTACCAAGTAACATATAGGCAGAGTACATAGTTTATGAAGGGAGCTGTTATCCGAATACAGCTCCCTGGTTTATGTAAAGGTCGTAACTTTCATCCAATATCGCAAAGCCTAGTTGGTGTTCTCTTGTGTGTGTCATGCGGTAGCAGCGGTACAGTCAGTTGGTGAGCGACTTACGGGGCAAAGTTTGGCCATTTCATCGTGTAGTCCAGGTGGTTTCGATACAATACATGTTACACCCGATACGGTCTACAGACCTTACAATTTTTTTTTCTTTTCGTCATATGTTTTATGTGTAAGCCTATAAAAAATTTTCGCCCGCTTCGCGCACTTTTCAGCTTCACGATCCAGATTCAAAGAACACTATCAGTGCGCAACTCGGATCTTGAAGTATTAAGCAATATAATGCAAACTATGCCTGCAATGGCATGGGATAATGAGGCTCCTCCATTTGCCCTTCTCATCATTCCCCCGAAATAGGAAATGTCGGAACTTGGGGCAGCTGACATGGCCCGTCCCCCTGTTGGGAAAATTCTGGCGCCACTCATGGTTGCTTTACTTATTTTGGCTTTCATAGGGTTAATTTCTGGGATAAAAACCAAAATTTTCGGTAGGCTTTGTCCACTCTTCCTCAGTTCCGTTATACATATAGATAAATATAGTACAAACCCTTCCACCTTTTCAAGTTAATAAGTAGAATACATGGATTTATGTAAATGTCGGGAACTGAATCGCATTTCGCTAAACCTGGTTAAAGTTCACTCGTGTCTGTCGTACGGTACGGCTAGTACTGACTCGAGGAGGGAAGTACAATAAAGTTACGACCGATAGGGTCCAACTGCCCAATTGTTCTATATAAGCTTTAAATTAGTACAAATTCTTATAAGTGTAGGCTGACTCCAAAATTTTCGCGCGCTTCGCGCTCTTTGCAAATTCCCCGTTTAGATTCCAAGTTTTGATTCCAGTGTTTGCATGTCTCTCAGTTTATCCTTTCTTTGTCAATGTGCGGTAAATTGTATAATCGCTGACGTTTATGGGAACCAAAATTAAAAAAAAAAAGAAAACGAATGTGCCCTTTTTATGCTGGACCCCACCTCAGAAAAGACCCTAGATCCGCCCCTGTTTGGCACACGTTGTTTTTGGCCACAGTAAAATGCCATTGACAAGAACGTCGCACACCAAAAGTCTGTCCCACAATCCTTTGTAATCACTTTGAAAAAGAGTCTATGGATGATGGTACGGTAAGGGTTACTCTGGGCCAATTTGGAACAAGTCACCCAAAGTTTCCCGCAGGAAGTAATGGGAAAATGGCATTCGAAATGGGTGAGTGCGAGTGCGTCAAAATATTGCAATGTTTAAGACCGTTTTTTACCGCTTAGAGCAATTGAAAAGAGTGAGAAAAACGTTTTCGGGGGTTCGGGTTCTCTCGTAAAAACCCCCTTCAAAGTTTTATGCTGTGCGCCAGTCCATGACAAGGAATGGCACATTCTGTGCATTAAAAGTTGCATTTAAAATAAGAGTAATGTTCGTGGACTATCTCCCACTGCACAATGAGATAGCCCGCACGCGGAAATTTTCCCACGACGAATGAGGGCAATCTCTTTTTCTAACCCTTACCCTTACCTCGATTCTAACCTGAGCATAGTATTTTCATTTTTCATAAATTCCATTTCCGAAAATGCCCCTTCCGTTCTGGTAAAAATCCCGCAGCCCGCAATTTACTGCAGACAAAAACCTGGTACTCTTCCCACAGTTACGACCAGTGAAGTACATGTAGTTACAACCCCCTGGATTACATCAAGACTATAAATACATCAGAAAATCCAAATCCGGCTTTGACTGGAGAAAGTAAAGTTAGTTTCCTGACCTGGCGTGACGAAGCTCATGCCTGCGTAGCAGGCTGTGCAGCATATTTCTGGTCACCTAAAGGAAGGGCTGACCGCCTGAGCGAGCAGAGTCCGCCGGGCTCCGCAGTGCAGAGTGACCTCGCATTGACAAGCTACAACACGTTACTATACCATTCTACGGAGTAATGCTCGTAACTCCATAATGTTTACTTGGTTCACAAAGCACAGAACGCAGGCAAGTGCTTGCTTGCATGATCTCCCATCATTATCACACGGTATCTTGTATTATTTACTGGCACTTGCACTACACTGAACGGCTACGTGTGCAACCATTGTTGAAAGATGTCTGCTCGAGGAGGGAAAAAGAGAGTCAAGTTTGTATCTAAATCCACCCGAGCAGGGGTTTTGTTCCCCGTGGGTCGGATGCACAGGTATCTGAAGAAAGTTTCAGTTAAATACAGGATCGGAGCTGGGGCACCAGTGTACTTGGCTGCCGTAATTGAATATTTGACGGGTAGGCCCCTATGCATGTTTCCGTTTTGTGGATGCCATGCACAAACATTAATCATGTTCCTTGGCTTGATGATTGATCAAATGTAGGCCTAGGCCTAAATGTCAGACTTAAAACTTAGGCTAGGCATTTGGCTTATAGTATTATAATGTATTGTTTCCAGTCTAAAACGAACCTCCAAAAAGGTCCCTGTTTTTTGTCAAAATGTCCCTGTGGTAAATGTAGGCTAGGCCTAGGCTCCTTCCCCACATGTGAATTGTGATACATGTCCCAATGTCCAGCCTTGTTTTGCAAGGCACGACATTAGGGAAGTTCAGCTTATCTCATAGAGTTGTTAACGAATGGAATAGTCTGCCTGAGTGGGTAGTTAACTCCACATCTGTGCAAGTTCTTCCATAGGTGTGGTAGAATCTAATTGTGCTGGGCCAGATTGGAAAGCTTGTGATGGTGCGCGGGGGATTTTAATTATGGCCAGGAGAATTGCGCAGCTGATACTATCAAAGCAGAGCACCACCATCAGTTGGCGCGGAGCGTAATGAGAAAATTTTGGCCAAAACCACCTCCTACATTGTAGGAAATCGCCTTTCCCAGGCAACTTGTGTGCTTGTTGCCAACAAGGTTACGCGGTTGCAGTTGTCAGTTGTTAAATTTGCGCGGCTGGCAACTTCGAAATTCATATTCTTGTGCGGGGGATTTATCCCCACTCAGGGCAAACTTTCCAATCTGGGTGCTGGGCTCGTTTGGTGCTGGCTGGTTGTTTGTTTTCAGTTCAGGTTGTATGGACTTCAGGGCATCTTAAGGGGCCTTAGCCCTCCTGTGCCCTTTAACCTGTTGTGTTATGTTATGTTATGTTATGAACATTAAATAGCCTTAGGCTAGCCAAGTTAGGGTCTTTGCCTACCATCAGGCTTAAATTGCAACTTCAGAAAGCGAAGGAAATTAGAAAGTGGAGGTCTAACATTACAGTTAAGTACAGTAGGCCATATGCAAGGAACTAGGCATTACTAGGGGTCAACCGATAATCGGATCGGATATCGGATCGGGCCGATGTTAGGACTATCGGTGAAACATCGGATCGGCGAAATATAGCAAATTGCACTTGCCGATGTTTGCCTATGTTCCGTGCGTCGAAAATTTCATTTACATACATCGGAAGACGTTTAGTGATAGTGATTTCTTAGTTCTTACAACAAAGAAATGAACAGATAAATAGGATTAATCATTTTATTACGACCGACTAAGGCTGTCAATTTCAGTTTAATCTCCTAAATTCCGTATCAACAGCGTAAACTGGCTCCATTGACAGGCACTGTGATATTCGCAATATGCACAAGCTTTTAAAATCTGTACGTAGAGTCTAGCAATCATGTCCACCCAATTTTAGTTTCAATTCACCGAAATTTATCAATGAACGAAACGAAGTGTGGAATTCACAGTCATTAATTGTATGTTTGATATAGGGCCGAAATGTACGCAAACACGGATACCTTAGGCATGTACGTGTTCTGTACAGAGAAGTTCAAGTGAAATGCACCATGAAAGCACAGTAAAGCCAGTGCATGTATAGGTCCGCAATTGTATGCAAACACCCATACATTAGGCTATGCACCTGCTATGGAATGACGACGTACATAGCAAGAACATGGGGCATGGTCCGGGAAATAATGCTTGTACGACTATATTTCCAGTTGTTACGGCGGATGCTTTTATGTAAGACATGCATGCTCATTTGTGTGAAATTAAGAGTGCCATGTGCTTTTATGGCTTTCGTAATGAACGATGTCTGCAACATCACCCCGATACCCAAAACTCCTATAACGTTGCACACAGCAAGCTCTCTAGCTAGCATGGAACAAATATTTACGTATGGCTATATAGTACATGCATGCATGCATGACGTACTGCTATATGAAGTTACTCAAAACAAATTTACACGTGTAAGCCTACACAATCTGTTTATGTGTAGTTAAAGCATGGTAGGATGGCGCAAAATGGCCAAGTACATGCACTGAACTATCGCGGGCTTATTTCTGTTTTAACGTTCATTAGTGCGAGCGACTTTGGCTAAAAACAGAGAACGAAAGGTATTGCATTTTGTTAGGGGAATTAGTAGGCTTACTGTGAGTAGGTGAAAGTCAGTTCAATCACGGAATTATGTGCTATGAATGAAGAGTCACCGATAGTCCGCCGATTGCTTATTTTCGAAGCTTTATTTGGGTCATTGAATTGTCATATAAACATCGTTTTGTGAATGAAAGGTATCAAAGCAAAACATGGAGGGGAAAATACTAAACTTCTGGGGTGTTTTTTTTTTTTTTAAAGGCGGAAATTCGTTTAAGCTGATGTGCATGCATAGGCATGGCTCACGAGGAATAAGGAATGTTTGATCGCGCTGTGAAACGATGTAAAAGCATTGATAGCGAAAATATCGGATCGGATCGGATATCGGCCGATGTTGTGATAAAAACATCGGACATCGGATCGGCAGCAAAAAACCACATCGGTTGAGCCCTAGGCATTACATCAGTATATAGTGACATGACCGGTACAATTATAGAATACCCCGCCTTCCAGAAGGTCTGTTTTTCAAGTGGAGTCGGAGTCGCAGTCAACCGTGACTCCCACTCCACTTCACAGGATACATAACAGGATAGTTTCTCACTGCAACTCCGATTCCACTTGACAAATACAGGTGGACCCAAAGATGCATCGTTCTCAAACAGGATACTGATATCTAGATAGTTTCTCACCGCAACTCTGACTCCAAAGAAAAAATATTTCCTCTCCCACCTCGACTCCAACTCCATTTAACAGAACAGGTTAAAGGGCAAAGGAAGGCTAAGGCCCCATAAGATGCTCTGAAGTCCAAACAACCTTAACTGAAAACAAACAACCAACCAAAACCAAAAGAGCCCAGCACAATTAGATTCTACCACACTTATGGAAGAACTTGTCCATGTTAACCTTAAAGCAGTGCACAGATGTGGAGTTAACTACCCTCTCAGGCAGACTGTTCCACTCGTTAACAACTCTATGAGAGAAGCTGAACTTGCTAATGTCGAGCCTTGTAAAACACTTAACTAGCCTCTTACAATGGCCTTGAACCCGAGAATTACTTTGAACCTTTAAATAATTGCAAGATGACAAAGGATTCCTTTCAGAGAGAAATATGTACACCTGAACCATGTCTTCCCTAATCCTTCTCAACTCCAGGGTGGTAAGCCCAAGATGTTTAAGTGGAACACGATAAGGTAGGTGTCGCACCTCGGTTATAAGGCTAGTGGCTCTCCTCTGAACCTGCTCTAATAGAAACTTGTCTTTCTCATAGAAGGGGCTCCAAGCCTGGGCTGCATAGTCAAGGTGGGGTTTTACAGTACCAACTGCTTATACAGATTTAGTACAATGTCTTTACTAAAACTACTGAAATTCCTCTTGATCAATCCAAGCACCCTATTAGCCCTAGCAGCAGCAGCTGCACACTGTCTAGATGGCTTTAAATCGCCTGTAATAACTACACCCAGATCCTTCTCAAAAGTCACATCAGTCGGAGTACTACCATTTAGTTTGCACTTATCTGCATTAAAAGACATTTGCCAAGTCTGATACCATGAAAGTAACCTATCCAAGTCTTTTTGCAGTAATGAGGCATCACCCTTATCACTAACCTACCTATAGAGCTTAGTATCATCAGCGAACTTACTAATACTAGATGTGAGAGAGCTATCAATATCATTGATGAAAATTAAGAAAAGAAGAAGGCCAAGAACAGAACCCTGTGGAACTCCACTTGTAACTTCTTTCCAAGAAGAGAAATTACCATTAACAACAACTCTCTGAGATATACCATTGAGCCGTGAATTTATCCAGTCAGTACAACTGCCCTTGATGCCTAACCTATGCAGTTTAACCATAAGTCTACCTAATGGAACTTAATCAAAGGCTTTTTGAAAATCAAGGTAAATGACATCAACACTGTGACCAGAATCAAGAAATAAAGAAACATCCTCAAGAAAGCTTAGTAAATTAGTAACACAAGATCTACTCGGTAAGTAACAATGCTGTGACAAATACAGGTGGACCCAAAGATGCGTCGTTTTCCTCTCCCACCTTGACTCCGACTCCACTTGACAAATAGGCCTACAGGGGGACCCAGAGTTGCATCGTTCTCAAACAGGATATTTAGAGGCAAGTGCCCGCTTTCACTCTGACTCCGACTCCATCAGCAAGTGCAATTGCATCTTCACTGCGACTCTGACTCCACGCATAAATACTAGTAAATGTAATGTCTCCTACAGTACCTTGACTCCTACTCCATGTTCTACGAAAAAATAGGCCTATGTATACATTGCGAATCCAACTCCACATTGAAAAAGTAGCCTACTCGACCCATGAGACTGAGTGTGTTGTTCTCAAAGCACAACACTCTGAAGTAGTGTCCCATTTTCTTCATATACTGTAGAATGGCTCCTAACCCTCAGCCACTGCGACTCCACAACTCCATCGGTTAGAACTCTTTTAAAAGTGCGGGGTATTCTATAATTACTCCGACATGACCTAATAAGGCCACTTTCGAATTTCGTGCATCGATACAGTCAACAAAGCGCATCAAAACTGCTGTCTCAATCAGTGTGTCAATTTTTGATTGAGCACGCGCATAGCTAGGGATGTACCGGATCTGGAATTTTAAGATCCGGCCGGACCGGATTTTACCGGACAGTACGAACTATCCGGCCGGGTAAAATCAGGCCGGACCGGATTTTTTCATTAGGAATCTTGTAACTGAAATCAGGGTCCAAGTAAAATAGAAGTAGGCCTACCAATGGTACATAATGGCAAAGGGGTCGGGCTTAGAGATCACCTATTAGGCTTTACTTTATAAGCAATTGCAATATATGTATTAAGAGTAAATTTTAATGATCAATACACATACCTCCTCTACAAATACTGGAATGGTACAGGACCTCTCCTTTATGGCTTCACATGTTGGAGCGGGTGGGGGCACACATACGATTGGGGGCTGCAATAATTTTACAGGGTATTACTAGTCTAGCCTATAGCTATGCCCTTTGGCTAATTGAACTAAACATTTTGGGTGAAATTTTCTTTAACTTATATTGTGAGACTGAGTTGTTGGTTATAAAGGAATTGTAACTGGCAGTTTACAAAACAGGAAATGGGCCAGACATTAACAATAGCATGCCCTGCTAAGGCTGCTGTTGTTTAAGTTACTCCTATTCACAACTCTAATGTCAATCCTTTTGTGTAACCAAGACCAGCTGTCATACAGCATGAGTGATATTGACCATACTGTATACATCCTACCTTGAACTAAGTTACAGTATTTGAGTGTCAAGTGTTGGCTATCATTTAGTAACTGGTTGTCATTTAAAAATGTGTAGCTTAATGTGGCCTCTCTGGAGTCACAATAGTTCAGACTTTCATGACTCCTACTTTGGAAAATGGCTCCTTTCATTTGGAAATATGAAGTTGCTGAGTGTTTATTATGTAAAAAGGGGATAAGAAGAGGACCAGCAGGAAGTCAAGCCAAGAATTTCAGTACCACTCCATTACATACATAGGCATCTTCTGTACCAAACCTATTTTCATCATGCATGATATTATTTAAATGTACTTGTAGAGCCTTTTACTAATGATTCACAAAAAAATCCGGTTCCGGCCGGATTTTTAAAAATGTCCGGCCGGAACCGGAACCGGATAATTTTTCATTATCCGGCCGGATAGTCCGGCCGGACTGGATATCCGGTACACCTCTACGCATAGCAAACTCCCTTGCAAATGCGCGTGAACCTGTTTAATATTTCAAGCACGCACACGCTAAGATATGCAGCCTCAAATTGAACTCCCAAACTGCCTACACTGAACCCATACATATAGCTCTGTTCAAAAATTGCAAACAGCACCCGCTGGCCTTATTAGGTTACTTCTGATTTTAGGCTTGAGCTGAAAACTCTGAACTTGTCGTAATTGTATCTCTCAAAAGGAAAATTCTGTGGTAAAGATTAATATGTATCTCTCAAATAAGATCAAGCCCACCAAAAGATTTGTACGTACAATCAAATTCACATTCTTTTTTCTTGTTTTATAAAAATGAAAACACTAGAGTGGCCTTATTAGGTCGTGCCATCATATCAGGTAAAAAACGGCTTACCAGTCAAAACATTCCTTCACCTGAACATCACCCATACCAAAACGTCACGCTTTTGGTCAAACTGAGCATCACCTCGTGCCAAAACACCCTTGGTTGATTTGTTGGTAGTTTTACGACAGTTTTGTTTCTATTTGGTTAGTTTCTTGCCAATTTGACAATGTTTTTATTAGTCAAATGTGAAATTCAAGGAGAATTCCTCCTTGCTTTACCTATTGTTCATAATAGTTATGTTTAAAATGCTTCAGAGGTGCTTGTAATGCAATAAGAGGAGATTTGCAAGAATTTGCTGATTTTTCAAAGCAAATTTTGGGCCAACTGGCTACTGCCTTTAAGTCCAGTACTGTGCAGAAGAAAAAAAACCAGTAGTCCTAGCCACTGGCTCCTAAGCAAAATCAAAAATGTTTAGGCACCAGCATGTTTTACTTAGACTAGAAGACTAGAGGAAATAAAGCTATTGCAAGAGCGGTTTTGGCAAGGTGTCCAGAGATTTTTGCCTTTTGATTGTGTTTTCTAGGCGGCTTTTAAAAGCTACAGATCTGAAATTTGCAGAGGATGTGGAGTGTGTCATGGAAATGTTATCTCTGAAATTTTGTATTGATCGAAGGATATTTGGAGTCCCTGGAGCTTGTTTTCCTTTTTCTGGCCATAAGACCCTTCTTCTGGAGATTTTGGTATTTGTGCCCGAAACCCTGCACAGACGTTCACAAGTTGTCATGCCCAGAGCTTGGTCAGGAATAATCGACATGGAGACAAACAGGTTTAGGGGGCAATGTTGACTCAAAAATTGACCGTTCCACGTTGGAAAGATTTTCTCCTGATAGGAACAAAAAATAAAAAATTACTGTAACTGATTTCAGTTGCTTTTAAATCTTGATAGTAATATTCTTTGCAAATTTTGTTTCATTTCATCAAAGTATGTGGGAGAAAATCCAAAATAAAATTACCTTTTTTTCATCCATACTGTAGCAATCGATTCAGCCTAGCACAAATATTTTTTGGCATTTTGACTGGGTGCAAGCCAAGCCAAGACAATTTCAGGACAATGCCAACTGAAATCATGTGGGATCCAGTTGTGCTATGTATTTCGAGCTACGAATTGGCCAAATGAATAACTCTGCTGCCAATTGACCCACAATAAAAACAAAGAGCCCTTTGTAGTAATCCATTGCTTTCACTTGTTTGTAACTCTCTGTTTACACAAAGGAAAGCAGAGACCAGTGCAAGTAAGGCTGGCCATTTACAGCTCTAGGTCTATTCAGACCATCATTGGAGTGTACCTGCCTACTGTACCAGGTTTACCAGCATGGCGAACTTGAGGATATCCAGAGAAGGTCGGCTAGATTTATTGCGTCTGACTTTCCTTGAGAGCCTGGATCTATGACTGGTGTTGTCAAAGAGCTTGGCCTGGCCCTGTTGGCTGGCAAAGTAGACTTCATGCTACTTTGTAAGGGTGTTTTTGACCAGGCTCTCATACCTGTGGGTTGCCTTCAGCACGTTACTGGTAGAAACTGGGTTTTTTTTTTTTTTTTTGCGTGATCTTCGTTTATGCCATGTCGAAATGTTATAAATTTAGCTTTTACCCACAAACTAAATAATGGACCGGAATAGCCTCCCCTCCAACTTAATCAGTGCGGTCTGCAGTATCTATCCGTGGTGTATAAGGACCCTGTTCCTTTTTTGCTAAAGATTTAGTTCTTAAACCTCTCGATGTACAGGATGTACAGTAACTTGATAACGTTGTTCCTCTCTCAAGAAGAAGAATTGTTAAGAATTGTTAAGCATTGTACAGTACATGTACACATGTTCTGTACAGCACCCGCTTAACACTACAGTGAAAGCATAGGCCTGCTGTGATTCGTGACTGATTTTCCTTGAATGAGCAGAAAGCTACCTTAGCTTAACCCAAATGAAAATGTTAAAAGGAGTTAGTGATAGAAACTATTTTATAAAAGTATTCATACCATGTAAAACTATGTGTACCAAGTACTGTATCAACCTGGGAATGTTTTGTTATGGGGATGATTTCACCAATAGCTGGGATGAGGAAGGGCTGTTTTGACTAGTAAGGGCTAGTATTAAGTATTTCTGTTGTAGTTGTGTACGTAGCTTTTAAAGTTATGCAAGGCCTAACGTTAAATTGCGGCATTGAAGTGTAGCATAGACAGGTGGCTCAGCTGTATTGCAAGGAAGTGTAGCCTACAGTAGGTTTCTGCTTTGTTCACTTCTGTACTTACATGTACAGTATACATGTACAGTAAATGACTGGAAGAAGGCTATCCCATACTGTTGAGCTCAAGAGGAGTCAGACTACATGAATTTGAGCTGATAATTTTGTATGGGACAAGAGTCAAAACATCATTTTTGAAAGCCAAAGCTGACAGGACACTGCAGGTTTGCTCAGACTGGGCATTCCAGCATACTGTAGCATGCATGGTCCTAGGATAAAGGCATTTCTGGTATTGTTTTTATGAGGAGAAATGTGATGGTACAGGAACATTTAGTGATTGGGAGAGGTAGATGGTCTTGTCATTTAGTAGGGTCCTGGTCAATTTGACAATGGGCAATATTGCTTTGAATCAAGCCATGAGTTCCTTTAAATGTGAATTGCAGATGAGCTCTAAGGCTTTAAGACAAAGTTACTGTAGGTTCACAGATCCAGCTTCATGCATCCTACTGTAGCTTAGTCATGATATTCTGTGTAGCCTAGCCTTGATCTAAGTTAGCCAGCACTGTTAAAGTTAGCCTAATCATACTGTAGAACTAATGTTACAGCATATCCAGGCCTGTGTTGTGTTGTGTATGTTTGAGGCTTAAGGTTTAACCATTCGGCCAGGTCAGGAAGCCACTTTGGGTCATGGAGGATCTGGGTACTGTGCAAAATTGACCATGGATAAACAGCAAGAATATGATTGGCCTTCTCTTCTCAGCTAATGCTCAGACCCAGAGAGTACAGAGGTGGGTGTACTACTGTAATTGCCTCCCAGTCCTGCACCCAGGACAGCCATTTAATGTCCCCATCCCACAGATGTGAGTGTATTCCACTCTAAAGTCACATCTTCCAAAAAGATAGAGGGGTGGAGGCTCTACACCATTGCTTCACAGCTGAACTCAGCAGACTGGAAAGTTTTCACTTTGCAAGAGCATGTGTCTTGTGATTTTAACTTTTGCGTGATAATTTTGTGTTGTTTAGAGTGGTTAAATCTTTTTACCGTATAGATCTATGAATCAGAGAAAATAGAGGATTTGGGGTGCAATAAGAGGGAGTACCTACTATAATGAGGCCAATCTTAAACAGAGATTGCATTAGATCAGTCCTCTTAGCAAAAACAAAACAATTTTCTGGAGTTTAAGCATTCTCAAAAATATGGATCCGGTGCATCCCTATACATTGTACAGTACAGTACCTGTACATTATTGTTAGTTGAAAGTCCTTGTGCTTAGACAATTTCTCCAAATTTTTGGGTTGTTAAGTGCATGTGTCCCGGTATCGCTGGTATACCTGTACGTAAAGAACCATTGTTGTTATTGGTGGTCATACTGTATCACTGGCCTAACACCTCTTAAGTACATACTGTAACATGTATGGTACTCACAAAATTTGAACATGACCTTGTAAGGTGCCTCCATTCTAAAAACGTGATATTTCAGGTACAGTACTCTACATTCCTACCAAGGTGGTGGCAACTTTAATACAGTGTGTGCACAGTCAGATATAATTTCTTGCAAAATCGTGTGTTGTGCAGCCAGGTACCGAACTGCATTTAGCTTCTGTAGCTGCACACCTGGCCAGATCTGGGGTATGGAAAACCAGATGCCTGGCAATTTTAACTTACCAATCAAAACCCCTGAACAGCATCACAGAACAAGCAGAGAAGTTCCAAGCTGTAACACTGGGATTAGATCCAGGGACATTTGGCATGCAAGGCTGTATATTACTGTATGATTCAACTACCTACTGTACAGCATAGCCAACTTGACCTCCAGTGTACAGTATGATGCCTGCACTTAAAAGTACAGACGTTTTCCTACAGATCTGTGGAGTATGAAAGAAGGGGCTAAAGTTTTTGTGGAGATGTCATTTGGGTTTGCTTTGTGTCAAATCACCTGAAGATGTTGCTTCATGGACTGCAAAAAAATCCTGAAGTATTTTTGTGAATAGTCTGTCGTGTAAAAAGCATATGCTGAAAATTTAAGGGAAATGTTGAATTTTGGAAGTTTTAAATTCTTCCAAATTCTGCAAATTTGCTCAAAATGGCATTTTAGCCAATTTTGAAATCCCATTTAAATTAATTCTTATCAAATTTTTTAACCTTTAGCTTGTAATAATATAAACCTAATGAGACTCTCCTGTAGAATAGGCAACTGTTCTCTATTTACAAACTTTTTACAAAACACACCATTTCAGAGTTTTAGACCTGTATATAATTCTGTTCTGTACTTATCAGCTTGTATTGGTTGCTGCATAGTACAAAATAGTGCATCTTAGAGGTCAAAAAGGTCAGTGTGGGTCAAGTTGAAAAAAACCTAACCATTTTTTCTTTGAAAGATACATCTGTCTCTTTATTAAAAACCCCTGAGGGTTAAATTGCTAGTTTACCTATGAAAACTCTTCATTTTAACTTTTATGTTTGTTCATACAGTACAGTGTGTACATGAAAGCTGACATACAGTACAAACATGTAGCTTCACAATTGGTCACTGTTATTGATTTTAGATTGGTGACATTTCGTCTTTTGGGAAAACGAAATGATGCCTTTTAGTTTTATGCAAAGTACCTTAAAAAGGTTTCATATTAAAAGTGGTACTATGATTATAACAATGGTGTGTGTACTTTGTCTTTAAACCCTTTATGTACAGTACAGAGTGCACTGTGTGTGTAAACACAGCGTTCTCAGTCTTATGTCTTGGACCATACAGTATGTACTGTAGTAACTGTTCCCTTCAGCCAGTCTTGAATGGGGCCACACATGACAGACCCATGATGATGTAGAGGTCTTTTTTTTTTGCCAACAGCTGAAATCCTGGAACTTGCAGGAAATGCTGCTCGGGATAACAGACGTGCCAGGATTACTCCTCGCCACATTCTGTTGGCAATAGCCAATGATATGGAGTTGCACATGCTGCTAAAAAATGTCACAATTCCTAGTGGGGGTGTTCTCCCACACATATACCCTGAACTTCTTACCAAAAAAAGCTCTAAGGGTAAACCTGTTTTTGATCATCCGAACCAAAATGTTGCTCCTCCTAAGGTCAGAACTGTAGCTGCAAAGAAACAACTCCCACCAAAGAAGTTGTTAACGAAAGCCTTGGCAAAGGGGAACATTGGTGGTTCTCCAGCAAAAGGAAAGGTAACAGAAAAGGTTAAATAGATTACTTAGCTATTGATAACACTATTGTATAATTTTGTATCTCTTAGAATATGATGCTTTGTTTGATTCTCTAGAAGTTGTAATTCTTAAGTTCAAAGGGTTCCAGCAGAACTTTTCTTTTGATTCGTGAAAGAGAAACCAATCAGACCCTGTCCTTGTGAAATTCAAATATGATTCTGTCTTGTGTTTCTGGAGATAGTAGAAGCTGAAGACTTGTATAAATTTGAATATGTTAATTGACTTTTACACAAGGAGTGATGAACAAATGGAATCCTTTTTTTTTTTTTTTGATCAATTGTTTGACCTTAAAATAAAGAGGGATACAGTGTGAGTCTCCCAGAATGGAGAATGTAAAGTTGCAAAATTCCCATGCCTTTTAATGAATTCACATTTACATGAAAGCAGAAGATTATGGAGGAGGTGGTTTGCAATTGTGATAACTCCTGCTAATATATGGAGAACTACAGAAAGGAATTGAATACATATTTCAGTAGAATGCTATTACATAGAAGTACTGCACCACTTGAGTTATCAGAACTATATTTAAACTGATATAACCTGACCTTTCTTAGTACAGGTAAGTGGAGACATTCAGGAAAAGTACTATAAATGCACCACAAGCCTCTAAAAATGGAAAACAGTAAAAGTTTTAGATGTTAAACTGTGGAGGTGATGGGTCCAACTCCTATATCATATCAATAGATTTTGGCATTTTCATACAAAGGTATAAAACGAATCGTGATATGTCATCAAGTCAGGTGTTTCCTGAGCGTCCTCATCCAATTTACTTAAGTTTCACATCATCGGAAAAACAATCATTAAATTGCTTACACTATGCATCATGATATTTGACTAAGGTATACAAACATTTTATTTTCATTTCAAGGCTGGAGCAAAAACTGTTTTATCAGAGAAGAAGCTGTTCTTGGGACAAAAGGTGAGAATGAAAACTAGAACCGGAGTGCAAAGTATTGGTAGTATTCAACAAGCAGGAATATTTCTTGTTATTCTTGTGGTGCTAGCCAAAAAGTTGTCAAAAATCATTTACCAACAGAATTCAAATCCCTTTTATGAATGTTTCTCCTCCTCATCGGAACAATATTTTGAAAGATCAAGTACTTTTTACAGAGGATCTCACAAGTCAGGTACAGTAAGTCACCAAAAGGGCACCCAGGACTCAATTTTTGGAAGAAAGTCTGATGAAGAGATGGACAAATGATAAGCCAAGAAAAAAAGTTCCACCCCAATCCTGAACACCTAAAGAAACCCAATAAGATATCATCTCATTTCAAATCCCCTTAGCATATGCCTCAGATATTGAAGAGTATATACTTTAGTGAAGGGTTTGCAGGCAGTAGGAAACATTAGAAGAGTCTGCAACAAGTGAAATTTTTTTTTAATGGTTTTGAAAGACCTTGGATTTGGGATGAATATGGAAAAATATCCATAGAGTCTGGAAAACTGAATTACTCAGACTTTCATTTGTGAGGAGAGCTATTGCAATTGCTTTCCATAATTTTAATAAAATAGTCCCAGGAAAGCAGTAAATGACTCTTCTACAAACCATGTGATAGTGTTTCTGTTCCAAACAAAACTGCTTCAAAACAGAAGGTCACTCTCTAAAATATTTTCCAAGAGAGAATTTAGCATCTCACCTATGTTGTCTATAAACAATGGTCAGAGTACTGTTTCCTTGAACATATTGTACTCACTGCATTAGCATTATTTAAAATTGTTCTCTTAACAGTGCCCTCCATTTTCATAAGGAATCCCTGTGTTACAGTATGTAAAATCAAGCTACTGTAGGTAATGAAACTTCCTTCCCAGCATAGTTCATTATAAATGTTGAATCAGCCATCTTGGTCTTGATCAAGTCTTATAAATTTCATTACCTCTAAATCTAGTACTGTGTCACATTTCTTTATACTGTAAATGTGGCTGAAGACTCAAAAATATTCTTTGAAGGATATTTACATGCTTTCAGGGGTATGACAAATGAAAAAGATCTTCCCCTTTAAGAATCTGGTGTATTGTGCAGTACAGCGTATGCTAGGCATGAGCATGTAACCTGACTCTTTGTCAAAGTTGCAAACTCTTGGCTGGGAGTAAACTAAGTGACCTCACTTTCCATGTGGTTGCAGCTTCTGCAAAATTTCAGGACTGCTTAAAAACATGCCCTAAAACCTTCCATGTTGGAATCTAGAAGGTTTGTAGATTTTTGCAAGGTTTTTTAAAAGTTTGGCTTGTATAGTCTTGGCCTGTACCCCAATCAGTACCTTCCCATCATTTCACAGCTGTGATTCTTGAACTGTACAAATCTTCTCCTTAGTGTTTTTATAGGACAGCCTATACTGTAAGCCTTGTGCAGCAACTAAAGTGCAGTTGTAAAGGATGCTTCTTGGAGTTGCAGTTCCATTCAGAGTTGCAACTCTTTAAGGCCAAGGGTATTCAATGTTGAAACACTGGAGTCGCCCAAGTCATAGTAAGTACTGCAGTACTGTGAGGTTTGACTACCAAGTACTGTGGTCCTACCTCCCTGCCTGTGACTTGCACAATACCCAGGTCCACTTAGTCATTGGCAATGTGCTGTACAAGTTAACAGACAGATGAAGGAATTATGCTGTAACCCAAAGGTGACAGTTGACGTGGACTTGGTATCTCCTGCTGAAATTAATGCTAGAAGGAGTAGTTCCTCACTGCTCAAAATATTTCGTGGACCTGGCGCTACTGTAGAGTACTTTGATTCAACTGGAAGCTACTGTAGTTTTGTATCAGTGTACACACACAACCTTTACAGTACCTTCCAGATGACTTAAAAGTTGTGTGCAGAAACTCCTGGTCACCTAATGATTTTACCAGTCACTACACAACCGGACTTCCTGTTATTGTGCCAACATCCTTGAGGGATTTCCTTTAAGTGCTGGGGTGTGTTGATATTCCTTCTAATCTCTACTCACATTTGAATATTTATTATATTATTTATTATATAGATGTTATAGTAAAACAGTAAAAAGTTTTTTCAGTTGTGCTTGGTGAAACTGGGCACTAACAATGGGTTAAAAAAAATGCCTAGCACCTACTTTCTTGTGTAAATGTAGAGAAATGGTTGGACTAAAGGATCAGCTGATTTCATTACAGGAGATGGGAAAGTAAGAAACTTGTCAGTAGTCACTATTGGATATTGAAATACATCAATTATATGGACTGTGGAGAGTTTGTCTCCGTAGACCTTGTGCATACAATGTCACAGAGCAGAAAGCGCTCCCTCATTTGGAGGAAAAGCACATATCATTGCAAGATACACCAACAAATGCAGACAGATGATTTGTCAACCAATCGTATGTGCACAAAGTCTACTACACGTGCATGCTAAAATCTAAACAGTGTGTGCATGTGTGCTTCATTGTTCCCTCCGAACTGAGTCAATGCATAAGGTCTATAGTGTGAGATAAAGTTCATTATTTCATTAAGTAGCAGGTGGGAAGAGGTATTTTCTGACATTAACATAGACTTTTTAACATTGTCTTTTCCCTAAAGCCATACAATGAACCAATTTTATAGGTCAGCAAGTTATATGCAAAATACTTTCTTAAACTGCTTGGGTTCTAGTTTGAACCTTGATGATTGTAATAAAGCACAAATGACAAGTTCATTCCACCCTCCTTTAATCTGTGCTTGTAAAATGGAAATTTTGTTTCATCATTTTTGCAGCTTACAGTCATTCAAGGCGACATCAGTGATGTAACTGTGGATTGTGTAGTCAACCCAACTAATGGGTCATTTTTCCTAGGTGGTGAGGTCGGTAAGTCCATACTCAACCAGTGATTTCACTAACTTAGGCACCCGTGTCAATGATGCACAACTTTTGATTTTGATGCACAGACACAAAACCTCTGGGGTCAAGTGATGCACAGCTTTTTCACCCTAACAATCAGTAGTGATAAAGCAATTTTGCCAATATATTTGTTGTGCCAATTTAGTCACAAAATGTAGCACTTTCCAGTTGCCATATCACTTATCGACAGATTGAAAATCATATCTCACAAGAAAAAGATAGTGGCAAAGAATCACAAATATAGAAAAGAAACAAAAAACAGGAATAAAGTTTGTTGCATTAAACTCAAATTTATTTTGACCCCTTCTTTTTTAAATTTGACTCTTTCAAGTTATTCTGAAGGGTCTGTGACTCTTGACAAAAAATGATGAGTGAAAACCCTGCTCAACAGTGTACTATGTGTTGTGGATTGACTTGATAAGGTTTAAGACCACAAGCAACCTTGTAACTTTACTTATTTGTACCTACTGCATATGAATGAAGACGTTGAGATCTCATTGTAGGATTATTTTGGCAAATTTTACAATTGGCAAACAGTTCTGAAATTGAATGGGTACTTGATTGGGAAGTAAGCATGAAATCATTTTAAAAACATTGGCATTTTTTTTTCTGGTGGCTGGGGGAGTGGACATAGTGGAGAGGACCCTGTATGTACAAAGGTTTGCTAATGTGAGGTGGCAGAGATGCAGATCTTTGCTTTATGTGGTATTTTTGGCTTTACTCCAGAAAATTGTAGATGTAACCTTAATACCCCTCACAGGGGCTGTTTTGAGGAATTATTTCAGAGGGGTTGAATTAAGTCGGGGGGCCGGGGGGGGGAGTTAGCTAATCCAGCTAGCAGTTCGAAAAAGTATTTTGTTGGCAAAAGAGAAGATTTGGGAAGGAGAACAGGGAAAAAGAAGTAAACAACTTAACAAGCGCAATTTTGGAAAACGGCTTTCAGTTGGATTTAGTAGTTTCTAAGCAAGAACATTAGTGTCAGTGAACAGTAATAAGGACAAATAAAATCATCCAGTAGTGTGCTTCAACAAATTGTAATGCAGTTATAGTGGTGATGAAGGGAAAATGGCTGAAAAGTGCTCATCATGTTTTAGCTACCATTTCCAAATTTGTAAGGCAAACTCCATGAGACTGAATAATTGTATCTTGATGACAATGACCAGTGGTATATTAAGGGGCATTGGGCCATGCCCCCCTCACTGATGCCGATTTTATTTTTTTTAAATACCTAAAATACGTAAATTTTTTAACACAATTTTACTTCAGATGGTATCATGTGGTGCCAGATTGCATGTAAGGATCATACAACATACTGCTTGGTCCCCCTCCCCTGTGAGAGAAATCCTGGCTATGTCACTGACAATGATTACATGACAATTTCAACAGTAAGGGTGACATACATCACTCTTTTCAAGTTCAAGTGTTTTACTATCAGCAGTGTTGTAACAAGTCATGACTCGAGTCACTAATTTTCAGAAAGGAAATGACTCGAGCAATTGTATCAGAATTTTCCTCATAGAAATAATACAGTGACTCGAGTCTCTGACACGACTCGAGTCACATTGAAAGTAGTAAATGACTTGACTCGACTGACTCGTTTCAACACTGACTATTAGATAATGAAATTGAGGACTGTATTACCTTGAATGCTTAGACTTCATACAAATATGTGTGTAAAGCAGCCCTACATTAAGCAGGCACAGGCAGTTTTTACCCCATAGTTCCCAAGATTTAGCACCTGGTGTAATATATGATCAGGCAACTTCTATTTTTCGTCCAGAGGGCCTTGTCATACCCCCCTGCCTACAAAATCCAGCACTAAGGTCAGTATTAAAATTAGTGAGGGAGCATCTTCTTTGATTTATGTAAATATGACTGTTTTGGTATGTGCATACTGTCATAAGTTCATGAGTTCATTTAACATATTTGTATTTACATGTTGTAGCTTGTAATACCACAGTGTTCCCAGAGTTTTGACAATGCATCAATTGTCATTATGCCAAACTTCATGTACGGTTTGCTCATTCAGTGATTTAAAAAAGGAAAACTCCTAGACATCGAAAAATGGCAGCTGGTTCTGTTGAAATTTACAAGATCAGGAGACAAAAGTCGGATTTGACTGGTGTCTGGTGATAAGGGTCCAAGCTTGCTTAATTAAAGGCTTCTATTTTCAGTCTTGTTAGTTTTAGTATTGCTGTCAAGCTGATGGTTTTCATTGTTGAGATAAGTGTAAAGATGTAAACAGAACTTCTCAAACTCACAGTAGCCCACTTTGTGGGAGACCTATGAATCTTCTACAGGCAACCCTCCTAACAGTCCACATAACAAATAAGGTATTAAATTGAAAATTATATTGGTGTATTGTTACGAGATGGCTAACTTTTACAAAAACACATGATGGTTATGAATTGACAGTACTAGCCCACCTTTTGGGAGATTATGAAGAGGCAACCCACATTTAACAGTATGCAAAACAAATGAATCTAATGAGTTGAAACGTTAATACTTTTCAGTTGGGGAGATTTCTTACTTTTTCAAAAATATGTGATGCTCTGGAAATTTTCTGGTGACGAAGTTTGGATCGTGACCTCCCATGTGTATTTAAAGATTTACCAAACTAAATAACTTTACACTCTCACGCTTTACAGACCTTATTTCAGATTGTGGAAAGTTGGCAATGTACAAAAGTGTACATCAGTGTTTGAAATTCACATGTGTGACAATGATCTCAGATTTTTCAGCTTTTGGTGTTTGCAGTAAAGCCTGTAAGAAATTAGAAGCATGTACCTTTAAGGAGTAAATAGTAGAACTTGTAAATGCAGCTGCCATGCAAGATGGGAAGAACTCCCTAGAAAAGACTGCTTAGTTGTATGATATAGCTTCAGTTTGATGATAAGGGAGTTACAGTATAGATGATTATAGGATTACTACAGTAATTCCTTTTGTCTTGTAGGCTCAGCCTTGGAGAGAGCAGGTGGAAAAGAATTCACAGATGAAGTGGATAAGTTGTACAAGGCACATGGTTCCCTAGAGCTTGCTGGAGGTAAATTAATCATTAAAGCTAGTTTGGAAAGTAGTGTTTTCTTTTCTTTTTTTTACACTTGAAGACTGGTGGTATAACTGAGTGATTAAAGAAGTGAAGTGTACATTCACCAACTAGGAGAATCAGATTCTGATTCCTGGCCAGGTAACAGTTGGGTTTCTCATCCAAAGGACTTCAGCAGTTTGATATCTGATTTGACCTTTCTAGAAGCAAGAATCCAAATTTGATCTCCGTTATTGTTATTTGTGTCAGTGATAAGAGAAACCTGTTCAATGATGATGGCATGTGTGTGTATACAGTATATGTGTGAATGTGTGTGTGTTTGTTATGCTAAACACAGTATCAAAAAAAGGGTAACTTTGAAAGTTCTCATACTTAGTATGTGGTGTAGCGTATTGAGGAAAAGAACCATGTTGCTTTTGGCGGAGATCAAAGTTCATCTGAGGTCACAAGAATTCAAATACCAAAGCCATATTTGCACAAGGTTGCAAGATAGGATTAATCGCTAAACGATGGCATGTGTAACAAACATTTAGTAAAAAGCTACCAGCGATTAATTGCAAAACCTGTTTTTCCGTATGAAATAAAAACACAATCTGCAGTCATTACAGAAAATTAGATGTTCACTTTAACTCTTTTTGAAAAAGTGAAATACATAATTATACAAATGGCACACATGTAAACATACGACATCTAAGTTGAGCTTCTATGCGGATCCGTGTTTGAGGTTCATGGAAACTATGCCCCCCAGACGTCCCTAACACATTTTACATATTCATCATGTTCAAGGGCATGTTTAAAGTCTCTATGTTGATCATAGGTACTTGTGATTAATCGCTCAACAATCGCAAAATTTTGCGAGTAAAGGTTTAGTAATTTTGCTAAACGTTCACAGCCCTAAATTATGGATAGTTTTGATACTTAGCATACAGATGCAGTATGTTGAGTAGATGACCCCTAATGTTGTCCGTAGGGGTAAAAGGGTCTTCGGAGATGCCAGTGGTCAAAACTTTGTTTAAATACACGATAAATCAAGATATGAATTATGGGTAGTTTTATATTGAGTTGGTGAGTGCTAAATGTCTTTGGTTGGGTTCAGTTGTCATTTGAGATCACCAGAAGTCAAATACTGAGAAAGCTTAACGTATGAAGCAGGGATTCATTTCATATTTTGCATTTACAGTATGCATTGTGTTGTGTAGAAGGAATAGAAAAACTTATAACCTGGTGTTGGTCAACTTTCATGCATACTTTTTGGAATGGAATGAATTTAATTATCATTTCCCAGATTGTTTCTCCTTATTCTCTTCTTCAGTTTGTAGACATTTTAAAAGTTTAACAGGAAGTTACTTTTTTCAAAAGTATTGTGAGCAATTTATCTTCCAAAATTATGAACATTTTATTTGACCTACTTTCATGGAATGGAAAAATAAAACATCTCAGTTTGTTTCCATTGTATATATACCAATACCAATGGAAATCACCATAAGATTTAAGTACACAAAACCCTCTGTGTTCCGACATCTCTTTGTTCAGACCCCTGTGGTGTATGTTCTACTGTTCTTTGTTCAGTCTCTCTCTACATTCTGACATATCTACATTGGATGTGAGGATGTGAGTATAGGGTTCTGTGTCCGAACAGAGACATTGGAACATAGATATGTCACTGTAATACCCTAACCCTAACCCTAAACCTAACCTCAACCATATCCTAACACTGACCTCAGTCTTGTCAGAATATAGAGATGTCAGAACATAGAGACATTGGAACAGAGATCAGTCCCCCATTGTGGTACCTTACTTGTAAGCTCAGGCAGGCCTTGAGTTTTAGATTTTCCAGGTGGCTACAAATCACACTCCTCAGGAAATTAAGGAGTGTGGCAGGTGTGCTGTTTTATTAAACTTTAATAGATTTACCTGAGTTCCCATTCTTTATCGAAGTGTGCAAAAAATCACACTCACAGTGATTTGAGGCGAGTTGTGGTGTGCTATTGCTCATGCATGCCTCAAAACTCAAGGCCTGAAGCTGTGTCACCTGTGCTTATTAGCCAATCACCTCTACAGTCTGAACGAATGGTTATCGAGGAAAATAAGAGATTTTTTGAGGTGTTTTGATGCAAAAAATGAAAGTTGTGGCCAACAAATATCATATTGTGATGATATGTGTGTGGAGAAGTAAAGTTACTGCAGGGTTATTGACTTATGTATCTATGGTAACTGCTTGAGGACTTCAAAGTTTGAATGGGAGGAAATATATACACTGTACAGTTCATGCTGTAAGGGATAATGTCATGAAGTTGTGTTAGTAACTTGACGTCAGTTTATGCAGCATACAAGGATTAGGGTAGAATTATCAGCGACCAACAATGAAAAATGGATGGGAATTTCATTTTTAACAGAAAACGATATATATGCTATATGCTTTAATGAAAAATAGTGTTTCAAGGATCAGTGATTTGTGAAAATTCACTGTTCTACTACAAAGAGCGCTGTTCTCAAAATGGTGGAATGGTGGGAATACTGACCCCTGTGATGCATGCTCTACTGTACTATGTGCACTGTTTCTAGTGTAAAAAAGTTGTTTGACATTACATCCAAGTATACTTAAACAATGTGAATAGCTTATACTTCAACCTCTTAAGTACACATAGAACATATTAGTTCATATGTGATATTATTTACAAGCACTCTCAGTATCTGTTGTAAAGATATCCTTCTACCAACGTGCACTTTCTTCGGTTGGGGTAGAACTATCCAATCCGTCTCTTCAAACTAGAAATAAACTTTATATAGAATGGAGAAACATTAACCTTTGAACATCAGAATGCACGTTAGAAATATTTATGGTAAGAAACACTTCACTTTGCAAGGAAGATGTGAATACATGTCACATTTTGTTTGAAATTTACACTTCTGTTAGTTGTAAGGAACCTGTTACAATTTTTTTTTATTTTTTTTTATTTTAGAGAGAAATTCAAAATGGTGAACATTGTGGGTGGATTTGGTGACAGTTGACCGTTTGTGAGGCCTGTTGACTTTCTATAAAGCTCCCTCTGTTTATTTGTAGATATTTGTATAAGAGTCAAGCTGGGATGTGGTCAAGGTTTTGTGAATACAGGGCACATTGATTGACACCCTGGGGGAGGGGTTGAAGGGGAGGGATGGGGATTTCTTGTACCAGATGGGAATGTTGTGCTTGGTAGGAATCACAGTTTTGTTATGTTTGCAGGAAGGAACTCTGTAGTGCCAAGAACCCCCACTCCCTTTTGTGACCTGTGGCACATCCCAGATCAGAATCAGTGATAAACGAGTACTTGACACTAACAGAATTGTTTACACTTTTTGACATCTGATGGTTTTCTCTCATCCTTTTTCATTCTTTTAGCCGCCATTTGTCCAGGCCACAAATTTCCAGCCAAGTTTGTCATTCATTGTCATAGCCCAACCTGGGGCTCTGCCAGTGCTATTCCAAACCTTGAGAAGTGCATTAAGAATTGTTTGGCTCTAGCAGATGAGAAGAATCTCAACACCATTGCAATTCCTGCTGTCAGCAGTGGCAAGTAAGTATGTCTTGTTTTGCATAGTTGTGTGGTTTACAGTACTATTGGATCTGATAATCTGGGAATCAGAAGGTAATGACCCACTGTTAACTAACGCAAGAGGAGACGGAGCAGCTTAGTGGTGGTGCTTTTAACTCTTAATTGAAACTGTTGGTTTGAGTCCCTCCTGGGTTGAAGTTTTTGTTGAGCCAGGCACTTTACTCTGCCTGCTCCAGTCCACTCATCTGAAAGTGGTTACTAGCTTCGGCAAAGGGTCACCCAGTGATGGACTGACATCACTGTTATGTTGAGATTAGCATTTTTGAATTGGTAAATGAGTTTTACCCTTGAAAGTTGAAATTTATACCTCTAGTCATGAGGGCCTAGTATCGCTCTCTCATCAGCTTCACATTGTGGAAACTTTAAGCCCAGTCTCAATGGGCCCTGAGGGCTTCAAAAGCCAAACCTGACATACTGTGTCAAAAAGTCTCCAGGTAGTAAATGAAAGCTGTTTTTTAAACCTCTGAAGTGTTTATTGAATTAGACCACAGGTGCTTTAACTTTTCTTCATACTAGTTGCATCATCTCCCTACCAGTAATTTACAGGGAGATGAGTATTATACTTCACCTAACATTGGAAATGTGAATCTGTATGTGTGTGTGTGAAAATGTTTGTGTGTTAGCAAAAGTGTCACAAACTCCTCCTAAACTGTAAGATCAATGAAGTTCAGACTTGGACCTGTCCATGAAAACTTGTGCATGTGTAATTGATGACATCATAAGTCAAAGGTCAGAGGTTCAGTTTGCTAAAAATTTGTTTTTTGCCATTATTTACCTATCAGTATGTTAGAAAAAGTGTGTGTGTGTGTGAATGTTTGTGTGTTAGCAAAAGTGTCACAAACTCCTCCTAAACTGTAAGATCAATGAAGTTCAGACTTGGACCTGTCCATGAAAACTTGTGCATGTGTAATTGATGACATCATAAGTCAAAGGTCAGAGGTTCAGTTTGCTAAAAATTTGTTTTTTGCCATTATTTACCTATCAGTATGTTAGAAAAAGTAGTAAAACCACATACGTTATGACTGATGAGATATTTTTTAAAGTAGTGCATTTTGGTTGCTTAGGGTAGGGTTTAAGGTCAAAATGAAGATCAAAGGTCGAATTTGCCTAAATTATGGGGAAAAAAGGTGTCAGCAACTCATCTTAAACTGCAAGTCTAATCTCATTAAAACTTCGTGGGTAGGTACCTGACCAAAAGAACTTGTTCATGCAGAATGGTTGATGTCATATGTTGAAAATTAAGAGGTCAAGGTTCAAACGAGCTTCAATTGCAGAGCTCCCAACCCTCCCGCTTTGAGAGGAAAATTCCCAAAAATCCTCCCTAGTTCCCACCTTTCTGCTTTGTCCTTTTATTTTCCCGCCCAAAACAAAAATGTTGGCTGATGCATGCCAGCTTTCATGAGCGGTAGTCAGAAAGCCATAACACAGGCATCTTTAGTATGCAAAGCATACAACACGGTTTTTATAAACTTTTTGGCCTTGTTTTGCAGTCATTGTGCTAACAGTATTGCTATTCATACTGTACATCACAGACACTGAAGCAAACAGGTCTTCTGCAGCTTCTAAAACACTTAGAAGTCTGGACATTCTGGGCACTCTGCCCACTGGACCTTCACTGGGATTTTTCCCCTGGACCCCACCAGGGGCCCTGTGGCAAGCCCTTGGACTCCACCCATTAAGGGCTTTGCGCTCGCTGTACACTTCATGCACATTTCCACTTACCATATCCTTATATCCCTATTTTGAATTTTGAAATGTTGGGAGCTCTGCAATTGGTTTTCTTTTCTGTATATTAGAAAAGATTATAAAACCACATGATTTGCACAGAGTGATAAGACATATGTAGTACATTCTAGTTGCTATAGTTAGAGATCAAAGGTTAAAAGAGCTAAAAGTGGCCTTTTGTCATTATTTGCTTATTAGTATGTAAGGAAATTCTTTAACCTAAACTATGTAGAAAATATGGGGGAGATGAGATGAGCAACACCGTGGATTGCATTCATGTTGCCCTTTGGCTACCATAGCATGTTTTCCTCACCCCTCACCCCACTGGCTCCCATTTTCCACGTTGGAGTTCTCCCACTGTTACCTTTTTTCACCCTTAGATCCCCCTAGTGCCTTCAGAAGGCAACATTAAACACTTTACGACAATAAGACAAACTTAAACCTACTCAAGTTTGTATTGTTAGTTGTATATATGTATTTGTATTGAATTTCATTACATTTCCATTTTGTTTGGTCATTGGTTCAGTGAATGATTGATTTGTTGATTGATGGATTGATTTATGATTATCTTCCAGAGCTGGAATGCCAAAACAAACTGCAGCTGAAACTGTCCTGCGAGCCATTAAGAACTACTTTGTGTCTGTGATGGCATCGTCTCTAAAACAGGTCTATTTTGTCCTTTACGACAAAGAGAGTGTTAATGTTTACATTAGTGAGCTAAGTAAGTTGGACGTTGACCACTAGATGGAGGACATTCCATCCAATTCAAGCAATTTTAATATTGATCTGTGACATTACATGTGGTAGAATTTTTCAGTTGTCCTGTTTTTGTATGTTATTGTAAATGGGTGAAATCTGTTCTGAAGGGGACTTCAATTTCAGATCCTTTTCTGTGGTTCATTCATTAGGAAATTTGAGGCACATAGTCTTAACAAAGAAACTTGACACCTGATTTTCAGTTTAATCCCAGGTCATTGTTTTCTTCATGCACAACCAGATCAATGAAACTTGTGAAAGGTATGTACCTGGAACAAAGCAATCTATTCTTCAAAAGATAAATGCAATAATCTCTTCATTGGATCCAGGCCTTATGACATAAAGAGATACTTTCCATGTTAAGTTTGATCTACCATAGAATAAGTGTATTTAAATCAAACTGAAGATTTGGGTGTAATTCTTTTGTGAACTGGGGCCTCTGTTTATGAAACCAGTTTCTGGTAAAACCTGACCCATTTTGTAGAAAGATGTTTGCCTGTGTCTTTGAACATGGCAGCTGTGGTTAAGCTGTACTATAAGAAATGGGATTTGGGTAAAATTTGAAGTGGAATCTATTTTGATCCTCAAAATTGTTATGAACTGTCAGATTTGGATATCGCAACATCGTAGTGATTATGCACTTAGAAAGTGTCGTTGGTTATAGTGCTGTAAAGGCCAAACTGTAGCTAGGATTCAGTAGATACATACTCACAAAATCCAGGAAAAATTAATCCTTGAAAACAATCCAAAATCACAGTTTTTTGAAATTAAGTATACTTAAGCATTACACAGAGTGAGCTTTTTTGTTTTGTTTTTTTTTGGTTCAATATGACAGTAGGATTAAGTAAATCCTTGACTAGATTTTGTCAAGTTCAAAAGCTGAAATAACTAAATTTATTTGAAATTTGATCAACTTTTTGTAGTTTAGTACTAACAATTGACAAATGTGATACACCTGAGAAGTGTTTAAAATGCTCCTCAGTGGCATTATGGAATGAACAGATATGTGCTATGATAATGACCCTTAACAGTAATTTTAAAAAGATTTTATATCTACAGTCAATTAAGCAGGCTTTGAGAGTTTAGTTTTTATGTTTTAAGGAATCGTTAGCTCCGAGGGGATGCATTTTTACACCCCAGATTATGTCACCTGTATGAATCTAACAGGTTTTCAACCATAGAATGATAGTGTGGACCTGTATCTCTGATTTACCATTCCATTCATATTCTCTAATTTTTAAAGGAATTTGTAGGGAGACTAATAAGATATCCTTGTTATTAGAGCCAAGTTAAATTCAGTGACTTAGTATGTGTATCAAGTTCTAATACAAGGTAACACTGAATATGAGAACCAATTTTAAGTGAGCACCAGCTGAGCTTACTCTGGTTGTGATGGCTATGGATACCAGGCTTTAAAAAAGATAAGTGCCAGGCAACCCTGGTAAACGAGTGCTGTGATTTAAGTCAGTATCAGGTGACTATAGAGCTTATGCACGTGACGTCAGCACGTTTCAGTTTGGCTTACTGGATGGAACTGCCATACGTAGTAGCTGTGTTAAAGATACGCGCTCACGATGGCACCTTAGTAACAATTGTTGCACAATGTACGCTTGGATGGAAAAATAGAGAAACGTGACGTAGGTGCATAAGCTCTATAGATACCAGTACCAAGGTTTTAATAGAATCAGTTGGTTTTGAGAACCAGTAACTGATGGAAAGTCCCATGGTTCGAATGAAATACCAGGTAACCGTGGTTATGAGGTTAATTGAGTACTCTGATAAAGAGTCATAAGGTTTAAGTTAGAATCAGATGGCTGTGGTTTTAAGGACAAGTGAGTACTCAGATTAGAGTCCCATGGTTCAATTCAATATTGGATGACTATGGATATGATGACCAGTGAATACTCTGATAAAGAGTTCCAAGGTTTTGTTCCATTCTGTATCAGGTGACTGTGGTTTTAGAATCTGTGAGTACTTTAAGAGTCCCAAGGTTTTAATCCTTATCAGGTGACTGAGGTGAAGAGAAACAAGTCCTTTTTAATACATAGTTGAAAAACTAGCTGTAAGTTCCAAGATACCCAGGTAATCAAATGAGTGCCAGATGACCCCAGTTAAGTTTTAAATCATATTAGGTAGATCAGGTCATGGCCACCAACGTTGAGGCCGGTGTCAGTCTCCCGTGGCTGTAGTTATTAGTATCAAGTCTTGAATGAATACCAGTTGTTAGTTCCTCTGTTTTCTGATCAGACTCTATTATATTCCAATAAACTTGGTCAAGTGTGAATGTGTGCACGTGGTATTTCAATGTTCTATCTTATAGATATGTTGAAGTCCTAAAAAAAGACTTGTTGGATCAAAACAATCACTTTGGTGATCCTTGTTGAGAAATCTAAGGTGGAAATTGAATAAAAAAAATGGAGTTCTAGTTAAGCACCACCCATAAGCTTGAATGTAAATTGAGGGAACACTTACAATGCAAGTGAAGCATTTTGAATTTTTGTAATTATATGGTGCCATCATGTAACTCAAGTTGCCGGAAGCATGATGTAAAGATACCAAAATAGAAGGCTGCTAATTAACAGGTCCACCTGAAGGCATCTCAGTCCAGAATGCATCCAACTCCATCAGCTAAGCAACTAATTTTGATGGCAAGCCTATACCAAAGTGGGAGGTAAGCCAGTGTTCCCAGTGAAAAATTCCATGTACCTTGAGTGGGATTTGAACCCATGCACTTGTGAAACAGGTGTACAGCACAGTATTAAACTGCACTGCCACCCAAGATATATTCATACGAATAACCTGGTCATGTTGGTGGAGCCTCATACTTATTTTGAAGAAGATTTTCACGAAGTTTTTCTAATCATAATACTCAAAAAAAATTTGTAAAGTGGGCAAACGTACACTTCACAGAAAGGTTAAGTGACTTTATTGAGCTGGGCTGCCAGATGATATTCACATTTTATAGCCAAACTTTCCATTTGTAAATGTGATTCAGCCATTTGATTTTCACATGCAGATAGAAGTTCCATTGAAAATGCCATCAACTTGGGGTTAAAAAACTTTCTCCACAAGGAAATGCATGAGGTGGTCAATCCATCCTTTGAAATTCAAAATAGATTTAAAAGTTAATTGTAGAAGTAAAATTGTATCTTTTGTTTCCCTGTAATGAAATTTTGTTGCATTTTATGATATTTTTTGCAATTTAAGTTTCTTGTAAAGAATTTTTATGGTGGATTTTATTTTCCAGCAAAGGGGGATACAGTTGAAGTGAAATAGTCCATTTTAAAATCACTAAACTTAGACATTCTTTACTAAAATCACATTTTCTTTTACTTGCAATACATATACATTAGAAGACTTGTTTTAAGAAGACTGTTCTTCAGATCCTTTGTTAATTTTCAACCGCATTGATCAGTTTGATTTAATTATGCAGTAGCAGTCTAGATCCTATCAGGGAATGTTTTGTACTCATTCAGGAGTTGTATCTTATTTAACCACATCCCCTTTTCCTCCCATGCATTGGTGGTAGGGAGGCAAACCCCCCCCCTCTTTCCCCCATTGACAAAATTGCACACACACACACCCACAGACAAGTTTTCTTGGTGTGTAATTTCAAGTTGCAGGCAGCTGTCGTATTGTAACAGTTTGACTTATCAACTACCTATTCGCTTTGTAAATAGTTCTGACACGATTGTTTTGGTATTGTTCTTTGCAACGATCATTGTGGTTTTATCAGTACCAGTCTGAGCACAGTCACTTCTGCAAACCTTAATACAACTCTATTTAACTCAGTGTCACCAAATAAATCACATCTTGCCAGACAGATTAATAATCTTTTTAACTGTAGACTTATTTGTCCCTGGTAACACTTGCTAATCACTACTTGAAAGGTTGTTACAAAGACCAGCTTAATAATAAAATTTCATGTAGGGGAATAAATTGCAACTGAGACAGCTTCATACTGGATCATATTTTGAAAAATATTTATTTCCCCAGTATCTATTGAAATCATGATTTCTTCACAATTTCATTGTCATTATCATGATGCTAATTTCGAAGTGTGCAATTTCCATTGAAAAGTTTTCCATATGTTATGAATTTTACGTTGTTTTGAAGTGTGGTTCATGTGGACTGTTTTTTTTACATTACACTATATGATGAAATCATTGCCAGAAATTCAGGTAACTACTGTAAATGGAATATTCATAGTTTCTTGCTAGGTACAGTATGCTTAAGGTTTGCACAATGGCCTTTAGAATGCCAAACACCTCAAACTTGGCAATTTGTAAAGAGAGGAGTATGGTACTATAGCTGTTTAAGATGTGTTTGTTTCATAATCTGTTCTCATAGATTGGCCTTTGAATTAACTTCTATTTACATGGCTAATTTGTTCATAGCATATGTTCTTTATATATCAAGGCTCTGGTTACAAGAAATTTCTATCTTGGCAATTCTTTTACCCTATCAGGATGCCAACAGCTGTTGTGATCAAGGCTTCAGTTGTATATACATGTTGTATATTCAAGAGAGGCTGGTCTATCAAGGGCTTGCACAATCATCCTGAAATACAAGCTCTTTAGCCCATAAAAATTACAATTTTTCACATTTTTGGTAACTGTAAGAAGTGATACATGAGTAATGAGGCTAATTAGAAGCATTAATGATTTCCTTCAAACTTGTCATAAAATAATTAATATCAACTCAATAAGTCCCTTTAATGTGAAAATATTTTTTGTTCATCAGAATTAAACCAAAAGATATATTCCACCTAGTGTAGGATTTTAAGCTGTAATATTTTTTGCAATGAGTCTTGTATTTCAACATCATGTTAGTAAGAAAATTGTCATTATGGCATTTATGCATCTGTTTCCTTTCTCCACAGCACTTTCAGGATATTTTTAATTTCTTTTATAGCCACAGCAGCTAATGAGCATCATTTCTCCTGAATATTTTGTGGAATGTAGATTTTCTTTCATAAATAGATTCAAATTTGTGTTGTTAACATTTGTTAGATCTTTGCATATTATTCTTTAAGCTGACAATATAGCCATTAAGGTTGCAAGTTGGATGGAAATTCTGTCAAAGGCTGTCTCATTTTCCATTTATAAATTACTCAGAGGAGCATGTCTAATACCATACTGATAGAGGTTAGAGTCTCTTAAAATGAAGGTGGAAAAGGAAAGAGCATTTTTTTGGTGAGATAACTGGTGATTTATGCAAGCACTTGGTAGCTTTTCTGCTATAAAGCCAAAGGATTAAAGATACTTCACCCTGTCATCAATACTATCTTCATATCAACATTATAATAGCTGTCCGGTTCAATGCAGGGTTTTTCCCTGGCATTTGTGTATTAAATCGGCCATGTTACTGGTTTAGACAACTATCTCACAGAAAGTTGTTATAATTGCTGCCTCGCATGTTTATTAAATTGGGCCAACTTGGTGTTTTACTCATCATTGAATTAGTATCAACTGTATGATACTAATGATGGGTAAGCTACAATCACTCTTTGCTATGATGTGACCCCCATTTACTCATGCAGTAATAATACTTTCACACTTTTTGAAACCAAGAGAAAACCCTGTACTGCTCCACTTTACACACCTCCCCTCCTAAATTAATAACCTGAGCTAATGCAAATTATCTTGAAGATGGTTAACAAACCAAACTATTGATGAATGGAAAAGGAAAACAGTGTCTTTGCTTGAGGGTTGATGGAAGGTGTATATAACAAGTTTCTTTAGGGCAATAAGATAAGATGGAGGAGTTCGGTACATTGGTACTGTGCCTTCATGGGGTGAGGGGGTAGGACTTCATTTTGATTTGAAGATATCTGCATCCCCACTCTTCCCCTATATTAAAATTAGGTGAATTTAGAAAGTGCTTCTACTGGAGCTTTAAAAGTATCCACCAGAAAACAAGATGACTTGAACAAGCTGTCATGAACTACTGAATAATGAACATGGGATTTTAAAGGCCATGAATGTAACAAGGGGCTTTACACACACAGTACAAGTACGTATTTGATCATATAGGCCCCTATCGCTGCCTGATGTATGGCAAAAGATGCTATTAACCAAAGACTTCAAAATGAAGCCTTTCTGTAATGAGCTGTGAAAAAACTATTTGTCTAGAAGTCAGGAGTATCAGCAAATAAAAACCCTCATGACCAAATTTTAAGTTGGGGAAGGAAAATTTCTTTCCATCCCCATAACATTGAAAAAATCACAAAATAGAAAAGTGTTACAACTGTTGACATGATATTGTAATAGCTGAGATATATTGTTTTTAAAGTGAGTCACTTTGGACTTGGATATTTCGTTTTCCATAGCGCTATTTTGGAGTGGTGAGTCTAAAAGAGTGTCACAATAGTCCAGCTGCTCAATAATAGCATGCCCCAATAACAGGTGGCTGCAGTTAAACACGAGGTTGAAAGACAAGATACCACACAGGTACCCACTTTTTTACCCCTTGGTGGGGAGAGAGAGGCAGTTAAGACAGAGCATCTTGCCCAAAATGTAATGAACATCAAACGGGCAATCTTTGGATCACAAGTATGGTGCCTTAGCCAATAGTTCACCACTCTCACCTTGAGACTGCAGAATGAAGCAAGTTATATTACATAATCAAAGGGACTTACTTTTAAGAGGATTAATGGCAATAGATATAATACAAACTGATGAAGCATTCAGGGCCATAGCCTGGGCGAAATCCCTAGGGGGGTAGTTTGTGACACTATCTAAGCAGAGCAACAAGTGACGTTCCTACACATTGTTAACATGGGTAGACCCGCTGTACATGGCTGCCATTCTGGGGGAGGGTGCTAAGGGGAAAGGCACATGTAAGACCTGGCCGAAGTCCAAAATTGTACTGTCGTTGGCAAAGCTTTGAACTGATAATATCTTTACAAATTGTCATTATTGATTCCTTGCCAAAGGCAGAAGGAATCTATGCGATGGTGATGTCGTGTGTGTGTGTGTATGTGTGTGTGTATGTATGTATGTATGTGTGTGTGTGTGTGACGCTTTGCTTGTAAACACGATATCTCAAGAAGGGTAACTATGACTGAGCTCATACTTGGTGTGTGGGTTGGTCATATTGAGTAGATGATCCCTATTGTTTTTGATGGAGGTCAAAGGTCATTTGGGGTCACAGGAGATCAAAAGGTCAAAACCTTGTAAACGCGATATCTCAAGATGGGTAACTCCGAGGGATCTCATACTTGGCAGGTAGGTTGCCCATATTAAATAGATGATCCCTATTCTTTTTGGTGGAGGTCAAAGGTCATTTGGGGTCACCAGAGGTCAAATAGTAAATACCCTGGAAATTGCTTGTAAACACTGTATCTCCAGAAGGATAAATGTGAGGGATCTCATACTTACCATGTTCATTGCCCATATTGAGTAGATGATCCCTATTGTTTTTGGTGGAGGTCAAAGGTCATTTGGGGTCACCAGTGGTCAAAAGGTCAAAACCTTGTAAACACTATATCTCAAGAAGGGTAACTTTGAGGGATCTCATACTTAGCATGTGGATTACCCATATTAAGTAAATGATTTCTATTATTTTTGGTGGAGGTCAAAGGTCATCTGGGGTCATCAGAGGTCAAAAGGTCAAAACCTTGTAAACATGATATCTCAAAAAGGGTAACTGTGAAGGATCTCATACTTAGCATGTGGATTGTCCATATTGAGTAGGTGATCCCTATTGTTTTTGGTGGAGGTCAAAGGTCATTTGGGGTCATCAGAGGTCAAAAGGTCAAAACCTTGTAAACATGATATCTCAAGAAGGGTAAGTGTGAGGGATCTCGTACTTAGCATGTGGATTGTCCATATTGAGTAGATGATCCGTATTGTTTTTGGTGGAGGTCAAAGGTCATTTGGGGTCACCAGTGGTCAAAAGGTCAAAACATTGTAAACACTATTTCTCAAGGAGGATAACTGTGAGCAATCTCATACTTAGCATTTGGATTGCCCATATTGAGAAGATAATTCCTATTATTTTTGGTGGAGGTCAAAGATCATTTGGGGTCATCAGAGGTCAAAACATCAAAACCTTGTAAACATGATATCTCCAGAAGGATACGTGTGAGGGATCTCATACTTACCATGTGGATTCTCTGTATTGAGTAGATGATCCCTATTGTTTTTGGTGGAGGTCAAAGGTCATTTGGGATCCCTAGTGGTCAAAAGATCAAAACCTTGTAAACATGATATCTCAAGAAGGGTAACTGTGATGGATCACATATTCAGCATGTGGATTGCCCATATTGAGTAGATAATCTCTATTGTTTTTGGATGGAGGTCAAAGGTCATTTGGGGTCATCAGCGGTTAAAACATCAAAACCTTGTAAACATGATATCTCCAGAAGGATAAGTGTGAGGGATCTCATACTCACCATGTGGATTGTCCATATTGAGCAGATGATCCCCCATTGTTTTTGGTGGCGGTCAAAGGTCATTTGGGGTCACCAGAGGTCAAAATGTTGTAAACACTATCTCATGAAGAGTAACTGTGAGGGATCTCATACTTACCATGTGGATTGCCCATATTTAGTAGATGATCCTTATTATTTTTGGTGGAGGTCAAAGGTCATGTGGGGTCACCAGAGGTCTAAAGTTGAAAACCATGTAAATACGATATCTCAAGAAGGATAACTGTGAGGGATCTCACACTTGACATGTGGATTTTTTGAATTGAATAAATGATCCCTACTGTTTTTCATGCAGGTCAAGGTCATTTGAGGTCACAAAAGGTCAAAACCTAGTAAACATATTTTAAGGAGGATAACTATGAGGGATCTCATACTTGGTCTGTGGATTGTTCATATTTAGCATGTAGGTCATTTTGGGTCACAAGATTTCAAAAGCTTTTGGCCTTATTAATATGATATCTCAAGTAGGATACCTGTAAGGGATCTCATGCTTGTCATGTGGGTGATTCATGTTTGTTGCAGTATATCCATATGGCAAGGAATCACTAAGCCTTTTGGCTTTCTGGTTTAGTTATATTCTTCCTATTCTTTGGCTGGGCATAAGGCAAGAAGTGCTCTTTAAGAGAAGGGGACAGCACCTCATACTCTGAGAAATCTGTGTCTATGTGTGGTGGCTTGGATGCAAATTGGTGCAATCTTTGGTAAAGCTTGACGAGAGGAATGGCCTAATACATTAAAATTAGTGGGATCTAGTCTGTATTTGACGATGCATTATGAACAAAAATATATCCATCCTTAAACTTAATTTTTCACCCAGAGATATACTTAAACCTCAGAGCTTCCGGGCCATGGACCCTACCCGCTAAAGCTCCTTTTCGCACTACGCATTACCAGATCTGTCGGCAAAACTATCTCCACACCCCCCGAAAATAACACCTTCTCTACGCCCCTGACAGTGTGGAAATCTCAAGGAAGGGGATGCACCCCCGCAGGCTACAGCCCTGTCATTTGAATTCAAATTGACCTTACTATACTTACAGAAAGATCATTTGATCCATTACACTCAATACATTGAACATATTCACAATGGTATTTACATTATATTAGCTATGTAAACATATATGCAGCAGCAATTCATCCATCCTTTTTGTTTTATGATACAAGGGAAAATAACAAAATACCAATACCTTGCAAAATTCTCAAAAGAAGGGTTTAAGCTTAATTTTTTGATATGTCGAAGAGGAATTCATACACGGTTTAGGGTTAAATCTTTCAGTTTAATACCTGAAATGTTAAAAAATAAAATTGTCAACTTTTTTATCCCAAAGTGAACTTCAAGCAAGCTGAGGTGACATAACAGCTGTGATATCAGGAGTGCTACAAAATTCTCTTCGGATTCATTTTCTCCATAATTTCATGCTCAAGTAATGTGAATACATGAATAGAGGGATTTGGATTCCACAAACTTCACATGCCCTGTGGGTAAACTCATCCCTTATTTTTTCAGGGTCTAAACAAGATTTAAAGAAAAAAAAACAGTTCATCAATGAGAGGAAATGACATCATTCCTGCTTGCTTCAGCTTCACTTTGGGCAGCAAATGGAGCAATTCACAGGCACAGATCCAAGGGGGGGGGGGGGCTTTCCCGGGCTCAGTCCCCCCCCCTTTTTTCGCCACATCAACAATAACAAATACGCGAAAATGAGCATAATGATAATCTAGGAGAAAATTCAAGGCTTTCAGCCCCCCTTTTCGAAATGTCTGGATCTGCGCCTGATTCATCTGCTGATATCACAAAAGCTATACATCAAGAAATGGATAAAAAAAATTGTTAGAATTCATGGATTCAATTCCCCTGCTACAGATCAAAATGTAATTTTAACTTGCACCGTCATTTCAGCAAAATTTTTAGCTTCTTAACTCCTTGCCAGTGACATAGCCATTTCACTGCAGTCTTCTAAAATGGAGTCATATATTTACGCACATTTTTTCATGTTTGGTTTTCCAGTGAGGGGGGTGAGAGATCTGTGGGGGACTTGCATCAAAGCCCCCTCCCCTTACCTATGCCACTGCTCCTTGCTCCACCCAGCCCCTCCTTGAGAGGAATCAGCAGCAGGATAATGTGGGACTATTTGCATCCAAATCTCCTTTCATCGTATCAGACTTTGAAGTGAAATACACTTGCTCCCCCATGAAAAACTACTGACAACACCTTTATAATTCAATGCCACCTTGTGGCACCTAGTAATTTAAACTAATGTAAAGGCTAATACAAAAGGATCTCTCTGAAAGTATAAATTCAAAGTAGCAGAACTCCATCTGCTACTTCCCCTCTCATGCCACCATCCCCACAACCGTCCCTTCACTGTCATCCATTTTCTAATTTATGAACCACCTGACCCCACCTCTTATTAGGTACGACTTCTGTAGACACCATGCAAGACCACGATTACAAATTATTATCCAACCTCAGAATAGGTCCAAGGACTTTTTCCCCCTAAGAATACTAAAACAATCTGAGGAACTTGCATTCTTTATAAGTTAAGCTAAACTAAGATATTGAAAATTCTTTCAAAATGAGAGCTGAAAGGACAAGTACAGCCAGCTAATGGTGGCTGCCTTTGACCCTTCAGTACCTTTCTCGTTTCACACTATAATATCGACATAAACTATAATAAAACCCAGACAGAATACATACGAATGTTAACTCTATAAATACCTATAAAGATTGTTGTTATCATGTTTCCCTAATCTACCATGTACTTACACTCAAATATAAACAAACTCAAATGTAAACTTACACTTGAATATAAAATCAGAGTTGCAGGTAACTTAGGTCATCAGTGCCCAGTTAGAAAGAAAAAAATTTGCAATGAAAGAGTTTTTGAAAATTGCAACAAGAATCAGCAGATATTTTGTTCCCACTGCAAAGATCCAAAAACCAAACCTTCCAAATATAAAATCTGTCTTTTCATTAGTGTTAAAGAAGTACACTGAACCCCTCACTGCTTCCACCTCATTAATACCATATGAATCTTGACAGCAGAGACTTCAAGCCCAGTTCATAAGCAAAACACCAGTTGTCTGATTGTGCACCTGATATTTAGCAACCAGTCAGGAAAATAAAATTAATCAAAATGTTCCAGGTAGTTGGCACATAGTGGCCATGAATTCATTATATGTATCAAGTGAAAATCAGGTGAAGAATGAAAACATGTTTACTAATTAAAGAGGAAACCCCCAAACACATGTTTAGTTTTCCATCATGCAGAACTAACAAACAGGTCTGCTAGTCCCAAGGTTTATGAGACTAAAGGTTTGCTAGCTTGCTCAGATACGCAACCCTAACTGTTGCTCTAATCCTACCCCAATCCTCAAAAGAGATGTTTCATCTATTGGACCTTCGATCTAACAAACCCCCAGTCTAGTGGAAACCCCCCCCCCCTTCCATCAAACTGATAATTCAGAGTTTACATTGGTCAGAGATAACTCTAGCTGACTGCACTCAAACTGATAAATAGACTGATAGATGTGCAGTTTTTGACTCACAAGTTTTCTTTTACCCCCTCTCTGTTTTACTTTTCCACTGTTATGGATTTCTTACATGAAACAGACTCATAATTTTTACTGCTTTATGATGCCAAAGAGTTTTGAATATTACTGATGAATAAATTTGCAGCTTTAACAAGTGTCAGCAGTACCTCCTCACCATTGCCACAATTGTAAAGTTTCAGCAGCAACTTTCAAGACACAGATTCCAAGTCAACCCAATTTATAATCTACACCATAAACTTGAGCACTAAGCAGGGGCCTAGCTCATGATTTTAAATGAGTTTGAATAAATCCCCTTTCAAATTTACCTGAAATTTCATCTCTTCTGACACTCAACAGTTTAATTAGCCTTAGATATGTTTAAATGCACAGAAGAAACCCTTACACTAGGAATTCCTTTGCAAAATTCTAGGGCAGTCATCATTTGTCCAACACCTTATTTTGAAAATCATCTGTACACACTGCAAACATTTGAACTTCATGCCAAAGAACCCGAGCATGGCTAACATCAATCTTTCACACTCTTCTAGGGTAGCAGAATTAGCAAACATTGAGAAGAACTGGTTTTGAAAGCATATTCATAAGCTGCTCTTGAACCTATTACATTCTATCACAGTGGCTCCTGATCACAGTTTAGGGTATAACACTGACCCATCTAGCTAATCACAGTCAAACTTTTTATAATGAAGGAAGAATACTTTATAGAGAATTCTCTATACCCTTTACTACAATATCAACAGACTCATGACATGGACAAACACCTAATCACTTGTGAATCAGACTCAAGCACCAACATTGTAGCTCATTATGTGGACATAAAGCAAGCAAGTCAAACTCATAAGCATAAAAAGACAGGACATGGCAATGTTTCTGGTCAACACAACCATACCTTCAGAATGCAGCTACACACACAACCAGGATTGCAGCCATGGCCATGATCCATTGGGATTAACCACAAAAGGGGCTCCTAGGCACTGAAATGTTAGTGACTCTACCATAAGGCAACCATTGCATGACTCCTACCAACCCAATCCTCTGGAGCCCCATAGCCATGACTAGGGCTCAACCGATCTGGTTTTTCGCTGCCGATCTGATGTCCGATGTTTTTATCACAACATCGGCCGATATCTGATCCGATCTTTTCGCTATCAATGCTTTTACATCACTTCACAGCACGATCAAACATTCCTTATTCCTTGTGAGCCACGCCTATGCATGCACATCGGCTTAAACGAATTTCCCTTTAAAGAAATGGAAGTTAAGTAGTTTTCCCCTCCATGTTTTGCTTTGATACCTTTCATTCCCAAAAGGATGTTTATATGACAATTCAGTGACCAAATAGAGCTTCGAAAATAGGCAATCGGTAGACTATTAGTGACTCTTCATTCATAGCATATAATTCTGTGATTGAATTGACTTTCACCTACTCACAGTAAAGGCCGGTTCATACTTCCAAATTTCTCGCGATATAAAGCGATCAATAACCATATATGGTCAAAGTATCTTTGCCGTCAGCTCAATTCATGGTCATCACTTGGAGTTGAACATTGTTCAACTTTTCTCTCAGCCTGTCAAAATATCGCAAAGGAAACGGCTTCTGATTGGCTGCTTGGTAGGTGAACAGCCTTTTGAAACAAGCCCACGATCCTACTCGACAACAATGGCGGACCTTTTCAGATACCGGCTCATTACATGTATCGGGTTCCATGACAATATCGGCGGCCTGATTGTGACAGTGAGAGTTGTCAGAATGGAGGGAAACAGTTATTGCTTCCCACGAATTAAGACATAAAGATTAGAAAGGCAGGATTTCTTGTATTCCCTAAAATTATCACGGTAATCAATAGTGTACTTTGTCGCAGAGCCGATCAAACCGCATACACATATGTACTGTACTTGGCCTTTGCATGGGCAGGTACTGGGAGACTGTGCATTGCATGGCAGTACTGCGAAAGTTGAGCTATGCGAGAAAACTGAAGTATGAATCAGAATCAATTTTACGTCGGCATACTGAGACCCAGCTAACATCCTTAAACACAGCTTTGAAGCGCTGTAATGAAGTATGAACCGGCCTTAAGCCTACTAATTCCCCTAACAAAATGCAATACCTTTCGTTCTCTGTTCGTAGCCCAAGTCGCTCACACTAGTGAACGTCAAAACAGAAGTCTGCGATATTTCAGTGCATGTACTTGGCCATTTCGCACCATCCTACCATGCTTTACCTACACATAAACAGATTGTGTAGGCTTACACGTGTAAATTTGTTTTGAGTGTTGCATATAGCAGTATGTAATGCATGCATGCATGTACTATATAGCCATATGTAAATATTTGTTCCATGCATGCTAGCTAGAGAGCTTGCTGTGTGCAAAGTTATGCAGCTAGTAGGAGTTTTGGGTATCGGGTGATGTTACAGACATCGCTTATTACGCAAGCCATAAAAGTACATGGCACACTTAATTTCACACAAATGAACATGCATGTCTTACATAAAATGCATCCACCCGTAACTACTGCAAACTATGATGTAACGACTGGAAATTTAGTTGTACAAGCAGCGATCGAAAAACACCGTTATTTCCTGGACCGCACCCCATGTTCTTGCTATGTACGTTGTCATTACAGAGCAGGTGCGTAGCCTAATGTATGGGTGTTTGCATACAATTACAGACCTACACATGCACTGGCTTTACTGTGCTTTCATGATGCATTCCACTTGAACTTCTCTGTACAGAACACGTACATGCCTAGGTATCCGTGTTTGCATACACTTCGGCCCTATATCAAACTTACAATTAATGACTGTGAATTCCACACTTCGTTTCGTTCATTGATAAATTTTGGTGAATTGAAACTGAAAGTGGGTGGACATGATCGCTAGACTCTACATACAGATTTTAAAAGCTTGTGCATATTGTGAATATCATAGTGCTTGTCAATAGAGCCAGTTTACGCTGTCGATATGGAATTTAGGAGATTAAACGGGAATTGACAGCCCTAGTTGATCACAAGGGCTATTGTCGGTAGTAATAAAATGATTAATCCTCTTGATCTGTTCATTTCTTTGTTGTAAGAAATCACTATATCACTTTACGTCCCCCGATGAACTTAAATGAAATTTTCGACTCACAGAACATCGGCAAGTGCAATTTGCTATATTTCGCCGATCCGATGTTTTACCGATAGTCCTAAACATCGACCCGATCCGATATCCGATCCGATTATCGGTTGACCCCTAGCAATGACTGCCCCTAGGCAGTGCCCACTGGGCATATTGGGTAATCAAACACTGCTCATCAAGCCAGGAGTCCTTACTGTTAGTGCCTGTTTTGAAAGCTTTTGTTGCTCAGCAAGTCAGTCCGAGTTGGTACACCAGTTGCTGGACAAAACGGTCATACATCATGACACAATGGACTATCTTCAACTTACAGAGTCACCCAGAGGTAACACTCATTTTTTCAAGAATGTCTGCTGCTAAGTTCATTCTGCATTTTCTTAAAGCTTTCACTAAGACAGCCTTGGTTGCTTTCACCCTGTACCGTTCCTTCCATGTAGAGAGCATTTTCATTACCTGAAGAGAGAAAAGGTCAAAACAGTCAAACATTTGACTGTAAAGAAATCAAATAATTCTAGATATAGAACACATGTTTGGACTTCAGGGAAAGAAACGACAGACTGCTACAGCAAGTACAGTATGTCAGACCAACTCCTGTTGCACTCCCAAACTAGTGACATTTCCCCTTTTCTCATACAGTAGGAGTCAAATGCTATTTTGTGGTCCACCAGAGGATGATGTCACAAGATCATTCCCAGGCTTTCTACCTATAATTCCCATAATTCCCTATATTTTTTGTGCTTCCTATCTTGCCAAATTTGCCCTATAAGCCCTATTTTTTGGTTCCCTATTTTCTCTTTTCCGGTATTTCCATGCCAGCTTGCGAGTCAGAGAATGCTGTGAACCATCTAGTTGGCATACAAGTTATACTGTGCAGTCATTTGATGAAGACAAGTTCCTTCTTATGGTCACTGGAGCATCATGGGCATTAGGCACATGCCAAGTTGCATGATGTTGCCAAGCAAAGTGGACACCTCATGGAAATGACTGTACAGTATGTTAGAGGATGAGAGTATGCCAGCTTTAGGGAGCATATTGTGAGTATATATATATATGGGTAATTCTCTAAATTAGGGTACTGTATAGCGGGAAATTTCCACGAGGCGAATATTTGGCGAATCTGTACCTTGTTCACATGTTTGTGGAGTGAAGAATTTGCTGTTGCAGGCAACCAACAATTTTGTACAAACTAACGAAAGTACTTTCACGGGTCTTAAATTCGCGACTAGATAATTGGTCGCGAAAAGTGTGAAAATTTCCCACTATACAGTACCAGTGGTGATTTCACTAATATTGCCAGTATGCAAGGCTGTATACAAAATTTCAAAGGCATGAAATACAACAAACCAACATAATTGGTATTTTATTATACCCTACCAACAGGGCTACCTTGTGATATATAAACTGAATTTTCAATGTTTAGTATTTTTTAGAAAACAGCCTTCTTTGGTTTGGTGTCCCCCCCCCCCCCCATGATTTTGGGGTAACAGCTAGGACACACAAGCATACAAATTGGATTTATCTGAAAAACATATTTATCATGGATTGAAGAGCTTTGCTCATTTACCATGGGAAGGATATGACCTAGAGTCAACATTTGTATTTCCAAAATATCAGTATTATTGCTTCACCGAATTTTCCAAACAGGACCATTGAAAACTACCTGACCAACATAACTCTTTGGTGTCTCCATAGTTATGTTGGTTTTCTAATGTATTTTTTACCATTTTTACAAATCTCAGGTGGCAGATGTTCATTAAATGTAAGAATTGGGTCAAATTCTTTTAGAAATTAGCACATTTGGAAAGAACTAATCAAAACAAACATGGTTCCAGGCATCAGTCATAATGGACAGAATTTTGGTGTCCCCTTTAGTGAGTTATGTTGGTAATCTTTGATGCTTCACCATTTTCACAAACCACTTAATTTTTGTGTGAGTTAAGTCACATGAAAAGAAGATATCAGAATGTTACCAGAAAACATGATCCCCTGTCTTTTGAACCAAGTGTTTCATGCTGATGGACATTTGATTTTCTTGGTGCCCCCATGCTGCCTAATTTATATGTTGGTCATTCTCGATGTATGACGAACAAAAATTCGATGAAACTGGGACTTTTGATAGTATCTTATTACTGCAAACAATGGTTTTTATTATATTTGAAAATTTCCAGGTCAACTCAACATTTAAAAATTAAACTGTCATCATTTGAAAATTTACATGTTAGGTGTAATGGGGACACCAAATCTTGGTGTCCCTGTTACATGCAACAGTCTAAACGGAGTAAAAGATCTTGCAAATACCATACATGTTCCATAAAGTGATAGAAAATAAGATACCAAATGGCAAGTCTAATTTCAATATTTAAGTACCATTTACTAGCAAAAAACAGTCAAAATTGTATAAAATCTGTAAAAGTGTACACCTTTTGAAATGTGAAAGTATTGAGAAAAATGAAACTGACTTTTCTCAAGTTTTGGAGAATTCTTTCAAACTTTTTCCGTGTTGTTACAAAAGGTCCTAAATCAGACTCAAGGATGAATTTTCAACCATTAAGGATTTTTCTTCATATTGTTGTAAGAGGAGCTTAAACCCTGCTTTGGTGTCCCTGCTACTGTTTGTTGGTCAATTTACTGGCATGTATATGTTTGAATGAGTGTTTTCATGTGTACACAAGGCTGTATGTAAAATATTTTTAATTTTAATAAATGTTGATAATACCCTATCATGAGTGTAAATTTCAGTCAGTAAAGATGATTTTTAAATTTTGACTTCATGTCCCACTACTCGTACCCTAATTTAGAGAAAGACCCACATAGCTTTTGGGTCTACAGTCAGATCTACAGTTGTGAGTTCTGTAGATAAGGCCTGATAGCCCATATAGGCCTGGTTGTCACTTGATTTACTGGGCCAATCATGTCACATATTTGGACGGAAGCCCTATAAAACTTTATATTTGCCCTACGAAACATCCCTACCAACCCCTATTTTGCGATGAAAACTCCCTATATTTCTCCCATAATATGCTTACAGAGCAGTAGAAAGCCTGCATTCTCTAAACTCCTTAACAACAAGCACAACAAAAAATTTATTCTTTGAATCACTGTATCATTTCTTCAATTTGTCAACAAACAAGATAACCACATCTATGACCATGCATTCATTTTTTCTTTTAAATTACTTCCTCAATCATTTAAAAGAAACACAAAAAGGGAGACCAATTTTATAACCCCAGCCCAGAAGAAGGAAACTGCACCAAAGCAATGGACCAAATTTGAAAACAATTCGCAGCAACTACTGGATCAATTTGATTTCAATTCTTCTACTTCTTCAAGAACCAATTATCAGAGCATGTCCTTTATTCAGTTGGGATAACCTGCAGGCCGTAAGATGACAAGATCAATATCAAACCATGAGCAAGGACTTCATAAGTATGCACTCATCACCATGTTGCCATCCCTGGATCAACACCACACGTCAACTAGTCATCACGACCATAAGCCTGTAATTAGATCACCCTTAATTCTGCATGAATGGTAACTAGAACTTATAACACTTCATACTCTCATGCCAGCTCTCTACAAAGGTTTTTTACAGATACTAGATGCAACACTGAAATACCAATCATAAAACAGCCCCCTTAATACACTTAATCTACACAGACTCATAAAGATGACCATTCATCCACAAGTAGTTTAAAAGAGAGTGCAGTCGAGAAATTTTGGGAAACAAAAATGGGTGGGCCTATATAAACCCACTCTAAAACTAGTTAAAAAAGGTCCCAAGATAATGGCTGATCTGAAACTGGCAATAAAATTTGTGATCTTCATGTGCGTGATCTTCATGTGCCACTGATAATTCTAAGCAATTTTGATGACTATTCCATAATGTGTCTACATGGAGACACCTTTTAATAACAAACCTATGGCATGGAATGGTCCTTAGATGACCTTTGATGTAAACTTTTCCACACCCATCTGAGGGCCTTTCACCCCATGGTAACTGTTACCACCTTTCAGATAAATTCATCGAACAATGCACAAGATATTAATTTTTTATGCAATTGTGATGGATGGGTGGACATGGAAATCACACAATGGTATAAGCTCACACCAGCTTTGGTGGTATAAGCTACAGGCCGCTACGGAGTAAGAACCCTCTTTGACCCTGCACTAGATATCCTCTTTCTGTGCCTCCTACCCCCATCACCTGGGCCTCCTACCCTCATCACATGCCTGTTATTACCTGTTCTCTAAGGTTCCTTGGATATTGTTCCATGATATTTTCAAAGTCAAATTCTTGCAAACCCAGCTGCCTTCCCAAGTAGCGCCAATCTCGACCAATATACTGCACAAGAACCTCAAAATGAGGCATCAGATCTGTAAAGACAAAGCATTTGTTATTAACATTAAAGAAGAACCAGTTTCTTTAAACCTATCAAGTGGTGAAAACCCAAGGTGCATATGAATTGTAACAAACATGATGGCCATGCAATCTAAAGACAGAAAAAGCACAATTTCAAATTTTCAGTCTCTGCTTACCATATGATATACTGTGTGATCCACACAACGAGTGTGAGGGGTATCTATGATCCCTACCTTGAAACAACCTTGCGACATCATGCTTAAAAACTTATACCTGTATTCAAGTCTAGCCTTTAAACAAATCTCATGTTTTACAGTATGTAACACTGTCCCTGACAAAAATAAAATTTAGCCCTCTATAAACCAACAGTGTTCTTGAGGTAGTCTCCAGTGCTATTAACAGCATATTTAATTTGTTGCAAGTAATACTGCACTGCAGCATATATACTGTATTATAACCTGTGTGGCATTGCTCACAAAATCAGGGTAACCCTGACATAAACAACTACTGCTGTTTTTACTCTTTTATTCAACCTTAGTTGAAAGGGAAGTGGTTGAAAGGAAGGTGACCACACAAAAATGATGTACTGTATGGTCCCTCTTGGGAGGATTACCCCAACTTCATACATACAGACAACTGGCTTCTTGCCATTTTGTACATTTGCCTATGGACCAGACAATATTGTGCCCTGCACTATACCTGTGCATGTGTTCTTTTGGTCAGTGTTGCAGAACTTTGAGATTTTTGTCCAGACTGATCTCTGAAATTTCCTACTTGGCATGTGAACTTGCCTTTCTTTCTTACATGTGTATTCCCAAATAATGCCAAGGTGTCTCATTTCTTTCAGTCATTGGCTGCATTTGGCCTTAACATATTGAAAACATACAGTTTGATATTCATATCTCACCTTGCAAATTGTTTGGAAGTTTGGTTATTTCACCTCTGGTGACCTCAGATTACCTTTGACCTCCACTAAAAACCACAGTATTCTTCTAAATTCCTACAGCACCAGATAAAGTATAAAAAGTATCTATGCTTCTCAAGATGAGATATTGTGTTAAAGGGAAATATTGCATTTGCCAGACTTTTTACTTAATCTACCCTCTTTTACAAACAATCAGGTCCCTTTTGATGGTAGGAGGTAAGTGGGGAAAAAAATTCTACCCAGTGTGCACTTAGTAACGAGTAATTAACCTTTATGTAACTGAAAAATTTGTTCACCCAAACAATTATGCATGCAAAACCACACCTTCATCACCCCTAATTTGAAATCCACCAATCAAATCATTTTTATCACATTTCATCAGACAATAACAAACGACTTCTACAGCATGTACAAAAATGCTCGTAAAATATGAACAAACTACTGAGAATTATAACTACACTGTATGTATTGACGTACGGCAAGTACACCAAGGGGATCTTATCATGGTATACTATACACAAAGTAATAGTTACTGCAATTTGAACTGGACAGTAAGTCCAAACATGCATACCTACTGTACATTGGCAATGAAATCGTGTAAATATTTTGGTCTATTTATAAAAAAATTGTGCAATATTTACAGGTAAAGTGTAATGTACAGTAAGATAATGGCACTACTTGCCTTTGATTTCGTCCCCTGTGGGCTGGGGTTGTAGAATATGCCCACGGTATTTCCCGCCTGTCACAAGCAGCGACTTAAGGGTAGGACTTGAACCGTATTTAAATTTGTTGACACTATGTAATACGTTCGTGTCAGTGTGTCGTTAAATCTCATCTAACTAATTGCCTTTCATTTCACTACCATAAAATAGTTCTTACCTTCACCCAGTAGCTCCTCTCTAGGTGCCATCACCACTTGAGGCGAAACTGGCTCTACTAATAACAAGAAAAGAGAGAACAAAGGTGGAAGGAATTCTGCTAAAATTTTGGACTGGTTTTCTGACAGGTATGACAAAAGTGAGCAAAATTCAAATGTACACTTCCATATATGCTTTTAAACTGGTCAGTGTACTGTAGAGCTATTGTCCTTGTTCAAGGACATTTTATACGACAGTCAGGGGTGTGAGCGGTCAGGTATGCCATTTTATTAAACAGTCAGGGATGAAAGCAAACTGGTACAGTATGCTCCAATAAGACTCTCAAGGGTGTGAGCAGACAGGAACACCCCAATTAGAAAAATTACGGTGCTGAGTAGCTGTCTTGATGCCAAATGGCACATTAATACTATTACTGATTTCACCAGTGTTTTGTCTGAATTTGATCAGATACACAGTGTTGTATCAAATCACGACAATACATATCACAACATTTGGCTTTTCTATTGAATACTGTAAACACACAAAGAGCAAAACAGGTTGTGACCACTTTTTCGGGGGGCTCTACCAAAACTACTGTACATGTATTGGACAAATAAACTGTCTTTCTAAATGAGGCACCTACTTTTCTCTTTAATGACAGCTGGACAATCCTATTTAAATGGGACAGATGGTAGCACTATGTCAATGATATTTGCTGCAAGTCAGTGAGATTTACATAACCACTGCAGTGCAAAGTAATTCTTCAAAGTGATAACTTAATCAGATTTCCAAATCACTGGACAGATTTTAATACTGAATGGGTTGGTAAAGTTGAGCTTCTCCTCCTGAGCTCCTGTGGGACTTTCAGGTTGGAACACACTCCTCTGGGCCCTTCCTCACAATTTTCAACAGGAGACAACACTCAAGTATAGGAGTCAACAAATATTTGTTGTTCAGTTGTGATCATGTGCCCACAGTGGTTGTAAAAAACCATGCACTTAGTTTTGGTAAGGATGTATCACTATATTATTTGCGTTAATAGGCAGCAGGATAGCACGATTCCCACAATTCTTTAACAATCCCGCAAATTTTGAAATAGGGTATAGAAATGCTCTCCATCTGTTAAGGAAAAAGGGTTTTGAAAAAGTTGACTCTTTACAGTACTTTACAACTGATTGAGATCCCCCCATGAACCCAAATCCCCAAAATATTTTGGAGGGGTGAACCCCCCCCCACTTCTGCAACCTAGTGCTAACACTGTATCACAACAAACTATTTTTTCATAAACTTAGACTACTTACCTGGCCTATGTTGTGTTTCATGTACTTGTCTGTTTCCACTGGGTAATTGTCTTTCATTTCTATTTCTATGGTTATCTTGTGATGCACGATCAATCATAGCCTTTAGATTAAGTTTGCCCACATCTTCTAGAATCTTGGACAAAAAAGTCACATTATCTGGGCTAATAATACATAAGTCATTCAAGATTTCAAAGAGTTTCAAAAATGATGTACATTCCTCTGACATTCTTGATGTGAAAACATCTCCTCTTCTGGTTCCACACAGCCATTTCAAATTGTGTAATATGTCAGAATCATTTCCAAGTTCTGCATTTATAGATAAGACTGCATTTGTAATTTCATTTGAATAGTTTGCCATTTCATGTGTTATATCGCCTGAAAGAAAAGGAAAAGAATTAATCACTTTGCATGACAGTGCTGTAGGGCCTGTGTTCTCAAATCCACATCTAGCTCATGAGGTAATCCAGTCCACAAAGCAAATAATGACAGAAAAGATTGAAGAGTATTAATAATGACAGAAAAGATTGAAAAGTTTTGAAAATATGATCCCCTTACATCATCATAAATCTTGCTCAAGACATTTGTATGAATGACTTGCACACTGTACATATTACAGTACTAAAATGTGTTGAACATGCTTTTTTGGGTGGGGGGCTTTTTGGTGGGGGGGGGTTTCTTTCATAGCAGGTGTCGAATATATACTCCTCTTTGGGGTACATAACTATAACACCTGCGAACAATGACAGAGATTATCCAATTTCGTTATATTCATACGCCCAATACAATTTTACTCTTTCGACTGTTGATTGGTTTCAATATATGAATATTCATATTGCACGAAAAGGCTTCAGCTGCAACGTTCACTTTTACACAGTTAAGTCAATGGGACTTCATTGTGTGAGCTTGAAGTGGGGGAAATCACACACTAAAACCCCACTGACATTTGTTGTTCGAAACAGCATGATAATCAAGACTTGCTGTAGTCAGTTGAATATTTATAATTCTGTTTGTTGTGTTCGTATATATAAATAGTTAATAGCGTACAGTTTTTATGCAGTTTGATGAAGAATTCTTTTGAGAGTTCATGGACGTTGGTATTACGAGTGCAGCCAATACAGGTGCAGGAGTAATACATGTCCACTGGGCGGGCAAGGTGGGGCACTTGGCATACATCCACAGTACAAAGGTATCACAGCATTACTGCCTACTATTCCTTCAGCTGGAGTAGAACTGTTGTTCCAAAGCGCCATGCAATACTACAACCAACAAGCCTTACTGCTCCCTAGTCTTCACCTATAATCCCTGCATCATCACACTGCCTGACAGTTAGTCCAAGTTACTGTATTAAAGCTATTACAAACTTGGTCAACGTGATTTTCATGGTTTGTTTTGTGCACATCAAATGCCATATGAAGATACTGTAATCATTATCAAGAAGTTTATAGCAAATTTTGTAAACAATCCAGAGCCTCTGGGAGGTTGACAGCTAGTCCCCCACAGGGACAATTCTCCTAGACCCCACCAAATGACTTGCAGCAGCAGCTGCTTAGATCCTAAATCCTGGGAAGGTGGGTAGAGAGATCAATTCCAAGATGAAGTGACTTTTCTTTAGCATTGGTTCCTATTGTAAATGAGATGAAATTGGCAGATGAAAGGGTGCTCTCTAATTATCGGCAATTTTGTACATACTGTACAGGTCTGCAATACAAATGTGCATCTGCATATCAGTCCAAAACACTGTGATACAATCAAACACTTTGTTTCAAAGCATTCTGAGGGTAATGCCCCCCTCTCCAATTGTTGCCATGCCCTATTACTTTTATCAAATTATGATTTCAGTGACAGACACTCATCCATACAAACACAAACTCCCCTTACCCCTCTTTCCCACCCCTCCGTCTTTGCAACATCTGACCATATTGCCCACTTCAAACAGTAATGTATTGTAGATACTTCCAACCTTGCTGGGACAGTGAGTCCCCCCCCCCCCCTCCCCATACAAGTCCTACATAAGTTTGACCCTGTTACAGTACACAGTTTTGCATTTTATCAGTTCAAATACCACATTTTACATAAAGAGCTGAATGTAGCCATCAAGCTTTGTCAGCTGTGTGTGAATTTACAAAAATTTGGTGAAGGCATTTATGTTTAGGCCTCACACTATAAGGGAGTCAGGCAATTGGGGTTATCATCAGAAATGGGTGGGAGGGATGGGATCCCTGACTGCATCCTACTGCAGGGCCTGGGAATGGCATACTGTACAAGTAACTCATGACACAACAGACACTCTGCTGGGGATAATCCCACTAGCTTCAAGTTCACTATACTGAAGATTCAATAGACCAACGGTGTACTCAGAGTACAGATAAAAGTATGTAGGATTCCAATTAAAATTAGACCTAGAATTTGGGTTAGGATTAGACTAAGGTACATGTAGAACAAAAGTTAGTGTTTGGAATAGGATGGTGCAGATCCAGAAATTTTTGAACGGGCAGGTATGGTTAATCTCAACTGTACAGAAACACAAGCATGAAGTGCGAGTTCCCACATGTGGGGTGCAGGGAACCACGTTAGGGCCCCTGACCAGATCAAGGAGGTGAGCCCAATGGGAGTCTAGCGGGCAAAAGCTCCCTGGAAAATCTTACAATATACATAACCCCCAAAAATGGCTCCAGTTACTCTGTTAAACAGATTTTATCACTTTTTTGAAATTTGATGGTAATGGTTGAGTACAGGTAATTACAAGGGCACCTGGTAAGGTCTAGGGGTAAACTTCTAAGGTTATTTCAAAATTTGGACTGCTTGCATAAAGCAGGACTTCAGATAATTTTTCAGCTCTGAGTACAGTATTTCAACTTCAATCCACAATATTTTAAGAGAATTTAAATTCCAGAGTCAATCACCCTGTGCTTACTAGTCATTTACATCCAGTCAAGTACAGCATTTTCAAACCACCTGCAGTTAAACTTGACTAATTAAGTAATTGACATCCAAAACAGGCTTATACTTTCCTTTTGAAAGACCCTATTGAACGGAAATGTGTGTTCTTAATACCATATATGACATCCACTGGTATGACTGAGAATGGTGTCAGCCAGTTAGGTTCCAACAACACCATGGGGTGGGATCAAAATGAAGATCGAGTAAATTAAATGAGTTTCTATTATTTTATGGGAAAAATTTTCTACAATTTTATTACAAATTTTAACAACCAACCAGAAAGCCTAAAGGCTTAGTGATTCCTTGCCAAATGGGGATGCTTTGTTGCACTGAGGTTTATCCCTCAAAATGATCCTTCTTGACGACATCATTTTACGTTTTAACAATTTGACCTCTGCTGACCTCACATGAACTTTGAAACCCACCAAATATAACAAAAAAGAAAATCAGAAGTGTCTTGAAAGGGATTCAACTCCAATGGATCTTGAAAATTCATAGAAAATTTGCTTTTTGACCTCTGGTGACCCCTGATGACTATCTTGGGAATTCTTGGGAAATTTTGCTTTTTGACCTCTGATGACCCCATGTAACAACCTTGGGAATTTTGCTTTTTGACCCTTGGTGACCTCAGGTGACAATCTTGGGACTTCTTGGGAAATTTTGCTTTTTGACCTCTGCTAACCCCAGATAAAAATCTTGGGAATTCTTGGGAAATTTTGCTTTCTGACCTCTGGTGATCCCAGATGACGATGTTGGGAATTCTTGCTTCTTGACCTCTGGAAACCCCATGTAACAATCTTTCAAATTCTTGGGAAATGTTGCTTTTGACTCCGGTGACCCCAGATGACAATCTTGGGAATTCTTGGGAAATTTGTTTTTTGACCTCTGGTAACCACAGATGACCTTGACCTCCACCAAAATCAATAGGGTTCTTCCTCTCAACATTACAAACTTGTAAAGTGTCTGTCATTGCTACCTTGAGATATCGTGATTACAAGCCATTTACAAGGTTTTCCCAGTTTAACCTCTGGTGACCTCAGATGACCTTCGACCTCTACCAAAAACAACTGCATTCTTCCTCTTGACATGACAAATCTATATCTACCATTCCTATCTTGACATACTGCAATCTCAAGATTTTCAGTCTTTTACCTCTAGTGACCTCAAATGACCTTTGACCTCTACCAAAAACAACAGGGTTCTTCCTCTCAACATGATAAATCTATATACCAAATATGAAAAGTGTCGGTCACTCCTATCTTGAGATATCGTGATTACAAGCTTTTCGGCTTTTTACCTCCAGTGACCTCAAATGACCTTTCACCTTCACCAAGAACAACAGGTACCTTCTCTTAACATAACGAATCTATATACCAAATATGAAAAGTGTTGCTCATTTCTATCTTGAGATATCGTGATTATGAGTTTTTCAGCTTTTGATCTCCGGTGACCCCAAATGACCTTTGACCTTCACCAAAAACAACAGGGTTCTTCCTCATAACATGACAAATCTATATATCAAATATGAAAGTGTCAGTCAATGCTATCTTGATATATCGTGATTACAAGCCATTTACAAGGTTTTCCCAGTTTAACCTCTGGTGACCTCATATGACCTTTGACCTCTACCAAAAACAATAGCATTTTTCCTCTCAACATGACAAATCTATATTGGCCATTCCTATCTTGACATATCGCGATTTCAAGGTGTCCGGTCTTTGACCTCTGGTGACCTCAAATGACCTTTGACCTCCACCAAAAGCAACAGGGTTCCTTCTCTCAACATGACAAATCTATACCAAATATGAAAAGTGTTGGTCAATCTTATCTTGAGGTATCGAGATTACGAGCTTTTCGGCTTTTTACCCCCGGTGACCCCAAATGACCTTTGACCTCCACCAAAAACAATAGAGTTCTTCCTTTCAACATGGGGAATCTATGTACCAAATATGAAAAGTGTCAGTCATTGCTATCTCGAGATATCGTGTTGACAAGCCGTTTATGAGGTTTTCGCAGTTTAACCTCCTGTGACCTCAGATGACCCTTGACCTCTACCAAAAACAACAGAATTCTTCCTCTTGACATGACAAATCTGTATACCACATATGAAAAGTGTAGGTCATTGCTAACTTGAGATATCGTGTTTACAAAGTTTTCAGTTTTTGACCTCTGGTGACCTCACATGACCTTTGACCTCCACCAAAAACAATAGGGTTCTTCCTCTCAACATGACAAATCTACATACCAAATATGAAAAGTGTCAGTCATTGCTATCTCGAGATATCGTGTTTACAAGCTAGGCATCACATAAACATACACACACACCCACACACACATACACACACACACGACATCACCATCGCATAGATTCCTTGCCTGCTTGTCGGCAAGGAATCAAAAAATGAAAAAAAAAAGAAGGGATTTGTCTGTGCTTCCTCCCTTGTAATGACATGTTTATAAAGTTTCAGTTTTGACCTCTGGTGACCTCACATGACCTTTGACCTCCACCAAAAACAATAGGGTTCTTCCTCTCAACATGACAAATCTACATACCAAATATGAAAAGTGTCAGTCATTGCTATCTCGAGATATCGTGTTTACAAGCTAGGCATCACATAAACATACACACACACCCACACACACATACACACACACACGACATCACCATCGCATAGATTCCTTGCCTGCTTGTCGGCAAGGAATCAAAAAATGAAAAAAAAAAGAAGGGATTTGTCTGTGCTTCCTCCCTTGTAATGACATGTTTATAAAGTTTCAGTTTTGACCTCTGGTGACCTCACATGACCTTTGACCTCCACCAAAAACAATAGGGTTCTTCCTCTCAACATGACAAATCTACATACCAAATATGAAAAGTGTCAGTCATTGCTATCTCGAGATATCGTGTTTACAAGCTAGGCATCACATAAACACATACACACACACCCACACACACATACACACACACACGACATCACCATCGCATAGATTCCTTGCCTGCTTGTCGGCAAGGAATCAAAAAATGAAAAAAAAAAGAAGGGATTTGTCTGTGCTTCCTCCCTTGTAATGACATGTTTATAAAGTTTCAGTTTTGACCTCTGGTGACCTCAAATGGCTTGTGACCTCCATGAAAAATGATAGGGTTTTTCCTCGCACCATAACACATGAACATACTTAGTATGAAATCTATCCAAGATTCGTACCTTGAGATATCGTATAAGGTTTTCAGGGTTTGACCCCTGGTGACCCCAGATAACCTTTGACCTCCAACAAAAACAATAGGTATCATTCTCTAACCATAACACATCCACATACTAAGCATGAGATCTGCCAAAGCTTCCTACCTTGAGTTAGTTAGATGAGGTTTAACGTCCCAGTTTCCAACCAATTGGTTTAAGTCGAGATGACCACGGCCTTTTTTCCAGTTGTGGCTCACTGGCTTGTTTTCCCTACTCCACTGCTTATGCTGAGCACCAAGCACAAAGGCAGTAGGTTCCATTTTTAAAGTCTTGAGATATCGTGCACACAAGGTTTTCAGACTTTGACCCTCGGTGACCCCAGATGACCTCTGACCTCCACCAAAAATGATAGGGTTCTTCCTCTCACCATAACACATCAACAAACTAAGTATGAAAACTATCCAAGCTTCCCACCTTGAGATATCGTGTAAACAAGGTTTTCAGACTTTGACCCCAGGTGACCCCAGATGACCTTTGACCTCCACCCAAAACAATAGGCTTCTTCCTCTTGCTATAACACATCCATATACTTAGTATGAAATCTATCAAAGCTCCTACCTTGAGATACCGTGTAAACAAGGTTTTCAGACTTTGACCCCTGGAGACCCCAGATGACCTTTGACCTCCACCAAAAATGATAGGCTTCTTCCTCTTACCATAACACATCCATATACTAAGTATGAAATGTATCCAAGCTTCCTACCTTGAAATATCATGTAAACAAGGTTTTCAGACTTTGACCCCCGGTGACCCCAGATGACCTTTGACCTCCACCCAAAACAATAGGCTTCTTCCTCTTACTATAACACATCCACATACTTAGTATGAAATTTATCCAAGCTTCCTACCTTGAGATACCGTGCAAACAAGGTTTTCAGAGTTTGACCCCTGGTGACCCCAGATGACCTTTGACCTCCACCAAAAACAATAGGGTTCTCCCTCTCACCACAACATATCTACATACCAAGCATGAAATCTATCCAAGCTTTCTAACTTGAGATATCATGTAAACAAGGTTTTCAGATTTTGACCCCCGGTGACCCCAGATGACCTTTGACCTCCACCAAAAACAATAGGGTTCTTCCTCTCACCACAACCCATCTACATACCAAGCATGAAATCTATCCAAGCTTTCTAACTTGAGATATCATGTAAACAAGGTTTTCAGATTTTGACCCCCAGTGACCCCAGATGACCTTTGACCTCCACCAAAAACAATAGGGTTCTTCCTCTCAATATGGGCCATCTATGTACCAAGTTTGAGAACTGTCCAACTTTCCCTTCTTGAGATATCGTGTAAAGAAGCAAAGCCGTCACATACACACACACACACACACACACACGACATCACCATCGCATAGATTTCTTGCCTCCTTCGGCAAGGAATCAAAAATGCCATCTGGTCAATAAATAAGACTTTCCATGCAAAAAAAAATGTCAGAGAACAAATCAAACATATACATATATATATATATATATATATATATATATATACATACATACATATATATATAGATATATACATATATATATATTTACACATTAACCAATGGCAAAAGTGCCAAGTTACTCTGAAGAAAATCACGCCAAAGGAAGATACTGTACCTTCAAACTGAAGGTTGCGAACATATTAACCCAGGGCTTGAAAATAAGCTTTTCCCCTCTGGAGCTAAAAACAGCTTAGTGACAACCTTCATTTTGAAGCTTTTCTGGAGCTGTTTTACTATTGTCTGGAGCTGTTTTTCATTTTTCAACGAAACCACTGTTCCCTACATGTAACATCTTCTTATCATCTCCTAACGTTATTTGTGTGTTTAGTAAAGAGAGTCAAAATATAAGAGGCAGGAAATAAGACAAAACAACATTTATTTGGTGTAACAAATGGTAGTACTAAACATGGTGTGGTCATTCCATCTCTGAAAAACTTGAAAGGGGACAGAGGGGCTAGTTGCATGTATACAGCAGCTCTGGACTGCCCTCACATGCACCGCCTTGAATGTCGAGAGAGGGGAGGAGTTCATAAATTCTATCTCCTATCCTATGGCTGGACTCATCTTTGATTTGGGATGGTGCGAGGTTCGATCTCCACTGGGTTTGGATCAACTGAACTTGGAGACCATGACCTGAGTTTGTAGTAGCTTCTCGTAACAGTGATATATATACTGGAAAATTTGTAAATATTTTGTCAAATTTTGACATGCATAGATGCCACTCCCTGTCAATAAAATAAGACCCTGCATGTTAAGAGCATGTAAGAGAACAAGCACAGCTTTAAGTAGGCACTCAAGCACAAAAATAATTAGAAAAATGTTAACCTGTGAACAGCTCTTCAAGTAAGGAGATTATTGCAGAATTGTGTGTAGGTCAGGTTCTCATTGTACATATGTGCTACAAATTAGGCAACGGCAAAAGTGCCAAGACATGCTGAAGAGAATTACATCGTAGAGAAAAAGTTTCAACCTAACGCTTCCAAATGTATTGCAGATTAGTATTTGAGGGTCTTTTACCCATGCCATGTAAATGTTTTTGGCAATCTTGACCGTTTGGAGTATCGTTGACGCTTTTTCAATTATTGATCCTTCTTCCTTGAAGTAAGGTAGTATCAGTAGTACAAAAGTGTATGCAGAGAGCAGTAGTTCACTTGTTTGATCGAACCATGCATTTCTGGCTGAGATTTCTTGGGGAGTCGCAAACCATAATCGTTGCCTTAGCCAAAATATATCACTCTAGATCATTAGTTTATTCAAATTTGTTTCATCCATCCTAAGTTGTTACGGACTAATTTCGACTCCTAAATAAGAATGATGCTTAACGGCTTGCAGAATCCTCCCATTCATGTAGTAATCCGCAATAAGGGCCAGTCTGGAAAGTTCGTATCTGCTACACCGAATTTTTACGCCAGTCACCTCTTTTCTCAATTTTTATGCCACGCCAAATTGTTGTACCGTGTTTTAAGTACAGTGTGTATGTAAAAGACAAGAAAATCACGCCATCAAATTGGCGTATAAGCAGGGCTTTAGCCAGCATGGTGAGATCAGGGAGTCCAAACAGTAAATTCTAGTGAAGTTTGTGTATTAAAATGTATTATACATATGGAGCAATCCAAAATTTTGGGAGTCCAAATGACTCCTGGACTGCTCTCCGGCTTAAGCCTTGCGTATAAGGTCTTTACTGCACGCCAAAGATCTTCGGCGTAACATACATGTTTTCCAGACAGGAATAAGGGGTTTGGTTTTATGGGAAACGTGCATAGAGTAACACTTAGAGACATTGAAAGACATTTGCCACGTGGATCCCCAATTACTTAGTGAGTCAATGTCTTTTTGTAATATATCACTGTCCTTAGATGAATTAATTTCTCTGTACATTATGCAATCATTGGTGAAGAGTCTAACACTGGTTGAGACCTAGCCAAGGGTACCTAGGCCTAGTTCTCACGTACACTTTTAGGGCCACCGATTTTCCGCGATCGCGGAAAAATACGGAAAAAAACGGAATTGATGATTTTTTACGGAAAATTACGGAATTTGCCATTTCATATCGCGTCCACAAAAAAGTAAGCACAGAACAAGATTTTTGCATTTTTAACAAGCATAGACAAATTTATTCTCCACAAATCAAGGGCACTTGAGGACTTTTACACTTCTGACGTACGTATCTGATTCGAGAACAGAAAATAGGTATAAAGGCTCCCATATTTTCCGCGACGTGAAACTATTATGACTAAATGTTACTTTTCATTCACCGATCACGTCGGAAGATTCCGTGTATCGTGTTTTGTACTGGACTGTACTAAGGTAGTAGGACTACATAGTATTAGTAGCCTATCCGCTCAGTTCTCTGCAAAAATACGTAAACTAACGTTACAGTATCTTAGCACTTCAAGGCCACTAAAATTCCACTCAGTTTACTTGGTGCACGCATCTCATGGGGCCCTATCAATATGAATATATTTTTTGTAAACTGTCTTGCCCAAAACTTCTGTACGTCCAGTTTAAAAAGATTCTCCAAATGAAACGCAAGCCCGATATATTCCCGTAATCGAAAAACTGTCGCAACTCCTTGGATAATTGCCGGTGGGGGTGCATGAATTTACACGGGGCCGCTTCCCTTAGTGCATTCATGACCGACGCCCTACAGTATGTAACAGCGCGGGCAATACACGGTTCTTGCATTATGTATTGCACACCGTACTCCGTGTACTACGAAGGTGAACTTCAACTTCGCAAGAAACTTTCTTGGGAAGTTATGACGCACTTGTTTTGGCAATTTACGTGTACGCACGCGCATGTTATGACAATTAAAAAATTAATGAATAGGAATGTGGGAAGTGGAATAATTTATGCAGGATAACGAGGCATGTGTTTAAAAATGATATGATGATTTAGCACTGGAACTTGGAAAAACGTAGCAATGTCATTGCATGTCGCCCTGTAGTATGGTTTGTAGACTATGCAGATGTACGGCATTGATTGTCCGTGGCATGCACACCTCTAAGGTAATACTGTGTGAACTTTGACGCAACAATTCGGTGATCGTTATCATTTGAAGAGCTTTAAATTTTGCAAATCTTGTGAGTATCAGTGCTGATATTTTGTGCAGGAACTTAAAGAAATGTGTGTTTGGGGGAATTATTCAGTTATTTGCAGAAACCAGAAGTGTATTTTAGCCCCGTTTCCAGTTTTCCAAAATCGGTGGTGGTAATCCTTTGAGTGATAAAATTTTACTCATGCTATATTATTCCCGATTTATCTGACAGATGATCGGTCGCACAATAACTATAAACCAGGTTTGTAACTTGTAGGTGTGCATGCGGGACACTTGCAAGAGGAAATGAGTTTAACGGAAGATCACGGAAACTTATAATTGCCATTTATATCTGAAACGGAAATCTACGGAAAAGGGAAAGTTGAAAACGGAAAAAAACGGAAAATGAAAAGTGGAAAACGGAATTTATCATTTTGTGAAGCGGAAAATCGGGGGCCATACACTTTGTTCCCTGAACTAGGCCTAGGCTATTGCAACACAAACTTTTGACCGCATATTACTGTGAGAGTAATATCGTCTGCGTGCGTTGCTGCAGTGATTGTTGCTATATACGCGTATGCGCGTGTATGAACGTAACTAGAGCTATAGACTTTGTCACAATTGAACAGCAGTGTGTGCTATTTAGCACACAATAGTGTGAACGTCCTAGTTACACGATTTAGCAGTTTCATAGAATGTTAAAAAAACAAAACAGGATCGTTTGTGTAAATCAAAATTTTTGGTCTTTTTTTTTTGGACACTTAGTGCAAAAAATCTTAGAATGAAGAGTCTCAAACATATAAGGCCCCGTAGAGGTCAATTATGTAGGAGTATACGTGAATTTGAGAAAGATCGAGACCATTCAAAATTTTCGAAGTTGCGGTAGCCCAATTTTGACAATGGGTATATTGCTGACCTAGTATGGGAAGCCCCAAAGCTTCCCAAATACTAGGTCAGCAGACTGCGGACTAGTTGAGACCATGCTAGGAAGGTCGTTTATGTAAATTAAAAAGAGCAGGGGACCTAAAAAAAGTTCCTTGTGGAACACCTGATGTAACAGGGGACTGGGTTGATGATGCTCCATCAATGAGGCCTCTTTGGCGTCTACTGGTGAGGAAATTCTTGGTCCAGTCCAAAAGGCTGATTGTTAATGCCGATATTCTATTCTTCAGACAAAGCTTCGTGAAATTATTCAGGAAAAAGAACTGCCTTGAGGTACCTCATGACCAAAAGTCTCGACACTGACAAATTTGGCGAGAAAAGTGCAGTAATTATGCCAGAAACTTAAGTTGTTTGTTCGAGCTAGGAGATAAGTGACATAATTACCTTTCCGTCTATATAGCCTAATACGTAGTAGGCCTAGGCCTAGGCCTATATAGTGTACTGTACAACGTAAGGGGCGCCTGTAGGCTACGCATTGTATGGATATTAATTATTAGTTAGGCTTAGGCCTACCCTATGACAATCTTTCAAAACCTCAATGCTGACATTGCAACATTACTAGTGGAAACCATATACCTGAAGATGAACAAAATATGCGCCTCAGATACCGAGAAAAGTGGCTTGGACCGACTCACGTTCAATTGGTTTCTGTACCGCTTAGCCTAGGCCTACGATATTTTACATGCAGGCCTACGTACGTATATCCGAACCGCCGAAGTAGGAAATTGCGGTGGATTATTACTGTTTTTTTTAATTCCGCCCTCTATCCCTGGAAGCCAAAAGTCATTGCGCAATATGGGGATTCCCGTTACGGCAAGGGAATTACATTACGTAGGGTGAATTCTGCAATAAGCTTTTTTTCGCAATTACGATTGCCAAGAGGAATTTTGGGATGCAAGGAAGATGAGCAAACCGCGCTCGCTCTACCAGGGAGCTGTAACGTAGATGTAACAGCTCCCTGTCTAGAGTGCATGAAGACTTGACATTATAAAGTTCAGCTAGTGGCTGGTGTAAGTCCAAGTAGGTCCACAGCTTCAATTTAACATTGACAATTCTCCTGTAACTGTGGTAAAATCTGATTGCACTGGACGCCGTTAGGTTTTGGACGGTTTGTATTTTTGGGGGTGGCTGGGGGGCTGGACTGCAGACCATCTTAGGGCATCAGCCTTCCTTTGCCCCTTAAATGGTTAAGGTGCAACTTTTTCTCAATATTTTTAAAGCTGTCTTTAAAATATTGATTTTATTACGCTGCGGGATGAAGCTTGGGTTCTACTTTTCTGTACTTCTGATTTTTGTACTTTAATGTCTTTTATGCTTCTTGCTTTGTACATGACCACAACATAAATAAGTCTTTTTCACCAGATAGGCTATCATGACGCTAGAATTCAGTCGGAGGATTTAGCCATCAGGCGACATAATACGTCTATATTTTTCACCCCGGAAAATGGCCTTTTCCGGGGAACTTTGGCTAAACGAGCCTATTGAATTCTAGCGGCATGATGGCTACTTTTCATCCTTGGCACGTGGATGCCAATTATATTCAGAGGAAGAAGAATGTTGATTTGCATGGTAGAGGTGAAAGGTTACCTGAGGTCGAAAATACAAAAACATTCAAATTACTTGTAAACTTGATATCTGAATATAAGAATGATGGACACTTCATACTTGGTGTACAAATCTTGAGGGAAAGAACCCTATCGTTTTGGTAAAGTACAGCGGTCATTCGAGATCACCAGCAATCAAAAATAAAAACCCTGTAAACACGAAATTTCAAAACAGGGATGGATCATTCATACTTGGTATGTAGATCTGTCCTGTAAAGATAGAGAAACCTATGGGTTTTGGTGGAGGTAAACAGCCATCTGAGGTCACCAGAGGCAGGGGCGTAGCCAGAAATTTTGTCAAGGAAGGGGGGGCGAAGCCCATAGACAGACTCTCAGCGCCCAGCGCCACCATGAGTTGGCGCAAAGCGCAAGAAAATTTTGACCCAAAATGCCTGCCAAATCGCTGGAAATGACACTCCCCAGGCCTATTTACCGCATATAAATAGGGGTAACACTAGCAATGTTGTAAAAATGAACATTAAAAAATACCAAAAATAAGCTCAAGGGGGAGACTGCCACCTTCGCTGCCCCCTTCACCCCCTTGGCTACGCGCCTGACCAGAGGTAACACTGCAAAAACCTCGTATACTTAATAAACAGTGGATCGTACCAACAAAGTGTTTCGTGACAACCGGAAAGAGAGGGCTGAATAATTTTACCATTCAAAAGATTTAATTATGAAGAACATCAAATATCTTTTCACAAGCAAAACTCTAGTTAAGTAGTAATTCTAATTTTAATTAGCTTGTGTATGTTGATGGTATAATGGAATGGTATAATGGTATTGGGATTTTCATTCTGACGACCCGGGTTTAAATCCAGTCCAAGACTTTTATATCTTTAGTTTATGTTTTTTTAATTTTTTGTATTTTGTTATTTACCACACTTAGCATACTAGTTTCTTCATATTGATAGGAAGATTCCTAACTTCCTGGTGTTTTTTGGCGGAGGTCAGGGGTCATTTTGAGGTCCCAAGAAGTAAAAAACCGACAACCCTGTAAACATGATACATGAAGATAGGATGACGATGGACATCCCTGAACTGCCTGGCACAGCTCTGCACGGTCCAACACCACCCTGCACTGCCCCTCACGGCCCGCCCATACAGAACGAAAAAACTTGATAAAGACTATACTTTTTCAATATGAAGGAATCATAAAGGACGTTTTAAGGTTTTTTTCGCAGCGGCCCGGGATTGGTAGTCTTTCCTACCACTAGAAGTAGTCCCTAGCTGCCATGTGAGAACCACTGACCTAAAACAACATTCCTGCTGAATTTCTTCGCTTCTGTATGTTCTTTACGCGTACAAAAGAAATTGAAGCTGACTCGATGTAGGCTTTAATGGCGGGTCACACTACAGCGATTTTCAATCCGAAATCCGATCCGAAGTTTTCTAAATCGGACCAATAGTTTTTTATTCAGACTTTGTTCTATGGATGGCCACGCTATATCGATAACTGATCCTAGTTTGTCTCACAATAAACTGTTCTGCTACCATTAAATAACATAAAACAATAAACATAAACATAAAATAACATAATATACAATAAAAAACATAAAATAAGAACCATATTTGTTCGAAAATCAATCCAATTTTTGCACATGTGTCCGATAAACGCTGTCTGCCAATGTGACGTCACGAAATAATTAGTTTTCATTTCATTTTCGTAGTCCTCTGATGCAAATCATATATTTACACAGGTTGGCAAATTTTTGGCTCTTTCCGACCAGGGAAGGAGGAGATTTTAACTTAAACTCACAAAAATCGGACCTTAGTCCTGTCCTAAATCGCTCTAGTGTGACCTGCGCTTTAGTCCTTCACAAAAGTTGTGTATGGTGGCGCTATAACTATCACAACAGTAGAAATCCTCCCACTGTAGGGTCTCTACACCACAGCAGAGCGGTTTATTCTAAATACACGGCTCTACACAACAGCAGCATATTAAGCCACTCTGCATGACAGGAGGTACGTGGGAGGTTGTAATATATTTTATGGTTTTTTGATTTGTGTTTTTTGTTTCTCAGTTTTCCTTTCTTGTCTTCTCCTGTTTTGCCAAGCTTCCTTTAAATCTTCTTTAACCTGTGAATGCGGATGTTAAAATAAAGCCGAATGAAACTGAAACTATATGTAGGGGTTGCATTCGTAAAATACAGTATCCCCGTATGGTTCTTTATATCTCTCTAATCATTTTCCTTTGCATTTCTCTTTGCGAAAATTAAACACGGGTATGAGTGGGTGGCATTAATTTTCCCTTTGTATATTTTTCGTGGGCATCTTTATTGCAGTTTCGTTTCTGGGGTTCCCGTTTTGGTTATTACCTCTTAGCTGTTATCATTTTTTCTCGCTCAGTAGAGGGTGCACAACCTTTCATCAACCCTCGGTATAGATTATAATTGTAGCAGACGTTACTCTAGCCCTACAAAGTACCTTATGAGTTTCACAGACGTGTATTTGGGAAAGTTCCACATCTTTCATGCGCTTTTTCCCCTCCAAATTTCCCCATCTGTAGTCAAAGGGTCATGGAACGCCTTCAGAAGATTTTCAGCTCTCGATTTTTTTATTTGTTGTTGCTCTTTTTTTAAACAAAAATTACCATTGCCTAAATACATCTTAACATTTCTCGCCCCTGATAAATGTCATACCCTGGAAGCTATGCCACCTCTTTCAACACCTTGTTTGGCTCGCTTGTAAAAACTGAAAATTCTGTCATTAAGTAACATTCCTCAATTTGCCGATGTCGGTGGACGTTTCAAGCAATATTTGTGTGTTGGGACCAGGACTGAGTGAGGGGCGGGGGGGGGGGGGATTTCGGAGAACTCAAAGTTCCAAATGACCTGGGTTTCAAAATTTATAAAAAGGGAATTCATAGGAACAAAGTCAGCTGAATGCACATGGCGATAGGCATCAGAAAGGAAGGTGTGAAGGAGACCTTAAATATTGAGCTACGTCAATTCGAGGCCAACCTCCTTTAGAAATTGAAATGAAAATAAAAACTTCCCGGCAATAATTACACTTGCAATCAGTTCTAACATTTCTAGTTTGATAGAGTAAAGGAGAAAGGATGGTTACAGAGATGTGCGAACCGACAAATATTTAAAGGCATTTAACTTTTTATCCGCTCCTCCTGACCATGGGATGATTTCCGTCAAGGGAGAAAGGGAGATTTATCCCCCTTTCCAGAAGAAGGAGGGTAAAATCCCCTTTTGATTTCCATAGAAATATAAACAATTGTCAATATCTTCGTTTCTTACTTAAGAAGAGGACACTTTTGCAGCAACGTTTGAATTTACATATATAAATGGCCTTTAAAACCCTTCACATTGCACCTTATAGGGGCCCTGAATAAAACCCTTCAAATTGCACCTTATAGGGGCCCTGAAGCAAACTTTTGTCCCCCTGAACGCACTTGCCACGTTGGCCAAGGAATGTCACTTTGGACTCAGGGTTTAGCAGTTATAACCCCCCCCCCCCCCTTTTGAGTTTCTGGCGGATTCCCTGATGGCTGAACGGGACATTTTTCTAGGGGGATGAGCCATTTTGCCTGAGAAAAACCCTCCTTGCCCGAGATAATTGCCCAATTGTTCCAAAAAATCTGCCAGAGAAACTTTTCCGAACTTCGGGGTGACCGGCTGCGACTCCAGACCCCCTTGCCCTTACGCCTATGCTCAAGACACTCACCACCCTGCATGGTTCTCTCACATGATTACTCTCATCCACGCCAATTCTCCTCGTTCTTTGAAACAATTATGTGACAGCCAAAGTGACATTACCCCATCGCAAACCCCTCAAAAACTCACACAAATCTACGAATACTCATTAGTCAGTCTTCTCACCCCTCTTAGTCAGTCTTCTCACCCCTCCTAGTCAGTCTTCTCACCCCTCCTTCCATCGTCTTCATCCAAGAAAACATTAATTTTCTTCGTCATAGGCGTATGGGACCATTTGGATTTGGGGGCACAAATTCTTAAGCCTTTTTAGAAGTTTTGCACGGATATCTACAGATTCTGCCCGATTGGGGGCAGGGTAAAGTGCCTCCCTCCCCCCTCACACGTCTATGTTCGTATGTACACTGCACACTTTCTTTCTTACTCTTTTTATCAGAGGCGTAGCCAGATTTTTTGTCGGGGGGGGGGGCAAGAGCACCAAGATTTCCCCAGTTAGTGATCTGCTTCCTAATGATCAGTGTTCTCCGCAGGTCCACATTTTGTCCGGATGCTTTCCTCTGACCTGGCTGATGTGACTGATCGCCGTCCTGGGGGAGGGGTCTAAGGGGAGGGGTGCCCCCTCCCCTTTGGAAAATTTTTGCTCATATAAGGTGGCCTAGATGCAAAATGGTGCCACATTTGGTGCTAAATGTAAACTGAATACATCACCAAGAATTCCTATTTTTTAGGAAGCTTTTTTTTTTATCTTGCTTGTCTTCCGGTCTTGGTGAATTTTTCTGAATCCTACTGGTAGATCAGAATCACAATGGGTGAAGTACAGTAATTAAGTGAACCCTGGTACACCTTTCCCTTTATCAGTTCACCACATTCACCACAATCAGTCCAAATTTTACGAGGACCTCCCCAAGTTGTAGCAGAGTATAGCGCTTGACCACTGACCCATTCTAACAAACTGCATATACCACAATGCTGCTGCTTTAATTATCAAGAAACATTGGAAGTATACAGTAAAAGGACACAGTCCCTTGTCAGAGGTCCAGAGATCCCATGCTGTATAAAACAGATAGTAAAACATAACTAGTACAACTATAAGCATGGTGTCATCATTCCATCTCTGAAAACCTTAATGAGAACTGGTTGTGCCAGTGTGGCGTATATTTTTAAATAAGTAAAGTGTAATGGTTGAGAAATTTAAAATTTTACCATATCATGCGCAAATTTCACCATATATTCACGTTCAAAATTTCCCCCAAGATTTTTCCAGAGGGGGCAACTCCCCCCCTCCCCCCCCGGCTACGCCACTGCTTTTTATCGTTTTAGTAGAATCTAGTACCTACGTAAAGTTAGTCGTCAACGTTCTGGTTATTCAAGGTGGCTTCAGAGGGGCCTCACTGTTCCCTTCAGATCTTTTTGCAATACAAGCCAATTCATCTTAACAATACCACTATGTTCTCATATCTGATATTTGTTATAGCCTAGTCTAGCCAGTAATGTGACTAGATTTGCCACAAAGGGGAATCTTTCGTTTCGTAATGACATTGTCACGGCTATTTCTGGTATCAGCTTAATGTCGGAAGGAAGTGAAAGTAGTTGGCTCCCTTAGCATAGGATATTTACATCTTCCACAAACCGAATATTTTGCATAGTCACGTCTGAACGTTACGTGGTCGGTTGATGTCTAGGGCAAAAGGTTAGATCAAATTTTCAAAACATTTTCACTGTTGGTATGGTATGCATTTATATCACGAGACCTTTACATGACATCATAACAACGTTCAATAACACATATATATAACACGAAATGTGGTAATTCCTACTGACTGCGTCACGGGGACAGGGATTTTCCCTTAGCCATCCCCCTGATGGGAAGTTAGGATTTAGGTCGGGAGATCACTCTAAAGCTAAACCCATCTCTTACTAGATTCAGAAACTGTCTGACGCACGGTTACTGGAGTCACTTAAGGAGCTGAATTATTAACGTAATCGCAAATATATCATCCACCCATTATAGGTTTAGAAAGGCCGTGGTAGACTTGGAAATACCCGGACTACTACTTCTATCAGGGTTAAGGCAATGCCCTCACTAGACCTTTTTGGATAGGGATAGGCTCAAAGCAAAAAGCCAAAAAAAAAAAAAATAGCAAAAACGTGATGAAAGGCGTTGAGATAATTCTCGGAGAAGAGGTGGAGGGGGAGGGGAGGGAGGGAGGGAGATGTGTTACAGCAGGAATCATTTTTGTTCTAAAAATTTTCCTAAGGGTAGCCCCCCATTTTGGCATGGGTCTGGGTTGGTGCGTAGATTCTACAGGATCTGTTCGAAGTTTACTTCCGTCAAAATAATACCCTATCCAATCCTTCTTCCATATACCGTACTGCTGTGTGTTCCCTTCCAGTTCTCCTGTTCTAAGCGAACGTTGATCTCAAGACGGGTTTGTTTGTTTGTTAGTTTATTGTCATTCTCCATGTCACCTCCGAGGAGGTTAAAGAGACTCAAAAAATACATAGATTATACATAAACATGAATTACCTTAGGAAATCGGATACACAAACATAGAAATAAATCAAGATAATGAGAAAAGATAGATGAGAAAGAAGAAAGACAAGAAGGAAGAGCAGAAAGGAAAGAATTTTACTTGTAAATGGCAACAACCTGCCCATTAGGCAGTGAAACACATCATAAGTACGTTATTCATCAAAATTTACTTATGATTTTTGTACTAAAATAAATTAAGTAAAATTTTCTTGTTACCAGTATTAAACAAATTTGACATTTTAAGGGTGTTATGGTTTCTATAATAGTATGGCCTTAAGAACTTAGACCTTTCTCTGGAAAATGGGGGGCATTCAAACAAGTAGTGGTGTTCATCTCCTAATTTACTAAATAACGTGCATATTCGATCACAGAGATCTATATCATGGTATCTACCACTTACAGTGGGGATCATGGGCGGCTCTAAGAAATTTTGTTTGGGGGGGCAAACTCAAGTCCGTATTCAGGGAGTTTCGGAAGACCCCCCCCCCAGCAATATGGTCAGCTCCGGATAGTACAATAGCCTCAATGGGAGTATGCATAGGCGTAGGGGCCCAAGTTGATGGGGGGGGGGGGGCTGTAACGATCTGCCAGAAAAATAGAAACAAAAATTACCGCGCGGCTCCGCGCGCGTTCAAAATGTTAATGTACATATCATATAGGCATGCATCTGTTATCACACCGCATGCCAATTACATACAATAATTTACCACGTTACTACCTATTCCATATTGGTTATAATTCTGGGGAAGTCGTTACAATAATGATGATAATAATCAGTGGTGTAGCCAAGATTTCTCTCATGGGGGTGGGGCAGGCACTATGCTGTGTGATCGCCGGCCTGGGGGAGGGGTCTAAGGGGAGGGGGTTCCCCTCCCCTTTGAAAATTTTTTGAAAAATTAGGTGTCCATACATGCAATCTGGTGCCACATATGCTACCTTTGAAGTAAAATTTGTGTGAAAAAATTTACCATACGTATTTTAGTACTAAAAGAAAAAACAGGCATCACCCCCTACCCTTTGAAATTTTTTGAAAAGTTAGGTGTCCTTACATGCAATCTGGTGCCACACATGCTACCTTTGAAGTAAAATTTTGTTTTATTTTAGGTACTTAAAAAATCGGCGTCAGTTACGGGGGCATGCCCTAATGGCTCCTCAAATACACCACTGATAATCATAATATATGAGTTTAACCATTAAAAGCACACTGGTGAATAAATACCGAATATATAGGCCTAGATGATGGTGCAATCCAAATCAGACCTATATTTTAATTACCAAGGAAATTTTTAAAGTATCGATTTCCGTTAAGCTACATTATTGCATTATTTTTTTCAGTGGGTTCCCGAAAAATTCTCAGAATATTGCCCGAATTTTCACAAAAATATTTTGTTGGGGGAGCTGCAGCCCCCCGCCCCCGCCTCCTACGCCTATGGGAGTAGGCCTATGGTTATTATTATGTATTACAGCGATGCCCCATGTAGTTTTCAAAAGCTCTTCAAAAACCATTTCAGCCAGTAAGTCATGAGCTGACTACTTTAAAAATAAATACAACCATATCAACCGATCGCTACCGTACTACCATAGGGGTGGAGTAAGAGCCTGGTGAAATGGGCAAGGCGGCTTGATCCATTTGTATAAAATGAGCCCCACCTTTAAATATTTTACTGTTTCATTTCATTGTGTCACAATATGTTTCAGCTTTGCCAAGAAGCCATAAAATGCTGGTTTTCTGGATTGTTCTCTTAAAGTAACAAAAATTTCGAGCATGAAGACACTTGAAAAGGATGAAGTGATAGCACTAGTATTTTGGATCTCAGTACCGTTCCGAAACAATTTTTTTTTAGGGGGGGGGGGAATTCCCCTAACTCAGAACGACGTCTCATCCTACATACAAATAGGTAGACCACTAGCCAAAAGTCTCATCACACTGAGCTTAGATTGACTGTTTGGTGTGTTTATTTTAAATCAATTGAAACGACGGTATACTTTAGCACAGAGGTGGAGAACCTTTTGCTTATAACAGGCCATTTGACAGTCATAAGACCGCTCGTGGGCCAACGGCGCTGTCAGTTTTGGACAAAGGAAGGGAAACCTCTCTTTCTATGGGAAACACAATACTTTAAGACAACATGCGCGTTACAACTTTTTGTAGACAGATACCTATGCTAATCTGGCCAGGTGACACCCGGGCAAAACTGCTTTTAGTCGTGGATGATAATCAACACGACTAATGGGTTGTGTATCTAATGACCCCGAAAGCTCTGAAGTGTCTGCAGAACTTTGGGCATTTCACTCCAGCATTACCGTTACACTCTGTAAATGACATTATGATGCCTAAGCTAATCAGATTACAAATATCACAGCGTGATCATTTGTTTTGATTAATTACCTTAGCTCGCACTAACGGCAGGTCCATTTGTGATGTCTGAAGTATATATAGTAGCAAACAGGCAACTGAGAAAACGCGCGCGAAGCGCGCCGAAAAAAAATGTCGTTTTGAAAGCAGTTTGTTAATGTTTAACCTTCGCATTGCATTGGAAAGTTATTCACTTCTTTAATTTTAAGCCCACTCAAGGAAAAGGGAGGGCCTAACCCATCTCGAATTACATGTTATTTTATTTATCATTTTTATTTTTGAAAATTGAAGACCATGCTTTGCAAACTTTTGGGGGGGCAAATGCCCCCCCGTGCCCCTATGGCGAGCCGCTAATGGTGGGGATTTTACTATTACTGCTACGGAGCCTACAAAGATGTAACCTATATTTTAAAGGAAGAGTGGTAAGGTACTTTTCAAGCTTTAGGTCCTGCTTAAAAATCCTATAATTTTTGCACTGAGAGTTATTGTTGACATCAGAAATCCAATCTTGAGTATAAATATCATTTAATCTTAACCCAATTGTTTTGTCGAGCCAGTTTGTTTCAATTGAGTTATAATTATAATTCCAAATACAGATTCGAGGTACAGATTCGAGATTAGGCGCGAACCGTCCGAGTATAGAAAGGTGGAATCATTTAACTGAGAATGACTTGGTAAATGGTTGCGGGAGGTGGCATGGCGTCGAACGGGCGGTTGTGCCATACGGGACAAAACCTTTTAAAACACAATCACTAAAAGTCGTTCCGAGTCATACGGTACATTATGCGGGTGATTGGGTTTAGAAATTTTACGCCACTTTTTCTTCTTGTAGTGACGTTACTTTAAAAATTCAAAAAGAGGAAACACACATAGATAAATATGCTAACAAAATACATGTTGGTGGTAGTGGGGAGGGGCTACAACGTTCAACCCAAAATATATGAACCCATTTCCAGGAGTGGATCCAAGAGAAGTTTTTCCGGCCTCATGTAACCCAGTTTTTTCTCAACAGTTTGTGGAACACAGGCACTGCATTATAATACCGAGTTGTACAAAATGTTCTTGTATACTTAGGCCTTCTACTCATGCAGATTGACAGATGCCAGCAGGCGCTGATCCAAGGGGGGGGGCTTTCCCGGGCTCAGCCCCCCCCCCTTTTCCCCACATTAACAATAACAAATACGCAAAAATTAGCATAATGTTAATCAAGGAGAATATTCAAGGGGGGTTTCAGCCCTCCCCCCTTTTCGAAATGTCTGGATCCGCGCCTGGCCAGTATCTAACAGCGTTAAATTTCAAAATCTTCTCAGGGAGACCCTGACCTCGTGTCTTGGCCATCGTTCTGGCGGATGTGTGATCCTTATTGCATAGCCTATTCCGAAATTACAAAGTCGGACACACTGCATACTAGAGTAGGAAAATCTTTCTTTTTCTTGGTTTTCCTTAGATTTCAAGAAGCAACACATTACAATATTTAATTTTAAAATTTACCCTGAGGACCAAGCTTTGAGAAAGGGTTGCATCAAAAGTTCACTGACGAATGAGTTTTTCGAATGTTGCGACCATTTGTTTGGATAATGGTAGCTTTACGTGCCAACTTGGCAATGACATCATTGTGAGTGGCACTGAGGAAACCAAATTTTATGATAATTTTGGAGGGTTGGCCTCTTCTCTGTTAGGCTCCCGTTGAATTACGAAAGTGGAATGCTCCCGTAGCCAGAACAACCAATTCGGGGGGGGGGGCACATCGATGTTGGAGTTTCGTCGAGCTGGAGAGGACTCTAAGGGGAGGAAGTGTCCCCCTCCCCTTTGAAAATTTTTGCCTATTTCAAAGACCCTCGATGCAAAATGGTGCGAGATTTTCCATTTTTTCGTCTTATATTTGTATTCCAAAACTGCTGGTCTCGTAATAATTTGTCCTCCTTCAGTGCAAGATCTTTTATCGAAAAACTTGGTGGGCACGTGCTCCCGTGCCCCACCCCACCCCCATGCCTACGTGCCTGCTGTATAGTAAAATGTGCATGAAGATGAAGAAAGGTAGGAAAGCGTGCATGTCGACTTCAGTACTCTGACACTTATACTGCCTACTGGAGCCAAATTTATATAATGAATGTTAGCGGACCAGTTTATCAGATTTTCAAATTCTCTGAGTACGTTTATGTAAGTATAGGAAGGCGCAGACACTAGGTAGTTCAGAACATGTTCCTTTCTTTCGTGATTTATCAGACCCCCCCCCCCCTACCTTCGATGATCCAACCATGTGAGCAGTGTTTCTGCACTCAATAAAAGTCTGTTTTATACAACAAACCATAGAATTATACATAGTAAAATTTTACTCAACAGTCATTGCTCTACACTTTGGCATAAGTTGACAGATTATTTTAATGAAAAAAGGTCGTTATGGTCATTGCAAAAATGTTTAAAAACTTTTTTAATTAGTAGCTATAGATGTGTTTTATGTGACATCACGCGACTGGGATTGCCCGGCCTTGCCGAACACAGCACACAGGGGCGTATAGATTTCTTTTCAACTTTGGGGGGGGGGGTGGGGTGAACTATCGCAAATGTGGAAAATGTGCACACGAAGCGCTAGCTCATGACGGGTGGGGTCCAGGGTCCGCCTTAGGGCCCCTGGTGGGGTCCAGGGGCAAAGCCCCGGTGGGGGTCCAGGGGGCGAAGCCCCCGGAAGCTCCTAGGTTTTAATGTCTCAGAAGTGCCAGGACGACTGTTTTAAGGGGTTAATTTTAGTGGTAATGTTCTTTGGTAGGCTATTGGTGTATTTAGCAATAGACCAATAGCCCAATAGCCAACGATTTGCTAAAATTCTGATAGTTTGAGAAACATTTGTTATAGAAAGTGAAGCGAGATTGAAAAAATTTCTTACGAAAATGAAGAATAAAATATATTTTCCATCATACACGTATCTGTAGACTGAAACATTGGGGGATGATTACATGGGCCACCCCCCCCTAGTCAATTACCCGGAAAGCAGAAAAAAAGGGGGGTGGTCTCCAGAATTTCGAATCGTACAACTATGGCAGTGGGAGTCGGTCTCCAAGAAATGTAGTCGGTCCCAAAAGTTCACACCCCCCCCCTCCCCTGGCTACACGCCAGATGATGGTGGCGCTACTCTTAGATAGTACATCATTACTTCAAGATAATATTCTGTCGGAAATTTTTTTGCTTTTGCCGCCCCCCCCCCCCCCATAAAAAATACCTAGCTACGCCACTGAGCACACGCGCACGGCATAGATACTGCCGACCGTAACACAATTGACGCTTGCCCGGCAAAAAGTTTGACGACCAAAGAGACGCAAAACAGGCTTAAGATAATAAACCAAGTTCTGAATTTTGTTTCAATTTTATTCACCAACTTGAAAGGTTTTACCGCACTCTAGTTCAAGTATCAAACTGTAAACGTTACTTTGTTTTGTGATTTTACTTAGCTAAAATTAGGTAAATGGCCAACAAAAATTTACTTACAACAGACTTTTTACCCTCTAGTTTTAAATATGAAATCGTTGACTCTGATTTTGCGCAGCCTCATTTTCTAGCTTTCCACTATTGTTTAGAAGCACATAACATTGCCCAACCAGCAGATAACACTGCTTGCTGCATCTTACGGATTTTTAAGCGTACTTTGGAAAGTCAAGTGCGTTTGCGGATAGAAGGAAAGAAGTTTCAATCCTTACAGGAGTTATGAACACGGTTTCGTGCAAGATTTAGTCCTAGTAGTTCGCGCTTTGCAAGGTCAAAAGAGCCCGCACAAAAGTTCCAAGCTTTGAGGTATACTGCTGGTGAGACGGCGGAAGTCCACTCAGCAAAGATTACAACAGCGGTCCAAACGTTGCCGTATAACGAAGATCAGATTAGGGATAAATTTCGCTCTTCCGTTCCAAATCAGTATCGGTCAGCAGTATTAATGACAGCACCCATGGATGCACCGCTTCCGATCTTAGTGGATAAAACACAATGTTACTTTGATTTACAAGCTAATCAAAATTTCACCTCTAGTGCTATTCCATCTGATATCATGGCAACGCAAGGTACGCAGGAACCTTGTGCCCAACTCCATAGCCTGATGAAAGCATTAGAATCTAAATTGACTAAGCCAATTCAAGATCACGAAAATGTTAGATGATCACGTCCTGCAGGTACCGAGAACAGCGTGGTAGATATGCAACAAGAAACAGGCGCAAACCAATCGTTCATTTAATCAGCGCAGGTGTTTCAGTCCTAAGTGATTTTTGATCTCAACAAGGACACACTTAAAGACACTGCTTTAAACGACTAAATCAAAGAGCTCAAAGCTATGTAAACCAGACAATCGTTCATTTAATCAGCGCAGGTGTTTCAGTCCTATGTGATTTTTGATCTCAACAAGGACACACTTAAAGATACTGCTTTAAACGACTAAATCAAAGAGCTCAAAGCTATGTACAGGATTAACCAGCAGATTACTCATTGTCAGCTCCAAATCCACGTGCTTACCAAAATTTTCATTATGGAGTTTGGAGGAATGCATTCCTCCTACCGTAACTCCGAGTTTAAAAGTATCACATACCGGGTATTGATGATACTGCAAAGTTTTTAGACACTGAAAACGTTAATATTCAATTAGGTGATCGAAACTTTACCAGAGGTGTACTCACGGATGGTAAAAACATCCTTATTCTATTTGATAACGGAACAACACGCTCTACTATTTCAGCCTCTACTGTACGCCATTCTCGTCACCTATGTACTTTTTAACAGAAAACTGTCGATCCTGTTAATTTCAAACTTGTACATGTATGCAGATACGATTTTGAACTTTGTTTTTAATATACAGGGAACTCGATTCCATATTAACGCTTTAGTAGAGCTGTAACGGTTTAGCGATTAATCGCTAAACGATCGCATGGGTAATAAACGTTTAGTACAAAGCTACCAGCGATTAATCGCAAAACCCGTTTTTCCATACGAAATAAAAAACAATCTGCAGTCATTACAGAAAATTAGATGTTCACTTTAACTCTTTTTGAAAAAGTGAAATACATAATTATATACAAATGGATGCACACACGTAAACATACGACATCAAAGTTGAGCTTATATAAGGATCCGTGTTTGAGGTTCATGGAAACTATGTCCCCCAGACCAGACGTCACTAACGCATTTTACATATTCATCATGTTTAAGAGCACGTTTGGAGACTCTATGTTGATCATAGGTACTTGCGATTAATTGCTAGACGATCGCAAAATTTTGCGATTAAACGTTTAGTAATTTAGCTAAACCTTCACAGCCCTACGCTTTAGTAGTGAATAATCTGACAGGTATTGGTTTTATTGCTTGGTACAGAAAAATTGAAAGAATTGGAAGGTAGTTTGGATTTCAAAACTAACTGCTTCCACATAAGTTCAAATAAAACATTCCTGCGGCCTACGAATAAGTAATCATATACCAGGCCGGAGCAAATATGTTAAATCTTTAGGATTGGTGAGGTGCAAAATGTAGCAAAATTGAGAAAAGTGCAAACAATCCATGCTGAGATGAAAACTTATGTTAAATTAAATTACTACTGTATTTGTTTTCTTCCAGTTTGCTCTACATCTCCTGAAATTGTGCTAGGCCTACATGCATAGACTCCTGTTTGGAAGCCTAACCTTGCAAAGACCCACTAATTAGCACCTAGCCAAGATTTGAAATTTTGTTGTATCCAAAATTCTAGACTTTAATTCTAGTATTCTAGAATCGTTGCTGACGACGTTAACTTGCTGCGTGATGTGATTGTACAATTCAAAAACGTGTCATGTTGAATATGCGTTGAATGATTTTGAAATGCATTTGCAATGTTTCACATGTGTTCCTTATATCTTCAGCTCTTTCAAATGAATACAATCATTTTATCAACATAAGTTGTTAATTTTTGCTTTCGACTTAAAAGAATACATCCCTCGACCTCAGCCGACGCCGAAAAAACACACACACACACAAATACATGTGTACATACACACATGCATACATGCATAGGCGGACGTTGGACAGAGAAAGACAGACAGATAAATAAACAAATAAAAAATAAAAAAAAACCTGATTTAACTTTTTCTTACATAGGCCTACAGTGCCACTATGACATGATAAACACAGAATTGTAGTGACTGGCTTCATCCATTTCAGAGTGCGAATTTCTGAAACTAAGTTTGGTATGCAAAAACTTTTTTTCCATTCCTTCAACTGCCCAAGTATGATAAACATCGAAATGATACTGGTGACTAACGCATTGTAGATGCAGAATTGTAGAGACAAATTTGGGTTTTAAAGAGCGATTTCCTGCGCTCTACGACGTTTGAAAAGCTAAATTTCCTCAATATTAACCATGGCATGGCTGAGGTCGGCGGGTCGGGTTAGTTCACCCAGCAGACCTACAAGTCTGTTAAACAATCGTTGATGCTCCACAGTTTGCTATAGATACAACTCTGGGGACTATATGCGAATCACTGATATATATATATATATATATATATATATATATATATATATATATATATATATATATATATATATATATATATATATATATATATATATATATATATATATATATATAACTCGTGAAATGGGGAGGTCAATAAAAGTAACCAAGAGTTTTTAAAATTTAGGAGAAAACTTTTCTGGTGAACTCCCTTCATCAGGCAGCAATACTCAGCTGATCGAAAAATGAAACAATATTTGGAATATACAACTTTTTAATGCCTAAGGATTCGGTACCTTAATGAGCTTGACACTGCCTTAAAGTGCACAGTGTTGCGTTCAGTGCAACGTGCACTAATATTGCCCAAAACTTTTTAGCGAGACAAACAACATACCATCTTGGGTGACCACTTTTAACGATACTTGATACAAAACCAATTTACATAGCCTAATCCTTTACACAACGTTGTGATTACTAAGTAAAATTCATAAAAAATACAAACATTGTATGCATAGTATTAACTTGATTTATCTTCGAAAATTCGGACCTGTATGTTAAGAACACTGCAATGAATAGGCCTATTCTACCTTCTGGAAAGTTTAGCAGCGTAACATTTACACGCAAAAACGTTTTTTTTTTTTTTTGTACAAGCAATTTGGTGATATGCGGATATTTCACAACGGTGTACTCTTATGGGTAAACCTACCCTCATAATTAGTCTATACACAGGAATATTAATACATGTGTAGACCCTATGCATTAACGTCAAGCCGAAGTTTTGTAAGAGAACAAGCAAGGAAGCTATAGCCTAGGTGAGATATTATTTTGATGGGCTAACACCAAAGAGCAGGATATCCTGCTCTATGGCTAACACTTATTGCATGCACAACATACTGACATAGCCTGCGCAGGTGCACGTACGCTTAAGCTTGTGACTGACCGGCAGGGCTTTAGCCAGCATGGTGAGATGGTGAGATCAGGGAGTCCAAACAGTAAATTCTAGTGAAGTTTGTGTGTTAAAATGTATTATATATATGGGGCAATCCAAAATTTTGGGAGTCCAAATGACTCCTGGACTGCTCTCTGGCTTAAGCCTTGCTGATCGGTACAAAAATTACCTGTCTGAATTTGTGTTGATGTAAATTTTAATGTGGTTAGGCGCTAACCTCAGCCGAAAGTGCACCCTCTGTTCTGTGACGTCATATGCATACGGTCTATAGTTAGGACCTACGTTTGGGCATACGATTGTTTGTGTAAAGAAGCCTATGGTTGCCATGTATTTATGTAAAAGGTGCGCGTGAAGCGAGTCGGAAATGCTTTGAATAGCAAATGTCAGCAAAATTTTACTGAGTCTGTTGACCAAATATGAGGGAGGGAGAGAGCTTCGGAGAAAGGTATCCTATCCTTAAACCCAGGTTTCCTATCAACCGTGAGCCCCGCACTAGCTTGAACGGTCTTTACTCTCGTAATCTTAGGGTTGGCAAGGTTACAACTCAGCTGTTTTGATGCAGAATCCTACACGAAATCTTTGGGCACGTTAACACGAAATTTCGTTGAATGTGCTCAAATTGAAGATGTTCTGCAGATCCAGACACAGGCAGTACTTCTATGCTTTGAAAACCTGTAAAACATCAAAGCTCACTTGCCCAGGTTCAAAGGTTAACAAAAACGAGCTGTGGATTGTCAGTGTGATGCGTGAAGAATTCCTCATCCAGAGCTGCATGTATTGTAAATCGTGAGCATGGATGAACTAGACAGCCACCTTTCATTGAACCCCGGAGAACGCAAACAGTCGACACAAAACTGCGTGCGTACCTTAGAACACACTCCTGTAGGTGGTTCCCCACACTTTCTTCCACGTACAAACTGACACAAGCAGCTACATAGACTCGATCACAGCAGATGCAACCGGAATCAGTAGTAGAGACAGTAATGATGCGGGTTGATGAGCTTCACTTTGCGCACCTTTATCATTAATGCCCGCCGTTGATTTAATGCTTTCCGTTGATTGTATCACTTCCGTTGCTTCTATGCTTTCCGTTGATTTTATGTTTTCCGTTGATTGTATGCTTTCCGTTAATTGTGTGTTTTCACTGTAAGCTATGTTCGCTACGGTCGTAATTTCTTTATTAAAACAGGCGGCATTTGTGTAATCATCGGTGACTTTATCCATACACCCTGGGGTACGGGTTGCTTCCACTGTCAAGTTGTAACAATTACACTCTACCCTAAAGTTCATTTCGATGACATGCCCCCCAGAATCAAACTGTACCTCTGGAATTTGGGGCTGGCCACAATTGTCTGCGTCAATGAAGATTGAGGGGCTGGTGAACACGAATTCAATAGAGAATAAAGGATTATGAGACAACTTAACTTCGAACAAGAAGTTCAAGTTCTGAAATATGCTCGGAGGAAGGAAACACAGGCGGTTGTAGGAGAGATTTATCCTTCTTAATTCTGTGTTCGATGCGAAAAATGATTCATCGAGCGTCTCTATCTTATTATGCGCTAGATTCAACATTCTTAAGTCAGGAGAGCGATAGAAAGTGGTATCACTGATGTCACAGATGTGATTGAATGAGAGATCAATGCTTTTCATTATTGTGTTTCCACTGAAGGCGGTGGAATCTAGGGATTGTATCTGATTATGTGCGAGATTAACATCGTCAATAGATGTTGCACTGAAGGTTTGGAAGGACTGGTTCAAATATGGGATATTATTATGCGACAAATCCAGCGTCTTAAGGCTTACAGCACCATCAAATGCGCCCTTCTTTACAGTTTTCAGCTGATTATATGAAACATTCACCACTTCAAGCTCGTTATAGCCTTCAAAGGCTCCGGATGGAATGGTAACAATTGAGTTTCCCGTCAAAGTCATTACTACAGGGTTGCAGCCCTCTTGATGAAGAGGAATATGCCTGAGGGATGCATTGGCGTAATTCCCGTCATCACGACAGGGCGTCGGTGTCGACGTGTCGCTGGCCAGCGCTGACAGCAGGAACGGAAACGTTAAAAAGGATCCGACGACAAACATTCTGTGGAAGAAAGAAGGAAAAATTAAAACACAATATTAATTCTGGAAATACTCCAAACATCTACACCAGAAGAAACTGGAATACATCAAGTGAAATGTATTTCTTTTAAGTGGTATTCATTTCACATTAGTGGAATTCAGTTTTACTTAAGAGGAATATATTTCACTCAGATGGAATCGACTATACACGCCCGTTACATGCATTTAACTTTAGTCAAATTCAATTTCACTTAAGTGAAATGCACTTCACTTAAGTGAAACTCAAATCCATTTAAGTAAAATACATTTCATGTAAGTGGAAATCAACTCCAATTAAGTGAAATGTATTTCACATTAGTGAAATTGATTTCCACTAAAGCGAAATGTATTTCACTCAAGTAGGATGTATTCTGCTTATAGTATGTATTCTGCAAATAGCCTATGTAATTTACCTAAGTGAAACACAGTTCTGCTTTTAAGTAAAATTTAATTCCACATACAGTAAGTAAAATACAATTTCACTTTAGTAGAACTGAATTCCACTCAGTGAGGGAAATGTTTTCACTTATTAATGCTGGGTAAATATTCCAACGGATTGACATATAGTCAGCCTCGTATTACTAATGAGCCACGAAGGTTTTGTGAGTGGCATCCGATTCCACGCCAGTCATCAGTGGCGTAGCTAGAGGGGGCAGGGGGAGGTCGCCCCCCCCACAAAGCCTCTGAAGGCCTCTGTCGGAGATTTCTAGTCTCTGTCGGAAATAAATAAAAACAATTCACTCGGAGATATTTTAATCTATTGTTTTCCGCGCGCTACAAGCCAGAAAATGGTGGCACTACGCTTAGATAGTACATCATTACTTCAAGATAATAATCTGTCGGAATTTTTTGCCTTTTTGTCCCCCCACAAAAATATCTAGCTACGCCACTGCCAGTCATGGCTAACAGGCATTGGGCATGTGTAACACCGAACGACAGACTTTAAGGAAGAAAGCTGCATTTAAATTGCAAAGGCCTATGCACGATAGGCTAGACTAGGTGTTTGTACATTATCCTGGATCATAGGTGCAACATTATTGCCACACTGTGGCTTAGCCAATGAGAGCCTAGTGGGATCTGGCGAATCGCACTTCACTTAAGTCGACTACAGTTCTGCTCAAGTGAAATAGACAGGGCATATCACTTAAGAGGAATACAATTCCATTTAGAAGAAAATCAATTAAAATTAAGTGAAATAGTTTTCCGCTTTCAGTCGAATGCAATTCCGCTTGGGTGAACTGGCATTCCACTTCAGAAAAAAAGAGTTTTGCTTAAGTGAAATGGGATGACCAGTTGATGAATTTAGTTTAGGTGAAGTTGAATTTCATTTAAGTGAAATTGAATTCTATTTAAACGAAGTTGAATTTCCCATAAATGAAGTTGAATTTCACTTAAGTGAAATTGAATTCCATTTAGAAGAAGTTGAATTTCAATGAAGTGAAGTTGAATTTTAGTTAAGTGAAATTGAATTCCACTTAAGTGACACTGAATTCCATTTAAGTGAAATGAATTCCACTTAAAGGTAATACATTTCACTTAAGTGAAGTGTATTCCACTTACGTGCAAATTTCTCCTATGTGGAATACATTTTAGTGGAATTCTGAGGTTTTGTTAAAAAAGTAAAAACATTTGTCATAAGGCTCATATAATGTTAACGCAACTTGCTTTCTTATAGTATCTGTAGTTCGATGGCCAAAAGTTGAACATGTCCTATGCCTGTTAGCCATGACTGGCATGGAATCGGATGCCACTCACAAAACCGCTTCGTGGCTCATAAGTAACACCAAGCTGACTAGGCCTATATCAACCCGTTGGAATATTTACCGCGCAACTATTTTAAGTGGAAAACACTTCCCTTACGAGTTATTTAGTTCCACTTCAGTCAAACAGCATTTACTTGATTCATCAACTTGAGACTATATGTCACTGTGCTTAGTTATAGCTAAATTCTGTTTCACTTACAGTGGAATTGAATTTTACTCCAGTGGAATAGCATTTCAATTAAAGGGGATATGACATCCCCCTCACCAGGGAGTTGCTGGCAACTCCCTGCCCAAACATATTTAGGAATAGCCCTAGAGTTCTAAATGCAGTTGATGACTGCAGCTTGACTGACATTCATTCAAACAATATAGCTTCACTCTGGTTGGTCAACGATGACTTGTAAAGTCAGTTGTGTTACCAATGAAGCTCACACACAGTCACTGTGTGTCAATAGATATATATATATATATATATATATATATATATATATATATATATATATATACACATATATATATATATATATATATATATATATATATATATATATATATATATATATATATATATATATATGGCCTCGAGCAAATTAAACTCAGTGCAGGTTGTGGGTACGGTTACTGTGCCTCCCTCTTGGAGGTGTACTATAGACAGGTGTTGTTTGCTTCAATTGGAGAAGGGACTGAAAGTATACTTAGTAGGGAGAATTTTACTGGCTGGGGTGAGATAAGAAAGCCTTTAACTATACGAGACAGTTTTCAACACAAAGCAACGCATACTACTGAATTTCCATCTGTATTGAATGGCTCGATTAACTTTTTAAAAACAAGCATAAAAGTAACGGCTTATCCAATTCTTTACCTTTTTTTGGCCGACTTCGAGGCCCACCAGACGGCACTTAGCGGCCCACCGTTTGAGAAATGTTGTTCTCTATGAACGTAATAGGCGGGGAGGGGGAGGGGGGTATGATACGAGCTGAAGCTCTTGATCCAATGGGGTAAAATGAAACAGTCGAAATCATAATATATACGATAGTTTTAGGATTAACATTTCAGGACCAGGAAGCCTCTTGGGCTTATTAAAGGCCTTATACCATGTTGATAGTGGGTGATCACTAGTGCTTCTCTTTTCGACTAGTGCACAGAGGGTGACGAGGCAGGGATGCACCACCATTTAACTTCCCTGCGGACCGGACTGAGTGTGTCCTCAGTCTTACGCCACTTTCCCAAAGGCTGATAGGGGCGGACCGTGGAAAATCGTTGCTCTACACCACTGACCGAACAGCTGACTCGAGTAAAGACGTAAACAGATGACTTCCAAGTCAGCTAGTCTGACAACCAAATACCGCATCACTGCAAATAGCGAACTGCCAACAAGCAATGTCTTGAGCCACCGGGAAATTCCAAGGTGGTTTACGGTGATATGATCCGGGAATCTCATTAAAAATCAAAGTAGTGCACTCAATCGCCATTTCACCTGCAGTCTTGAAAATCTTGTTTTTTGTTTAATTTTTCTCAAAGTTCCTTTGCCCGGGAATTATAAAACATCTTCGTTTTCAGGATTTTTAACTAAAAATAATAATAAAAAAAATCGAACTAAAGCGCCCTTGAAGACGATGAAAATGATAGTACCATTTTGTATCTCTGCACCGTCCGAAATAAATTTTGTTTGAAGTGAAAGCCGAAACCCCTCTCTCAGAACAAGGATTCGTTAGTGTATACAAATATATAAATAGGTCCGGAGGAAGTCTTGCTAATATTTGATCAACTATTCAATGTCTGTTTTAGAACAACGGGATATAGCAGTAACATCTTGCAACCTGGTTCAAAATTTGAAACTCCGGAAAAGCTTGTCTTTGTTCCCTCTCGAAAGATATTGCCTTTCTCCTATCAGCCTATGGACTATTTCTGCTGCAATCTATTTGAACACAGACTAATCAGAAAAAGATGTAGCTTCGAATACAATAATCATCTCATTTTACATTATTTTTCACGTTCTCCGGGCACGTATGGCCATAGAACAGTAAACATACATAACAGTGAACAACTTTCTTCGATCATCACCAGTGTCTTCAGTGATTTTACCGAGTAAACGGTTTCTAGTTTACTTATTTAGGGGGGGGGGGATGTGAAAATTTCTAACACATGAGATCCAAAAATGAAGATTGTCTAGAAGCAGCTTACAAGGCATGGGAATTGCCCTTACCGACAATGTAGGATGCATTCTTGGCAAACTATTCTTGGTACGCTACACGTATTAACTGATGGTGGTGCTCCGCTTAGATACTGTTCCGTATTAATGGTCCATTTTTCATAAAATGTAACCTTCCCCATTGAAGAAGCTGCATATGGGCCTTAGAGACGACGGATTAAGCACATAAAAGTATCACAAAATTCTCGGTTTCGAGCTCGGCCTCGGGAATTTTATAGCCGAGTCACGAGTCCGCCGGCCGACTGTACGAGGCCGAGTCCGAGTCCGAGTCCTTGCCTTCGAGTCCGAGTCATTAAAATCGTGACTCGAGACCGGTCTCGAGGCCTACACCACTGCACGTATCACTAGTGGAAGTTTGATTTTGAAAAGAGAATATAAGATGAAATGTTTCACATTTGTTGTTGCTTCGAAATGAAATATTCCAGTTCTTTGCATTAGCCATATTCGCTGTTGTCTCTGAGAAATCAAAGGCGTGACAACTTGCCGCATGCCCTGTTACAATCCATTCATACATTGGGGTTGATTGCAGAACTCGCACTCACAACTCGTTCAAAGTGTTTTTCTGTGATCTTTTGAAATGCAGTCATAATATTATACATCACATTTTTATTAAAGAAACGTCTGTGTTTAGTTAAGTGTGGATCACAAACAAATCTTAGAAAATGTTTCAACATGCTCCGGTCTCCTCCACGTATAGAAAGAAACATTTTCTACGGAATTGTGCATTAGAATACAGTGTTACCACCCAGCAATATCGGAACAGGCCAGTTATCAATGACTAAAATTTGTATAATTATCCGAAGATTCTAATCATCCTTTGTTTGAAAGTTTTACATAATTGCATTGTTCAGCGTAGTGGGAGACTAAGACAATTGACTTCTTACACAATCGTTGTCGCAATTCATTAATCTGTTCATAGGCTCGGCCATATTATACGGTCTCACAACTCGAAGTTTAAAAGGCAGGAGGGGCTGCTCTCTTTTAAATGTTTGCTTTTAATTTTTTTGTTTACTACTTTTATTTCATTTCTATCTTTTGTTACTCAAGTCTTTGTTTGCTAATATTTTGTCCTATTTTATGTGTTTCTTTGCTTTATGTCTTTACCTTTTGATTTTGTGTCTATATGTACATGTTATCTTTTTACTTTGACTTGCATTTTACCCCAGAAGTGTAAATACTCAAGTGGATGTAATAAAAGTGATTTATCTTTACCATGTATCCACGACTGTGACCGAGTCCATCTAATCCGATTCCAAATCAATTGAGTTTATTAGCCCCCCCCCCCCCCCATTCCTGGCCAATCCCGAGTTCGGCCATTTGACAATGTAACATATCGTACAAATAGTGTTTATGACTATTTTTCAGGTGCAGTTAATTAAAAGCTTATTTTAGGAGTGAATTTCATAGTAATTTAGTCGACTGCATGTTAGTGTCCATTCATGCATTAAACTGTATACCAATAACATTGTTTCCATTAGTAACAATTATGTTATAGTACTTTCATTTTGTGGACTCGGCAGAGATCGGATCCGAGTACGAGTACAGCCCATTCCGGGCTAATTCCGATTTCGGGACTCCCATTTTGAGCTAATACTAAGTCTAGTCAGACACGGAATCGAGTCAGAATGTGGACTCGGGTGTTACAGCCATGCATGTACTCTTTTAAAATGCCCAACAATGGGAGTCTGGGATTACCTCAGGAAAATTTTTAAATTAAGCAATGCGATTTTTTAGAATGTGTGACAATAAAAATAAATATACATAAACATTGGACGTAGTGAAGCATTGAGAGCGTCTCAAAAAAAATGAACAAATGAAAAAATGTTCAATGTATCTCTGATTTTAATGGCCAAACAGATCTATAAGCCAATCTTTTTAATTGAGCAAAACATATACATAGATTCTCGGATCTAGTTGTTTTAAGCGCCTCTCCGATTTTCCCTTCCTCTACAGTAGGGATGCCCAACCTTTTTTGACCCAAGATCTACTTTTCAAGTAGTCACCCTCCCGAGATCTACGAAACATACACTGTCATACAGTTACACACAGAAAAACTTTATTTTTTTATTTTTTCCTACACCCCTCGCGATCGACTTGGGATCAGTCCGCGGTCTACCAGTAGACCGCTATTGACTGGTTGGGCACTCCTGCTCTATAGCATTTAAGCATCATATTTATTCATCGTTTTTTCTTTTGCTACTATTTTCGTCCTACTTCCCTCTTGGTGGCAATGTCTCAAGCAAGCTTTGCTTTTCATCGATTCTTTCTGCACAAAAATATTCCTTTTACATCTTAACTGTCATTTAGTATGTTTGCGTAAAATAAATGATTTAGGAGTTGGATACAGCTTTCCCAACAGATTATTCAAGCAGGGAGTTCCAAAACTTTGGCCTTGAGCCCCCAGGAGAGCATTTATGGGGATTTCCCGGCGTCAGCAGCACCTTTTATCCACCTACTTTCCTTTCCAGTGTGATCGTTAAAAGAAGAGTTTAACCAAACCCTTATGACTGAAATGTGAAAGAGGAACTTTATAGTTACACATTCTCGTATAAATTTTAAAATTTGATCCGAGGTGAGCATCTCGAGATACCAGAAGACAAAGTCACTTTTGTAAGTACTGAAGGGAATTTAAAGCAATCAGAAATGATGTTACTTTCTTTTATAGTTATATTAATTAGCAATCCTTTGTGTTCTTTGTTTTGCTACTTATTGGTTTGATCATGAAATAGGTGGAGAGAGTAGTATTCCATTGGGAATGAGAACTTTGTAAATTTTCCTTGCCTGGCATTTATTTACCATTCGAAAGTATGAAATAATGAATAAAAGTGAGTATTAAGTTAAAAGGAAAACAAAACCATGCACCTCTTTTAGTTGAAAATATGATAATTTCATTTGCAAATATCTCGAATAATACTTAAGAACCAAACAACAATTTAGCCAGAATGCCTTTTTTTGTTCTTCTTTCAAACTAAAAAAAAAATAAAACTAAATTTAAGGTAACCTCTTAAGGTACTCTAGAGAATTTGTGTAGTATCCAGAATTTTGAAATGAATTACCAATTCCTTGACTTACCCTTAATACCAGAAGCCAGTATACTGCATCTGTCAGAGTTTAATTTCAAAATTTTCTGGAGAGAAGCCTTAGGATTCTTTGTCAGGGCCGTTTTGAGGGCTACATGAACATTACCGGCCGGCTACTCTATAAAGGGCTGTAACATGAGAGTCCGGACTCGGACTCGATTCCGGACTTGAGTCGTCCGTTTTTCGCCGGACTCGGAATTGGCCCGGAATGGGAGGTCACGGAATCGTAATTCGCCCGGAATGGGCTCAGTTGGACTCGGAAGAAGCCGAGTCGAAGTCGAATCCACAAAAATAAAGTTTCATTAATGTAATCTAGACAACATTATTATTAGTGCACAGTTTCACAAGTAAATGGTCACATACAGTCAACTAAATTACAGGGTCAGCCAGTGCGTGAAACCGACTATTGAAAAGTGCCCGTTTTCATCATGTGTTATTGTAAATAGTACAAAAAGCATTTGTATGAGGAACTGCATTGTCAAATGGGCAGACTCGGACTGGCCCGGAACTGGAAAACCTGAAAATAGAATTGGCTCGGAACAGGAGGGTACTGGACGCGTAATTGACCCGGGATGGTGGCCACTGGAAGCAGAATTGGACCGGAAATGGGGTAGGTGGACTCGGTTTCAGCCGTGCTACTCTGTTCTAAAATTGGAGAGTGGGCACACCATACATGTTGAATGCGATTCGATCAATGTTTTTGTGTAGGCCTATTCATCATGACTGGCAGAAGTCATACATTGCCTAATAGTGTTAGACGCCTTCCCTACTCGCGGGTTGAGGTTGTTCTTTTTGCAATAACCTGGATCTGCGTTAAACCCCCCAAAAGTATAAGCCTTTTATAAAGCCATGATAATTGATAGTCTTGCAGAGGACACCACATTATCCTAAGCAAAGAATACCGGTAATGTAATGTGTCTGTTACGAAAGACCGCTTACTTCCCGTTCGATCTAAATACATTATTGTATAATTCCTTTGAAAAAGGAATTTCTTACATTTAAAGGGAATAAGCAGTCACTCGGAATTTATTTTTCAATATCAGCTAAATCTTTCAAATCTCCTCTTATTTTCTTGCAAGTATCTTTCATGATGCTTCAAAACAGAAATATAACATAGTCCATTAAATATAACCTATATAAAGGAAGAGTTATTCTATACATAAATTTAACAATTCAGCGTGAACAAAATTGTCAAGTGATAAAAAGCTACTCATTAATGATGATTCCAGGATAAATTCACAATTAGGTTCATTGTATTTATCTGTAAATTGTAACTAGTTACCTGTCATTAAACGGCACCAGTAACTCGTTACATGTTTTAAAAGTCAGCCGGTTATTGTGACGAGCTACAATTTTAGACAAAAATTGTAATTAGCAACGAATGACTCTTAAAGTGTAACCGAAACAATTAAACTGAAGTGGTGTCCAAATAATTTTACCTCATATGTTTTCAAGCTGTACATTCACATAACATACTCACACATATGTACAATTAGAAAGACGTCAAGAACTTCTGTATTTGTAACTTGTACACAATGTTATGGTCAGAAATGCTCCACTTATTATCGCAACTAACGATCATTGTAAAAAAACATGTAGGCAGTGGCATATTTGGGAGCCATTGGGCCATGTCCCCCCCCCCCCCCCTCACTGATGCCGATTTTTTTCCTTTTTAGTACCTAAAATACGTGAATGTTTGAACACAAATTCCACTTCAAAGGTAGCATATATGGCACCTTATTTATCAAAACCTTTTCAAGGGGCAGGGGTGTCTCCCCTTAGACCCCTCCCCAGGCCGGCGATTACACAACATACTGCATGGCCACCCGTGAGAGAAATCCTGGATACGCCACTGGTAGTATGCCAATGAAAGTATGAACGTTTGTAAGCAAGATTTCAAAAGTACTTACTCCAGTCTGGATCATGGATCGTTCCGGCAAAGTAAACTCGAGTCCGAGCAAAAATTGAGAGACAGTCATGAAGTGAATATCCTTCGATTTGTAGTCCCTTATGTAGCAAGTGGTGATTAATTAAGCACTGCGTTTTCTGCTTGCCTAGTTACATTTCTCTGCCTATGGTTCACGCCATGTTCCGTTATATCAGAGAACCCGGGAGATACTGTACATGAAATATGTTGTCAGACGATCGAGTACAGTTCACTCGGTCATCTCATCATTCCGCCGGAAAATCCCACGTTAACATTTCCGCGGTTACGTCGCAAGCTTTGGTCTCAACCGAGCAGTATATTTCTAAATATACGATTCTTCGTCACAAGAAACATGCACGCCCCATCTAGATTTCTCTTTGCTTATTAGACCAATATTCACTTTTCCTCGAGATACGCTTTCATAGAACATATAAATTTGTCACGCTGGTCCCCATAATTTAGGGAACAGGGAATAAAAATTCCCCTAGATGTAACGCCAACAGTGTGATTGAGCAATGCCAGTCGCATTTTCAATTATACGAGGGTAGACTGTTGCAATTGCCTGCTTCAACTATATATATAGGCTAGATTCCACTATTACAAGTACTGCGATCTTGCAACTGTTAGGTTTCGCGATATTTTGCTTTAGGTTGCGTTTTTTTTGACGGTCTGAAAAGATGCGGGTCTGAAATTTGGTGAGGATCTAAAACCTGTCATGCAAATGTTACCAATAATATTTTCTGCCGACAGATGGTTATTTTGAGTTAATACCTTATTTTTCCAAATTTCGTTGAAGTGGACCCTTCTCTTTCAAGAGATTTTGATATTATGTGCTCGAACCTTTGCACGGTCGTCTTTAGTTTGTTCATGCACAATTACAGTTGTGTAGACAGTGGCGCACCCAGAATTTTGGACAAGGGGGAGGCTGAGGGAGAACTGTGGGAAGACCATCTAAGCGGAGGGCCACCATCGGTTGGCGCGAAGCGTACCGGAAAATTTTTGGATAAAAATACCCCTTAGGTCGGAAATCGCCCTTCCTAGGCTCCGCAAGTAAGCTCCTGGAAATGGTATTCTTAGTATTTTCTTGGATGGAAAAACCCTTCTCCTTAACATTACTGGCAGATTTTCAAAATATGCTCACCTCTGTCCCGTGTACATTTTCTGATTGTTAGTTTGTTACGTTCTAGAAAAGAACAAATTCGCCTCTTTACCTCTGTTGAAAACTATACCTTAAATACATTTTCATCTAATAAAAAAAAACTGACGACCCTTCTGGGCTCAACTCCCTTGAGCCCGCCCCCCCCCCCTATACGCCACTGTGTGTAAATTTATCTATTTCACCAGAAACAACGTTTTAGGGGGGTGATAATGAACCTAAAACTTACCGTTCCGGTCGGAAGGAGCTGCTCTTAATCAGGGGCGGATCCAGGATACTGAGAAAGAGCCGGGGCGCACCCACCGTCGGCCAAAGGCCGACGAGCGAGCTTCGAAGGCGCGAAGCCACGGCGGAGGGTTTGGGGGTCCTCCCCAAGAAAATTTGAATTCTAGATGCGCTTAGATGCGATTTCCCAGCATCTGGGAAGCATATTTCCATATCTATTTGCCCAATTTTTTCGGAAAAAAAAAAAAAATCATTGGTCAAAAAATCGTTGGTCATCGACAAAAGGGGGGGGGGTGCGCCGGGGGCGCCCCCACCTGGATCTGCGCCTGTTAATTTTACAAAAAAAAATGCAAAATATGAGAAATTAACTGACTTCAGTTGCTTTATTTACTTGTTATTACTTTATTCCGACAATTTTGTGCCATCTAATCTTAGAGTTGCGTAAGGTTGTGGATGAAAGAAAGTTTCGAAAAGGGTAAAAACACCTTGACTTCTAAAACCGTCAATTATCTAGCGGAGCAGAAGATACTTTACTCATAAACTCCAGGACGGGCCTTTATACGGTCACTTATGCGGACCAGGGAATTAGGTTCTCACTTATGATAATATAATGTTTTAGTTGAGCATATGAAACGAGAGGAGATGGCGGCTCAATGCACAGTCTAGATAAAAACAAATGTTGAAGAGAACCTAGGTGTATTGTAAGAGAGATACAAACAAAGGTCATGGGTTTGTCATCTTGATCAGCTAGTTGCCAGCGAAGTGAACTTCTTCCTTTAACACTTCCATGGTACTACCTCCAACATAAGAATAGGAAACGGGCGGGGGGGGGGGAGGCTGGGGCTGGGGGTTAAAGGTCTGGTGTTATGAAAATTACACAGTTGGATATTTGATGTAAAAAGCATTAAAAATCCAAAATATAGCCTCACTTCCCATTAAAATCCATCAAATATTGACCATTTTACGGGAAAATTTCTATTTCACACTTGTATCATGAACACTAAAAACCTAAACTAGTCCTAAACTAGTCAGGATGGTGTCTTTCCCCACTAATTTGACTGACTAGCCTAAAATTAGTCGGTGGATTAGTCAGTAATTACAAACTAGTCAGTGGATTAGTCCGTGTGGCACCGACTAATCAACTGACTAGTTTGTGATCACTGACTAATCCACCGACTAATTTTACGCTAGTCAGTCAAATTAGTGGGGAGAGACACCATCCTGACTAGTTTAGGTTTTCAGTGAATAAACATGAGCTACAATATGCAAATATGTGACATCGAAAGATGGACATACCATATATGGCTAATGTAAGCCTTTATTTTTTCAACCTTAATTTCAAGGACACTGGGAGTATTGTTATCCCCTGAGAAGTTTAGTATGAAAGTTCAAAGTGTTTCTTGAGAAATATGGATATCACTCACCAAACTGTAAACTATCTGATCAGTAATTAAGAGGTAATTTATATAGGGTTAACAAAAGAAATCTTAACACTGTGCAACACTCCTCATCATTACTTTTACATAGGCAATGAGTTACTTCAGAAACCATCAAACTTTGAAGACGTGTATTTTGAGAACGGTAAAAGATATTGAAACAATTCCAACAGATCTCTCATTGGAAGACTTAATTCTTTAGCTGACAAGTGAAACAGCTCTTTCTAGTGGGATGTCACACGACCTTTAATTAAAAAATGTGGTAAGGCTGAAGTATGCTTACGACCCCCTCAATTCAAGTACAAAAACCTCTTATTTGTTCCCTCTGTCAAAAATGTCAAAATTTTGCAAAGATTTTCTTCAAAATTTGCCCAATATTTTGCACCAAATTGCATCTAGGAACCCTCAAATATTCAAAAATTCTCCAAAGGGGGAGGAAAACCCCTCCCCCAGGACGGCAGTCCGAAACAAGTTCAACCCCCAGTCGAGAACAGCTTCCTACGCATATTACCTCCAACGTGGCATGCTTTTTCACATGTCAGAAATCACGGGACAGCCTTCATAGAGCACTGTTCTGTTCTGTTGTCAGAAGAGGGGGATTCTTACTTTTCAAATTACTTAAAAACCTATTAAAGCAAGGTGCTCACTGCTCGACTTTTTCCACGATTTCTCACGATTTCAAAGGACTTCAGCACGACTTGGAAATCGCCAGCATTCGCGGGAGAAACGTACTATTTTATGCGATATGCTCTCGACTTTTCACGATTTTGGGGTGCACACTACACGATTCTTTGAGACTAAGAATTATTGACGACACATGACGACTTGATCGAGCCCGATGGACTGCATGGTTGGGACATTTTCCGGCTTTTCGTGCTTATTCACACTGGATGTTATCATTGCTCCTGGGATAGAAACACACGATTAAGTGCAGCAATTTGTTCTCGACATTGGGGTAACATGATCCCATTTTCAAATAATTTTCTCTTTGAAAAATCAAAGTCAATGGGCGATTTCTGAAATATTGGGAGAGATGTCCCCCTGTCCCCGGGATCGCTGCCCATGTCCACGATGACCCCCTCATCGACTACTGCGGACGTGCAGATTGATCCATTGCAGCGGCAGCGAAATGCTGATGCAAATAAACCTACTTTGCGTAGGCACAGGGAAATGAGGAAGAGAGACACCGTCGAAATTGATGGCCATGCCACTATGAAAGCTTGATGGGTGAACTCGCCCAAGAAGACATTCCAGAGTATGTGGCTTTCCAACTAAAGAATGTGTCCTGAACATTTCAGGGAGCTGCTTGGAAAAGTTAGAAGACTGAACCAGAAAATACCCGTTTGAGGCATTCGATTTTACCAGCAGCACGGACGGTTAGCTCTAACGCTGAGATACCTTGCAACTGGTATCTTATTATGAACACGTTTTCAAGTTATTATGAGTATCAGACTTCATTGTATCAAACAATTTGATAACATCCGTGTGTTTTGTTATACTTTGAGATCTTTTGCATATAAATGGGTAATTACTCTTTTGTTCAACACAGGGGCGTACTCGGGCAGGGAGGAGAAACATGAAAGATTTTGCAAGGTTGGGGAGCCTACCAACACGGAGCCATTTGATGTGGTATTTGCCACAAAGGGAATGCGAGTCCCCCTCCCCGTTCACAGGATTGGTCCTACTCCTATGGGATCCTATGAGAGTTGGAGTTCCAGGGGTTAAGGACGAATCCAATCGAACCTTCTCTTCGAAAAGAAACCTTATCTGAAATGTTCAAGTTTTGCACTGATGACAAGGACAAATGGCTGCAGGATCCCCACCCTCCCCTCCAGATAAAAACATATGACAAAACATTAAACACCCAATGGCTACATCTGGATGATTCTTTTCAAAAATCGCCGCCAACTACTAATGGAGGCACATCCCCTCTTAGTCGCCCCGAGCGTGGTGCAAGGAGGTTTGCTGCGCTAACGCATCCAACTCGTTTCATCCGATTCGCCCTCCCCCTCTTGCACTCTTAAAACACCGTGGCTAAATTTAACCAGGATCGGTGTTCTATTTACTCCAACACAATCCTGGTTAAATTTTCCATGAAATCCTTGTTAAACTAATGTAAATTCTGATTGAAGTAACTTGGATTTGAGTTACTTTAACCAGAATTTGCGTTAATTTAACCAGGATTTCATGGAAAATTTAACCACGATTGTGTTGGAGTAAATAGAACGCCGATCCTGGTTAAATTCAACCTCGGTGTTTTAAGAGTGTGCAGAAAAAAATCCGATGTACCCTGGATCAACAGATTGTATTCACTTTGATTCTCTCAACTGTATTCATCCAACTAATACTGAAAAGACGGTTTCAAAATATCAACTTTTTAGCTAGAATATAAATCATCAGGTTTGTAAAACGTCAAAATAGGGTTCTAAATATAACAACTTTGATAATAAGTAAAATATTACAGTACATGAAACTTTTTTCGAAGCCAAACATTTATAAGTACAATGTTCAGCTTTCGTTTCACCAGTAACACTATATCAATCGCATTGTGCCAGAGATATGTCAGTTTTATAGGCTGTATTAGTCAGTGGCGATGACAAGGGGGCATGCATGGGGAAGGCACGTGCCCCGATCGATTTCTGAAAATTTTCGAACATTTTTTTAAATGAGCGCAAAAGCTATAGATTTTTGTGGGGGTGTGGTGGAGTGTGTTTTCGTCTGAGTGATGGATCTATTTTAATCAATTTCTATCACAAGTTGTTCTGAAACTTTTAAAAAAATTATCATAAATCTTTCGCAAACTCAAAGTTTAAGCGCCCTCTCCAGGCCGCATCGCTGCGCTTGTTATCAATACCGTCTAAGACGTGTTTGCAGGAACTTTTAGGCCGATTGTTCGTTTCCGTACAGAGGAGTACAACATTGCAAGAATGCAAAACAGCTGAATTCAAGAGAAGACAAACTTCATAAAAATTGAAACCTATTACGAATTAATAGGCAAAAGACTGGTCAGAAGGGTCACTAGAGGGTGACGTATATGTAGCTCCACCAGTTTAACAAAAGTGAAATTGGAACAAAGCTGAAAGTTTAAAGTTGACTCATATTGATAACCTCTCAAAAGTTCACCGCCTGAGACGCTCGTTTGAAGTTGACTCATAGGGTCTTTACCCGAAATGATGACAAAAGAAACATTGCTTTGGTCACCAAGTGTCTTAAAAAAGGGTACTTTACCAGGAATAGTTTGTAGAAAGGATTATTACCAAAAACCAACAGAGCATTAGTGGCAAGCTTAAAGGGGAATTTTCGTGATCCCAGACATTTCCAGTTCTCCCAACTATGCATCTTCTAGCTCCTCCCATAACTGTATGAAGCTCTTCCTTGTGCAGGAACAAACCTGTTTTATTGCTTAAGGTCATGTCCTGGTTAGCATACAAGGCTATAAAATGTAATAAAAGCACTCTCTCTGCCTTGTGTGGAATGTAAGCTACTCTGCATCTTTCAAATTTTCAAACTTTGATGTCAATCAAAGAGCAGTCACCAACTGAGAATTTTGATATACCCACACTAAAAATATACTTTGGGGTGATGACTGTCTGTCTTTAACTGACCAGTGACATTCTGCATACATGGAAGTCTGGGGGACAAAAGGTCAAGAAACCTAGTTTGGGAACAAAGAAAAGAGGAATAGAAATAGACCTAACCTTAGAGTCAATGAACTGTGGGCGAAGACAGAGACAACGGAGGTGAAAATAGGGTATGTCATAAATTTGATAAAGTAGTTTGGCAAGTGTGCCAACATAAAGAATTTGCTTGTGTGGCAAAAAAGGATTTTTAACATTAGAAGATTGGTAAAATCAGGGAAGAAGCACCCTAGCCAGTGTGGCGAAAGATCTAAAACAAGAAAAAATAAGAGGTGTGAACACTAACAGTGTTAGGACAAGCAGGCAAACACTTTTTAACAAAGGAGTGTGTTTTATTCCAAAAGGAGGGAATTAATTGTGATACTGCGATATATTCAAGGCTTCTGTAAATACTTTCTTCACATTTTGTGCGAAGGATATTAATTCTTGTGATACTATGTGCTGTGAATAACGCTTCTAAAAAATAAAATAAAGCGAGTAAGCAGAAAGCAAAATATTTTTATCTCGTGTCTTCTATACCTCTGGGACAAAAAAAAAATGGTAGAGAACGGGCCTTACATTGGACCTACCGACCAAAGACTCGCCGTCTAATAAGGATATGAATTTTGTTAGGGAATTGAATAGTTTCCCGGTGCATAGTCTGCATGAAATTTTGTCATGGAAAAGATTTCTAATTCAAAATTTCGGCGCCTTTCGAGCGCATTTGTCACGGTTCGCCCTCTGCATCTGCTGGTTATAGGGCAATAATTTCGGACCAGTTCGCTCTTCCGAAAACCAGAGGTACATCTCCTACCTATTAAGGCCCGCAACAAGGGAGGACCCAAGAGAAACCTTATATCACGCGTAGCCTTTATAGTAACGTTTGTAGCGTGATGTGAAAGATTGGAAGTATGCATTTGTCTTTATACATTTTTGCCATGCCTCGGCCAAAATATCACTAATTTCTAAGGATATAATTATACTGTATTCCGAACGTTTGCCGAAGGTAGCATTATTTTGCATGTAAGTTACCTAAAATAAAAGTTTCTCTTACCCCTCCACTTGAACTGCACACCCGTCTCATACACCATAACTAAAATAAAAATTCACTTAATTATGAGAATCTTTCAACATATGATCACCACGAAAAGTTTGCCAAAAATAGCACGATTTCGCACCTAATCCACCTTAAAAGAACAAAAGTTTCTGAAAGGGTAGGGAAAGATCCCTTCCCCTTAGACCCCTCCCCTAGGACGGTGCTGCACGAAGGGACATAGGAAGGATCCCCCGAATACTCTATGTGTGGGTGTCTGGGGTGGGAATCCAACATAATCTTCTGTTGTGCCCCCCAATACCCAACTCCTGGGGGTGTCAATGGTATTAGTGATTACATGAAGGTAAAATGTGACAGAAGGACTTTACTCTTGCCAAAAGCCATTTCCCAGTGGACACTTCTTTTATATAATTACGGCAAGAATTTGATGAAAAAGGGGGGGGGGGGAGAAAAATATGTAGGCTAGCTTTCATTTGGCTATAGCACTTCCGTCGCTTCGTTTACACAGATTGTGACTAGTTATGAGAGCTAGGACATCTCAGGGCGTAGCAAGTGGGTGGAATGGGTGGACAGTGTCCAGGGGCCCCACGAATCGTGGGTCCAAGATATCAACAAAAAATATTAGCTTTTGGGCAGGGCGATGATGCTCAATTTTTTGTACTTGAGCCTAGACGTGACTCTTGCATAATTGTAAACTATTTGAGTGGATGGTCGGAGAGGGCTTATGCTATTGGGTTTGTGATACCATTGTTTTGGGTCCTTCACCCTCTCCTTGTCCATGGGCCGCTGATAGTCTTGTTACGTTCGTGCGAAATCTCAAGACATGGATGCGACCTACGAATATCCACAGTTTTCAGTGGTACAATGTACGAATTTGTTTGCGATTTCTCACGACATCCCACGACATGGATGCGGAATCCGCAGAAATTTTGAACATGTTCAAAACTGTGCGACATCGATGCGACTTCCTGTGAATTGCCACTACTTCTCACAACCTACCCTTCCACACTGTGCGACTTTTTAATGTCGCAAACGGAGTCTTCAGACATCGTGAGAAATCGCTTCAATGTCAAAAGTCGTGTAGTGGGCATCTGGCAGTCTCAGTTGAAGTTTGCGTCATTGAAACTCTAGCGGGGAAGCGACTGGCAGGCTAAGGAAGACACAGATCACAGGACGGATACTTGGGGACTGAGGCAGAGAATCGAAGAAAGCCTGGCCTAACGGCTGTCGATCTTTGCTTCTGTAGTAACGAGCTGTACGAAACACTTTACATGTTCCACTAGGGAGTTGTCAAGGCAACTCTCTGACAACCCCTTGGTTCCACAGACCACGGTTCGACGGCCATTTTGTTTTCCGCCATCTTGGTTAACCTGAATTTCGTAAATACAGTCGCAGAAATTAATTTTGGAATTTTTGTCATGAAACATTACCAACTTTTAAGTTTTGATGCCTCAAAAGTATTTTCTAAGAGTATTTTCTTTATTATTACGTACTAAAAAATATTCATAATTTTTGTCGCTATTTTGTTTTGGGAAGCCACTTTGAATGAGTGAGACCAAAATATTTACTGTTTCCACTTTATTTCGTGTCCAGGGGACCATAACGTTTCCAAACATATTAGGTGGGGGAGTTGTGGTAGGGGTACCCATGAGGTGCCTCTGGCCCATGGCCTTACGGGACCTTTGCGGCAGTGAGTCTTCTCCATTTAACACAATTCCCATCGGTTTTAAGTTGAGGTATTGTCATGACATTGAGTTTGTCTATCTGTCTGTGACTATCAGTCCATCTTTCCTTCAACAATGCTTCAAACTAATTAAGCTTTGATGTGTGTAAGATTAACTACATGTATAAAACCTGGTGACATTTCCATTCCATTCATATTAGGGTTTCCCGGCGGAGATATCAGCAATTGAAGTTACTTCACTTGCTATCCAAAGTGATCATCGTGAAACACTAAGCTTTAGTGAATTCATCTCACATTAATTTGAGCAATTCTTTTTCTTTTCTTTATTTTGTTTATTTTTACTGAATTGATTGTTTTGACCATGATGTAGTTATAAGGATGTAGAAATATCGGTAAAGCGAAGTTTGTAAAATTCCTATGCTTCTCAATAGTCTGTCATGTATTCCGATTATGAAACTATATAGGGTTATTGAGGACAAAATTAAAATTCAAAGAATAACATCCCAGTGTTGCCGGATCAATGTCAAGCTTTGAGGTCTGCTGCGCTTGCGTTATGTCCGCTCGGGATTAAAATGTGTTATCTTCTCCTGGTACTATCTCAAAAGCCACATAAAGAAATTGAAGGCCATTTTCTGATTACTGGATACTCATTTTAGTTCCTCGGGACCTTTCGTAGTTCCTAAATGCATTCTGTATCCTTGTCAAATGAAAACAGTTGTCGATTCTTGCCTCGTCACATGATGTAAACGTCACGAGATACTTATTTCCAGTATAATTTTGGTTTCGTCTTTTACAGGTCTGCCCCAGACAAATGTCTGTTATCTTCTTAGGCCAGTAGCCAGATGGAGGAGGGTTTGGGCCCCCTAGAAAATTTTTCGACCCTCTAGAAAACTGAAAATTATCATTTCCTTAATGCATTCTAGTACGTCTCGCCCCCAAGAAAATATTTCACCCCTGCAGATTATTTCTCCCCTACCTTGTATGGCTACAAACCTGTGTCGCCTGTATATCCCCCCCCCCATTTCTATGATTGCCCAACAATCTTAAGACAGGTAGCACTCTTTTGTAGCTACAAACCTACTGAAAACCACACATTCCCCAGGGGACACATAACCGTAATTTCATTTAGCCCCTCCTGTATGTAAATCCTGTATTCGGGATTTTCCTCATATTGCAAACGCCCGGCTGTCTCGGGATTAGTTGGAGGCGGGCCTACAACTATCATGCCTGTGGAAATTCGCAAAAGTCGCACGAGGCGTTGGTAATATTTTGCCTACGGACCCAGGCCTATGTGCCAACATTTTGTGCTCACATAATTATGTCTTTTTAATTATGAGCGAATTGTTATTATTCTCTAGGTTACCGATAAAATTTAATATAAGTCCTTAAAAAAAACCTCGTCTGAACCCATCACTTAGATTTAGGTCTATGCATGCCTTTAAACTTGAAATGAAAGTTTGCGTACATGCCAGACGGCCTTGTAGCAGGGGCGTAGATCGAGTTTGGGGAATGGGGGCCAAAATTTTCTGACAGCCCTAATTTCAAAAGAAAATGTATAAATAGTTATCTGAAGTGTTGAAAAAATAGCATATGGCTTTTGGGGATATGCATTATGTTGAAAGGGTTAGATGGGAGATTCACATTAATACTTTAGTGGGCTCAAATTGGCGTTTCCTCGAAGCCCTAAAGTCATCCGCTGTACACCACAGTATTATATTTTTTTTTACTCTGCCTGTTTTTTTTTTTTACTCTGCCTTAATTATTGGGGGGCAAAATGTTATGTTTGCCTCCCCAATAGTTTTGGAGGGGCAATTGCCCACCCTGCCCCCCAAGATCGACGCCCTGCCTTGATATAGGCAAATCTGGCCACAAAAATTGAAAGAGTAGCCTACTGTACTTGTCCAGAGCCTGAAACTTCAAGCAATATCATTTGGAATACAAAACTTGCAGAGTGACCCCCCCCCCCCAACCATTCGAAATTAACACGTCGTTCGCATAATTATTAGGTAATCTCTGCTTATATTTCATTATTTGTATTGATATTAAAAAGTATGGTTAGCACATAGGCCTCGGTAATGGGTTGATTTACTTTTCTTAGTATTTCCGTCAAATATTTTTGAGTAGGTTACTGTCGATATTCTGTTGTGAATTTCTCTCTTTATGCTATGAGCAACAAAATTCGTATGCAAGTGGCAGTGACTGCAAATATACGAATTTCTTCAGCATATAGGACCTATATGAGGTAGGCTACTTCTAGCCAGGACTATTTTCCAGATAAAAATCCCCAGCCCTGTGCATCATAAAGCCGATCTAGACTCAGCGAGGTTTGCATATATATGTATGTATGTATATATATATATATATATATATATATATATATATATATATATATATATATATATATATATATATATATATATGTCTAGAACCTTCCACTAAGCTGATAAAAATTCCACATTAAATACTGCAGTTCTGACAGTTGTCACTATCATTGATACCTAAAACTTTTCCAACCGCAGTCTTTCTCACTCACTAAAGCACTCATTGAGCCCAGTGTTTCCACACTCTTAATTCATTTTTCCTGAAATGGAATCGAAAATTTCCTGAAATTAGCTTGGTATTTCCTGATATTTTCAATTACGCCTCTTTTATGCTACTTTAATGGCTGATCCAGGACTTCACCCTGTCAAGCCATACGTCATTTCCATACTCCATACGTTATTTCCAGATTTCCCGAAATTCACCCCCTCCCGAAAATTTTCCGAAGAGCACCCAGATTTCCCGAAATTCAGGTAATTTCGGGAAGAGTGGAAACACTGATTGAACCTTCCTGCTGCAGCTAACATATCCAGCAAACGCTTAGATGATTCCTTTGTGTTGCTTTTTTGAAGAAACTTTGTGGCAATAGCCACCACCACACTGCTGTTCTTTCCAATAATGTGCTTCAACAAACCAGAGTGTTCCAAAACACAATGAATGATACTTGAAATAACCTATCTAGGCGAAGTTGGTCTTGTGGTTTCAAGAATAGATTTTGATAATCACCCAATGGATGTGGTTAACTGGAGGATACAGAAATGTCACCACTGCTACTTCTGGTAAAACCACAAGGTGAAAATAGGTCACCATCAGCTGGATGGTAGGAAGGTACAAATAGTAGTTCAATTTTTTTCTCATGAGTGTTAGCCCTGCACAAATGATGAAAATCGGTCAAGAGGACTGAGACGACAACGGTCAATCGATTCCTCAAAACGAGTTTGCCAAGTCTATTCTCCTTGTAGGTGTTCAGATAGATGTTGAGATCGGAGGACAGAGTGGCCCAAACAAACCTTTCTGTAGGAGAATATGAAGAATTTGGGAGATACCGCTGTGTCGAAAGGGCATAATTTATTTTCTTGGCTGTCTCATTTGCCCGAATGGATCCGCACTATTTTTGCCGGAATTGGGAGGACATATGACCCCTGCCCCCGCCTGGTACGCTTATGGTTCTCAATGGCGGCCCACGGGCCATTTTCAGCCAGCGAGGTACGCTAAAGTGGAACGCGGAAAATTTTAATAAGGATATAAGATGTTTGATGAAATCCTGGCTAGTACAATCGACTGAAAGTCAAACTCAAATTTATGATGGTTCTACGTCGTCCCTAAATACTTGAGAACCTATCCTAGAGGGTAGATAAGGATTTCACTTGGTGAGAGATAGCCTGGATATTTCTTTCAAAAAGTGTGCTCTGCCACGATGCGATACAATGTCGTCTGGCCCATCAAGGCCCTTTCACACTATGTGCAAAGCGAAGCGCTACGATACGTTCAAAAAGTTGAAAACAATGTAATTACTTAGACCCTTTCACACTAAAGGCGCGATACGACGAGACGCGATACGAGGAGATAAATATGAGTTGAAGTTTCACCCACTTGTCTCCGAGAGATACTTTGTGTGACCAATGATAAAATTGTAGATGACATGACTGATAGGTCCTCGGAACATCGTTCAGAAGCAGGCCAGTAGCCAGAATAACCAATTTATTTGGGGTGGGGGTAGGGGGGTACATCGATGTTGGAGTTTCGCAGGCCTGGGGGGAGGGGTCTAAGGCTTGCGACAATTATAGTGTGTCGCATCGAACCTAGTTGTATCGTAACGCGAATAGTATGTGAAAGGAGCTTCACACTATGCAGGCGACATTCTTAAAGGCCATCTCATCTGGTAACATATAAAGTAACATATAGAGTTTCTCCACTCTCCATGACTATATTCAGAACTTTTCCTGAAGGAGACTAATGCGGGCGAGTTCGGATACAGTTCTACATGGGGTGTTCAGTGTTCTACCTCGAGAATAACAAGTCTACGGGAGGGGTCTTATAAACGTGCGTTCACACCATGAACCGAAAACTACTTCGTTTTGAGGGCGGGACGTGAAATTTGTTATCTCAGAACGAATGGGGCGATTTTCTAAATTTTCATTAAAATGAAATTGCCCCTATTTGTCCTGGGAAAAAATTATCCGCGTCCCGCATGCAGATTTCGGTTTTGGTATGAACGCACCTAATTAATAGTGTTATATAAGGCAAAGAAGGCTTTAATCAAGTTTGTTCGACAACATGTGGAACCTGGAGTAGACGACACGAAATGAACACAAAGCAAGTACCCGTACCATTTTTATTTGATCTTTTTTTATTGATTCCTATTATCGATGTATCCATGACACTCAGAACACAACACATTAATATGAAAGGAGCAGAACACTTCGGAAGCATGCAATGCCCATTAGCCGTGAACACATATTGGAAGCATATATATACAGGCTACAGTATTTATGAAATAACTGTATGGAGTGGTAGCCTTGCAGGAGGCAATGGTTTGAATAAACAGTTGTTTAAGTAGAACAAAATAATTCGTTCTGGGCAACGATCGTCACATTTTAAAGAGAGATGCTCATCATCCCATACAGTTCCAATTCTCCACACTAGGTTACTCTTATCCCCGCACAACTGTCTCTAGCGTCTCCCTCTGCAGACATAAACCTAGTTTATTGCTTAAGGCGATATCCTGATGAGCACACAAGGCCCTGATGTGTAATCAGAACACTCTCTGTTCATGCTGTATAATATGAGCTGTACCGAATCTTTTAAATTTTGTAACTCTGATGTCAGTCAAAGAGCAGTCACCAACTGGAAGTTCTGCTTTCCAAGGCTGTTCACAAAACCGGTTTTGACTTTGAAACCGGTTAAACTCGGTTTGGTTTGATTCGGTTTTGAAATTTTTGCACAACCGAAAAACTGGGTATTGAAAAATAACTACCGGTAGTTTAAACCGATCGAGGCTTGACTTCTGTTTCAAAATTTGACAATGTTACACTTATTCGCCACAGAGTTTGCTATCTTTTGAAACAAATGTGTATGGGAATATCATCGACCGTAACTTCCATAAAACTTACGACAATTCCCAGTACGTGGCTTGACCTCGTGCAGGGTTCATATGCAAGGCCATTGTACTTTTTTGAAAAACCGGTCTTAGTAGCTGCAGAAACTGGTTTCTGGTTTTGAACTAACCGTCACAGCCTTAGCTTTCCCCCAATCAAAAGTCCATACTTGGGGTGATGAGTATCTGTCTTTTAAGTCTTATTCTACTTTAAACAGAGTACACTGCAGACCAACATATATACAAAGCTTTTTATATTACACCACAAGTGCTCACGTAACAACCTCGTTTTCTGTGCATGCCCATTTATACTACTAATATACAGTCAATTTACACTACCATGTACATATACAGCCCCTCGTAAAAGCAGAATACGCATAAAAATACATATCTCACACGTGCATAGTACATAACTGAATTGAACTAAAAATTGCATCTATCTTAGAAAAAAATTAAAATATGCCTCTTTTACAGCTCAGAAATGGCAATATTTCGACATGGACACAACAAATACAATATTGCAAGAAGTAGGGAGAGGTAACAATATATAAATATGTCTATACCTATAATCTATATCTCTATACTCTATATACTATCTACTTTTACATTAATATGTACACATACCATCTAATATAGGTTTTTCACGTGACGTCAGCGAGTTTCAAGTTTGTATGCTGGCCGTCACAGCTCATACTCAGGTGTGTTATCGATACGCGCGCACAACAGGTATTTCACCAAAGTCACGTGATCGTGCGTCTCTGGTTTTGAAGGGCAAGTTTCCATTGTGCCACAATAGTATATGGTTATGCCGTGTGCCTGTATTGTAAACACGCTTACTGCGCGTGTTCTGTGCCCGGAAATGCCTGGCAATCCCAATAGACGAGTTGGGAAATTCAGTATTTCCGGTCGGGTTACAAGGTCAAGTGTACCATGACAACGGGCAACGTGTTTAGCTCTGCATGCTCAGCGTGCAACACCCGCGCTGGGACACCGTAAGCGTGATACACTTCACCTTTGACCCATTCCCATATTGTATTACGTGGAAACATTTCCCAACTCGTCTATTGTATGATGCCACATGAACTTACCTCTATAGTACGATTATGGTACAAAATGTCTAAAAAACAGAGAGACGCGCAACGCAGTGACGTTCGTGAAAAACATCTATTGATTTTGTCAAGGTATTATATTCACTACTTTTACAATAATACACTCTTTGAGAATACTGTACATGCGAAAAATTAGAACCGTGGTTATTAAAATGTAAATTAAACTAATTAAAATACAATATACAATCAGATTGGAAAATTCATCCCATTGGACCAAATCTCATCTAAACACAGCATTGTGTGTTTTGATATAAAATGCTGATGTTTATTCACTTAATTTGAAAAAGTAATAGCGCAATAATTTTTGATGCCTTCCTTGTTCTACTCACTTAGTACTGGTACTATCTTTTTCATTATATTTCCTCAAGCTCCTGTACCTCGTTCCATTATCTGGTCAGTTTTATTTTTATAGAGGGATTTGACTACAGAAAACTTCTCCTTGCAACATGCTATGTAACGAAATAGGTTTCTTCCTAGTTAATGTATAAACATTTATTTTAGGAAAGACATACATTTAATGTGAGATGTAAAAGAACATCAAAAATGATTGTGCAATTAAATATTTCTGATTGAATGAAGAAATTTCAAAATTTTGTATCTCAGCGACTGAAAAAGCTATAAGAATGGGAAAATTAACCGATGCGACTTATTCTGCAATAGTTGTAATATAAATTTACGTAATAATAGACTTAATGTATATTTACAGGTTACAGTATGTATCTCTTCAATCGTCTGTTCTTTATTTCACTACACACGTGCTGGGACTCCGTACACAATAGGGCCGGATTCATGGGGCAAGGGGGTAATCACCTCCCGTCCCTCTGCTAGACGGGCCGTCTTCCACAAAAACGCAATAATTCAAAAATTATTTTTTTCTTTAAATAAAACAATTAGAAATATAAAAATTTCTAGGTCTGGATCGACAACACTGTAATTTTCAGTAACGTTTAGATGCACTCTTAAAGAGCCGGGAAGTTACTATGTCCTGCAATATGGGAGTCTTCTTAGGACATATTTTGTTGCTAAGCTGTGCTCAAATCGATGTTAGTGCTTCCCTTAAAAGATAGTCACAGATTAGCCAACTCTACCTATTCCAAACATATCCTTACAAGCGTGCACAGGCCCTATGGTCAATATCTGTATTCAAATACGCTGTGGTAAGCAGAGATGGTAAAGGAGAGGGGACAGGTGGCATGGGACAAATGTTTTAACCGTCACCGTCGATACAATGTCACAACACAATTCGTTACGTCACGTGTATATGGTACAAGATTTAACAAAAGCAGCATTTACAGCATATCATCCCAAGAATCACTTCCCCACATGTAAGGGGAGCCTTGAATCGAAATTACAACAAACTGAAACCATTTGATGGACCTCCAGGCTCATCTCGCTAGCTTTTTGAATATTCAACTTTTTAGGAGTTTTGTCGGAGTTAAATTAGTATCTGAATGGTCAGTCTCTTGACACGGTTACTTTTTCAAAAGTTCCTTCGGATGGATGCAAGAGATCGAGAACCATAAACCCCGATGGAGTTCTGCTCACCGAAGGAGCTGGTACGTCCCCACAAAGGGGACTAAGACTGAACTGACCAACCTCTCTACCTTCACACTACCTACATTCTGGGTGGCGCCATTTGACACCGTTTGACCTACGCATTTGCAAAGTCCACCAACTGCTAAAAATGTTCTTCGAGTTCAGTAAATGCGATGAATGCACTGCCAAAAAGTATTTACAGATAAAATGCATCTTCTGGGATAAATATGAACAGCTATACAGTCTTGACCTTCACTTGGGCATTAATCGTTACTTGGTGTTAGCGAGAAGATACTTCATAACGAAGTGGTCCTGGAAGTGTCAAAATTACAACCATTTTCTAAACGTACATACAGTCCTGTATCTCGCAGAAAGTATAACCTAACATGACACAGTGTCATGCCTATACATTAGGTGTAGGCCTATATCCACCCACTTGGTGGACCATTCGAGATTCTATACTTAGTTACCCTCATCTTACATGTAACAAAGTTATGTATATTCATGTATAGGCCTCTGTATTGCCTGTGCGTATATACTATCAGGTTGAAGATTTTAAGTACCAAATAAAATAACTTACATTTATCGCCATTATTTGTCGAAAAATAAATTAAGTTACAATCAGCCTAGGCTATTACTACTGTCTTCATGTCACTTACACGAAAATAAATTTATTATTCCTTCATTCATTTTGATTAAACACCTTGAAATCCCCAATTGAGAATTTTGAATGCAGACATTTTCCCGCCAAAAACATGTCTTTGTTCCTTAGTGTGATCCTCCATGAGCCCAATTGGGCGTGATGACATTCATTGCACAAAATTATATATTAATGAAAAAATAGATAAAGTTACAATATAGGCCCAATCCTACTTACTCGATTTTCCTATTGTTGCCTTGACATACGTATGCCCGTTGATTATAATAATCATTTCTATCGCCATTATGCCAGCTTTGTTCTTTGTATATTTGTTCAATACGAAAATCCTTCTTTTAGGTGGAATACTTTTGAAAGCAGAACCCAAAGCTCCCTGATAACTCCCTTTCCTGTTCTTATCACCTCCCTGCTGTTATCCACAAAATGTCCCTACACGACAGAAGCGCGGCTCCGTTTTCACTTCACTGTCAACATATACGCCTACGCATTTGTGGGATTGTAGAATTAAAGATATTTTAAGAACTGATAGACTGAGTCTTTCGAAAAATCTAATTGACCCGAACTATATTCTTCCACACAGCGGGCCACCAAGAGGGGATTGAGCATGAGCGGGTTCCCCCAGTCAAGGCCTTTTCCCACTTTCTCCCAGTCCGCTCCTGTACAAAGGTACACTGTACATGAGCAATGTTCACATGCTCAACTTTTCCCCCTCCCCCAAAAATCCTTGCTTGCCCCTTCCACTCTTGAAATCCTGGAGGCACCGGTTCTACCCCATCCCGTCACACCATTACTTTAGTAATGCTATAACCCGCTAGTATGCTTCACACCAGGACATTGATAGGCTAGGAAAAGGGGTAGCAGGGACAAAGACCTCGTTTTGCCCCCCTCCCCCCCCCTTTGGATGATATGCTGCCAAAATATGGCACTGAGTAGGATAAAACTACCTTAAAATTTTTGTCAAATATTGCACGATTTTGCATCTAGGGCACTTCTGTACTTTAAATAGTCAAAATGTTTCCAAAGACCCCTCCCCAGGACACTGATCACTAACATTCACTTCCACCCCACTTTCAAAAGGCTTCCTACGCTTATGTCAGGAGACAGTACGCTTTAGTCAAGAATGTTTTGTTTTAGGTTTGCTACAACTTGTTTTGAAACATGGGCAACCATATGCCTTATAAATCTGTGTAAACAAAAAAGGCGCATAGTCCTGTTATAGATGGCATCTCAACGAGCGGTGGGTGATGTGACCGTTTTGACCTCAGTCAAATTATGGGATCACGGCGCCTTGTTCATGAAAACAGTCGTTACGAGAAAGGACAACTTAACATAGACATGTAAGAATTTATTATGTAGTGCTATTGCGAAAGTGAGGGGAAATCCTGAAGAGAATGCCGCGAATTGGCATGGGAATAGTCTCAATGAATCTATTAGCTCTATTACACGTTGAAACTGCAAGCCGGAATATCCATGCCTTGTGAACGGACTGATACAGGAGAGACTCACCCTGTCTGCTGATTGCCGTCAGACCACTGAAATGAATTCATATCATTTGTATAATGCCATGCATAGAACGGCTTCATTGCTAGTTTACTTCGATAGAGGGAAATCCCATCAGACTTTGTTACGACGTATGTCGCAACAGCACACTGGAGTGTTGAGACTACGTGACTTTCATTCCCAAAGACTGTTCGGTATAACGAGTATTTATGAGAAGTTTATAGATTAGATTGTTCTGTCAAAGGGGGAGGGGGTGTATAGCATCGGTTACTTTTCACAGCACTTTCCCATTATTTATCAACCTTTTGAAGAAATTGTATAACATAGGCCTGCTCAATCAGTGGCGTATTTAGGGGGAATTGGGGGCCATGCCCCTTACTGTTGTCGATTTTCAGCACCTAAAATGTAAAATTTTTAACGCAAATTTTACTTCCAAAGGTAGCATATGAAGCACCAGATTGATGTAATGACACCTAATATTTCAAAAAATTTCAATGGGGAGGAGGATCCCCTTCCCTTTGTCCCCTCCCCTAGGCCGACGAGCACAGAACATACTGTATGTCCCCTCCCCCGTGAGAAAAATCCTGGCGACGCCACTGTGCACAATCATTAGCAAAGCTGTTCTGTTGTGGGTGTAGATGAGTTGGTTACCTCTCTCCCTTTCAAAATCACGTTCACAATTTCCCTGTAATTGTCACTCTAGTCTAGACAATTGAGTAACCAAACTAAGGCAACATTTTTATGTTCGTGAAATTAACTGAAATTTCCTCCCTTACCCATCCAACCCTTGCAGTTTTCTTCCTCAAATGCCACTTAGTAATGCCGTGATTACGTCCAATATATACACATATTTTTTCTATTCCATGTATTTTTGCTGAATTGCATGTCAAATTGCTCAATCAAAAATCGTAAATGCACTATAAAATCTTATCTTCCTCCTTACACGCTCTAAACATTATACCCTGTTTTCACTCACGTAACTTCCACGCTGCTGAGACCCACTTCGACACATCTGTATGAAGTTTAGTTTGCAGGAAGCGTAACCACTATAATTATTCTCCACGCATTGAGTTACTCATTAAATTTGGTCCGTTCCGTGGTCTCTGGACCCTTGTAAAAATTTCAGCAGGTACAATCTATCCCTCAGTCATACGAAAGCTCACAAGTAGGCCTTTGATACTAAAAAAATTGTGTACCAGTTGGGATTTTCAGCTAAGGGGCTTGCGTTATGGGGTGTTACTTTCTGTCTTTTTCCTTCGTTCAAAGTGTCATTTTGCATAGCGGAAGGATATAATTCCAAAAGTTAACACCAAAAGTTAATTTACATTTATTTCTGCATAATCAGGCCTTCAGTTCCTTTTCTAACACATACACACCATTGACATACACATCACAAACGAGAACATCACTTAAGCAAAATGGTCTATACTGTGCATTCCCGCCCCCCCCCCCCAAAAAATAGGGTGTTAAATTCGTAGGCAAACACCTTCCGGGGAATTCCCTTCAAAAAGTGTGCTCTGCACATTGGCTATTTTCAATCACTAATACTTCAAAAGCCGGCGATTCACGTTGATATTGGAGGATTGTAGGGATCGTTAAAATCGTTGTAACGAGCGATATACGAGCACATAATAAAAACACTTATACGAATACGAATATAAGCTAAGTGATCCCTATAACTAGCTATGCTGATACTTATATATCTAAATAAATATGGGTATCGTAAGGTTGGAGGGTTGCATCATTTTTGTTCGATTTTTAATGTATGTTTGCCCGAAGATAGTCTTCATTTTGCCCGATACTGGTAGCAAATTTTCTGCCCGACTGTATGGCTGCAACTCCTCCTCAGTCCTCCCTTCCCCACCCCCTGTACTGGAAGGGAGCTGACAAAAACCTTTATATTAGCATAAATTGATCTCAAAGTCGCCGTGTACTTGAACTTAACAGCCAAATGTTACGTACGTTGACCAAGATACGTCGTCTCCAAACCGAAGTATCGAGAGTCGTTTTTCTCATCTCCTGCAATCGCCGCCCTTGCACGTACCGTACCGGTCCTTTATTGCGGCTCTCAAAGATTAGAGCATAATCCTGACAGTTTCGATATTCTGCGGCAGGATCCGTAAGGTCTATCTTCGTGCTCGCTGATGAGAGAGCTCAATGCCCCTCAGGATTCAATGATTTCAGGAGCCTGTAAAGTCATAGGCTTCGACGCTCTCAGTCTCAGCGGGGAGTTGTCAGACAACTCCCTGGTCTCAGTAGGGAAGCTTTCACGCAATTCCCACCTGAATTGTGTTTGGGGTATCTCTCTCTTCTCATCTTTGGATACTTCTCCAGTTGGCTATGAGATGAACACCCTCAGTCTACACAGGCTGTCCGGGATGATTTCCGCGTGCTAACTTTCGTCTTTTGCAGTAGAGATAAACGAAAATAGCCAGTCCAGCGATCATTGCAAAGCCAAGGATGGGAAGTACGTACGACAATGACTTCGGATGAGTATCAGTTCGCTCGTCTTGTTCACCTATTTCTGATGTAGTTTGCTCGTTTTCAGTGGAAACTGTGCTCGAGATGGTAGAAATGTCTTCACTAAAACATGATGCAGCTGAGTACTTTCCCGATTCTTCATCAACACACCTGAGGGTTCCATTTGTTCTTTCCAAGATGTAGCAGCCACACTCCACCATGTTATCCCTCAAGTCCATTTCGATGACACCCGAGCTAGAATTGTCGAATTGTATTTCTGGAATATCGAACAGCCCACAATTATCTGCGTACAGAAAGACGTAAGGGCTGGATAATACTACGTTTATATATGTTAAAGGGTTACTCGACAACTTGAGGTCAGTCAAAGAGTTCAAATTCTCAAATATGTGTGGAGAAAGAACCGCTATGCGGTTATTTGAGAGATCAATGTTTACCAATCTATCGTTGAACGTAAAAACTGATTCAGGAAGAAACCGTATCCTATTGTACGCTAATTTCAACGTTCGAAGCAGATGATTATTAGCGAAAGTGGTATCACTGACATCTGATATTTGATTGTGAGATACGTCAATGAGCTCAATGGTAGGGGCTCCATCAAAGGAGTTGGAATCTAATCGTCGTATCTCATTGTGTTTGAGACAAACATCTCTAAGAGACGGTGCTCCTTTGAGGGACTTGTCCAAACACGGGATACCGTTTTCCGAGAGGTCTAATACCTCAAGATGTATAGCGCCATTCAATGAACCCTGCTCTACAGTTTCCAGCTGATTTTTCGAAACAATGAGACGTCTAAGGTTCAAGTAGCCTTCCAAATCCCCAGCTGTGATGCTGCTAATATAGTTCCCTACCAAAATTAATGCCAGGTTGTCGCACCCTGGTTGATGCGGTGGAATAGAGGTGAGGCCCCTATAGGAAAGGTTCCCATCATCACACGGTGTCGCTGACGACAGCAGTACCTTCATCAACACCAAGAATCCGATAAACTTCATTCTGTGAAAATTAAGATACCTGTACGTTAACTTATTGCCAATTTTGACAAAATAAAATCGCCTTGTACTATGTTTTGTGCAGTCCATCTCCTTTAATTCAACAAAATGTAGAAAATGCAGTGTTTAATGGTACTGAGAAATCAAGCGGAAACTGGCACTAGGAGCTCAAACCCACATTTTTGGGAACACGAAAGGTCGCTTCTTGTGATATAAGTGCCCCACGTACTTATTTGCGCAAATTACTTGGCATTATTCCCTTGATATATATACTTCCAGACAAGAAATGTTAGCAAATATTTTGCGAAGAGGGTAACCCAAAGCACACCTGTTTAGGTTTCTAGGACAATCGGAGGGTTGGTGAATTCTGACTGGATATGGGCTGGTACAAAATAAATTCATATTCCAAAAGGAGCACGTGGGCACTTTTTCGTTCCTAAAAGGGGCACATTTTACCATTTTCAGAAAAGCGGGTGTCCCCAGTGCCCCCGGTTCCTACACCCCTGCATGCGTGATATCTGTTCTTTTCTGCCAGACAGGCACAAACATACAGGACCATTTGCATTTGCAGAGGCTCAGCAATTTTGCCCGAATTTTAAAGCACGTACACCCGGAAATCGCATCATTTTACCCAAAAATAGCAAATGTTTTGTCCCAATGGAGGTGATGCCAGGGGCTGCAGCACCCAGCCCTGGTGTCGTACGCTTATGGGGTCACGTGTGACAGACACATGATGTAAGTTTTTGACAGCTGTGAGGATGGTCAAATTAAATCTTAGTGTTCAATCAGGGGACGTGGCTCCTTTGGTTGTAACATTTGGTTCTCGCCCACCGGTATCCTGTCGAAGGGACAGGACTAAAGAAGCAAGCCTACACTATAAAGCCTATTCACAATGTGGCCTTTAATAGCAATTAGTCGCATTGAAATTTCAAATACGTATTTTTTTTTGAACTGGCATCTCTTCCAATGAGTTTTATCGTTAAGGAACTATTACTTCATTTACATACACTCAGACAATTACACACACTGACGCACACACATAGAAAAAAATAAAAAAATAAACCAGAATACAAAAATGCATTGAGGTTTCGATGATTTATGTTTTATTCCAAATAATACCATGTTATCCCATTTCTTTCAGACACTGTTCAAATACTGTCTAAACGTGTTGGAAAAATAGTTTTGTGTTCATATTCGATCTTGGGGAACTCTTGGGAAATTTTGTGTTTTGGCCTCTGGTGACCCCAGATGACGATCTTGGCAATTCTAGGGAAATTTTGCTTTTCGACCTGTGGTGATCCCAAATGACGATCTTGGGAATTCTTGGAGAACTTTATTTTTTGACCTCTGGTGACCCAGATAAAATCCTCGGGAAAATTTGCTTTATGACCTCTAGTGACCCCAGATAAAGATCTTGGAAATTCTTGGGAAATTTTGCTTTTTGACCTCTGATGACCCCAGGTAACAATCTTGGGAATTCTTGGAAAATTTTGCTTTTGACCTCTGGTGACCCCAGATGACCTTTGACCTCCACTATAAAACAATAAGGTACTCCCTCTCACCATAACGCATCTACATACTAAGTATGAAAGTTATTCAAGCTTCCTACCTTGAGATACCGTGTTAACAAAGTTTTCAGAGTTTGACCTCTGGTGACCCTAGATGACCTTTGACCGCACCGAAAACAATAGGGTTCTTGTCTCATCATAACGCATCTACATATTAAGTATGAAATTTATCCAAGCTTCCTATCTTGAGGTATCTTTTTAACGTTTTCAGAGTTTGACCCCGGTGATCCCGAATGACCTTTGACCTCCACCAAAAACAATAGGATTCTGTCTTACCATAACGCATCTACATACTAAGTACGAAATTTATCCAAGGTTCCTAACTTGAGATATCGTGCTAACAAGGTTTTCAGGTTTTGACCCCCAGTGACCCCAGATGACCTTTGACCCCACCAAAACAATTAGATTCTTCCTCTTACCGAAGACATTTACATATTGAGTATGAGATTTATTCAAACTTCCTACCTTGAGATATCGTGTTAACAACTTGAGGTTTTCAGGATGTGACCCAGATATCCTTTGACCCCCACCAAAAACAATACGGTTCTTTGTCTAACCATAACGCATCTACATATTAAGTATGAGATTTATCCAGGCTTCCTAACTTGAGATATTGTGTAAGCAAGTTTTTCAGAGTTTGACTCCCGTGACCCCAGATGACTTTTGGCCCCACCAAAAACAATAGGGTTCTTCCTCTCAATATGGAGCATCTACGTACCAAGTTTGGGAACTGTCAGTTTCTCTTCTTGAGATATTGTGTTAACGGGCAAAGATTTACAAACACACGCATACACACACCCCCACAGACATACATAAACACACACCATCATGAATGCATTGGTTCTCTTTAATCGAAACCAAAAACGAGCCAGCGTGAGTGTACTGTTAGTAGGCCAAACTTCAACCATGATGTTCGTTGTAGTTCCATGCTTCAAATACCTATTTGGTTTCGACCCTGCTTGCACTTTCACGGGCTCACAATCACATCTATGCAAACTCAACAGTTCTCTCATTAAAATTGTGTTGCATAAACTTTTAAAATATGGGAGTAATTCATTATACTTGTTTTAAGCAATTTGATCAAGGGTTTGGAAAAATGCACCCGTGCTATGAGATGTGAACTGAAGTATCACAATCCGTCTATAATAGCAGGTAGGCCTATAAAAGTGCAAGATAAGTTAATACTCACTTTTAATCTCAAAGTTGAATCCAATAGAGTATTCCAAAGAACTACGTCCGAGCTGCCCCGCGGAGCGGACTTTGTTTGCTCAGCTCCTCTTTAAGGCTTTCCAAACGTATGACTGAGCAAGGAATATGAAGTATAGCCTGCTACGTAAGCGAAGTCCGAGCCAAAAGTATGAGTGCAGTTAGTATCCTCCTTTGATTTGTGATTCTTCAGCTTGTGGCCGATAATGATTTAAGAACGTGCGTTGTGCTTGCTCACTTGAAGTATTCTGTCCATGTGAACCCCAGGATCCGCTTTTTATAAAGACAAACCAGTAGTTGGAAGCGGTTGCGACATTCGTAGAAATGGTTATCCACAGTCACAGGTTTCGTTATGCAACTTGGGAATTCCCTGTAACGGAAAATAAACAACATGTTCTTGGTCGGGCCGACGAAGTTGAAAAATGAAAAAGAAGTACGCCCCCACATGGGTTTGTTTATACTTAACGTTCGAAAATCAATTGCAGGTCTCAGATTTACGATTGGCCCCCAAACTTGCAGGGAGTTGTAACACCCTGCTTCGACTGCCCAAAGAAGAAAAAAAATACAGTGAGAGAGGGGCCGTAGCCTGCGCGGTGCAAATGTAAAGGAAGCAGCTGTCCATCCCCACCCCATGAGATTTCCACACCGTGAATGGAAGTTGGGAAATCGCATATAGGCCCTAAGGGTTCCTTTTCTCACAAATTTTTGGACCTCATAGCGGTTACCTGGCTCAGACTAATAGGTCAGTTTTATTTGATGACGCAAGAGCCTTTTTGAAAAACCAAGCAATCCTTTCCCATCATTCCATTGGAAGATGTTTCTAAATATAGGCGTAGGAAGCTTTTCGAGACGGGGGGGGGGGTGAACCTTGTTTCGGATCGCCGTCCTGGGGGAGGGGGTCTAAGGGAAGGGTTCCCCTCCCCTTTGGGACATTTTTGGGTATTTGAGGGTCCTCAGATGCAATTTGGTGCAACATTTTGGACAAACTGTAAGGAAAATTACTGCAAATTTTTGACATTTCTCACAGAAGAGACAAATAAGGGCTTTTGCCCTTGGATCTTGGGGGGGACGGAAGTATACTTCAGCCCCCACATTTTTGACTGGGGGCTTTAGCCCCCCGCTTCCTACGCCTATGTTTCCAATACAAAAGTTTAGTGCAGCTCTACACATTTTGTACAAGCAACAGTGTTTGTTGAGGGCAAATGCCCTGCAGTACATGCTGTTACGGCTTGTGGTCGCAAGTCAAACCAATAACAGCGAAAGATCACAGAAGAACGAGATTAAAATTCAACAACTTAATGATTATTTACAATCTCCTTATCTCACTTAAATTTACAATAATTAATTAGACTTACTCACAATCCTTTAATTAATATTTGCCTGGTCTGGTCCAAGGGCTGGTAGTGCATGCACGTTGACGATGGCACAGTGGTAGACCTGCAGCGTGCTGTAGCGTAGGGACTGGTTCCACGAGCGAATAATGACAAGGCTAGGTAGGCGATGGATGATAACAACCTCAATACACAGTGTAGAAACGGCGTAAGGCAATTTGTCACAAGTGTGAATTGTCAGTGGCTGGCCTCATATGATTCGGTCAACAAACGGACAGCAGAATAACGTCTGGACTCGATGGTGTCTCTCCATGAAGTATTAGGGTGTCTCTCCTCGTTAAGCGTTGTTGAACCGCCTTTTATATGCTAGGCTTTTATTCGAGAACTCTCCAGAATTTAACGGAAACTTCTAGTGTACACAGTCCAGCAATTACGAGAACGTTCCTTAATAGAAACTTCTAGAACACACAGTAGTTGAATAACGATAATTGCAGCTTCTTCGAAGTGTTGCCAGGTCGCTGCTGTAATTGGGACATAACGTAAACAGTTCTCACTTCTAGACAGTTCTAGAAAGGCTGCGTTGAAGTTGAATTCTCTGGAACTTTCCATTCGCTCGTCGATGGATTCAATCCGGTGTTCCTGACGGGTTGTCTTGTAACACTCACCCCCTTGAAAAAAGTTTTGGACGTCTCGGACAAAACTTAAGTTACAATATTTACAATGTATAACTTTACAGTAATAACTACAGTATATACAGTATGTAGTCCAATATTCAATGGAAGGTATAATCTTAACATATAACTTGTCTTGCAAGGTGATGATACATGAATACAGTAACATCATCAATACACATTGTGCCATAGTTAACAAAAAATTTCAAAACTTACAGTGATACTTTAACATACTGCATCAAATCAAATTCTTGACAAAGAGTCTGGTACAACATTGTCTTTCCCTTTAATGTGCTTAATATCTACATTATATGATTGCAGAAATAAACTCCACCTCATCAATCTTTGATTCTTATTCTTCATCTTAGATAAAAATGTCAAAGGGTTAACAGGGGTCGAAATTCCCACTGTTCCGCTGTTCCGAGAACAGTGCTTTTAGTGCCGGAACAGTAACTTTTCAAAAGCCACTGTTCCGTGGAACAGTGTTTTTCCACAAGAAGCAAAGTGCATATAAATATACGCACATTCTAATCTCTGATAAAGTAATGACGCCGTGAATATAAAAATCCCCGTAAATTTTGGCTTAAGTGTGAAATGCAATCTCGTTCCACCGTTATCAATTTAAGTCAGTTACTTGCACGTGTTATTCCCTATGCTGCATGGTACAGTGCTGTGTAAATGCACATACTGAAGTTTTACTACCAAACACATAAAAACTTTTAGTACAGTATGTCATTTATTGCCCTACAAGCGAAGGTCATCTTGCATCACCCCTTGTCTTGCGTGGTATGTTCCAAATGTCCTCTTAACTATTCATTGATATTCCCTACACTTTATTGTGTTTTTAGGGGGTTTGTATTAATATTCCCTCCAAGCTAGCAACTAAACACCCAAACTTGAAAGGACTAAAAGCAATTCTGACTGCTGATATCTCGCAACCAAAGTCAATGGGTCCTAAGTGTGTGTTTTTCCTCTTAAGATCTTCCCATTGACTTACTGTGTGGAATGATACTTGAATCAAGGTTACGACTAGAACGATTTCACGTTAATTTGCTGCGAGAAAATAACAACAGTATGTGCACTCATATGTTGGAGAACACACTCATTATCATGACAATATGTCTTTGACATATTCTTCAATGTTTGGTGAAACCTTTCTAAAGCCCCTTGGCTTTCAGGATGATAAGCCGAAGACTTAATTTGGTCTATGCCTAACTCATACAACATCTGTTGGAATACAGTTGACATGAAATTAGACCCTTGATCTGATTGGATCTCTTTAGGCAACCCAAACAATGTGAAAAATTTAAGTAAAGCTTGTAAGACTGTCCGAGCCTTAATATTTCTCAGAGGTATTGCCTCTGGAAACCTTGTAGAAGCACACATAATGGTTAATATATACTGATGCCCTGCCCTACTCTTAGGTAGGGGACCTACACAATCAATAATGACTCTACTAAATGGCTCTTCAAAAGCAGGAATTGGCTTTAAGGGTGCAGCCGGAATATTCTGATTCGGCTTCCCAACGATTTGACATGAGTGACAGGTCTTACAAAATTTGGCCACATCACTTTTAAGTTTTGGCCAATAAAAGTGATTTAGAATTCTGTGGTAAGTCTTATTGACTCCTAGGTGCCCTGCAAATGGCATTTCATGAGCAATACTCAGTATTTCCCTTCTATAGGTCCTAGGTACCACAATTTGATGGTAAATTCTCCACTCTTCATCTAATAGTGCATCAGGTGGTCGCCATTTACGCATCAAAATATTGTTTTTAAAATAAAAACAGACTGGGACGTCTTTCGATTCATCCTCAGTGAGTGCACCAGCCATTAATGGCTGAAGCTCTTCATCATGTTGTTGTTGGACTGACAACTGGTCTCTATGGAGTGTGTCAGACATTTTTGATTTTTCCTGTTCTACCCCCTCACTATGTGTGGGGCCAGGAGACTCACAATCCTGACTATCATTAAGATTAGTCATAAAAGATTGGCTGAGATCATACCAAGAATCTTCACTTTCATGAATATTTTTACTAGAATCTTTTTCAGACTCTGACTCCTCTTTTGGGAGTGTTGTTCCATTTTTAGGAACTAATTCCTCAATTTCAGAGGGTGGATGATTAAGTTTATCATCCTTATTTTCAGAAATCATACCCTCATTTTTAGAGAGTGGATGTTCAAGATTATCATCCTTACATGATTCCCTACTTGTTCCACTTTTGGGAACTGTATCCTCACTTTTGGAGGGTGGATGTTTAAGATTATCATCCATGGCGAGCTTTTGTGACATAGCTCTAGTGACAGCACAGGCAGGGAATAAATTTGGAAATTCCTTTTCTAATTGCTCTGTGTTGTTATAATCACATGGTTTATCTGTCAAAATTGCATTGGCTACTACCTTTCCACCAGCTAGGTCATTGCCTAGCAACAGAGATACCCCCTTTACAGGTAGAGTAGGTCTGACCCCTACTATGACCGACCCAGAAACTAAATCTGACTTCAAATTAATTTTGTGGAGAGGGACCGAAATAAATCCACACTCAACCCCCTGAATTAGTACATTTGCCCCTGTGGAAGTAGAGTCCGATAATGGCAAAACTCCATCAAGAAGCAACGACTGAGTTGCGCCTGTGTCACGCAAAATTTTAATTTTTACGGGTGGATGAGCTGAATTCCCATCTAGGGAAATAAACCCCTCAGACACGAATGGAAGGTATTCTTCCTTAATTTGGTCTTTAGAATTAGGCCGTAAAGTCACGACTACCTCAGAAGAATTCTCTGCATTGGCTAAGGCATTGGAGGCTGTTTCAGTCTCCTTTAATTTTGCCAATGTGAAGCAATTTGCCATTGTGTGGCCCTTTTTGTGACAGAAACCACAGCTTATGTCTTTAAAGGCAGCTTTGTTTGAGCTGACCTGGTCGTTCTTTTGACGACTTGAATCTGGTTGTTTTTTACCAGAATTTGTTGGAGAGATAGAACCAGACTGAGATCCACTGTTACTTGTTGTGCCACTACTACTGCCATATTTCTTATTTGGCTTACTAAACTGACCCTTGTTTTGAGTCTGACCCACTTTACCAAACTTATGGGTAAGAGCATACTGATCAGCCAAATTTGCAACTTCACTCAGCTTGTCAGCCTTATTTTCCTCAAGGTGAGTCTTAATGTCATCATTCACACACCGTTTGAATTCCTCGACTAGCATCAGTTGTCTTAAAGTGTCAAATGTGGAGACCTTTTTGGAAGCACACCATCTATCGAAATGCCTTTCTTTTTGATAAGCAAACTCTACATATGTTTGTGTATCCGCCTTACGATACTTTCTGAATTTTTGGCGATAAGCTTCGGGCACCAATTCATAGGCTTGTAATATGGCCTTTTTAACCTTATCGTAATCCATGCTGTCCTCTATTGACAGAGCGGAATACACTTCTTGAGCCTTGCCTGTGAAATTACTCTGGATGAGTATGGACCATTTATCTCTTGGCCACTTTAGTTGCTCACCCAGCTTTTCGAAATGGTTAAAGAATTTCTCCACATTATCCTCCTGAAATTTGGGGACAAATTTTACGTGCTTAGAAACATCGAATCCCCCAGTATCCAAGCCTATTTAAGGGTCTGAGGCTTTTATGACCCCTAACTCTAGTTGCTTCAACCTAAATTCATGTTCTCTTGCCTCTTTTTCCCTTTGCATTTGCATTTCTCTTTCCTCTTTTTCCTTTTGCATTTGCATCTCTCTTTCCTCTTTTTCCTTTTGCATTTGCATTTCTCTTTCCTCTTTTTCCTTTTGCATTTGCATTTCTCTTTCCTTTCTTTCCCTTTCTTCTCTTTCCCTTTCTCTTTCCATTTCTTTTAATCTAATCTCCTTATTCATTTCTATTTCAAGCCTTTTCAATTCAAATGTGTTGTCAGTTGGCACAGTGATAGCTGTTTCCAATACTGTAATAGGCAGGATACTTTCATCCACAAGATATTCTAGAACATATCTTTTAATCTCGTCTTTCCGCATTAAAGGCTGAAATTCAATGCCATAATATTTTGCGACCTTTACAATCTCAGACTTCTTTAATGAATCTAGTTCCTGGACTGAGGGACTAGCCACGAATTTATCTAAGTTGAATGGCATTTTGAAATTGTATCAAGCCTTCAACAAACAAATAAGTAGTCTGAGCAAACACAGTTGCTTACGATTCACAACAGAATTTCTCGAATTTTCTAGTATTTTTCGTTCCCGGATGTTAGGCCACCAATTCTGTTACGGCTTGTGGTCGCAAGTCAAACCAATAACAGCGAAAGATCACAGAAGAACGAGATTAAAATTCAACAACTTAATGATTATTTACAATCTCCTTATCTCACTTAAATTTACAATAATTAATTAGACTTACTCACAATCCTTTAATTAATATTTGCCTGGTCTGGTCCAAGGGCTGGTAGTGCATGCACGTTGACGATGGCACAGTGGTAGACCTGCAGCGTGCTGTAGCGTAGGGACTGGTTCCACGAGCGAATAATGACAAGGCTAGGTAGGCGATGGATGATAACAACCTCAATACACAGTGTAGAAACGGCGTAAGGCAATTTGTCACAAGTGTGAATTGTCAGTGGCTGGCCTCATATGATTCGGTCAACAAACGGACAGCAGAATAACGTCTGGACTCGATGGTGTCTCTCCATGAAGTATTAGGGTGTCTCTCCTCGTTAAGAGTTGTTGAACCGCCTTTTATATGCTAGGCTTTTATTCGAGAACTCTCCAGAATTTAACAGAAACTTCTAGTGTACACAGTCCAGCAATTACGAGAACGTTCCTTAATAGAAACTTCTAGAACACACAGTAGTTGAATAACGATAATTGCAGCTTCTTCGAAGTGTTGCCAGGTCGCTGCTGTAATTGGGACATAACGTGAACAGTTCTCACTTCTAGACAGTTCTAGAAAGGCTGCGTTGAAGTTGAATTCTCTGGAACTTTCCATTCGCTCGTCGATGGATTCAATCCGGTGTTCCTGACGGGTCGTCTTGTAACAATGCTATTAACAAAATAAATGTTTCTGAATAGTCTCTTGAAGTTTGCATGCCTCTGGCCCCCATACCGATTCAATAAAGTAATGGCCAGTGTAAAATGGCAAAAGAGCCTAGGGGCATATGCCCTTCGTTTTTGCGATAATCTGACGCTACGTTATTGCTCCTTCTGATTGAAAAGATCACGTTGGACCTTACTTCCACCTTACAGTGCCTCCATACGAGGAGATAAAAATCAGTGTGAAATACTCATAGTTATAGCCAGGCATGGGTCCGTGGCACATTGGTATATGACGGCAACATCACGGTGTTGCATCTCACTTGCTTCGGGGTGATACCCTACACTTATCTTGAAAACTAAAATACCTCCATATTACCCCATTGCCATTTTGACGAACAAAGCCATCTTGAAATATGTTTTGTGCACCCACATGTCTCCAAAAATTCAACAAAATATATAAAATACAGTGTTGCATGCCACTAGAGAAACTGGCGGAAAATGGCTCTGAGGGCACATACTCATATTTATGGGAAATCAAAAAGTGTTAACTTCCAGTCACTTCTTCAAAATCACAGGGTCCCAGGGAATTACTTTGTGCAACTTTTCCCTTCTGTTATCGGCAAAAACAACATGATACAATTTCCTTTGAGGTATGTGCTTTTAGTTTATAGAACAACACAAGACAATTTTTGGTGAAAAGGGAATCTTAATGCACATCTGTTTAAGTTTAGAGGGCAGTATGAACATTCTGATTGGACTGTTGGATGTGGTACATTTATGTTCAAAAAGGAGCAGCGAGGGCATTTTTCTTTTTCAAACGGGGCACATTTTAATATTTTCGAAAAATTCTGGAGGGGAGGACAGGTGTTCCCAATGCCCCCCGGTTCCAAAATCGCTGCATTTAATTATATGTTTTACTATGAGCTTGTAAAGTAACTTTAATTTTAAAAATCTGTCCCTCTTCTTGAAATCTAAAGTAGATTTTACAACATGGAATCGAAACATAGAGAATATTTTGATGCAACTTACAAGGTCTAGAATGTATCATTTTCTCCTGTAACTCTGGGTGGCATTTCGACCAAAGAGTACCTTGCAAGGCCTACGCTACTGCTACGTGTCAAACGATAGTGGCTTCTCAGTGGTGTACTGAGAGGGGCAACCCGCACCGGGTACCAGCCTTTAAGGGATCCCATACCAGAGCAGTTCAAGGCTTTACCAAAGATAACACCATTTTGGATCTATAAAACCTTAGCGCAAAACATTTCTCAAAGCGTAGGGTGTCACCCCTCCCCTTAGGCAACATACCCTTCAATTACCCCCGACCAAAATGGAAAAGTTACTAAATAATGAAGATTCCTAGACATACAATCAGTTCAACACTTTGCCAAGCTTTACCAAAGATAACACCAGTTTGCATGTAAGCCAACCCCACAGGGGAAATCCCGGGGGATGGGGTGATCAATCCCCTAGTTTTTCACATGTGGTTGACCAACACAAACACCCCAGATTTTCAAAAATGTTACAAAATAATATGCTTTGTATTTACTATTTTTGGTTGTCAAATCGATAACTTTTGAATATTGTGAAATAAGGTAAACCATTAATGGGATTTTTTCCGAGCGCTTCGCACACATCATCGTGCATTGTTGCCTTGTTATTACATGTCAGTTAGAGCGAGATTATTTTCCCAACGCCCCATGCAACTCCTAACACCACCTGTCCTCCCGGCGAACCACAAGCGGTAGCGTATCCGACAGCCGGGGAAAACCCTGACGGGTTTGGCTGGAAAGGGCAGCTCTCATTATCGACTGTTGAAAATGTAAAGTGGTTGGAAGAAGAAACGGGAAGAAGAAAGGGCATTTTAATGTTACATGGATAATGCAGGATGAATCTTAGTAAAACACTGCACTGTCACTAAAGTACTACTTTCAGCGCGCTTCGCGCGCATCCATTGTAGATAGTTGAGCCATTGCCAAAACCTTTTCGACAACTTGAGTACGGTAGTATTATGCTCAATGAAACTGCTACACAGCATCCACCTCTCGCACCCGGCAGTGTCAAATGCCTAAACGTGGTTGCTAGCATATGGCTATCGCGAATTCTAGTCTCAATGTGTTAGAGCATATGTAGGGTTTACATGGATCTTTCACATATTTTATTTCTATATTGTTTGATTTTTTAATTAACATATCATATGAAGAAAATGCAAGTATAATTTCGGTTCCATGAAACCTTGGTTTACTTTTATTCGAGTTGAAATGTCTGTGATGATCTGCAAGCCCGTAGCCAATTAGGGGAAGGCCAAGGGTGGCGCTCCCTGCTCTAAAAAATTAAAATTCACTATCATATCAAATATAAATATGCCTGTCTCGCCTCCTAAAAGCCTTTTTTGTACCCTGGAAGCTGTCTTGCCACCTTTAGTACCTTGTTTGGATATGGGCCTGGTGGTTTGACGAGGGAGCGTTTTCGGTTTGAGTGGTTTGATTTACCTCAAAACTGACGTCGATTTCGGGCTCGATCATGTCCAGTTCAACAATTGGGTGGTTTGGACATCACACAACCGACCCGAGGCAAACCTTTTTCCCAAACCACGACCCCATCCCGGTTATAGTACGACACTGACGAATTAACAGTGTGATTGGAACCAGCTCATAACAGTGGCAGTAGGGAGCTAACCACTATAGTGAAACTGCAGCCGGTCGGGAGGCGGAAGTGACGAAGCACGTTCTTGCACGACCAGGATTTAGTTCATAGGAAGTGACGTTACGGGCTAAATCTATACAAAACATTACAAGACAGAACATTGTACCTCATTGTATATATAGGCTACACTGTACATATCTCAGTTATCCGGCTATTGTCTATAAGGTGGATTATCATATATAATAATGCTAGTGTCCTTTTGTAAAACTGAATATAGTTTATGTTATGACGGCAATGTGGAGCATGACAACATACAAGTAAGTGCGTTGGGTTTTTAAAAAGAGAAGAGGGAGTTTAACAGTCCCGATCATCTACAAGTACAGGGAATTAAACGAAACGTAGGACTATTAGATAACACGCAGAAACCAGATGAATATCTTGGTGTCTACGTTTATTCTTTAACGGAAAGCAACCTTTTTACAACAAATGAGCCCTCATCCTCATGAAGTATACTATTCTATTGATTTTGCAGAAGATGGCTGAAATATTCTGTGCGGCAAGTACCAGGATGCGGGGACAAAAATTACTTCTTGTAGCTTATGTGATTCTTTGTTCTATAGCGCCGGAAGACTTTCGTATCCTGCATGACCACAGAGTGCTGTACGCTTACACCAAATCTGTTATGAATTCGGAATGTAACTAAATGTTAGTATCTACCTTTGGGTTACCAGTACAACAATACAGACAAGCTCGAATCCAACAGAGTTGGAAACGAGCCTCGAGGACTTTGACGTCATCTTGATTTTTTTCATGATTTTTTTTTCATCATTGTCAAAAGAGTACAAAACGTTCTTCTTCTTTGCACCCTAATATCTCCCACTCAGTACTTTGAAAAATGTTCTAGAATAATGGTTTATGATAAAAAAAATCATGGTCACTTGTTACGAATTTGACGGACAAAAGGACATGAGCTTTCACCTCCCAACTTCCAAAGTACTTAACGATATGTACTCTGGTGAGCAGAAAAAACAAATGAAATAGATGATCCTTATGGAATGCTGGCGTTTGCAGGAAAGCTGCTTGCATGCGATAAAACCGTCTTGTATTCTCATCTCTCAGATACCATATCCATGCAATCTGCCTAACGGGTGCGAGCCTACCATGTAAACACATGCTCATATAATAAACCCTATACAGATATAATAAAATAATATCCCTGGACTATAACAGAGTAAAGGTCGTGATAAGCAGAACAGTCCTAAACAAGAACGCCAAGAGGCGCATTGATTCCTTGTCAAGTTGAGAGATGAAGTAGGTAAGAGCATAAGTTTAAATCTTCCTTGCAATCAATAAGGACATCATGATAGGCTTGTGTTGACAAAGTTTCTTTATGTATCCCCTACTGAGATAATGTGGTTACAAAAGATGTTATATTTAGACAGCTGGTGACCTCAAATGACCTTTGACCTCTGTTAAAAGCAATCGCCAGTAAGATTTTTACAAATTGAACTTACACATCAACTTTAAAGTGTGCCACTCTTATCCTTCACAAAATCCATAATGTCAAGATATTGAAGTTTCCATATGCTTTCAGGAGAGTCAAAAAGCCCCATTGTCAAAGATATGATTGATTGACAGCACTATGATTTTAGGAGGTTATGTGTGAGGGAAATGGAAGGTGTACTGTATTCCCTAAAGAACAATTACCATCATTAGCAATTACAGTAAGTACACAGCTCACCCTGAAAAGATGGGTCCAGTTAGCTGGTGCTGGCATAGTGATAGCAGGAATTTACACACAGCAAGGGATTGCCTGATTTATATCTTCAATTGCTACAGTTGCATCCATAGCCTCCTTGCACAAACTAGGCCATTATACTAAAATTAATCTAAACTTTTTAGGGCTATCAACACCGCACAGGACAAATTGTCAAAAAATTTTCCTCTTGCATGGTCCATATGCAATCACATGTCAATCTGGTGTTGACTCTAATAGCTACACAACCAACAAGTTAGATGTCAGTGGTCAGAAGTATCAGTCTACAAAGGTGATTTGTCTTTGTGACTTGTGACAGTTTTATCCTCAGTGGACATATAGAGGGGAATTGTTATTACCTCTGGTTCTTAAGTGGAATATGTTGTATCAATAGCAATGTCTACAGTTTTCAAACCAAGTGGGGGCACAAATAAAGAAGACCTTAAAACCTGTAAAATCGTAACACTAGTAGAATGCGAGGCATTCACACTCGCGAATCTAACATCGAAGGGGAAAAAATGTAAAAGAGTGCGTAGAGAGGGTTCGAACCTAATGCCTTATCCAACTAGGCCACGGACCCTCACGGGGATGTTGTAGCTTTATTCATATATAAACTCTGTAGACCATCGTGCGTACTTATTAAGGTGAATCAGCATAGTAATGGTAACGAATGTAATGGAGTGTTGCATTTGGAGGGTTATTTTTATTCTCTTTAACCATGACAAGTGCTCACTCGAAGGTAGTAGGCCTACTTCCATGCTTTAACTGGGGATCGTTCACCAGTTCAGGCATTTACCTCTCCCTTGAGTTCGACAATTATTACTTCTGCTAATCAATGTTCGAACGTAATTAGTAAAATCAGGTAATCAATCAGGCAGTCGTTTACGCCAAATATAAAGAAACACAACTGAATAAGATTTACGAAGTTCTGGTTATCTCAAAGACGTCCCGGAAATATGTTGCGTAAATGCAGTATGTGCGTACGTAACCGTACTATACTATCAGTATCATACTGGCTGCGCCATCGGATCTAATGTGCATACAATGACTCCATCAGTGTTAACGTCATCACCGACAAAGCAAGCACCTCTTTCCAAAGAAAATACAACTTTCAGCTGAACCTGATGTGCAAAAAAGTAACTACTCAGTGCGTATTGCCGATTTTTGTACATACGGGCATGATAATCTTATACGTTCGCTGTTCCTACTCCACTCGGAAAAGTCTTCAATTCTGAAGAAAATATAATATAACTCTATAGTTTGTCGCTCTTTTTCCAGTTATAGTTGGGCTATTTTGAAGAAGATTCACCTGTGTGATGCGTTGCTTATTAAACATAAGTTTTTACTTCCGTAGATCTCACTCAGACGTTTCAAAATATGAGAAATGATGAAGGGTAACGATCTCTCCTAACGGAATACTAGTTGACAAAAACCATGAAAAGGGCGGTTAAGAACAGTATACAGTCGTTTCAAAAACCGTAAACTGTATCTCAAGGAATTTTCCATGAACTGCACCAAAGTTAAAGACTTACTTTCATTACTAAACTCTATTTATAGCTAACATCTATTAATCTTCAAGTTACTTTCATACCCATTTAGATTAACAAAAACAACAAGACGCACAATGAAAACACTGTGGCAAGTCCAGAAACCGACTGCTATACTTCGCATTCACTCGTAATAAACCAAGTAACTGCTAATGGATCTGTTCAGAATGATTCTATTAAAAGCAATAAAATCGTAAGGATAAGTGAAAGGCAGAAAATATGTAGTTTTTGAATTAAACATAACACCTGTAACCTAATACCTGCAAATCCTCATTGACCGAAAAAAAAACAGCTGCAGAGTATCTCATATATTCCATGTAAAAAATTAGTGTTAACACGCTTTTCACTCTCTGACCACACATGACCCCATGTGACCTCTAGGGAAAATAAAAATATATCTAAACATTAAAACAGTAACTATCAACCAATTTTTCATGAGTTTACCGAACTTTTCTCTCTATGACCGCTCCTGACCCTAATGTGACCGCCAAGAAATAATGGAAACACTAGTAACCTTTAATGCAGTAACTTCCAACCAAGTTTGAATTTCATGGCTGAGATATATGCAGCACAGTCTTTCCTAGTTTCTACTTCACAGTGACCTCAAATGACCTTTGACCCATGCCAACAACAATCCCAAAGGAGATCTTTGCATAATACACCAATGTGCCAAGCTTGAAGTATCCTGCATGTTTGCTTCAAAAATTAGAGTGCTAACAAACTTTTTACTCCATGACCTGTCATGACCTGTCATGACCCTGTATGACCTTTGGCCTACAATAAATCTCTGGAAATTTTCATAACTCTAGAGATACTACTCTACCCACCATATCTGATGAGATACTGCAAACATGTTTTGTCCATATGTCACCTGCTGATGACCTCAGATGAGCTTTGAACCACACCAAAACCAATCCTAGCTGAGATCTTCATATGCTTTACCCACAAACCAACTTTGAAGTGTCTCGCCCTTTCCCTTTAAAAACTAGAGCGCTAACGAGATTGTTTTACACACATACACACATACACACATACATACGCACACACATACACCGACATCACCATCGCATAGATTCCTTGCCTGCCTACGGCAAGGAATCAAAAATGTGTGCTTTACGAGACATATTTGAAACGCTTGCATACGAGAAACGCTATGCATGCATATGGCTGGAGAAAGAGAACCATTAACCCAATTTTAATATTTTGCTAAACTAGTTATCCAAGGTCTCTATTAACTCTAATCAAGTCCAGAATCAGACATGCAGATGAGGGCTATTCAGTATACTTTGCTTCAGATGTTTTAATCAAGTTACGCATGCCATGCTTCGTTCGAAGAACGGGACAGCTCTGTGGAGCTCTTACGTTGTAGGAGCATTGTACAAAATGCATGGCTAAATCTAAGGGGTTGCCCATTTCTTTAAGCTCTTTTATAAGAGTAACCTCTAACTTTCTTCGGATCCCCTCTTTTAAAGGTATGAAAAATGATGATTCTGGCACTAACAGCCACCGTCGTTTATTGCAATTGGACCCCTTTCCCCAAGCCCGTAGCCAAGGGGGGGGGGGGAACGTGTTTTCCTTTCCTAGAAAATTCAGAATTACTACTGTTGTAGTGCATTTTAGTATGTCTCGAACCCGAAAGTACTTCGTCCCCTGGAAGATATTTCGCCCCTATTCAGTACCTTGACTGGTTACGGGGCTGCCCCTTCCATTTTTCTTGAAAATGATGAAAAACGGAGGGTCCCTTAAAGTGATTGACGTAAAATGAGTGACCACCTTAGTGAAGGCATTATCTACATGTGTGTGTAGAGTGGCGTCGCCAGACTTTTCAAAGTTGGGGGGGGGGGGAACGCGGGGCCAAACGTTCCGAAAGGCACACCATAATGAAGGACTGAGAGCCCCTAGAGGCGTTGTAGTGACGCACAGATTAGTAATACAGGCACTGGGACCCAGGGTCCACTGAAGGGCCCCCGGTGGGGTCCAGGGACAAGTTCCATCGAGAGTCAAGGAGGAAAGGCCCCCGAAGGCTCTAGGGTGTTTATAAATTGTGATCATTAGAATGAAGCATTTGACTGTTCCAAAATGGCATTAGATGTGCACTAAACAGACCACAACAATACTAGAAATCACAATATGACCATTTCTGTTAGCCTGACTCGCACTAACGGTTAATTACTGGTGGGGGGGGGGGACGAAAAATCTTGTTAAGGTTTGCATTTGAACTTTAAATTAATCCACTCATGCTGTCTAATAGAAATTGATGTTGAGACAACTACCTTCCAGGTATGCCACTGAGGGAAAGCCTTCGCATCAGGGCATCGAAGGTGCATATACGGATGCGGATCCGGGGCTAGCCAGAAAATTTGGAAAAAGAAACCCTTGAATGTGGTTCAAAAGGGTTTTGGGTATCTTAAAATTATAATTATGACAAATATATTTTACATTTTCTTTAGCACTAAATGGTAAAACGTTGGCTAGCGCTCTCTGAACCATCCCGGTGCTCGCGGAAGCGAGCTTGAAAATCTGGTATGAAAATTTCGTGCAAGTTCTTATAGTCCTTTCGGCGGTATCACCATTTTGTGATCCCTGGTATGGTGCTTGGCGAAGATTCAGGAGAGCTGAGTTCCCCCTTGCAAATTTGAATTCACCGGTATTTAAAATAAACGGACAATAACCAGAGAGTGAAGTTATTTAATGATCCTCATATTTAATGGATACGCGTTGAAAAAGGCAACCAAATTCCAATTTTCACAATTTCGAACACAAATGTTGGAATGTGGGAATTGTATTGAAGTTAGAGGACTCACTTCCACAATAAGTCCCATAGCTGTTGAAAATAAATGCTGAAAGAATAGCTGTGGATAACATTTCCCAAAAGGGAAGTCCTTCAGATAGTTTAACGAATAGATGCGCGCGAAGCGCGCCTCAAAATTGTAGGTTTGGGAACATTTTGTGCAATTTTATCCGCATGGTTGACTGATAAAGTGACATTCGGTGCTCGTTCGTGTTCATATCGATTTATGCGTGAACGGTGTGCTTGTGCATATTTTGTTCATACCCAAAATCTCATGGGGTGCACACGGAGGGCTCAGCAAACGTTGGGGATACGTCCCCCTTGTCACCCCTTGACGACGCCACTATGTGTGGGTGTTTGTGTGTGTGTGTGTGTGTGTGTGTGTGTGTGAATGAAGATGCCGTTTTGATGACAAATATGCTCATATCTAGTGAAAAGTGTCCTGTTACAGAAATTTTGTGTAATGAAATGTCAGTAGATGGATGTGGAACTAGTCTTTCATCTTTTGAAGTCTGTTTTATGTTCAGGAAGTCTGTTTCATTTTGGTGAATTAGTCTGTCAGACACTTTCACTTTGTTAATTTGAGCGAATATGAAATAACACAAACCAGAATACAAACATGTATTGTGCTTTCGAGGACTTTGGTTATATTTAAGTCATGTTAAAAGAGTTAAATAGGTATATCAGCTTTTTGCGTTAACTACTGGGTATGCATAATAGTTTTAAGATCCAAACAGTTTTGTTGGACAAAACTGACATACGTACATTTTAATCATGTGTCCAATTAAATCGACATATGTCAGGTTTCTCGTACTGTCGATATACATGGACATATGTACGATTAAATTGTACATATGTCAGTTCTGTCCCATCAGGGCACTGAGAAAGAACAGGTGACGGTCTTTGTCCAATGAGAGTACGAAAAACATTACATATGATGTCCATTTGTTCGACATATGTCAGTTTCTACATAATGTTCATTTTATCCAATCAGGTCACAGGAAACCGACATATGTCAATAGACGAGTTGGGAAATGTTTCCACGCAATGCAATATGGGAATGGGTCAAAGGTGACGTGTACCACGCTTACAGTGTTCCAGCGCGGGTGATGCATGCATGCTGAGCGTGCAGAGCTAAACACGTTAAAGTTGTCATGGTACACTTGACCTTGTGACCCGACCGGAAGTACCGAATTTCGCAACACGTCTATTCAATTCGACAGTATGTCGACTTCAGGACTTATGGCACGCTAGGCGCACCATAGACGAGCTAGTCAGACAGGGTTGCATCACATTTTAAAAGGCTTTTAGCGACAGTGTCGGACGTGGTGCTAATTTCATGGCAGATAATTATGCAATGCGGTCGTACTGCTTTGCCGACAGCCTGGATTTCGTCATATAGACAATCGCTTCCCGAATAGTGTAGTAAAGACCACTGACACAGAACCCTCGGTTTGTGATAACTTTCCAAACAATATATCATAATTGCCCGACAGAATAGTTTCCCAATCCAGTTACATCTGGGAGGGGTTAGTCCACTGGTTAAATGGATCCAAAGCAAATTTCTACCCGGCAATAATTCACCGTAAGTAAAACGTTGTGATCATAAAATTTCACGACATTTTTTCTTTAGCCCCCCCCCCCCAAATGATATTTTCTTCCTGACAAGGTAAATAAATTGCAAAAGGAAGTGGCATTTTCCCAACAGACCGCACTTTGAAAATTTCTGGGGGTGTAGCACCCTCAATCCCCGGTAATGACGCCCCTGAACACCATGCCCATAACTCAACTTCGTTATTGTCGCTTGGGGAATGAATTACTACAGTAATAGGTAAACTATATGAAAAGGTACTCTATATCTCAGTGTGAGAGCGGTAAAAGATAGACTATTAAAATACTCCCACAGGATCATTAAGGGACTTTCTCCTATATCAGTTGCTTAAAAACGGAAGTTTGTGGTTACTTGTCGACATACCTTTACAGAAGCGTATGGTAGACTCGTATAGTGTGCATGATACAGTATCATGAGTACATATGGGTACAAGTCTATTTGGTTGTGAGTTCAAATACGAGTACACTACCTGTCTTTTTCATGCATGAGTGCAGGTGCAAACTTAAAGGTCAAAGCACTCACCCCAAACTTATTTTGAAACAATAGCTAAATGTCGCAAATTTCTTCTTATTTCTCTTCCAAGTATCTTTCATAATATTTTAGGACATAAATATTGCATATTCAAGGTAAACCAAGCAGTTGCTCCTTGTAAATTTTACAATTGAGTGAGAAAAATACTGTCACATGATTCTCATGAGCCATTCAGGAAATAGGATAGTCTACTATACAACTCTTTATTAGGGTGACTGCATGCTCCTTTTAAGCACTACTATAGCACAATGGTTCCCTTTCATACTCCTTTAAGTAGGCCTATATCCACGACTACAGTATAGAGAGTGAGTACGCCGCACATAGGCATTCTCATCAATTATGCAGAAGGATACAACCTAAAACAAGTAGGAATCATGACATGGAACTCAAGTTTTAAAGAAAACAAAAATATTATAAGAAAGAAATAAATTCTCAACCCAATGAAACTCACATCCAAAGCGAAAATTGAAACCAGTGACAATGACACCGCAGTCTAGACCTGAATCAATCCCTTATGCAGGAAACAGTGGTCTATAGAAATTTCCATGACCCAAGTGTCAACTGAGGCGGCGTTTTATTAGCAGGGTATGACCTTTAGTGTTGCCTAGTTACCAGAATTTATATGGAGCATACAATGTCATATATTCAACTGCACAATAAATGATAGCTATTTTATAAACAGACAAACATGACCCACCACGAAGAGCACTGTGGACAACCATCATAAACAACCATAAAAATGACTGTACCTCTCTGTTACTGACAGTCGAGTTGCACCAATAGAAATAATGGGAGGACGATGTTCTGCGATTTGGACTGAAGCCACGCATTTAGCTCTCTGTCCGCAGGGGCGCCCCAGGACACTATGAATGGGGGTGGGGGTGTGTCAAGTTTTGCCCGCCGACTAAAGGAAAGAAATTGCTGACAGAAAAAGGACGCCCGAAGGGCGAAACAAGTGTATGCAGGATCCAGGGCCGGCCTCGTGGCCCCAGGTCGGGTAACGCCCAGATGGGGCCCAGGGGATAAACCCCCGAAAATCTTGGATCATTTTCAAAATTATGGGCATAAGAATGAAGCATTTAACTATTTTCAAGGCGTTTAATAGACAACGAATAGACCAATGAAATGGTGATAACATACTTTGTATTGGGACCCTCCTGCCTGATTATGGTTAAACCCGTCGTCGCCGCTTACCGTACTGTGCGAGCAACTACGGAGTTGGGGATTAAATTTCTATGCTTTACAGAAAACTGTGTAAACTATCCATACTTTATTTTGCAGAGGGGGTTCTGCACTGTTTAGCCATATGAAATGGAACTATTAACGATTTTAAACAGAAAACCCCAAAAGCGCGCGAAGCGCACCAAAATTTTTCAGGTTTTCATAGAATTCGCCTTCCTTGAGAGCAAAAAAAAAAGAAACAGGTAAACCGTCCGTCGAGTATAACACACTTTATCGCATTTACTAATACTTCTCGACAAAATAGAAGACTTCTTCCTTTACAGCCGCCTGGATTTGGTGATTAGGGGTTATCACAGAAGATGATGCCATAATTCTATCCCAGATAAATTCGTGTTACGTATGCATATATTCGTATCTACGATACTTTGCACCCGAGGGTAAAGCCTTCCTTTTGTCACCTAGTGCGAAGGTGCGGTCCTGGGGAGGGGTCTAAGGGAGGGTTTCCCCCTCCCCACTCTCCTTTGAGAAAATTTTGTTCGTTTAAGGTGGCTTATGAGTGCAAATGACGCAATCTTTTGCAAAATTTTGAACTAATTGTATATGTTGGAAAATTGCTCTTATTTTCGTTGGGTGTAAGGAAGGGCATGGTTTAAGTGGAGTGGTTGAAACTACTCCCCTTGAGCAATTTTCCTTTAGGTAAAGTGGCTTAGACACAAAATGATGTTATCTTTAGCAAAGCTTTGAACTGATTTCATGTTAAGAAATGGCCACTATTTAGTGGTACTTTGGCTGTGGCATGTCACACCTCCAGTGGCGGTGCCATGAAAATGGCAAAGGACCTCCTGGAAGCTTTGGATTAATTACAAAATGGGTACGCTAGTATGATGTTTTTTTACAGACATTAAAGCGACAATAAAGAAGAGCACACCAAAAAAAAAAAAAAAAAAAAAAAAATAGCAGTTTCACACATTTCGAACGAGAATCGAAATGAACAGCTTCAAATGGGTGCCTGTAATGACCGAAAGGTATAATAAAGTAGTATAGAGAATTAATGATTAATTACTTGCATTTTACATAATGCTTATTCTTTAAAATACAGGTAATGCTCTTTGAATAAGCTTGTGCATTGATTAATGTACTTCAAATAATTACCACCGCCCTAAAAATATTGCCTATAATACAACATTACCACAAAATTGCGTATTGATGCTCACCTGAGGTTCAGGGCTAGAAGTAAGACATGCATCATGAGGGCGAGGCCATTTTCATATTAGCTTTTAGGGCACATTTATGCAGCTAAAAAGGCACCAGGGCCAAACAGAAGATTTTATGTAATCCGGCATAAGACTGGTTGTATTTTGTTGGGAAGGGCGCAAAAACCAAAGTGCGGCTTTAAAAATATGCCATTTTTAGGGCAGTAAGGCCATTGCCAAAAATATGAAGGCCTTCGTTTATTCCAGCCCTGGGGGATGGACTTAAAGTTTTCGGAAAATAGTTCTCGCCAGAACAATCCCGTCCATTAGTGTCCTAATAATCATAATGATAATAATCTCTACCTTAAACGCCTTTGGATTCATCTAATAAAAGATCAAAAATTTCAAAAATCGCTTAGACCATTCGCCCTCATGCCCCGGTGCCGGCGCCACTTCCCCTCTTCCTCATATGGCCACTATCCCTAATCCCAAACGTTGTACATTGCATAAAATTGCACTCTAAAACTCAAATTTGTCACTGCGATCCAGCGTCTACCAGTTACTAGTTTTGCCTTCCTTACTTTCTGCGTCTACCACTCTTCTACATCTCAAGTTATTCATTTTGTCGAGTGATATAAAATTTTGTCCTCTCACCGTGACAAGATATCACACTATGCCATAAGTTGCAGTGAAGTTCCGCCGAACGAATGTGCTTACGTTGCATGCGTTTTTGACAGGGTTTCTCAGATATTACGACGTGAGTTGTCTACACTACAGCCTACAAAAATTCCAATTTCTGCTCCCCGAACGCCTCCCACCTCCACACACACACACACGCACGCCAGCTGGCGCATTTTTTTCCTTCGTTTTTCTTCTTTTTACTCACTTTTCCCTCTTATCTTTTTCCTTTCCCTTTCTCTCTTTCCTTCCCCTTCTTTCTCTTTCCTCTTTCGTATCTCCTTCCCCCTTTCTTCTCCCCCTTCCCTTCATTTTGCCGACTGGTGCAGAATTTGGCCGACTGGGTCTTTGAATGAGGGTGTCACACACTCTACACCCCCCTTTAGGGACAGCTCTGTCTTTACTGCAAGAAAGTAACCGCAGGTAATACCAGGGAGTTGCTATTTAAATAGCAACTCCCTGGTAATACAAATATTACGTTGTTGCATTTGCCCTGGTAATTGACAGAGGAACTACAACTGTTCAGAGTCAGGAGTATACACCGAAAACCGAACTTACGGCACCATGTCTTTTCTTTGTTGTAAAATTTACCCCCCATCTTTCGAAAAACGGATAAACCGACTTTTACAGTCCTAGTTGAATGTACACTGTACGTATGGAGCTACAAAATCATCTGGCTTTAGTCTACCGTCCTATAATTTCGTGCCTTCATTGTCAGCGTTCTCTCTTATATACTTCGTTGGGATTGCCCCTCATTCACTTCCATACACATTGAAGTGTTCCGCAAAAATTGTCGAACCTTTAGATTGCCTTTCCCTAGAAAGATCTGTTGGCTGAATGCCAAGGTGATGCAAACTATATATCGAGCCCTTGAGACATGTGACTCGCCGTACAAACAAGATCGAGGTGTTATATAATTCGCGATTATTATCTTGCCTCCGTCTCCGTGCTATTATGATCGTTTGTACGACTCAAGTATTTAGCAAATGTTTCAAAACCGGGCATTCCCCTCAGGTTGACGTAACAGAACTGGGTGACACTATACAAAATGTGTACAGCTTAACATGGGGAAACATTCCTACTTGGTTTGGCCACCTGATTCAGAGAGGTTGGGGGCAAAAAGTAGCATCAATTTATGCCCAGCCCAAACCTCTTGAAACGATATCATATCCAACCCCTTCTTTATTTTAACCTCCTCTTCAAACCCACAAAGCATGATTGATATTCGGTTTTTAATGTTTCGCCTCACTTTCTGCTCCACGAAATTTATTAGTTTTCTGCGCAAAATGATTGTAACGTACACATGATCCCCGTGTACCTTCCTGTCTCTGACAGCCTCATGCCCGAGACAACGGTTGGCCTGCGGCGCAGCCTAGGGTCGAAGAAAGTGCAAATGATGCCGAATGTATTGCTTAACAACGGTATCCCCTCTGACCCTCACTTACTAAACTGGCTTGTTATGAAGACTCAGTGGTTAAAAATGAATTGAAAGTTTGAAACTTTAGGCCTATAACCCTTTTTCAGTTTCTTTCAGGTCAGCCCCCACCTTGGCTCAGCAACAATAAATATTCTTAAGTAGATTTCAGATCGGGTATATATTAAAATCAAGCAGGTAGATAAATACAATGACATTAAATTGAGTGTGATAGTGAAAGACTTAAGGGTAGGGTACTTTGTTGCTCCCCCTTTGTTGCTCCCTTGGAGTCTCATGTATATAATTGTTTATCATTAGTAGTTAACTCAGGACTGCCATTAGACATAGCCGGCGATCGGGGGGGGGGGGCAGGGGAGATGTCCCCAATATTTGAGAAATCGTCCATTCGGACTTTGATTTTTTACACAGTAAATTATTTGAAAATGCACTCATGTGCGCCCCCCCCCCCCAATATTGAGAACAAATCGCCGCCGCTGCCTTTAGGCCATCATATAGGCCTACTTAATGTTCCTTAGGTGTCCTACGATGTATACTGTGGTTTTGCGGTGCTGTGTCTAAAAACCGTACATCATTGACCACCCCCACACCTTCCGTTAATCCCCGGCTAAGAAAATGGCTGTTTGTCCTATAGTGGTTAGAACTACAGCCTCTCAGTCGGAAGACCTGGCATCAAGTCGAGCCATACCAAAGACTTAATGCATAGAACCTGTTGCCTTGTTTCTTGGTGCTCACCAGCGTAAGATAGTGGAACAGAGTGATACTACAAAGCAAAATTTAGTCATAGTGAGGGGCGTTATTGAATGGCCTTCAGGACCTCGAGTTGGATCTTTGGAATGAACAGATTGTGAGCAATTATGTAAAACGCCTTCAGCATTCCGCATAATGGACACGCGCGCTCTACAAATTCAAAATATTATTATTAGTATTATGGCAACAAACTTTTCACTTCACATTTGTTTCGATTTGCAGTTTCACTGAGAGTGTCACTACTACGGTGGCTTGTTAATCATTAAAATTCCCAGGCATGTATGAAATGTCATCCCACGACAACAGAGTGACATAGTTCGTAATTTAATTACAAATAACGGTTAGAAAACTAGCAACTTACCTTGGATTAATTAAACAAGGCCACAGAAAGAAGAAGCAACTCTATCAAGTTGGTGTAATTTAGGATCGTGATGGAGAAAGTGTTATGTCGTATAGTGTATTTACCACTATAACTGCCTTGCAAAGAGCCGTGGAACGATTCGCTGCGTTCTCTCTTCGAGATCAGCAAAATGTAAATGCTTGTTTGATATTGCCCTCACACTCACGAGATGTGTAGGTGGCACCAATCTTTCGCAATGCCGTTGTTAAATCCGTAAATTACATCAGCGGGAATCCCCACGCTCGCCCTAGTGGCGGGAAACTATAGCCCTGATAGTCAAAATATTGCTATGGTAACATATACGTTATGCTACCAGGCAATTAAAAACTGTATGTAAGATGGTTCGAAATTTATTTTTCCGTGGGATGTTTTTCAGGTTTTCTTCTCTCTTGCGAGAAAGGAGAGAGTAAACATCGTGCAGAAAAATTTGCCGGGGCTTTGTTGGGAGTCCGCAAGGGATTGCTTTACAGCCTTTACTAGTTACGGGAACTAGCTATATTACTTATAATATGTGATCTTTGTTTTGTATCAAGAAAAGGAGGAAGGACTCTCATGGAACTATCATTGTTAGTCTATTTCGTTTTGATTTGGTTAAAGTTTCACCGTCGATAACAGGCATTAGCCGGTGCTAGGCGGGGGGGGGGGGGGGCTGTCTTCACCCATTTGGTGTTTTCGGGTACCATTTTGGGGCAAACGTACTTAAAATCTGGGCCTAAAATTATTCAGCCCTTCTCTCATTACAAGTGGTCCCGTTACTCCCGTACGATTATGGTGACAGGAAATTTTGTCGAGCAATTACGTTTACCCTATATTTTTGATAATTTCTGAATTTTCACATGTAAGGTTTGCTGTAGAAGAGAGATTGCGTGGCATTTAGCATCTTTAAGCCATATGTTCTAAACATCGTGCTAGAAGCGATCTTTGCGGCAGTGAGGGTGAATCTCTCAGTCGTCCACATATAATTTGACAAGTGGCATGTAAGCACATTGTAACTTGAATCCATATTTTATCATGTACTTCGCAATTCTACTTAAAGAGGTTGTTGTCTCTCCCTAAAACATATTTAGGAATACACCTATATCTCTATTAACAGATGGTCCGGTGGACATAAGTAACATTAATTGAAATAATAGCTTGATTTTGATTGATCAATGGTGCTTTGTGCTGTTAGTGGTGTTTCTGCATAGCAGAAATTACACTTTACTATATGGACACTCCAGTAAAAGTTACCTAGGATGGGAGACGTGCACTAGACATGTGCTTTTGAAATTGGAGGAGGGACTTGAAATAAACTTAGAGGAGAGTTATAATACTTTCTTGGGAGAACATTGTTGACCTTTTTAATAATAAATTCCCTTTAACGGACTGTAATTACTTAAGTAACTAGTAATAACTGAGCACAAGCATTGGGCGTGGATCATGGGGGGATGGGGGAACGCGTCCCCCTCACTTTTTTGGAAGGGGGACATCCCCAAAAAGTCCCCCCCCCCCCACTTTTCAAAATGATGAAAACTAAAACTGTGATAAATTGTATTATAACATAGATTACGGATTAACACTACATTTTAAAGCTAAATTGCGCCCAAATATGGCACCATTTGCCATAAAGACACCTTCTAATTTCTTTTTTTTTCAAAGGGGAGGGAAACACCCATCCCCTTAGACCCCTCCCCCAGGACCGCGATTCACAAATGGTGAAATGTCCCCCCTTCCACCTTTGGAGATGGATCCACGCCACTGAGCACAAGTAGAATTGTACATATAGCCTATATCTTGCGTACAATGCAATTTTGCTATGGTAAGTTGAATGTGGTATGATTTATTACACTTCACTTCTGCTGTTATTCAGTTTATACATGCCGAAGTAATAATTTGAATTTCAATGTATCGTAAATTTATCATTTCACTTGAGAAATATAAAATTCTGCACAAGTTAGTTGTTCTTTTTCATTTTTTTCTCATGAGCTTAAAGGGAATAAGCAGCAGTGGCGTAGGAACCGGGGGCTAAGGGGGCCATGGCCCCCCAATATGTTTTGAGGGGGGCCAAATGTCATTTTGGTCCCCTTCCCCAATAATTGGGACAGTTTACAGTTTCGTTTTGCCCATTTTTGCTCTTAAGAGGACAATTTCTCTAATAAAAACCTAAAATTTTCGGCGCGCTAAGCGCGCAGGAGAGATATTCTGGTTTCTTCAATAGTTTCATTCTACATCACTAGATAGCGCAAGTCCTTTCCCCTTACCATAACACGTAGGAAAAGTATACAGTTTATGTAGAGGTCGTAAATTTCACCCCATATTGCAAAGCCTAGCTACTGTTCTCTTGTGTGTCATGCGGTACGGCCAGTTGGTGAAGGACTCACCGAGCAATACCGTATTTGGCTATTTCATCGGATAGTCAAGGTAGTTTCGATATAATGCATATTATCTCCCATACGGTCTAGAACCCCTACAGCTTTTCTTTCTTATTGTTTTTTAATAATTACATAGGCCTATGTTTTTTGTGAAAAATGACCCGAAAAATTTTCGCTCGCTTTGCAGTTTTACAGTTTAGATTCCGGAAAAAAAAAACATTTAATCAACTCGGAACTTAGCTTCTCTATTATATACAAATTTTATGCAATATATGACCCGAATGAAATGGAGGCTAGTACACAGGCTTTCTTCAAATCCCACCTCACCAATACTCGACGGCATTGGGGCTGTCGGAGTTTCGGGTCGTTGGCCGTTCGCCTGGCAAATCGTGGGGCTACCTCTACTCAACTTAATAATAAGTTAACAGACTCTGGCTGTAGAAAATCTCAGTTCCAACTAATCCACTGAAATCCATGGGGGATAACTCAACGCTGAACAATTTTGAATGAAGTCGGAAAGATTGTAACAGACTTAAAGTGTTAGATTCAAATCAAACTTTACAAAATTTGCACAACAAAGACACATCTTGATGGCTTCAAAAATCCTGGCATGCGTCACTTCCGGTGATTTGGGATGTATTAAAATCTCAGATTTTCTCGGTACGCTCCGTCCACGCAAACCTATGGTGGCGCTTTGCTTAGATAGTAAAGGGGTTCAAACTTCCACTCCTTGGACCCCAAGTCCAGGCCAGCTCAACTAATCTGTCCTCACAGAAATGTGTTTTATAAAAAAAAATCAAATCAAGCTTTACATTTTTTTTACCAAAATTGCACATCTTGATGGCTGCTATCAAGCCTGACAAGTGCCATTTCCGGCGATCTGGGACGTATTTAAAACTAAAATTTTCTTGGTACGCTCCACGCTAACCTATGGTGTCGCTCCGCTTAGATAGTAAACGGGGGTCACCCCCACAAAATCTCCAGTCCTCCAGAGCCTCCTAAACAAAAAAATCACTCCTGCATGGTGTTGTTTTTGTTTCCTTTTGCTTTGAATTTTTTTTATTTTGCTCAAATTAAAATCGGAAGAGTCACATTGAGCAAATGTGTTTTAGTGTGGGAAGGGGATTCAATGTCGAGAAGACACATCTGGTCTGCCCCCCCCCCCCCAATGTCAAACATCTACCTACGCCGCTGAGCAGTCGCCCCAGTCATTTCTAACATAAGCTAAATCTTACAAATTTTCTCTAATTTCTCTTACGAGTAATCTCTCACTAAGCTTCTGAATAAAACTATTGAATACTTAAGGTAAACCAAGGAGTATTCTGCTTGATCTTAACAACTATAAGTAACAAAAGTATTTTCACATGATTGGAAGGAGCCATTCCTGAATTAGGATACCGGGTATACTACACTCTAAAACAGTTGGGTAAACTTTACCCAGGGTTGGGTCCTTATGCCACCTCCTAAACTCCTGGGTAAGAAACTACCCAAGTTAATTGGGTACATAATTACCCTTTACTTAGGAAAAATTTTCCCAACATGGATATCTTTTGAGCAACTTTGGGTAGTTCTTTGCCCAACAGTTTAGGAGGCGGCATACGGACCCAACCCTGGGTAAAAGTTTACACAACAGTTTTTTAGAGTGTAATTCAAATTCGGGGTGACTGCATTTTCCTTTCGGTTGTGAACCACTCTTTATTGCCCATTGACTTACCGTGCACTAAATCACTTAAGTTCTCCTACCCCTAGTTCCTTACAGAAGTTGTCAACCTGGACATACCACCCCTCTGGCGAATGCTTACAGTTAGGGCTCTCATGCCACATACAATTGTTTGCACCAATACGTAAGATTTTGAGCCGGAAGGGTTTGAATATTAGATGTGTTTCCAGCCCTGATCACTACTCATAGATGGTACTTCACAGAGCAGGGAAAAAAATATGGCACTAAAATTGGTCAAATTTCCTTTAACTTTGCACAGTCTGTATTTAACTTATTTCCCACGACAATCAAATTAAAATAATCATATTTAGTAACTAACACAGTCAAAAACGAGCTCAAAATTTTTAAGTGATTAAATTTGTCAGCCAATATTTTTCCGCGGAGCAAAGGCTCGAATCAGTGATCCGCTACCTTTAAACATCAATTCGATTGAACTGAGAGGGCACTTTGAACTTAACATCTGGAAGGAAAGGTTACTTCAGGTACAAGAAAGTGTGTATTGTACTTAGCATAAGCTGTACAGGGCGGCCTTAGGGTAATCCTCCTGCGATGTGCCTTGAGCGCGTTAAAATTATGGCCTCTTTATTTACCAATCGACGAGGGATAAGTCAAGAGACCAAATGACAGAAATCTGTTGTCAGGGTTACTCTTGGAACTTAGTATAAGGGCCTTGGCGTCAGACAGGGAGGTGGTGTTAGCTGGAGATACATCTGAAAACTTTCAATTTATGCTAATCTACTTTGATCCACTTCAGCGAGTGGAGAATACCCTATAATCAGGGATGATTGCATTTAACGGTATTGAACTCTTTTGTGTGGTAACTATAGGCAACCTCATCCTTGCCAAATCCATCCAAACAGGGCGGGGCTTGCCAGGCAGCAAAGCTTTGATGTCTAACTGTTGACAGTCAGGAACAAATTAATGTACTTGAATGCAAAACGACTATAGATAGCCAACAAACAAACAGGTGGCGCAATAAACGAATACAAACGAATACGAAATAACAAAAGTTTAATGAATGATTTTGATCAATTCTCGCATCGGCTAACAAGTTGTAGAATGCTTCCTCTTGTTTAGCATGTGACTGGTGATTTGTCAAAAGCGTCGAAACGCGTCGAGACCAAATTAGTTCATTAACTCAAGCAACTGGCAATGGTAAGGGAATGGGTTAAATCTTCTGACGTGCTGCTCTTAAAGATGTAGCAGACGACGTGGTCGTGTGACTCTGTGACCCTGCTTGTTTCTTAAGGGCGACTTTAATGCTTGTTGAAATTTCAAGAACGAAATGAATAAAGGTTATAGTCGGCAAGTAGTAGAGAGGAAGGAGACTTTCTCCTATGTATTTCCATCTAATAACACCTCCCTGGTCAGACTGATGAACGAATTTCTTCAAGTTTAGGCCCACTGAGAGAGAATTTAGAGCAAGGATCTTTCCGTTACTCTGAAGATTTGTTAATGTAAGACGCAAACTAAAGCGTAATGCAGTTTTGTGGCCGTAGGCTGCATGGTTAAATACTTCCACTGACGATTTTATGGTTATCCCAATTTTCACATTTATGACGTGGTCTGACTTGAAATGTAACCAGTTAATTTTTAGTAAGATTGGCTTTCTATACCATTTCTCGCAGAGAGAAAACTGAGGACGACATTAAAAACAAGAAATACGAAAACACAGCGCCACCATAGGTTGGCGCGATGCGTACGAGAAATTTGTCCGAAAATACCTCCCACTCGCTGGAAATGGTACTTCCCAGCCCTTGTAAGTTGCATCAAAACATTTCTTTATTTTGAGTTACTACCAATATCATAAAATAATCATTAAAAAATAACAAAATATGCTCAAGGGGGGCCTTCTCCCCCTTGGCTACGCGCCTGCTATGCAGCTGGCAACAGTAACAGGCCCGGAACTACGTTAGGAGAAGTCTGCTGCTTCTCTCTCTGTCGATAGCTCCTTTCTTTCATATTTATCTGATCCGGTTGAACCGGATCAAATAAATGTTTTTGCCCTGCGGGTTTCTGCAACGTACTAATGATAATGAATGTACGGCTTTCGTTGGATCCTATCTTTTTGAAGGCTCAACTTAGGCGATCGCCTCAAAAACATTACCCCTGTGTACACCTCATCATATTAAGACTGATATAATATTTTGCATCACTGAAATACATGACAAAATGTACACTATTGAACTATTTTAATAGGCCTACATACATGAACACTTACCATGGATGCACACCATTTGTCTGCATATTATATTATGTAGGACACAGCCTAGAGCGTGACGTCATTTTTTGCCAATATCCTTATCTCTCTAGATTGATTAACTTAATCCATACTGTGTGACAGTCTGGCGAAATTCTCCGGATGGAAGACAGACTCTCAACTGAGACACTAAACATTCTAGCATGGAGCTTGCCTACGTAGCAGGCTGTGCGGCATACTCCTTGTTCAGTCATATACCTTTGGGAAGCTGAGGAGCTGCGCAAACAGAGTCCGCTCCGCGGGTAGCATGGAGCTTGATCGAGGGAAATTGAAAGATGAGAGCATAAGTGATGACATTTGGGTGAGCCTCGTGACATAATTGCAAATAGACCGGGGTTTTTCCAGCAGCTGAGACAGCTCTCTTTAGGCTAATAAATTTCAAGTGGGTTGCATGTTAGGGAAACTTCCAGACGATTAAAGGTTTATAATGATTATTTCCAAGAAAATTACACTTTACTCTTCTTATAATTATTTTGTCAATTTGTGTAAAGAAGAAACGTACGGAAACTATGTTAATTGTCTATATATGGGGTACGGTTTGCTTATCCCTAGGTTAAGGGGAGGGGGTAAGGTGGGCCAGTTGGCGCGAGTTTCCAGTTTTACCGTAGTAGAAAATAACGGGTGAATCTTTGGGTAAAGACTTTTCATACAGGGCTTTCATTTTCCATTTAGGACTGGGCCTCATTCAAGCCATGGTGCTCTTCCCCTTGCCCGCCCGCGTAAGAGCACATACCGCTACCATGAAACTGCCCGTCTATTTCAAAGGTTGACAAGGAGTTATGGAGGCGTTATGCTATTTTGTGACTAGTTTGAAGCAGGGAGTTGCTATTTGCAACTCCCTGTTTGAAGGGAATCATTGCATGACAATGCTTCTAATCAGGGAGTTGCTACAACTCCCTGTTCTAATTAGCCTCATTGCTCATGTTTCACTTCCTATAGTGACCAAAAATGTGAAAAAAATGTAGTTTTATGGGTTTTAGAGCTTGCAGTTCACCAAGCTTGTCCAAGCCCGTGATAGACCAGCCTCTCTTGAATAAACAACACTTATAAACAATCGTGACCTTCAATCACAGCAGCTGTTGGTTATACGAGTTGCAAGGGCTTATGACATTCTGCGAAACGAAACGAAACGAAACGGAACGAAACGAAACGAAACAGCCTAACCATGCGAAAGTCTGTTTCACACTTAACCTGTAGCACAAGCATAGGCTTCTCAAAGAGATTCAATGGGCCAAAGTCAGTTGTTTTGTTCTGTTTCGCAAAATATCATTAGCGTGGTGGGGTATTGATATTCTGCGAAACGAAACGAAACAAAGAAAAGATGGATAGTTCCTCTAATATCTGATATCTGAATAAAGAATTACAAACACATCCTTTTTGTTCGACCCTCGTGAGTACGTAGGTTTCCGTAGTTTAGCACGATACAAAAGCTTACAAGTCTGTTGCAGTCACGAAGATCGCCGGGGTATAAAAAACAATCGAGAGGCTACATATAAAGCATTTGTCAGGGCTGAGATTCCACATTGAGTTGATATTGACAATTTTTGTGAGGATTTTGAATGGCACTACCACATGACAATGCTTATTATTAACATAATTAGTCAAGTTTCACATCCAACACTTACGCAAAAACTAAAAAATAGACTTTTTGGACCCATGCTTTTAATGGTCATCATATGTGCAATTAATACTAATGTGAAAAAGTGTCTGGTCACAAAGTTTTGAAAACCGAATTGAATCGTTATTCAATCACTCATGAAAAGTTTATTTGTATGTAGGGTATGGGGATGGTCTTAGTTTGACTATTTGCCATTAGTATGTGAAGAAAACTTGACAGGTTTGGAAAAATTCAACGACTGTTAGGAACCAACTCAAAGTGCCTCTTTCAAACAAAGCAGATGTTACATACAGTGTTCATCACTACTAAAATCCTATTGAAAATCAGTCCAAAAACTTCCCTATGCTGTCAGTAACTGTGACGAATTTCGTCTTAAAAATTCGTACTACCTTCCCTGAATCCCTCTTTACTTATCTCAAGAACATTCCTTTCACTTCATGTGTCCTGTGGGAGCTATAGAAGTCCGAAGTATGGAAGTAGTACTTCCATGCTTGAAGCCGATGTGCTTAGCGGCCGCCAGGCAAGAGGGATTGCGTAATCACAGTGAGCTTGTTTCTCCTCATTCACAACTTTAAGACTTACTGCATGCCTACTACGTACGGCTGGTGCTTATGCCTTGTTTACAATCTAGTACCATTACCGATGTGCAATTGGTACCACGGAGGATGATAGTGCTCCCATGCATATGGTTGCTTATACCCCGATCTTCGTGATTGAAACAGACTTGATCGTTGTAAATATCGCGAGTAGTAAACTACGGAAGCCTACGTACTCAAGAGGGTCAAACAAAAAGGATGTTTTTGTCATTTTTTATTCAGATATTAGAGGAAATATCCATCTTTTCGTTGTTTCGTTTCGCAGAATAGCAATACCCCACCACGCTAATGATATTTTGCGAAACAAAACGAAATAACTGTATGCTTTGGCCCATTGAATTTCTTTCCTTCCCTTAGTACTGAGAAGCCTATGCCAGTGCTACAGGTCAAGTGTGAGACAGACTTTCATGGAAAGGCTGTTTCGTTTCGTTTCGCTTCGTTCCGTTTCGTTTCGTTTCGCAGAATATCATAAGCCAGTTGCAAGTCTGTCAATGCAGTTGTGATAAGCCTCACTCATTTCTTGTCTTTGAACAGGGGTTGCATATGGTTAATACCTTCTGTCAGACTGCCTACTGCTACTGTAAAAAGTGTCTGATCACGAATTTGTAAGAAATGGTTTTAATCATTAATTACCCTATCATTACCATTTCAGTTGTGTGTCAGATGTGCAGAATCTCTTAGTTTGACCATTTACTATCAAGATGTGAGTAAACCTCAATAGGTGTGATAAAAAATCATGTAAATTCACATTACTCTCAGCTTCACAACAGTCTTCCACATGTCCTTCAACATTCGCGCTTACCACTCTTATTTCCTCTTCACACCTCAAAAACGCATTTCTTGACGGGAACACAGAGTCCGCACTACCTTTACCTCCGCCCTGTTTTAATCTGTCTACATCCCTTCCGACCTTCCCCTCACCAGGGATCTTCCCCTCACAGCTCCCTGCCCACACCTACCCTTCTGAATAGGCAACTTGTAATAAGGAATTTGCGGACCCTGGAAGATATGCACGCTTCACTGTAAGTGATAGTTGGAAGGAATTGGAATTCTTAAGGAATACTTTTGTCAACTATTGCGTACTTGAAAACAAATTATCACATTTAGCTATAAAGCCGCGTATAAGAAATGGGATCTGGGGGAGAAACCCCCCCCCCCTCTTGCCCCTTTAAGCAAAAACCTGTCGCTTTCGGGTAAAAAAAATCGATTCGAAGGTTTTGACACTGTGTTCTTAGGACGCAATTCATGTCACGACTGTTAGTTAATCAGGAAAATGTTTGAGTTTTTACGGCTCAGTTTCTAACCAATTGGTTTAAGTCGGGCCGGCACGGCCTTTTTTCCAGTTGTGGCTCACTGGCTTGTTTTCCCTACTCCAATGAAAATTTTTGAAGACAAACACCCTCCACTGCAGGAGGAATGTCTTTCCCGTAAGCCAATGCGTCTAGTATCATTGAAGTAGTAGGCCTATAGCCTGATTAGCTACTTCTCCGTCAGAATGAATTAAATTGGCAAACAATTCAGTTTGAAATCGTAATATTTTTGAAGAAATTTGGTCAACATTTCAAGACGTTATGTTGGACCGAAAAAAATCAGACGTTGAAGTGATAGACTTAAAAATAATATGATTTGAAAGGTCACGTTCAATTTAGGACATCGGTTCTGGGCAAAGTAATAAAGTTATGCAACCTGAAATAGTTACTGTAATCATCATTTCCTACAACCTTGTGATTCCTTTGTTTATATCCCAGATTTCTACGTATTTTGCACGCCGAATAGATACGCAAACTTACTTCCTTCGAAAGACAACGGCGGACACAGTTATGAGCAAAGTAATACAGGTATGAACCCTCGAATAGTTCTACAAGTATTTTCCAGTTACAGTAGCAGCTCCCTGGTCCAAGTTTATAGAAAGTATTAGTTCCCTATGCCCTAGCGATTTCTATGCTTGCAATGTACATTTCTCCGTGATTTTGAAAACGGTAATACCGTAGTTACATTTGCTAACCCACCAAAGGAGTTCAGCTGCACGTGTGGGATTTGCTACAGGATGTGTGGTTCTATCATTATATTGTATATGCGTATGGGGAAACATATCACAGTTCTCCCAAACTGGCAAACAAACATGTCATAAAAATTGCCCTGAAAAAAGGTCATTTTGCCGTGAAAGCAATATCTGCACACACTAAATTTTGTCCGTTCGGTGGCCTCTGGCCCCGACCCTTGCAGAAGTTCTCAACATGCATACAAGCATATGAAAGAGCTTTTAATCTAGAGTGGTGGTGGTGGTTCCTGCATGCCTTTTCACTTTATTTAAAGTGTCATTTTGAGCAGCGGAAAGAAAAGTGCCTAAAATAATTTCAATTTTTTTAATTCTGCATAATCAGTGCTTCAATTCAATACCGCTAATTGAACACATCACTATAACAACATAGTCTAAACTGTGCAGGGGGTGCCTCTTCCCGACCCCATATCTGGGGTGTAAAATTATTATTGAAACACCTTCCGAGGGAATTCCCTTTAACAGAAGAACGTATACCAGAGACTTATTTGGAAGGCTCACTTTTTGTTATTGGTTGCTTAAAGGGAGATGGCAGTAACCCCAAGTTCATTTTCAAAACTCTTCTAAATCTTACAAATCTCTTGTTTTGCTCGCAACTGTATTCCATATTTTTCTGTATAAAAACATTGAATATGCTATTGAAGGTAAACCAAAGGGTTATTCTGCATGGATTTAACAAATAAGTAACAAAAATATTGTCACATGATTGATAGGAGCCATTCCTGAATTAGGATAACGGGGTACACTAATTCAAACAGGGGGCCGGGGACCGCATTTTCCCCTTAAGTTATATAATTTACCTTCCTCATTTATGTGTGTGCGTAAAATTTATGTGTAACTTTGTGAACATCACGAAAGATACCAGTGTGGGAAATATATTTCACAAGTTCACGCTGGTAAGACTATATGTACGCTAAGCTCTAACTGTCGATAAGCCTGCACTATAGCTGTCCTTCCTCGTGACTTCCTGTATTTAATTCAAACTATTCCAGCTAGTCGCCAATTGCAGTAGGATTTGTGAAGGCGTTAGTAGCTAGTATTTTTTTTATCTCGTCTTCCTACATGTAATGTATAGGGGGACGAGATTTGTACTTCACAGTTCACACTAAACGCTAAATCAGAAATTTGAAGTTGTGTGTGGGTGTTTGTGTCTGTGTGTGAGTTTCTGTGTGAGAGCAAAAAGGTTTGTCGCAAATTTTTTCTAAACCGAAAGTCCGACAAGTTCAAACTAAGTGGAAAGGTACCCAGGGACGAATGAAGAGGGGACTTTCCGGCTTCAAATCCCCGATGACGTCATAGGTCAAAGGCCAGATTCCAATCCCCTAAAATTGCTTATTACACGATATCTTCTTATCAGGACGTTGGAAAACATAGGCGTAGGAAGCTGTTCGAGACTGGGGAGTTGAACATTGTTTCGGATCGTCCCTCTCCACTCTGGAAAATTTTTGAAAATTTGAGGTTTCGTAGATGCAACATATTGGGCAAAGTTTAAGGAAATTACTGCAAATTTTTGACATTTTTACAGATGAAACAAATATACTGAAAGAGATATATTTAGGCTTACATGAAACCATTAGCTCCATGATGAAACAGAAACATGATAGTGTTAAACATACTATCCTGCGGAATGGAAACGACATGCTAGTAGAATGTAAACAAATTAAGGTAGCTACAGGAAAGCTTTCACGTGCATTTTGAGCAATTCGAGATTATAAAGAGGATGATGGTTCCTCCTTTGCAAGTCGGTCGTCAAGAGGACCTCGACTAATTTTACCCCTAGAAAAGCTTTGAGAAAAAACATTACGCCTATACTTTTCCCTTAATATTCCATAACAAACCTCGTCCTTGAAGCTATCTTGGCTCCCCGGCCTTCCACACCCTGCCCGGCTGCCGGCCTATACCCTTTTATTTGACGCTTCAACTAGAAAAGTACTAGGTACTAGATCCGATTTTTTTCACTTCTCTGTTTCCTCTGTTTGTGTCCCACGTATAATGTTACTGACGTGACAATTAACACCTGACATTCGTACACATTTGTATTATTAAAGTATGTTAATTAATGATTATATTTTAAGTAAAAGAAGGAATAAACTGATTCGAAAAAGCATGCCAAGTTTCCACAAAACGTTCCCCATCACCCCGAAAAAAAAACAGATTATTTTAATCGGAACCGTTTTAGTGGAACAATTCTCTTGAGTTTATTGTACGCTATCCGCCTGACAGCGGAAAGGAACGTTGCCCGCCCGGCGGACGTGTATTCCTGCACCTACATTGGTTGCACTCGCAATTGAGTATGTACGCCAAAGAGGAGTACATATTCGACACCTGCTATGAAGGTAAAAAGGAACGCTGATCACATGATTCCGAGGAAAAGAAAATGTAAACAGCTTACCTCGTTAATTTTCAAAGTTCCAATCTCAAATACCTCTCCGAGATAAGAAATCATAGAATCGCGGGATAAACTATCACTGTTCGGCTTCGAGACTTGATTCTTATTAAAAGTGTTTAATTCTGCAGAAAATCCGCCTTAAAAGGTTGTACTATTGTTTTGATTCGCCTGGTAGGGACGTACAATGTGTTGCACTATAGGTGTGTGCAACCGGAACGACGAAGTGGTTGAAAGCACTGCAGCGAGGGAAATACTAGTTCAACTCCTCATGAAAGTGTCTATAAAACAGGCTGCACGAACTATGCCTGCTTAGACCAACTGTAGTGGCAGAATTCAAATTAACAAAGATGTATGGTGAGAAATTCTGAAAAATGTCAACATAGGCCAAGGCCTATTAAATAATATCGGCTGTGAGTGAATTCTGAGGTCGTTTTGGTGACACAATGTGATACAAAGTAAACAAGGAACCTGGTGTGAAAGACCCCATATGGCACGTGACGGTATGACGTCATTGACTGTTTTATACACACGTTAAACTTTTTGTTTTGGTGCGTGGGTGTGGGGCTTGGGCGCGTGTTTGTGCACTCAAGTATTTTCTGTACTTTTACAGGGAAAGTAAAGGTCTGTGGTTAACAACAGCAAGCGTGGAGAATATTCCCGGGAGGAGGACTCTCTCACTAAGTTAGAGGATTTCCCAACATCCTATGGATATGGCTGATCCAGACCCGTAGCCAGGAATTCTGATACAGGGGGCACTGGCACCGCACAGGGGGCACCGAACAAGGGTTATGTTTGTAGTCAGTAGTGCCTCCATGTGATAACAGTTTGCGGGAACCACAGGGGATGATATCTCAAGCCTACTACAGATAGCTTAACGATAGAGCTTTTCACATGCGCGCGAAGCGCGCGAAAATGTCGCTCTTTCGGTGGGATTTTTCTCCTCCTTTTGCAATCCAGAGAAGTGGAAAGTCTCCAAAACTGAAATGAACAAGTTTATGATCACGATGATGCTTCTTCAGCTCCGCAACTGAAGCCCAGGTAAAGAGTCGAGTATCTTCCAAACGGCGACGGGATGAGGGACTACTAATAAGGCTGCTTTGGGGGGGGGGGGTGGGGGGGGGGGGGGGTGGGGGGGGGGTCATGTTATTATAGGAATACCAGCATTAGCTACATATACTGCACTGAATAGCAAATGCTGTATGCAGTACAGTGTCTTTACAAGGGCATTCATGGCAAGTAGCCTAAAGGAAGACAAAAGGCAGGGTTAGCGCCACCTCAAACCCCCTTGGTCTAAAACTACTGTATGGGAGGATCTGTGAATCTTAGAGGGGATTCGAGCCATGTCAAATGAAAAAAATTGACACGTACCTACCAGGGGTACAAATTTACAAACAAAAAGTGACGTAACCACACTCCACCATCACTTCTTCCTAACTTTATAAGTTGGCCAGAATTTAGTCTTTTGACAATTTATAAATTAACCTTCACAACCTGGCCTTGGCTATCACCACTTGACACTTGTAGCCACTGATTCTTTAGGAAAGCTTATGTCTTCTGCACCGATTGCATTAGCAGCTGAAGATTTGCAGAAACAAGTCATCATATAGTGCACTTCCATATCAAATACTGAGGTCCCAAGTCTAGAGTGTGTGTATCACCAAGTTAGCCTTTATAGGCTACAGCTCAAAAAATTACACTTACTCTTCAGCAACTCAACTTTTTGTCATGGTCAATGACAAGGTTTTGCCAATTTAGTATATGTCCAAAATTTTGAAATTGTGGTCATGAAAGTTCAAGCTTCCAATTGCTTGATGTCCTTTCAAATTTCTTTGCCACTGTTGTACACACTATAGGTGTAAGACTGCAGTCTTGGTAGAAAGCCACATCGTTAAATTGGCATGCATCCAAAATTGTCTACTTGGCATTCATTTCACAAAATACAGTATGTATGAGGCATAGGTAAAATACTTTAACTAAGCCCTCAACAACATTTTCAAAAACTGTACTTCGCTAATTTTGAGGTGCGATACTTTTCCTTTAGAGCTGCTGGAACCAGCTCACACACCATCCTGATGTGTCATACACTGTATATGGATACACGGATATGCCTACAAAAATATCAGTACCAGGTGGCAATTGGTTGTGAAGACTTACAGTGGAAAGCTGTCAGTCACATTCTCATATGCAAGCTATCACTAAGCCCAAGAGAGAGTGCCAGGTAAATTGGGCAAATTTGTCATGAGTGCCGGGTAAAGTGCAGGAGTGCCGGGAGGTAGCACTCGGTGCTGCCCAGCGTGTGCACATCCATGTGGATACATGACAAGCCTTGCCTAATGTATGTCTCAAGACACTTGAAAGCAGCCACAACCAAACTGTACGGAGAGTTTGTGTTGTACCGCAACGGCATCACACTTTCAGAGCACAACGTAACTACAGTATAACGTATCTGTTAGTGCATGCAACAAGTTTGTGGGATTTTCAAATGGAAAGTACATTCACATGTGGTTTAATCAGTGCATTACTGTATTGACTTAGTGTTTGCAGTTTGTGAGCTGAAATTATTGTGAATGTGAGGCCGAAAGTACAGACATTTTGCAGAATGGGTTCATACCAAAATCTGTGTGGGAATCCCCCCTCAAGTTTTCTTTGTGCTGGAACTGACAACCTTTGTGCACGATTCCCACAATCCTGTGGCTAATGCGAACCCTGACAAAACGCAACATTTGTGTTTCCTTTGATGTTCTTGAAGCACATTGTTTTTTGAACATGAGTGTTATAGACTTACAGTACAGTAAATTAAACACCTTCAAAAAGTAAAATACTCAAAAGACTATGTTTTAATCATGATGATATTATATATTAAGAAAGTTGACAGTTTTCTCTATATATCTAAACATCTGACATTCTTTGTCAGTGAAAATTTTAAATTCTACAAAAATAGATTTGTGCAAAATAACAGTTGTTTTAGGAAAACAAAGACTTTGGTTTAATTTATTGTACTCAACATGTACTGTATACTTTCAAGCTTGAGATTCAGCTTAAAGACTTGAAAATGTTTAGCCCATTGAGTATACTGCACACATACTGCAGAGATTTTGAAATGAGGCAAGAATGCCAGCAGCACAATAAAAAAGAGGGGTACTGTGTGGGGGTAGAAAGATGGGGAGGGGTATGTTACTATGTCATGTTATAGGAGGAAGGTCAACGTAACATGGTGTATACCTGTAGTACTTCATTTTCATTAGTTAAGTATTAAATGAATATGCTGCTGCATCATCAGTTTCTACCAGAAATTAAAAAAGGAAGGGATTCATCAGTGTTAAAATCTGATTCTGAGATACTGTAGGTGTCCAGTGGCCTAATCCTGGTGGTAGTTCAAGTCAGGAGTGCAACAAATTACCATTTTAGGGGTTTTCAGGGATATAAAAAGTTGCATGTATCCTGTTTACATTCAATGCAAAATTTCAGTGCATTTTTTTCCTCTTTTTGAAATATGTGTCCTTGAGTTTGTCAGAACTTTACAGTAAATTTTGTATGCTCCAATGAATGGAAGCAAAGATTTCTTGCCCCTACCATGCTCCCATTTCTTATGAGAGGGGTTACTTGCAGGGGATCTCTCCTCTGCAATTCTTTGCAGAAGTTAATAATGTTATGGGAAGTTACAGTAAAGTGTTAACCTGTGCATATTAGTGAAGAAAGTTTACCCATCTTGGAATTATGGAAGGGGGGGGGGGGGGGACTCTAGGCTGATTGGCCATGATGTATGCAGAACCTGTTGACATCTCTGTTACAAAATTAGGAATTTCACTATGCAAAAAATATGACACATTACAAGAGTTATGCATGCTGTATCATTTGAAAGTTTGGATGAACAAATTATTCTTGAGCTACTGTATAGGCCTACAGCCATTGTAAATGTCTGTTTGTATTAGGAAACTTCTTTTGGAATAATAAAGTTTATACCCAGCTTCATAATTTCAAATTTTGTGTCATTCTAGACATATTTCATGGTTAAGGCCCATGAGTAGGATTGCAGGACAATTTGCATTAAAAAACTTGTGGAGATGCATTGCCAGTCACTTTACAGTATTTTAAAATTAATGTGTAGAGTGGGTGTAATTGATGTAAAGCAAAGCTATAAAGTACAGTATGGATTACGGAAACGAACAATTTAAAATCCTGTATTGAAGGCCTAATGCATTTGCAGGTTCATATGAATACAGTATGGACACATATTTTGTCTTTGAAATTGATATATCATGTACTGTACTGTAGAAGCCCAGGGATTACCATTTTGCAGCCTATAAGTACCTTCTTCTGGGTCTTAAATTACATATAAATTCAAAAGTTGAGTATATAATGCCCTTTATTAGTATTCATCTTGCAGATTTTGCAGGGTAAATTGGTAATGTATATTTTTATGAGGGCATATTGGTGTATTTTATGATGTAAATTAAACACACACATACAGAAAACATTTACAGACTTGGAGCTGATTGTTAGTGGAATTGAAGAGAACTTTTGTAATGCCTTGCAACTAAGTACTGTAAGCTTGGGTGTTTACCCTTCCTTATACTGTAGTCTTGACTCCCAGTAGCAAGTCAAGAAGCTGCTACATTTTCTGTCGAGTTTTGTGGAGTTTTCAGTGGTGTCAAAAACTTGATCAAAGTGATTATATTCTTTTGTTTACTTAAATGAAAAAGTTTGAATTTGTGCTTTTTCACACTACTTTGAAAATTGGCTCTTGTAGAGTATTTCTTCACTTGACTACTGTAAAAGTTTTTTCTTCATTGGAATGCCACAATTTTCCAATGTCAGCTCTGTAAACACAGATTAAAAAAAAAAGCCCCTAATGCTCTGCACATGTACAAGTAGGCGCTCTGGTAAAGTAACTGGAAGGATAGTACAGTACAGTACAGTACCTTACACTGTGCTGCTATTATGTATGGGGTCCTTGCACCTGTAGCAGTTTATGTCATTGCAAAAGATGTGAATAAGGACATGAGCTGTATCCAAAATTAATGGCTACTGTACGTCTAAGGCAAGGAGCACCCACCCCCCAAAATATCAATGCTGTCTAAGCCGGCCTGTACATGACAACACAACATACAGTAGAAATCCTGTTTGGTTCCAGTTCAGGTTGCTCACTTGTGACAATGGATGTGCACCTAACAGAAAACAGAATTTACAGTTTGACTTTTGTTCAGTTATAGTCTTACTCTGTATGACTAACAGCTGGCTGGGATTGATCATGCAGAGTGCTTGAGGAAGGAGGGGAGGATGGATTATGTTGAGGGTTTCCTTATTAGAAAAAATGAAAGTAGTCCCAAGGAGGGGATGATTCCCCTGTTATAGAAATATAAACCCTTACCTGTATAGGTCTCTGATGGGTTCACCAGAATTGAAATACCGCTCACTGAGACTCTGGGGCTGAGGCAAGGTATAGTAAGTAAGAGTTCAGAGTTTAAACACTCTCTCTATATATTTATATATATATATCACTCAAATAATACGCTGTAGTCACAAACACTTCTCTATAGTCACTGGTTCACTAAAAGCTCTGGTAAAACTTCACTGTGTAACACTGATTCTCACATCAAAAGTTCTGATATACACTAAGCACTAAAAACCCCACCAGGTATCCTGTATGGAGAGGAGATAAAATGCAAAGTCAATACTAACAAATCTCCCCCTTTCTCTTTTGGAAACAACTCAACTTCTGATAGGATACTGATGAGGAACACCATAGTTCTGTAAGCTCCCCATTTGTAGGATGTCCATAAGTTCCTTACAAGATGCTCCATGTTTTGTCAAGCAATTTGAAATTTGAGCTCTACTCTCAATCCACTTCACACTAGAAAGTTCTCCTTTATTTAGCATCTCCTTGATGCTCCCTATCTCCACCCGTAAACGCTTTTCACTCACTTGCTTTGGGTGGTAAATGTTCTCAAATAAGGATTTGTTGTCAGTACACACTTCAATTGGAATTTTATTTTTCTTTGGCTTGTTTAAAAACCACCTCTGACAGCAAATAGCCAAGAACAATATGCTGAGTCAAGACCATCAGCCATTGAGAGGGCCTCCGCAGCTAAGGTGCTCCGCACAACTCTTCGAATTTTCCCAGATCGCCAGGAGAGAGGACAAGACCTGTTTGTCTTTTCCCAGTCAAAACACAATGTGACCCACCAGCACTGGAGACTCCATCTGTTAAATTAGCATATGATGCATCACAAATACTGTCAACCTCACTGCTCTAAATCTCCCAAATCAGGAAAGAGGATGTTGCTCTGTTTTAATTTCAACTTTTTAATCACCTTGTTGGCATGTAGCAAATCTTTCACTTTAGGTTCTCTCGTGCAGTACTAAGCTCCAAGGCATCGTAGCTCACATCAGTCTGGTTTGGTTAGATGCCCACTGCACTTGACCTATGGCACCTCGTAATTGGGTAACTTCACTCTTTTTGAGTAAGAATTCTTTTTTGGGCCACTCTTTTTGTTGGAACAGGGATCTCAGAAATGGAATCTATGTAGGGATCTTGTGTGAGCATGATCCCATCCTTTTCATGGGCAATCTCCAGGCCAATATAACGGAAAGCACCTTCTCCCTCCTTTCCAATCTTGAAAGCTGACTTCACCTTGTCCACCACCATTCTTTGGAAGTCTTCTGTTCCAGCCCACAGAAAGTCATCAACATGTAATATGAACATGCCACTCAATTTCTCATCATGATGCCAGTAAAAAAGTGCCAGGTCCACTTCTGAATGAGAGCATCCATATTTAGTGAGCTCATCCCTCACACTGAAATACCAGTTTCCTTGAGGCATCATTCAATCCATAGACACATTTTTTCAATTTCCAGATTTTGCCAGGAACAGCAGCCTCTTTTGGTGGCCTCAGAAACATCTCACGATTAATCTCATTTCCCTTGTAAAAATGCAGCTTTAATATCTATGGAAATGACATTTCCAGGAAAGGTAGATGCCAGTGCCAGAAAAAACCTTCATTGTCTCTTTAGATACTGTTGGAGAGTCAGCCTGACACACACTTCTGCTCTTCAAAGCCACGAGCCACAAGTCTGGCCTTGGCAATTCTTTTTCCACCAACTGATTTCTCTGTTATCACCCATCTAGTGGAGATTACTTGCTGGCCAATGATCCTCTATCTCCTCATATACTTGAAATTTCTTCCAACTGGCAAGTTCTTCATCTTTGGCAGCTCTTACTTCTGGATCATCATGTCTGTGTAAGGGAATGAAAACAACCATTGGCCTCTTCACTAGTACCTGCCTCATCTGTCTCACCTGAATTTGTCTCCACAACTTTCCAATCTTCAACATCATTATCAAAATCCAGCTCTTTTAATACAGAAGAGTCACCCTTTTCCCTTTACAAAAAACCACTTGCGGTATTTTCCCGTAGCCTTTCCAGATCTTTGAACACTTCACATTTCAATCCATTCACTCCCGCCAGTCGGTAAGTAGGTGATGTTTTGTTTAACTTTTGGCAGGGCCTGAGTAGACCGTATTCCTCTTCTCTGGTCAGCTTGGTTTTGAACTTGGGTAGGCTCTCCTTCTTCTCTGTCATCCAACACTGTCTGAGGAATGTCACTGGAATCATCTTCCTCTTCTACTGGCTGACTTAATGTATCAGCATCGCCACTTCTTGTTTGCAAGTTTTCATGATCCCTTCTTTCCTTGTATTTGTGGTTTGGAGTCATTCACAGGCGGTCTGTCCAACTTCTTTCTCAAGTCTGAGCAGACTGCAGGGGTGCACTCTCACATAAACACTACCATGACGGACAAACACCACCTTGCCATCTTGTCCAGGAACTTTGCCAGGCCCTTTCCATTTGTTACTATCATCTCGCTTGTAATACACCTTGTCACCTGGCTGAAAGAGATCATCGGAACTTCTTATCTTGTGTCGAAGGGCCTCTTCTTATTTTCCTCAGATGCCTCAGCTTGAATGAATGCTTTGCGACTGGCATGTAGGCATTTAAATGTTTTGCAAAGATGTCACTCACTGTGGTTCCATCAAGAGCTGGAGCTTGGTCAGAAAGCACTGATGGCAGGTTGGGATTCCTGCCAAACACAAGCTGATACGGGCTATACCCATAAACCATCTGCAATGAATTCTTGGCATTCACTGCCCACACCAGAGCCAGCTCAATGTCCATGTTGGGTAGTCCTCCAAAATCTTCTGAACGCAATTATCAACCACTGCATGATTTCTCTCACATAGCCCATTTTGCCAGGGACTGCTGCCTGCTGTGTTCCAGACCTCAACGTTTAGATTTTCAGCCATATCTCGAAATTCTCATTGGAAAATTCTCCACCATTATCAGAGAGAAACTTTCTAGGTGCTCCCATACCACTGCCAATCCATAACTTCATAACTGTGTCAATGATCACCTTTGGGGTCTTTTGGTAGATAACACCGCCATGCTGAACTGTTGCAACATCAATAATGTGTAAGAAATAGACGCCACTCTTCCATCTTTGAGATCCAATGCAACAACTTCATTGAATTCTCTAGCCACAGGCAGTCCAACGACAGGCCTAGGAGGTGTTTTTCTTGTATCGTTTACAAATATCACACTTTGATACAATTTCATCAACTAAATCCATGGTTTCCTGATCAGACACATTGGCATCTTTCAACAGGAACTTCATTTCTGTGCAGTTGGGTGGGCAAACTGCTTGTGCAGCTTCTCATTCTCTTTCTCTTTTCTTTAGGACAACTCTCCTCTTTCACCGCCAAAGCCTCAACTGTGTCACCAACAGGAATAGTAGTTTCTACAATTGGGATGCAGTAATGACCAGAAGAAGTACACTGGAGATCCACAGTCTTTCCAAAGATGGTGGCACAGTCATTTTCTAAATCAAGTTTCACCTTTGCCTTTTTCATAGCAGGTTTCCCCCAGCAGTAGAGGGATATCACTCTCCACTACATCAGTCATTACTTGGCATTTCACACCTGCAATTTCGCATGGGATGGTGACTTTCTCCTTAGACTTCAAGCGCTTTCCACCTCCAAATTTGAAGACTGTGTCACCTTTGCTCCTTATTACCTGTGCCTTCTGTTCCTCTTCAAGCATATCAATATAGTGAGCCATCCAGGCTTCACCCGCCACGGTTGAGCTGCACGCACTGTCTAGGACAGCGGCACCCAAAGCCTCAGTCAATAAAACTTCTGTCTCTGACTGTTTGTTCCCAGTGAACAACACAGCCTCTTCCTCCTTGTTACCTGTTTGTAATACACTTCTCTGCATGTTCTCGTAAGAATCTGGGCAGTCTTTTAGAAGATGTCGGATGGATTCACAACTGCTACACTTCAAAGGGTACCCATCTGGCCCAAAGGGGATTAAGTCGCTTGGTTTACACCCTGGGTATTTTGTCTACCTCCCCTGTTGCCACGACCTCTTGTGAAATTCTTGGTTCGATCAAACTGGGGCATGTTGTACCTCCCACGTCCATTGCCTCTAAAACCCCTCTACAGTAAAGAATGCTGTTTCCTGAGTACTGATAAGGATGGTTCGTCTTGATGGCTGCACCCTCTTTAGCTTCTGCTGAGGACATAGACTGTTGTCCAAAGAACTTCTTCAGGGAGTTCTGCATTTGAGCAAACAAATTGTCTGGTTCTTTATAATCCACAGCTGTGAGCACTAATTGTCGGTCTTTATGCTCTAACTGAGCACTCTCCAAAAGTTTGAAGGCCAACTGTTGAGGCAGCTCCATCTTATATTTCTTGGTTTTATTATACAGCTTTTCAAATTCAATTACAAACTCTTCCATAGTTGTCTCTGCTTTCCTTCGATAACGATCGAAGGTGGTGTATGCTTCATAGGCAGCAGACAGTTCATCCTTCTTAAAGACACTGTCCATAAACTTGATGAGGGTTGCAACACCTGTATCCTTTTTCAATTCTTCAAGATCTACTTCACTGAAGACCTTGTCCCTTATAGACTTGGCTCCCTCTTCAGGAAGGGATAAGGCAACAGCCAAACCATGCTTTTCCTTTTTAAGCTCTGTGACTTCTTGCCAGGCTTTAACTTCTTCGATCCATCTGGCATAGGGTTTCTTTTCACTGAATGCTGGTGGGGTTTTGTAACTTGCCATGATGCTGTATACCTGTAGTTGTTCTTCAGCAACCAGGCTCTGCTACCATGTTATAGAAATATAAACCCTTACCTGTATAGGTCTCTGATGGGTTCACCAGAATTGAAATACCGCTCACTGAGACTCTGGGGCTGAGGCAAGGTATAGTAAGTAAGAGTTCAGAGTTTAAACACTCTCTCTATATATTTATATATATATATCACTCAAATAATACGCTGTAGTCACAAACACTTCTCTATAGTCACTGGTTCACTAAAAGCTCTGGTAAAACTTCACTGTGTAACACTGATTCTCACATCAAAAGTTCTGATATACACTAAGCACTAAAAACCCCACCAGGTATCCTGTATGGAGAGGAGATAAAATGCAAAGTCAATACTAACATCCCCCACCCCCATATTTATTCAAATTGGGTGGTGGGGGTGTGGTGGAGGTGGGGGAAAATGTCCCCTGCTGTTCACCCCCTCCCCCTGCTGTGTAGAGCCATGTATATGTCAGACAGATGAAGGTCAGTGCACCTGTATCCTGATTTGTGTTAGGACTACAGTATGAAAGGAAACAGTAGGGTCACAGTTGGCTCCATGCAGTGTGTGCCAAATTGAAGAAGCTATAAAAAAATGTACATGTAGTCAGTTTTTTATCCAAAGGTTGCATTTTATGTAAATTTTTATTTGGCTTTTTCAGTTGGTGAAGGGGGGGGGGGTTGGTGTAAGTCATACAGTAACTTTAACTGAAAGCTAGCTCAAGGTTTGTGCATGATAATCTTATAATCGGAGAACCATCATGTTATCAGTTAACCATTTGGGAACATTTTCATGCCAAAGCTGTGAGTTAAAAATTCTGTATTTTAACTCTGTACATACATTATTAACTTCCTTGCTTAGTTTCTCTTTGACCGCTTTTATAGATTGTTTCTGCTCCTGGCAGAACTGCGCTCTGTGCTTCTCATTGAAACAGATTAAATGCATGCTCAGCCCTGTGGTTGAATATTTCAGAAATGCTCCTGAAAGACCACTTTATAGACCTGTGCTGATAATCAGACACACCTGAGTGCACACAAGCCATGTTCCACCAAGTCATACTGAAAGGACAAGCTACCACAAAATTTAGCAGAAGTCTCCATTAAGTTTGTGCAAGGCTCCTGGAAGTTTCCGGAAATACCAAATGGAAAATTCATCTTCACATTTTGACATAAAAGACATCAACAGATCTATGCAAATTCTTATTTTCTGACAGCTGGTACTATGTATTGTGGCAGTGTGTGGAATTTTCTGGCACTACAGTTGATACAAACCAGATGGCACACTCTGCTGCTACTGTAGTAGGGAAGGCTGGAAGGGGAAGTGGGGGGGGGGGGGGAGGAGACAGGAGTGGTTCCAGAATTTTACAAAATGGGGGATCTAATTTTGTGAGGCAAAGTTTGAAGCAATGAAAGTCAAATCCTTGAAGGAGGCCAGGGGGGGGGGGTCTGGGGAAAAATTAAATTAGACAGTGTTAATACTGTTTACTGTAGTGCAGTGTTTGCTGGTATCTTGTACTCAAAATAAGCACACTGACTGTAAACTTAGTAGTGCAGCTTTAGAACCATCTCAAAAAAGGAAATCATGCCAAAAAGAGGGTGCTGAAGCTGGAAAATCTCCCCTCTGGATCAGCACTTGGGAAGGATGGTTGGGTGAAAACATGGTTGGTTGTTGTTTGGTCTTACAGCCACATTTCATCCTGTTCCCTCCTAAAGTGGTTGTATTGAAACTTTATTCCAATTTTCAAGGGGAAATCTGAATAGGCACTCTTTATTAGTGAGTACGTACAGATCAGGTATGAGCAGACTTTGTGACTCAAATGCACATTAAAGGGCCAATTTTGTCATCCCAAAAAGTTATTATTCTCCCAAATACTACTTCTAGCCAGGGGTACAGCCTGTATATCTAAATTTGGATGAGTTGTGGACTGGTCATGCATTGTTATGCAAAGTGCATTAGTATCAAAGTTCACAATGAATGAAGCTTGAAGATGCTCTACTACCTGAAATGTCATTCCCCAATTTCTGATATCACTGAACCATGCAGATATTGTATAGCATGAAGGAACATCCTGAAAATACTACCAAAATAGACAGTGCTACTGGAAATTATGTCTTACACTATCCATTTTTGGAAAGATCTGTTAAAATCATATTATTTAGTTTTGTTTTTATGTTACAGAAACACCAGAGACCATGTGTAAAATTCCTTGTCCAAAGATGCTTTCACCAGTGTGTGGCAATGATGGTTTAACATATTCAAATGAATGCATCCTCAACTTCACCGCCTGCTCTCGCAACCAGCTTTGGATAAAGATGGCATATGATGGACCCTGCAGAGAGGAAGAGGTGCCGGCAGAAGGTAAGTTAGGTGGAAATCAAACATAACAAAAGAGAACTATTCCTGGATAGCCCCCCCCCCCCCCTTCCTCTTCTGAAGTCCTCTTGGTAATTCCCATTTGGCAGAGCCTGCCAGGACAACTTCCTGATGGGCTTCTTCCCCAAGGATGACAGTTCCCACCCTGGGAATTTCTGATTTTTCTGATAGTGATAATTAAGGAATCTGTTCAGAGGACACTTGTCATGGTTGGTAGTTGTCTGTGTGGGAATTGTCACATGTGAGGAGTCATATAGGTGGAAAGGTGATAATTTTGGTGAGGTATACTTAAAGAATGGTTCACAACTGAGAGACTGACTAATGGGTCAGACATGGAATTCAAGGGTTTGTTGTAAGATTTCTGCGTAGTTCATTACATTTTGTCCGTGGGTTAGATGATCTATATCACCTGCCTCCCTCCACCCAAGATTATAATGGTTACCTGCTCAGCAAGTTGTCATGGGGTGCAGTATACCTGTAAATGTAGCTGGCTGGATTGGTGGTCTCTGCGAATAGTTATGTCTGATTTAGGGCAGTATATACAGCCCACATAACTTTCATCTATGAGACAGACTTTTCTAAGTGGTGTATATTTGTGGAATATTGTATAGCCCTTCTTCCAGATTGAAAAATTGTGGATTACATGTGACATATTCTGACAGTACATGTATGAAGTTACAGATGTGCCAAGAAGTAACTACCCGCGATCCAAAAATTCACTGCGACCATCACAGGGGATTATCTATTGTTAAAAGATAGATATTTGCTCGAATCTTCGCGGAAACTTTAAGCTTCTTAACATTGTGGTTGTAACCTCAATAGTTAAGCCGGAAAGAGCAGTGGCTTCAAAGGGACAATGTCAAGTTTCGCACTTTGAGCTACAAAAGAAGAGGACAATAGAATACTTGATACTGCACCCAGACTAAATTTAATGGAAATAGAGCCTTCTCATTCAAAGGGAGAACATATATGAAGGTATCTCTACGGCCACAAATAGATCTATACATTCAAACTACGTGTATGTTACTGTAGTATGTAGAGTTATTAGTACACTGTACATTATACCATCTTAGGAATACCCGGGTACACTAAGCCAAAGTGGGGTGACCATGACTGCATTTTCCCTTCAAGTGATTCTTTAGCTCCCCTCTCCTACCAGCCCATTCTTTTCTGCGATCCCTTCCCCTTACTCGTCTTACTCCCCTTCCCCTTAATCCCTTTCTCCCCGGCAGTCCCGCATTTGAACATGGTATGCAGTGCTTCATAGCCTGCACACATAGGCCTGTTAGGCACCATGTCAAATTGTCGGCCGCCGCGGCAGGCGGTCGGTCGCTGCGGCGGCTACACGGCGGCCGCCTGTTACTAAGGGCAAAAACTTGACAATAGCGGGCATAATCCACCTCTTCCCCTGCTGGAAAGTTAATGAGCACTCAGCACTTGAGCGGCTATTGTGACTGCTCACTGGAGCATAACACGAAGGTAGCAAGACTTTTGACACAGAAATCAATCGCGGCCACCGATGAACGGCCGGACAGTTCATCAACACGGGCAGGTATAATACACTCATAACGAATGGTGTGTCGTTGCAGTACACTATTGTAAGGCCTGTGTATTAACATACCACACAGTTCGATAATGATGTTACGTTGTAATGCTGCAGTTGCCAAAATCAACCCAACGTCAAGTTTTAATGATATTCTGACGCAAAAGATAGCCGATCAGCCAGGAGATTACGGCCTTCGTGAGATGCTTGCATTAGCGGCGAAAAATGCAACGGAACTAAAAAAAAATTCTTCTGTACATAGCTAGCCCGTGTTATCGTAACAACACTTTTTCACTTACAGACGCTTGACACGTAACTATAAAGTGTTAGTATTTTTGACATTGAAAATGTTTATTTAATTATAAAAAAAGAAAACACACCATCTCATACCAAGTATACTTTGAAGTTAAGGTCGGTAATTGGAAATTGAAAACTTAAACACGCCTCGATCCGATTGCGGGAACTTGCACAACCGTAGACTAGGCTAGGTCTTAAAAACCCAGATGCAGGTTACTAAGTTGAGAAACTGGGAAGATATTTTACCATATTGTGTCTTTCATGGTTTCTCCTTACTGTTTCTCGTATTTGAACATCTATTACATCTTAACCGATGTTTGGCCAGTTTTTTGGCAATTTTTCGAAGGTGGTCTATACTCATTTATTTCCTTAATTTTAACGGCTCAGTAAGCTACTGTACACGCAGGCCTTTAAATGCACTAGTTTCAAACAATCGAAGTGCTACATTGGCGGTACGTTGCATGTTTGTGGCCATACTCGCTGGGTTATTTATTCATTTTTTCTTTCTCTTTGTTTTTGGTTTTTTTTTTCGTTAAAACACAAGCAAATGCGCAATGAAATTAGCCGAAATTTTTCTAAGTATGTTGCTATGAGCTTTTGTAGTCAGTGCCGCAATGAAAATTTCCTGAGTAGTAAACGATCATGACTCATGAGATTAACGTTGCAAAGAAGCGACATTTTTCGACCTGAATTTACTATTTTGTTGAGGAGGAAGGGTGAGGGTACCACCCACACAGACTAGAATGTACGCCTACATGTCAGATGGCCATTTTAGACTGGGGAAGCCGCACAGTATGATGTGAAAGGAAAGAAAATTAGTTGATAGCGATGTGAGAAGCAGACTTCCCTTCCGTACAGAGATGTAAGAAGCTGGGGTGAGGGGTGGGGTGAGGGGTGGGTGGGGGATTTAGTCCCTTTTGTCAAAATTGTGCGGGGACAAGAGTGTGCATATGCTCCAGATTTGTTCCGGCCAGGACTGACAAAAACTCCCTATTTGTTCCCTCTGTAAAAATAATGTTACACTCGATACAACAAATTACCGTACCTTTTAAATTAGCTCATGGACCAAAGTTGCATCAAGTACTCAGTCAAGTGCTAAAAAATTCGCCAAGGGGAGGGGGACATCCAGGCCCGTAGCCAATCAAGGTGCTGAAGGAGGAAGAAACAGTTTCCTGGGGGGGGGGTGATATTTTATTAGGAGAGAGACATTCAAACTGCGATGAGACAATGGTTACATTGAATTTTGCAGGGGCGATTTTTTTTCTAGGGCTCACCCTCGGGTACGGGCTTGGGGTCAAGCATTCCCTTGGACCCATTCTCCAGGACGGTGGTCCAACACAATGTTCAGCTCAGACCCCTTCCCCCAACTGAGATCAGATCTTTCTACGCTAGGCTTCCCAAAAATATAAGTTTTAATATCGTTCATTACAACTGAAGTAGTTTTTGATTATTGTTGCGTATGAAAACGGAGTTTTGTTTAATAAAAGGTTAAACCCCCACGACTCCCCTTCCCCACAGCATTGAACATGCACGTCCACCAACATGTCTAAAAACGTGGTATGGCAATTACTTTAAAAATTTAGTGGGATCTTAGGAAGGGTGCTATTTTATCGGTTTCAGCATTTTTTCACATGAAACAGGCTCAGTAAACTTGAGTTGGGCCACGGAGAGTCACTGTCACGGGACCTAAGGAGAAAACTGTCAATCGACATGGCCAATGTAACCTATAAAATTTGCAGTACACATTCCCGAAAAAATTTGTCTAATTCCCATTTCGTGCGCCATATTCCCAAGATCTTGGAAAGATCCCTTGCAATGTTTAAGTGACGTTGCATCCTGTTTCCTTCCGGGTATAGGTCAACATAGAATGGGCTTCAAGTGAACATAGCCTAACAGAACTTCCGAACTGCGTCATTACGAAGCATGCTGCCCGGACAAAAATATCAGTGACATGAATTTGCAGCGAAATTACGCATTCTATGCAAAGCACGCCCATTACCATGTATCAAATATTTAAAACTAACATTCCATGTAAACACATTTTGAAAAGATGCCCAATGTGCTACTTTTTCGAGCAAGTTACTTTTATCAAAATGGCGACCATGATCTCGGACAGACGGCTTCTAACACAAGTGACGTCACTCACTTGGACCTGGAATACATTTTGCCATTGTTGAAGGTCGGCGCCATTTTGGGGTTTACAATTTTACGTTATTTCACCCTGTACTACACGGTTTCTGAATACCTTTAGCAGTATCGGACTAAATTTAAAACCAAGAATAAGGTTGGGCATGAATCTGGATGGTAATTCTAAAATTGCCGATATTTCACGTATTTTAATTTCGCCTTTGGCAGCTGGCCTGAACACGAGGGATAGTGCACATTGTACAGGATATGAAGTTTTCTTTGTTAGGTTAGCTACACAGACCTATACGCGGAAGTGATAGTAGGACCGTTCATCGGCAGCAGTCAGAGTAACCGTGCCGACTATAACGTGTTTCCATTTGGTGTTTTCACTTCTACTGTACCTTGTCGGGGATAATAGAAAAGACCACATGTAAAACACGTTCCCTTAGTTCAGGGTTACTCTAACTACAGCTGTACATGAGCTAGCGAAGTCCAATGAACATAAATGGATGATAATGGATTGTTTACATTATTCGTTGGCCCGTACCATGCAGTAAATTGTAAGGTTCCATTAGGAGGGGAGGTTGAACTGGTCGAATGGGGGGATGAAACACTGTGTATGTGGACAGACATCCAAAGGAGCCTGGCCTTAGGCGGTCAAGTTTGTAGTAATGCGGACACTGGGCTGACAATATGTGTGTGGGGGGGAGGGGAGGGGTAGGAGGCGCCGCACCCAGGTCTGAAGTTAGAAAGGTTTTAAAAGGGGTAACGTAGTTTTACATTCATAAATGTTTTGATGGCGCCCAACCATTAGCTCCCGAAAAATTATTTGCTGCTTCAAAAGCTTGGGGGCTAGTCAGACGGTCTTTCCCGACTGTTGTCTTGGAAGTGGCTTTCTGACAAGATACTGAAGATGGGAGGGGGAAAGGGCAAGACCTTTTCCAGAAGGACTAAATATTTTTTTTTCAAGACTGAGATACACAAAACTGCATTGAGGCAAAGTTTTACATTCATTTTCTAGGGAGGGCGAAACTTTTTCCCTGTGCCCCTCCCGGCCCTTTCTCTGCATACGGGCTTAGTGGCCTGAATCCATCATGTAATGCATGAGCAAGTGGGATCCCCCAGTCAGGGTTGGTGATGGATCAGAAGATGTTTACTTGAATTTAAAACCTTCATGAAAATTTGAAAATAGGCCCTATATGTTGTGCACGAAGCAGGAAGTCTCAAGTACCTTTTCTTTTGGGAAAATTTTCGAGCAAATACCTAAGACTAGAGCATTACCTCGCACTAGCAGGTCCACCCTTTGTATTGGTTCTATGCTTGAGACAACGCCAGGTAAGTCTCCATATTTAGACCAAGATCAGTGCTTTCTATCGCTGGTTAAGTTATTATTGAATCACAAATGTATCGTCATCAGAAAAAGAGACTAATTTTGCAAGAGATTTTCTAGGGATGATAACAATATTCAGGCTATTTTCCCGCAAGCAGTCAGTTTCTTCTAGCTTTAAACTGACATTCCAATCTGGTAACCTTAGCGACCATCGATACAACTTTAACAGCCATACTTTGTGTTTCAATGTTTGGTTTTTCACACTGTCGTACGCCCGCATGAGACTTGTTTAAAATCTTCAGGTTTGAGATGTAATTTACAGATTTTTATGCGAAAACCTCAAGGTTTGCTATTTTTTTTATTGGCAAGTCTGCAAATTTAACCTCCACCCCCCCCCTAGAAAAAAACCTCCTCCCGAGATTATCATTACGATCCCACAAATAGACAACGGCTGTAATTCCAAAAGGGGGGGGACGTGTCCACGTGTCCCCCCCCCCCAGGATTGACGCCCATGGTCAGGAGGTTTCATTACTTGAGTCCCGCTACAAGCTTATCATGAAAATGAACGTAAATGAGGCTTGCTGGTTAAGTGAGCATTGCTTTGATAAGTCCAAACAATATACGAAAAGAAAATGTAAAAACTGATGCTTAAAAAAACTGGTAGGGCTTGAAAATTAGCTTTCCTGCTCTGGAGCTAAAAAATCTTCTGACAACCTTCTTTTTGAAGTTTTCCCGGAGCTGTTTTACCATTGTCTGGAGGCTGTTTTTAATTTTTCAAAAGAAACTACTGTTCCCTGCATGTAGGCCTACTTGTGCAATTAGTAAAAGAAATTCAAAATGTAAGAGACAGGAAGTAAGACGAAGAACATTTGGTGTAACACAACGCACAGGCGCGGATCCAGAGACATTTCAAGGGGGGGGGGGGGCTATATACTCCTAGATATACATTATGCTAATTTTCGCGTATTCGGTATTGTTGATGTGGCAAGGGGGGCTGAGGCCGGGAAAGCCCCCCCCCCATCCGCGCCTGACGGAGTATTAAGCACGATGTGGTCATTCTGTCTCTGAAAAACTTGGATGGGAATGGAGGGGGTGGGTGCATGTATACAGCAGCTTTGGATTGCCCTCATTCATGGCCGTACGGGCCGGGGGTAGGGCGCCCCCCCCCCAATGTCAGAAACCTGACTGAATGGGGCAGATATTTTGTCTCAGTCGGGCGAAAAATTGGACAGTTATATCAGGTGTGGACTCGGGCAAAAATCACCGCCCTCCCAGAGAAAAACAGTCCCGTACGGCCATGCCCTCATTGGCACCTTGAATGTGGAGGAGGCGCAGGGGTTCATAAATTCTATCCCCTGCCCTATGGCTATGGACTCACCTTAAATTGAGATGGTGCGAGGCTCCAACTCCATTGGGTTTGGTTCAAATTAACTTGGAGACTAATGACCTGGGCTTATAGTAGCTTCTCGTAACAGTGATATATAGGGGGAAGTTTGTGAATTTTTTTTAAGTTTTGACATGCAAGGATGCCACCACCCTGTCGATTAAATAAGACCCTGCATGCTTAGGAGCACGTTAAAGAACAAGCATAACTTTGGTAGACACTCATCAATAAAAATAATTAGAAAAATATTAACGTCTGAACAGCTCTTAAAATAAGGAGATTATTGCAGATACACATGTGTAGGTTAGGTTCTCTTTGTACATATGTGCAGTTAGGCAACGGCAAACATGCCAAGACAAGCTGAAGAAAATTAAATAGTAGAGAAAGAGTTTCCATCTAAAGCTTCCAAACGTATCACAGATTGGTAATTAAGGGTCTTTTGTACATGCCACGTAAATGTTTTCGGCATTCTTGACCATTTGGAGTATCGTCGACGCTTTTCAATTATAGATTCTGCTTCGTAAAGTAAGGTAGTATTAGTTAGTACAAAAGTGTATGCAGACAGCAGCACCTCCCTTGTTTGATCGAAGCATGCATTTCGGGCTGAAATTTCTTCCGTGGGGGAGGGGTGGGGCTTAAAACGTTGTAAAATCGTTGCCATAGCCAAAAACTAGTATATCACTATAATATCATTCACTGGTTTATTCAAATTTTTTTCATCAATCTTAAATTGTTACGAGGAAAATTTTGATCAAGATCGTGTACTAGTGACTGAAGGGATGTCAAAGTGGAAGTACATGATGTTATAACGAAGTGGCTAGTATCTATTCGAAACAAAAAAGCTCCCCTCCTATTGTTTGGGTTTTTGTTAGTTTTTTTTTTTTATTTTACAATAACGCAAGCACCATGCTTTTTTTTCAAAAAATGCTGAAAAACGGTCTTTTAATATTAAATGTGCTTCATTTAATTTGAATTTCACCAGTAATGGAATGGTCTGAATGACGTCATCGAATCGTTCTAGAAGTTTCCTACGATGCTTACAAAGGCAGCCGGGCAATATAGGCTGTGTGCACTGTGCATTGGGATCTAGTTCGCCGCACACAACCATCAGCGTGCACAGGACCAGAACACTGACAAATTCGTCAATTTGCGAAAACAGTACGGCGTTCCTAGTACAAATAAGCAAGGGCTGGGGTCCCGCAAAATATTCAGAAATGGGCGTAAAAGGTGTTTTCCAGTGTTTGAAATATTCCCTTCTTCAAATGAGGCGTCAGTATCGAGTTCATTCTACACATCTTGTACTATAACGGAAATCGGGAAAGGACACCAGTACCCAGACCGTTTTTCTTTGTGTGTTAAGTGTTTGGGCGGGTCCGCCATTAAATTGGTAAATATTCACGCGTTGCAGGCTTGGCCATTACTATGATCACAAAACAGTAACACATATCAAAGAGCACACCGATTAGGTTTTTAAACACGGGGAAGTCTCCAATTGCTGAGTATTAATAGAGTATTTTCTTCAGGGAATCTTACAACGTTCAAAGAAAAACTGCGGTTCCGCATGCCGTGGCATTATTACAACGTACCGTACGATGTTAATTGAGGGTCGTTCTAACATTCGGAAGCAGGGTTCCACGTCCAAATTCCACCCTTAGCCTGTGGGGCTGATCGACGACCATTTACAGACCAAAACATGTAAACTGTTCATTACACCATTTTCTCGAGAACTTTAATACTGCAGGCTATTTTTACTGTCTATTCGATATTTTCTGCTTCGTATAGAAGTCACAGCCGCCGTCAAGCGGCCGCGAACGGATTACCAGAGAGGTCTATTGTTCGTTGACGAATATAACGGTAAGCAGTCTGCAGGAGGATTCTTGCGTCCGTTGCTAGGACAGTCTTTTGTTCACAAATTACATCGGCCATGGGTCGGCCACGCCGATATGGCCGCAGCATTATCGCGGCGGCTAGGGGGCGGCCGGTGCAAAAACTTTCGACATGGCGCCTTATTCTAAATTTAATTTCACAAATTTTTTATTTCTATGTAGGCCAACCGTAGGCCAAGTCGGTTGTTTTGCTAGTTTGTGAAAGTCCTAAGTAAATCATTGTTAACGTTGCAGGGGAAGTATTATGATTTCACATACCAAATTTATGTGCGAGGACGGTACCTAGGAATTTTACTGTAGCCATGCCCATTCATGAAGAACTTAGTCTATGTGCAAAGGGCTGCAGCACGAACCAACTTGTTTTTGAGTGAAGCACTTCCACAAGCCAAACTCTTTTTTCCTTGCTTTGACTGTAAAACCATGCAGATACTACCTCGGTAACTCCATGGTCCGGCCAACTGCCCTAAAGTTTGGTAATGCGGCACTTTAGATTTTTCCCTTCCAGAATACGTGTGTAGTTTACTTCGCAACATTGATATTGTTAGTACCTAAACGTTTATTTTCTCATTCAACTCGTGACTGACAGAATTGCTTCAGGATTTCTTGATTCAGATCGACAAAATTGGAAACATTGCATTACAAAGCATCAGAGTCAGGTCACACAGGTCATGTGTGTAAGGCGGCCGTTCACCTTCATACATAAATGTCACTGTCCAAAAGCCAATGAAAATTAAGCATTTCGGGGTTTATTATGCAGGAATTTTCCATCTTCCGTGAAATTAGGTCATCATCGCATTCAACGTTTCAGAATTACTACACGTGGAAGGGCCAACAGCCCTTACTGTAGCTAATGGCTCAAAATAAGCTAATGTGTTACAAAATAATACTCTATAAGGGCCATATTTCATTTTATTCTAAAAATAATATAAATTATATAATTTACTTGTTTACAAGTTTGTAAGCAAGTTTGACCTACAAAGAGACAACAGACACAATTTCACTCAACTTCTTAAACTCTAAATTGGTAAAATGTGAAAAAAAGTAGTAAAAATTAGCCATTTTCACACCAAAAATGTGTAACATTCTATACCAGTCTCTTAAAATAGTCTGTATTTAATTATTGTTAGTCACAAACAACATGTATGACTTGGAGGTTAAAAGTACATATAATGTAAATATTAAAACTTGTATTTATGACATTCTGATGTTAGATTATCATATATAACAAGTAAATGTTTATTGTCCCGTACGTGCGTTAGTGTGTCCATCAAACCCAACACTAATTTTTAGATCACAATTTCTGGTTAAAAAATGGCTAACTGAAACTTTTTTCAATGATCAGCCTCTAGAAAATACTGTTTACTCCATATATTAAATTGCATTTTGCATAGATTTAATTTATTACAAATTTATGAGGTTTTCAAATTATTTCACAAAATGTCCGTCAAAAACTAACGCACGTATAATCATATTGCAGATCTTACTCAATGTGAGTAACAAAGTTTATTTTGCATAAACTGGAACTGGGAAATGGATATTGAGGATGTTGCAATGTCATTTTGTTGAAAGAAAGCATTATTGAGTTGTAAAGATGAAAAAAGTAGTGTCCGTCAAAAACTAACGCACGCACGATGCCAACTTCATCATGTTGAATTCGGCTGGATCATATGGAAATTATATGATAAAAGAAGAGTAATTACATGATAATGCATAGTTTCTACAATTTATGTAGTTTTCTTTGTATTCGTGGCCAATTTTTCTTACTTAAGGGGCAAATTTAAACATATGTCAGTCAACTAACACTCGCAAAATTGTATGTGTCCGTCAAACTAACGCACGTTAAGTCATGAATTATCTTTTTGTGCCATAATATGGTATTCAGTATTACTGTTTTCAGATATTTACATTGTCATGAAAGTTTTAAATCAGTTTCTTTTGATCTCCATATATTTTTCCCAATCTTCCTTACTTAAACAAGATAAAATTAAAATATGTGTCCGTCAAACTAACACACAGTAAATGAGGTGTCCGTCAAACTAACGCACGCAATATTTGAGATACTTTTTTATGCTGAAATTAGTCTGTATTGTTTTTAAAAGATTGGGTTTGATCTTAAAATGTTTAATCAATTGCTGATATATGTCTCATATATATATTCTTATCCAATTTCTCACTTGAGATGAAGATAAGTTCAATTATGTGATTTGTCCGTCAAAACTAACGCACGCAAGATTTTACAGAATAATGGAATTTTTAATTTTTTTTAAGGTAAAGATCAAAAATTTATCTTTTCCTTTCTTTGTAATGAAAAATATATTTGTTTAATATTATTTAAAGTTAACGAAAGATAAAAAGTATAATGTTTAAAAATTGACCTCCATGTTACAGTTTTATGACACATTAGTGTATTTTGAGCCTAATACACAACTGCGCAGTACATATACATATCATGTTATTAGCGAACGGCAGGCCTGTGCATTCATGTGGGGAGTTTTACAATATATTCACGGAAACTGGATTGAACTCAAAGCCCTGTTAATAGAGTGTCGGGACGGAGGGAGTGCATGGGTAGTTTTAATAAAAATGAAACCTAGGCCGATAAAAATTTGAAAGATATACTGCAGGCAGATTGATATTTGTTTTAGAACAGTCTCTAAACTTTCACTGTTCTTGAGACATGCTTTGGTTTCCTGTTATCTTTGTTAAACATTTAATGGGGCCATGGTTGTTACTGCGGGCCTGAGTCGCATCTAACATTGAAAATTGTCAAAACTCCTACAGTCCCAGCACACCTTTGAGGGCGGAGAGTGCCATTGGGAATTTGTACTTGGATTTATACAAAATTTCTACGGAATTTATTTGGATTACAAGAGTTCCTAAAACCGCTGGATCACCTCAATAGTCCCTATGGTAAGAAATCTCAGTCAGAAACATATTGTCAAGTCTTTAAGTATATAGGCCACACAAGTGCTATTCCCACCATTTTCCAGTGGAACGGGGGGTGGGGGGTGCTTTAAAGTCCATGGATTTTGTATTAAACTTCAGCAAATCATTGCATGCCAGTCAAATTCTTTGCAAGATTTTAGCAGATTATTTACTGGAGTGCTCGTTAAAAAATGAAGAAAAAAATGGATGACATCATGAGTAAAGTACAATGATTCGGAGGAAATATGTTGCACTTTTCTTAATTTTTTTTTTTGGGGGGGGTTGTACTTGCCCTGGTGCCCGAAGTTCGAAAATCCGGGATGCGCCACAGTTTAATGTTGCCACTTTTCATTGGGTGAAAACGTTTTCATGTTGGCCTGTTCTCAAATTTTACCATGTAGTAACTTTTTCGTTGCACAGTGAAATTTCCCAGATTGGACAGACATGAATAGAAAACATTTAGTGTGACGTCTTACTATGCCACTGAAATCAAACACGTTACAAATCGCAACAGCATAATGTCACACTTGACATTCTTGTTATCGCATGCTAGTATAGTAAAACTGCTGTGTACGTTATAAAGTGTTGCATCGTAATGTCTTTCACTCATGGGAGTTCTTATTCTCATAACGCTTGTTTTTGTGACAATTCTCAAGCAAACTCGGAACTTTTTCAGTTAAAGATATGAATACAATGCTGTCCGGCACTGTTTGTTTTGGGCATTGTGTACATGGAAAAACTGAAAAAGAACTCTGCAGGGCAACTCCACACTAATGTCAACCATGGCACTCAATTTTCAAGTACTGTTCACCAAAACATTTCTGTTGTTTTGGAAATCAAGAACATCTAAATATTTTATTTCTTAAGTTTAAAAAGAGATATGGCATCATTTTTTGCCAGAAAAAAGCATAAATTTGGGCAAATTCACTGCAAACCTTGTTGCAGAGGGGACATATTTTGCCTAATTTTGACATCCTCCTGTGTTTTATCTAAAGATGGTGGAAATTGTACTTGTGTATGGCTATGGAGGAAAGGCCAAGGGATATATGTAAGTACTCGATTTAAGATGACTAGAGGAAGGATAAGGGAGAACAGAGGTAAAACGTTGCACAAATTCCGAGTGAAATGTCCCCGCCGCAACATTTTGCACATGATTTTTCCTGTCATTTCTCAGTAACTTACTGTTTCAAAAGGAAATTTTGGGTTCTATTATAGCTGATTGACTACTCTGGCTAAATACCATTCACAACATATAGAAGTGCTGTATGAGGGCTGTGGTCCGAGTCAACTTTTTGTTGCGGAGGGGACATTTTGTTGCGGAGGAGACATTCAGAATAGGATAAAAGGGGTTGGGAGGATAAAGGTTCAGTTTCTAAGGAAGGTTTTGGTATTTGGTTTAGTCAAATTCATCCTTGGAACCCATATTAAGAAAATTGCATGCTTTTAGGAAGGATATAGGCAAGCTATGGTAAGTCGTCACACCGATCCTTAGTAGACTGTCCCTTCCGCAACACACGAAAATGATTTACCTCCTATTTCTTAGTCATGCATACTGTCTGGATGTAACATTGTGAACTTTTTTAGTGCTGATTGACAGCATTTAAAGGTATTTTCTCCAATGTTAAATTTGCTAGTGATTAAGTCTTTGGTAAAGACCCCAAGGTCCAAACTAATTGTGTGATGCAGAGGGGACACTCCAAATAGTAGAAGCTATTAAGGATGCCATACAGTAGGTTTGGTTTCCAGAAAATTTCTGCTGTGAAGTACAGTAGTCATATTTATCATTAAATCCTTCTTAGTTCAATAGCATGGAAAAGCTTTATGACAATGATATGAATTGTTCATGTACTTGAAGAAAATCCTATTTTATGAGATTTAAGTAATTCTCCAGTTATGGGCAAAGTGCAGTGCATTTGAGTACAAAGTTTTAAGGCATTGTCCATTTTGTGTGTATATTCACTATGAATAAATAGGCAAAATTAAAATCTGAAACCTGCATATACTTTACCTTCGGAATATGATAAATTTTTGAAGGCTTCCTTTCTGGACTGACTGCCTGTAAGTGCTGTATGACCAGTTACAGTAGTAGTTTTTTTTAGGCTCAGTAAATGAAATTTCCTAAATGAACTATTCTTTCCTTGATCAGTTGATCCACATGCTACGGTAGTTTGCACACAAAGAGTTAAAATGAATACAACTTCTTGACTTTTTTGGGAACTACAAGGAGTACTTAATCTCAAGAAACTGTTTAGAAGAACAAATCTTAACCAAAACAATTTCAACTCAGAAAAAGCAAGCGCTAAGTAGTTATCTTAATGCAAAAATAGTGTAAAGATGACCACGGTCTTCATTAAAGTTAAAAAAGGAGCAAGGAGTGCAGGAATGGTCCATTACTGAAACAAAATTATATTTTTTTAGTATATCAGTGATTTACATTTTCATAACATATTCAAAATATGGGGAAACATATCAGTTATTTCCACGCGTCCCCTCCACAACATTTGACTGTCCCCTCCGCAACACTGCACCCCCAATTTTAATTTACTCTCTCATCATTATTGAGCAGTTTGAAGAGATTTCAACTGATTGTGGTGAAAGAGTATTAATAGGTTTAAAGATCCAGTATCAGTTTCACCTTGCCACTCTTCTCAAATCAGACAACTTTTACTTTGATGCATGCTGGTCGCTTGACACTGATTTGTGCACGTCCCCTCCCCAACACGCAGAATATTCGACCAATAGGAATTACTGCTGAGGTAATTAAGTAAATTTTACTGGCGATGGATCAAGCATCACTAGTACTTCCCCTTGGAGCAGACATATCATTACATTTACCTATTGTACGAATGTACTGTAGATATGAATGTGTCCAAATGTCCCCTCCGCAACAGTTTGTTAGTGTGGAGTTGCCCTGCACTCACTCCTATAAGCCTCCTTTTGTTACATGAAAACCACAGGGGTATCGATGTCAGTTGCCAGGAATGGACAATAGAGTGTCTGTGGGTAATACTGTGCGATCTTGTGTGTGCAGCCAAAGAGGCTTAAAAGATTATTTTGCGAAGAATTTCAAGTAGTTACTTCTTGGCACATCTGTAATGTAAACAAGACAGTCATGTGTTGTCATATCTGTCTACTGTACCTTCTTCATTTTTCTGTCTGTTTATTTGTTTGTTTGTTAAAAACTTCATATGGAAAGTTTTACCTTTTTGTTGGGGGAACAGAAAATGAATAATAGTGATTTTCTTGTTTAATGAAACAGAATCATATTCCTGCCCTAAAGGGGCTGGCCCAGGCCCTTGCAGCCCTGCGCTGAAGTTGTTCAAAGAGCAAGGCCTGATTGGATCTAAGAGGCCTCAGTGTGATGATGATGGCTTCTTCTTACCAAGGCAGTGCCATCCGTCAACAGGTTTGTGTTTCTGCTCATTTTCCTTTACTCATTCTCTCTTAGAATTTCTACAGTTTCACTTAAAAGTTGTATCTTGTTGGATAAAACAAAAGGATAATGAAAAAGTTGACAATGAGTTCAATGGTACAGTATGTCTCAAAACACAGCTACTAATCAAAGACCGGTTCTCTGCTAGTGGAAAAAGTAAATATGAAGATGTCCCTATAAAGCAAATGAAACTCTGAGCTGTTACAAGTACATAGCCAATTTCCCTCTGAAAAGTATTATGTTCCTACAGGATAACTACTAAAATGTGCTTAGATGATTGTGTGTGGAAATGTCACAAAAAAGTCAAACAGCAAAATTGTAGATGAGAAACCGAATGAAGGTAAATTATAGTGATGTGTCAACATTACATGTAGCTGATATTACTAATACCAATATTTCAACTCTGAATATCAGTCAGTACTGATCCAATAAGGATATTTGAGAAATTGGCATATGCTGTGCAAAAGACCATTGGCTATTTCACACTACCACTAAGTGTTATAAAATTTTTATTAGGTAAAATACTGGAGCTTATATCAAACACAGTAAAATAGCAAAGAATAGGACAGGAAATGTCAGTCAGGTTATAAAGGCACTTTAGGAAACACCAGTAGGGGATGAAAATGGTGAATATCAGCTGATACCAGTATTGAATACACATAATTGGTCCAACAGTAGTAAGTTGTCATTGGTTTCATGTGGTGGGATAATTAAGTTCCTATAAAATTAATAGTATGCCAAGTAACTTAAACTTTCAAAACTATCGTCACTTGACAAATATCTTTTGTCAGTGATTGCAAAGTATGCTCCTCTATGAAATGGTAAATGTCCTATGACTGGTTGTTGTGCATTATTCTATTTGAAGGTGAAACATCAATGTTGGCGATATTTTGCATCCTGAAAGTTATTTTTAGGTGGTGTGTGGGTAGATAACTGAACAAAAGGAACTGATGCTAATCTCATTTTAGAAGTTGCAATTTGGTATCTGAACATGATTAATAGTGGTTAATTTTCTGCATTACACAGCAGTTTTAATGTATTGCATTATACAGAGATTCATGTGAGAACTGATTAGCACCAAACTGTGAAACGGAAATGATTCAGTAAATACCGGAAAACAAGTCATTCATTACAAAAGTAGTTTGTTTTGTTCAGTACACAAACGATTACAAGGCTTAATGGGAGGAAGAGAATATGAAATCATGAGTTCAGGGCTTGTAAAAATTTGTGCAACTTTTGTTAACACCTTTTTCAAGTATGTCTTTTTTTAGATCAATTTGCGATGTGTTTTGAAAGTTTAATATCTGCTAAAGGTCAGATTTTGCATCATAAATTTTTTGAGAAGTAAAGTAGGAAGTAGCAGCATGTGTTTGATGAATTCCTTCTTGAATATTCATGAGAAAAATATTGAATGAAACTGCTACTAAAAGACATCTTCAATCAGTTTTAATGGGCAGAGACAAAGAGAGAAAAGGGTATATATTACCTTGTGTTCTGATGCAAGAGTCTTTTTTTCAAAGTCGCAGAATCTGTCCTTTATGTTTTTCAGATTTTTGAGTTTCTGTGGACACCTTGTTTTGTTGTTTCATTTTGTTTAAATGTCTGTACTCTGACCTGTGAATCTAAAGTTTTTAGTTTGGCCACTTTTTTCCTGGCATTTGCAGTATATGCCAAAACAATACTGATTCTTTGGCTCAGTGGATAAATTTTAGTGGCATTTGAAAGGACAGGGCCTATAAAGCAGGAAATTAGGTGGTCAATTGCTGGCAGGGTTATATAAGGTGGGGTTTTTTTATTCAGTAGCAATCTACAGTTTTCCTTTCTCCAGCAACCTTCTTAATTGAAAAGATTCAATTTGAAAGGTTGAATTGGCATCCACTGGAATGGAAATTGTAGCCAGTTAACCCTTGCAGGCTGAAAGATTGCCCGGGGTAATAGGTAAAGGTAATAGAAATTTTGAATTTTCTAGCATGGCAAGAATTTTTTTGTCCTTGCTTGTGAGGCCTGCTTATCATCATAAAATAACTGGCTCAAGACCTTAAGTAATAGGGCACGTGTGTGTGAAGTAGTGACTATAAGGCTAAAATTACAACTTTAATTCACAGTTAATGTCTCAACTTGAGTTCATCTTGTAGGAAATAAGTCATATCAAATGCAAATTAATTGCCTTTCCTTACTCTTCTCAACAAACATACAGTGTGCACTACTTGTCTACAATACGGCAAACTTTGAAAACAATTTCAGTATGCTTGAAATTGTGTTTGGTGTAATTTACTGGATAAAGTTTGTGGTTGAATTGCTTTTTTCATGTTCAGTAAATAAAGATAGTAGATTGCTTCAAGCTCTTAACAGCAAATTGGATCACTGAGTACTGAAACAATGACTTACTCTCAGTAGCTTCCATTCAGTGGAAGTATTCAGTTCTCAGCCATTTTGAAAATTATTAAAGGTCTTATTCAGAGGCAAATAAGGGTCTTGCAATCAACTCATGACCATAATTTTTGGTAAATTAGATTTTTATATTACTTTTCTACAGGAAAAACAGAGCGGAAAATGTTTCTTTTCTATTTTTAATCCTTTTATGAAAACTTTTTAATTTTTTTTTTATTTATTTAACAAATTCAAACGATAAGGTCATGTGATTTCTTCGAAAGGTCAACTGTGACGTCACTGGCCGGAGTCAGGTCGAGCTAGCTCGAGCGCACACAACAAGCATACACCGTACCCGAGTGTATGTACGGTAGCTAGTACACTGTACAGTGGCACTAGGATATAGCCTATAGTATGCTTGGAATGTTCGTTCACCATAGCCACTAAATAGGTAGCTCATGGTTCCTGTTGTATACCATTTATCTTCAGGAATGTGTTGTCTATATGAAAACAGATTCCTTCCTGGAATTTGCAGAATGTGACTCGGATTTGAATAATGTCTTGTGAAGGGTTCTGACTTCAGGAATTTCACGAAATGAGGGTCACAATTTCATTTGCACATTTTCAATTTGCTCTTTTCGAAGAAAATTTGGTTAATATCCATTCACTTTGTCTAATTCCCCATGTAAGAATAGTATTTACACCAAATTATTAAATTGTTGCAGTCAGGACTTTTGAAATGACAAAAATATATGCCCGTTTTGAAAGTAGGCTAGATTAGGCTTGTTAGCCTAGGCTAGGTAAGTTGCCTCGCGAATTTTCTAATGTCAGAAAAAATGTATTCAGGCAAATTGGAAACATATGGTTGGAATTTGTTTCACTAGGATTGTTTATCGGCTAATGCTTCATATTTTGTGAAATTTTCAAGTCATTTTATCCATTATTGCTTGAATTATGGACAATGAACGAAATTTGTGGATGAACGTACTTTTATTCTCTAATCCAACGTTTATTGTCAGATAGTAGACTAGCCATAACTAGGCTAGGCCTACTACAGCCTACGATGAGGCCTACTGTACTGCTATTGTTCTTGGATGGTGATCGAAAATGGCAAACAAAAAATGTACCGATTACTTGTAAAGGTTTATCCTTGTTGAAATAAAATTAAATTTACGCTTCAGTTAGCATAGCGTAGCAATTAGGTTAGAGGGTTTCAGAGTAGCCTGTGCCTGGTCCTCCTACCTAGGCCTACTCCTACTCCGGCCCAGGTCGTAAATCTGTAGGTCTAAGCGTTGGTGTTGGACCAACCAAAAAGAAAAAAAGAACTTGAGACTTAACTTTAGAGTATGCCACACTAAGCATGTTTGCAGAGGAATGAAGCCTATAGGCTATAGTGTGTATATCCAGATACATATTAATCCCACTACGTACTGTATGTTATACGCTATGACAATGATTGACAGCCAACCTCGTGTCATGTTTACTTTTAATTATATGCGTCTATGTGGACGTGAAAGAGAATCCCCTAAATACTAAGTGCTGATTGGCTGAAGGCCAAATACAGTAGTCTCAGAGATATTACACATATTTGTGCTAGTTTGTTGTTCATTTTTACTATTTTGGGGTGTTTAGAATCCGGTTTTTTGTGGGGTAAAAGAACGTACGGGTATATCCTATCGATGTCGGTCAGAGATTCCATCCGGAATTCTCAGTGTAGCTAACTTTCGTCTCATTTTCAGAAGAAAATCGAAGCAAAATTAATTGATGGGGAGGCCAGTACTACTACGAAGGTGATTTACAATCAGACGTAGGTTTACCACGTCGATGAACTTTTATAGTTTTAATGGAAAAAATGATCATGTAATTCATGGTGTAGGCAAAAGCTTTAAATAAAATTTTCATCGTTTCTCTTAGAACAAATATCTATCAATTCATCAAAGGTTTATGATTAACGTAAGCAGCTCATGGTCATAGGTTACTACTGGTAGGCCTACCAAATACTTGCATGATTATAAACTGATAGTGTGACATGACTCCGGCCAGTGACGTCACGGGCTTGACCTTGGCCACGCCCCCGTTTTCATTGACTTATTTGAAACGACCTTTTTTTAGCCGTTTTGTCATGTTTTTAGTACGTATTTTCTCAGCAATGCCAAGGGGTACTCTGAAAATTCAAGGTGTACATGAGAAAGAACAAACAGAAGTTTCTGCTCAATCGGATTGAGACGAAAATGCATTTTGCGTCTGAATAAGACCTTTAAGAGTTCTGCCTTAAGTGAATCATCATCATTTTTAGCTCACACATGTACACAGTACATATGTGAGGTTATAAAATGGGGCAGATGGCATCAACTTTTCAACAAAACTCTTCTCCTTTTTGATGTGAGGAGATTTTAGGCTGAAATTTTGGGATATGATTGCTTTTCAGCAGAGCATTAATACCTACCTATTTGCATTCCATTATAGGAAAGTTAAGTTGGGTTTTAAAGCTGTTTTTGTAGAGATGAGTTCACTGTGCCTGCTGAACAGTTAGCTGTTTATCCATTGTACTGATAGCAGTGTGCTTGTTGTGTGTTCAGTTGTTATCCTGCAAATGGATCTGCAGGCTGTTTGAAATTCAACCCATCAACACACATGTGTTTGTTTATCAAGTGGCCTTTACAATCTGAAGCAACTCTGTGGTCAGTGTGACTTAACACATGAAAAGAAATAGGCTTTACTTATTGTTGGGATATCTCCCATTCTGTTCTGTTCAATTGAGTTGGTCAATTCAAGTAATTGCAATTTAACTGATTTGAGTTCAAGTGCAGTAGGAGCCTTTTAAGTCTCTGTTTTATTTTGACCAATGCAAACCCATGCACTGTTTACTTGTAGAATTGAAGGTGTGATTAAATGTACTTTGCAATACCTGAACAGTTTATAGGTACATCATAGAAACTTTTTTCAGTTTTGCAGCTTATAAAAGTATATACAGCCTTTGCAGGCTTGCTTGATATGAGAAAATATGCAGTGATATTTTTAGCTATCTGTCATAAAGAGATGTCAGTTGCAGGTTTACACTCCTTAACACATTTGTGATTTAACAGATCTAGGTTTTGATTTGTATTAATTATTACACTCCTCTCTTCCCTCCCATTTGCCTTTGTAAGGTAAAGATTTTGAAAGCAGATGAATAGATGATAAAATTTGGTTTTGTGAGTTCCTGCTTTTTAACAGACAAGGGATATTGTGTAAGCTACACAACAGCATTGCTGTTCTAGTCCTTTTTTTATGTGCTTTTTTACTTCTGACATGAAAGTATCATGGAGAGATTTGACATTTAAGAAGCATGTACTGGTTGCAAGTTTCCTATCTGGAAAGCTCTGAAGTATTCTGTGTGGAGATTTTAAAGCTAGGTCACAGACAGAACAGTCTTTTTCTAAAGTCAGTTTCCCCACCCCAGTTTTGTGTATGAAAATGTAACCCTCCCCCCCCCCCCCAAAAAAAAAAGTTAGTGGAAAGTGACTTGAAGAAGGTTTCGTAATAAAAAGATGAACATAATTTCAGTATTACAGTATGATGGCAGCAGAGAAGTTTGCTTTGCTACATGCCTATGTGTCTATCACAGTTACTCTGGTTCAAATCTTGCTCAAGGTGCTAAGAGTTTCCCATTGTACAGTATTCAGACTTTATCACTTGGTAACCCCAGTTTCTGCTTTGTTCATTCGAGCAACTCTTCCATTGGGCTAATACAGTATTTGACAATATATAAGCAATGGGTCTCCATTATTTGGTGTTCTAAGAAACTTTGGGCCAAAAGTGTCACAGGTTGCCAGAAATGGCAATGCCCAGGCCTTGCAATTTGCATCTTAACATTTTTTTTCTTCAGATTACAAGTTAGAAAATCTCTGAAATGTTTTGATGACTTTGAAAAGGATTCTGATGCCTAATACGAATGGTGAAACTCTAAATCATGTAACAATTTTACCATTGCCCCTCCAAAGTATCGGGGAAGCTTTTGGAACGCATGATGGCTAATGCAGCCCATTAAAGATTGGTCCCTAGATTCATTGAGGTTGTAATAATTTGACACTTGATAGTAAACTAACTACCAAAAGTGCTGCCAGTAGTAGGATTTACCCTTTGGTGCACACAATAAATTGCACCCAGCCATGTGTGATTGTAGATAGACTGTCCAACTTTACAAGCTATTTATAGTGCATTATATGCTTTTGCGAACATTTGTAGTCCACTATTTTTGGAAGTCAACTGGTGGTTATCTAAGTACCAGTTTGTGCAGTAAAGCGTTCAATGAGGCTAATGTTACAAACTCGGGTTGATATTTAATCTCCCCTGTTTTTGGCCAAAAACAGGGGTCTCGGGTGGTATTCCTTATGAGCTGAGAAGATCATAATGTGACTGTGATGAAGTTGGTGTTTGACTTTGGCAATTATCCAATTACTAATGTCTTTTGTCCTTAAAAATTTCTTTTGATGCAGGGATGTGCTGGTGCTCAGACTGCTTTGGTCAGGAAGTATCTGAACCTTCTCGAAGTGGGCCTTCGGATGAAACCTGTCAGCAGCTCAGGAGTCAAGAGAAAAATAAACCCAAGCAGCAGAAATCTAAATTGTAGACAAGACTTGTCAGATGAAGAATTCTGCTTATTTGTCAGAAGTATTTCTTCTGTTTCATTTCTTGCATGAAAATGTTTTTATTTAGAGGCTGATGTGAAAATATGATCTTTCTTTTCCCATGTTAATCTTAAAGCCTATAGATGTAGTGGATAGTTGATATTATTTATGGTTGTCTTCCTTCTGTCATCTTTTGGTTTCCATCATTTATGAAATGAAACAGTGTCAAAATTTCTGCCTGTTGTCTCTTTTTTGTGAAAATTTTATTAAGTCAGTTTAGTGTAGGTTATTTAGTAATTCTCACTGTAAGTATATCTAAATGAAACAAAGTATATTTTTGGTATTTTTTAATGAAACAAAACTTGTAAGTTCTATGTGAAGGCAAAGATTGGACATCAAAGAAGTAGTGTGGTGTAAGGATAGTGACTGGACAACAATTTAAGAAGTAATGATTCATTTTTTGTTAGTTTGTAACGATAAAAATGGCTTACTTGTAGAAAAGTTAAACATGTTGCTCTTTAAGAGACCAGTTATAATATTGGCTGCTTGGCGTCGTCAAGTTTTATGCTTGTCCTCCATATATTCTTGTGAAAGGTGTGGAAGTAGCCTGTTTGTCTTTTCAAAAAAAAAAAAAAAGGAAAAAAGGTGTGGAGAAGTAGAGTAGAGGTAGGATTATCTTTCCCTGTAGATTTTATTAAATGGATCAATGCATGTATTAAGCAAATAAAACAGTATTTCTGACATTCTGTTTACAAAAGGAACTGGGTGCTTGATGAATGAATAGCTTGGAATTGGGAATTAGCCATCTTTTGAAATAAGTCAGCCGCCCGCTGCTGGCTGCCTCACTCACTACTCACTCGCTCACTGACTCAGGTAGGGCTCAACCGATTTGGTTTTTCGCTGCCGATCCAATGTCCGATATTTTTATCACAACATGGGCCGATATATTTGATCCAATCCGATATTTTCGCTATCAATGCTTTTACATCGTTTCACAGCGCGATCAAACATTCCTTATTCCTCGTGAGCCATCGGCTTAATCAAATTTCCCTATTAAAAAAAACAAAACTTAAGTATTTTTCCCATCCATGTTTTGCTTTCATTGATACCTTTCATTCACAAAACGATGTTTATATGAGAATTCAATGACCAAACAAAGCTTCGAAAATAAGCAATCGGTGGACTATCGGTGAGTCTTCATTCATAGCACATAATTCCGTGACTGAACTGACTTTCACCTACTCACAGTAAGCCTACTTCCCCTAACAGAATGCAATACCTTTGTTATCCTGTTAGTAGCAGTAGCCTAATTCTGCTTATAAACTGTGCACAATAGGGCTTAACAAAATTGATTCACATGTTCTCTATTTGAATACCCAAGTTGCTCGCACTAACAGAACGTCAAAACAGAAATAAGCCTGCAATATTTTAGTGCATGTACTTGCCCATTTTGCACCATCCTACCATGCTACCTACCCATAAACAGATTGTGTAGGCTTACACTGTAGATTTGTTTTGAGTGTTTCTTATAGCAGTAAGTAATGTATGCATGTATGTACTATATATCCGTACATAAGTATTTGTTCTATGCTTGCTAGCTAGAGAGCTTGCTGTGTGCAAAGTTATGCAGCTAGTGCGAGCTTTGGGTATCGGGTTGATGTTGCAGACATGGTTTATAACAAAAGCCATAAAAGTACATGGCAGACTTAATTTCACACAAATGAACATGCATGTCTTACATAAAGCACATCCGCCGTAACTACTGCAAACTATGATGTAACAACTGGAAATTTAGTCGTACAAGCAGCAATCGAAAACACCGTTATTTCCAGGACCACGCCCCATGTTCTTGCTATGTACATCAAGGTCATTACAGAGCAGGTGCGTAGCCTAATGTAGGGGTGTTTGCATACAATTACGGACCTACACATGCACTGGCTTTACTGTGCTTTCATGGCACATTTCACTTGAACTTCTCTGTACAGAACACAGACAGGCCTAAGGTATCCGTGTTTGCATACATTTCAGCCCTATATCAAACTACAATTAATGACTATGGATTCCACTCTCTGTTTCGTTCATTGATAAATTTCGGTGAATTGTAAAAAGTGGGTGACATGGTGGCTAACCTCTACGTACAGATTTTAAAAGCTTGTGCATATTGCGAATATCATAGTGCTTGTCAGTAGAGCCAGTTTACGCAATACACTGTTGATACGGAATGTAGGAGACTAAACAGAAATTGACAGCCCTAGTCGATCACAAGAGCTATTGTCGGTCGTAATAAAATGATTAATCCTATTTACCTGTTCATTTCTTTCTTGTAAGAAACCACTATCACTATGCATCCCCCAATGTACTTAAATGAAATTTTTGACTCACGGAACATCGGCAAACATCCGCAAGTGCAATTCGCCGATCTGATGTTTTACCAATAGCCCTAAACATCGGCCTGATCCGATATCCGATCCAATTATCGGTTGACCCTATTAGTATGGGTAATCCAGTACTGTAAATTTGAAGGATTTATGATACAAAAGATGTAACAGTGTACAATTTAATGGATGTATTAGTAATATAACTCAGGTGTGATCACTTAAGGTTCAAATAAATTGAGTAGTTGTTTTGTGAAAGACAATAAAAGTTTGGTGATATAGTATTATTGTAGGGGTCTTAAACTTTAAAAAACATTTTCCATTTTCTGTTTAAATTTAAGGTCTGTTTTGGCAAGATAGTCCTTATTACAGCTAGAGTTGAGTTTCTTTTCAGTATTAAAGATATAAATAAGTTTTAAATGCTTCATTTACAGTATTCTTAAGTTGCTGGTGCTATGTACGTACTGAACTTAAATTCATTTTAGCTGCAAACTTTAGATGAGCTCATTATTAAAGGCATTGTCTGGTGGCATTTTGTAGGGGTCTTATAAGAAAGATAAAAAATTTTTATTACATATCATCCAAACCCCATACCAAAACTCCATTCCTAACTCAAGATATCCCTTCCTAAAGATAGGTTACTTTCAATGAGAAATACCTCCCTGTCTCCTCAAGGTCACAGAATATGATCCCAAGTGGGCCAATTGCCTCAGATTCCTTTTGTTATTCTTTATAATTGGATACCTTGTTTGTCCTTGAAATTTGATACCGCTGGAATGTTTGGATGTTTTTCCGTGTAGATATAGTGTAAAACTGTTCCATAATTAGGGTACAGCAAATAGTTATGAAACATTCAGTATAGTGATATCAACATTACAAAGAAATACAAAAGCTACATCTAATCAATTTGCCCAGATGACATCACAGATTTCCCATCATGCACTGCAGAAGCTGAAAATGTAGCATTTCTTCGAAAATTTGTATCTTCCAAGTGCAAAATGCTATTGAGATGAGCCTAACACAGAAAATTTTTCTTAACACAGAAAATTTTTCTGCTTTTTTTTTAAACATCAAATTTGGTCACCAGAACATGCTTTTAAACTAAAAGAGTAAAGGAATTTTTTGCCTGGATGTGTGCTGCTAGTGAATGTTTGGCTTATTATGTTCTATGCAATGATATCTTAGTTTGCATTATTTTAGTTCTGAAATGGTGATTAAAACTGGAAGATCTTCCTACTGTATATGTAAGGTCCCATAAGGGATAACAAAATGTGAAAGGTCACAGGAGACTAGGGGTCACTAAAATGTCAGCTTTGGTGGCTTTTGTTGAAAAAAGTTTGAGAGAATGAGAATTAAAGGATTTTCTCCATGTATTTACACATTTTATTAAGTAAGTGTATCATGGCACATATTTTATATAATAAAGTCCAGTAGAATGGTTAGCTTTACTTCTCACTGTTGTGTGCAAAGTAATGCATGAAATAATATCGTTTTACTGTTCGAGATTTGTTACTTGTGTTTATTTTTTTGTCTTTAATATTGAGATGAAAATAAATATTCATTCTAGAGGGAATAAGGAGTTCCACTTATGTAACTTTGAAGCCACAGCTAAATATTTCAAATCTGGCTTTTAGTTTCCTTATTGCAAGTACACTTTGTGACTGGATGCTTGCAAAAATAAGTATTGCACAAAAAAGATGAACCAATCGCCTTCCTTGCTTAAATTTAACAATTCAATAGCAGAAATATTGTACATATTGTCACATGATTAAAAGGAGACATGAACTACTGTATGATAAAGGGTAAATTAAAGTATAGCATTAGCAACACAACTGGCCCTTTAAGACTAGCACCAACTATTTGCTGTCATTGATTCCAGATTATGACACATCTTGAGTGAGATTTGATTTAAAGCAAAGAGTGTAAATTCAAATATTTCAACCCTTTTGGCCTGAGGAAGTGGAACATTTTCATCTTAGTGCTGTCAACTTGACTTATCGCAATTGTTGATTGGGAAGAATGCAGTTGAGAGGACTTAAAAAGTACAAAAAGGCACAGAAGGGATGGGTCCCAGCAAGGGGGGATCGTCCTGTGCAGGGGAAAATTTTTCATGGGCGGCGATTTGTTCTCAAAATTGGGGGGGGGGGGACATGACCCCATATTCAAACAATTTACTGTGTGAAAAATCAAAGTCAATGGGCGATTTTCAAATATTTGTGGGACATGCCCCCCCCCCTGTCCCCCAGCCAGGATTGCTGCCCGTGGACAGATTAGACCATCTCCTGACCATATCCAGCCTTGGGTCCCAGGTTGTGGTTAAGATGGTTAATCTTTTTAATATGTCAGCCCTTTTTAAGTAGACCACAGAAATGTGTATTTCTATGCCACTAGACTGTCTTACCTGGGAGAATTATGCAAACCTGTTTGAAGAAGGACAACTTTTCCACTTTCCATTATGACAAACTCCCCTCTTCTACTACAGAGCAGGGGTGATGCTAGGATATGTTCGGGGGGGGGGGGGCTAAAATTTTTCGCAACAGTGGTCCCAACATAAGCGTGGTCTCCACACAGTAACTGTATGATGTCATAGCATGACTTCCATAGCATATTTTGCACAATGTATAAACTTGATGAACTGAATTTTGTGATGATTTAATATTTTTGTCGGAAAAGGGCACTTAAAATTGTTAATGACACGTAAAAGAATGTGTCCCCTTTGAGAGCCATAGGCATAGGCAACATGACGTGGCAGCTGGCCTCCAAAGGGTGTAACAAGCATTGCGTTGTATATTCATCCGTCTACAAATAGATTTCACTGCTCAACTAAAATGTAGGCTACTGATCGATAAATACAAGAGAACAACTACCATATGCAATTGCAGGATGAACTCTTTTTCTGACCAGAAAAGAAAACCGTAAGCTACATAGTCTTGCTATGCCACTTGGTCCGGGGAGGAGATAACTATTTATCTATGTGACACCAACTGCATGTCAGGGTGGCTGGTTTCTATGGGGATAAAATGCACATGGCACCACACATTGAAAATGAACTTTCCTACCTCTGTAAGATGTTCAAGCTACATCATGGACAAAATTTTCTAGAGAACTTGGTTCCTGAAACCTTTCTGATTCCTTGCTGAAGGCAAAAGGAATCTATGCAATCTTGTGCATGCGAATGTTTGCAGGTGCGTGTGTGTGCGGTGTGCGGTGTGCATGTGTGTATGTGTTTGTGATGTTTAGCTTGTAAACACGAGACATCTCAAGTCAGGAATTATGGATATTTCTTATATGTATTATGTGGATTTTAATGCCATATTAAGAGAAAGGTTCGAAGTGTTTTTAGAGGTCAAAGGTCATGTGAGGGAAACAAAGGTCAAAAACCGAAAACCTTATAAACACGATATATCTAAAGCTAGGAAGCATGGACACTTTTCATACTTGGCATATGGTTGCATTATATTAAAAAAATGAGCCCTATTGTTTTAAGTAGAGGTCAATGGTAATATCTGAGTCTAATGAATAAAAATATGAAAACTAACATATTAAGATAGGAATGATGGACACTTTTCCCACTTTTCCTACTTTTTATGTACATATATTATATATATATATATATATGTACATATATATATATATATATATATATATATATATATATATATATATATATGTATGTAGGTTAGGTTGGATGAGGTTTAATGTCCCAGTTTCCAACCAACTGGTTCAAGTTGAGACGACCACGGCCTCAGTATTTTCCAGTTGTGGTTCACTGGCTTGTTTTCCCTACTCCATTGTTTATGCTGAGCATATGTATGTATGTATGTATGTATGTATGTATGTATGTATGTATGTATGTATGTATGTATGTATGTATGTATCTATATTATATCAGTTAGTCCAAAAAGGAGCATGGCCCGAAACATTAAAATAAGCCTTCATTGGAACATATATTCAAACACAAAAATATATATTTCCGAATCAGGAATATTCGAAGTCATGTGAGGTCATCAGAGTCAAAAACAGCATAATATGTGAACACATGTGCACAGTGCACACATACTGCAGAGAAGGTAAATGAGCGAAGAATACACGCAGAACAGCAAAGGAGAGGGGTACTGTGTGTGAGTAAAAAGATGGCAAGGGGTATGTGACTACATCATGTTACAGGGGGAAGGTCAAAGTAACATAGTGTACGGTACTTCAAGGCAAGAGAAGGCTATACAAGGCAGGGTGATTCAAGTGAGGTCAAGACAGGGAACGTAAGGGAAGGCCAGGCAAAAGAAGGTATTCAAGAGAAGGCAAGGCAAGTGACGGTAAGTCAAGGTTATGGAAGGACAGGGTAAAGCAAGGCAATGGAAGGAAAGGAAAGGAAACGATAGAACAGGCAAGTGAAGTCAATTGAAGTCAAGACAAGTTCAGAAAAAGAAAGGTAGGGCAAAGGGAGGGAAGGCGAGAGAACGCAAGGCAAGGAAAGAAAAGGCGAGGCAAGGCAAGAGGAAGCATTGCAAACCGATGCAAGGCACTGAAGTGTAAAGAACGTAAGGCTAGGCAAGGGAATTCAAGTCCTGGCAAGGTAACACCAAGGAAGGGAAGTCAAGAGAAGACAAGATAAGGAAATAAGGGAAGGTAAAGCAAGGGCAGGCTAGGCAAATCAAGGGAAGGCAAGGCAATGTAAGGCATGTTAGAACAAAGTCAAGGATACGGAAGTATCGGGAAGGAAAGGCAAGGCAACGAAAGGGGGAGTAGGACAAAAACAAGGAAAAATGGAAGGCAAGGGAAGGAAACAAAAATGAAGGATGGCAGGGGAGGGCTAGACAAGGGCGGCCAAAGAAAAGAAAGGGAATTCAGGCAGGGGGAACATGGGAATGCAAGCCAAAGGAAGACAAGGATAGGTAAAGCAAGATATATGGCTGGCAAAGAATAGCGAGGTAATCGAAGCAAACCAATTAGGAAAGGAAAGGCAAACAAAGGCAAAGGAATGAAATAAAAGGCAAAAGAATGCAAGACAGGGAAACTTAACTCATGACAACGCAAGGAAAAGCAAGGCAAGGGAAGGAAAGACAAGCTAAGAGGCAAGGCATGCAAAGGCAGGGCAAGAGAAGGCAAAACACGGTAAAGCAAGGCAAGGAAAGTGAAGGCCGTAAAGGGAAAGAAAGGCAAGGGAGGAAAATTAGGCAAGGCAGGAAGCTAAGACAAGGTATAAGAGGTGGCAAGGCAAGGTAATTGCTAGGCTAGGGAAGGGGAGGCAAAAGAAACAAGGCAAACTCAAGAAAATACGTCCATAAAATGTGTCATTTCCACCCATCTAAGAGACATTTCCATCGAGCATTTTCTTGCAAGACCTTTGACGGCTGCGCACCAACCCCCTACGTATGGTGGCGTACTAGTAGTGACAGGGAGTGCATTTGGTACCAGCCTAGTAGGCCAGCCAGAGTGCAAATTCAGTATATAATTAAAATTTCAGGTCATTTTATCAGTCCAAAGCTTTATCAGAGGTAACACCATTTTTGATCTAGGAAAACTAAGAACAAAAAAGTTCAGAAAGATTGGAGGTGTCATCCCTCCCCTTGGGCAACATAAAATATACAAAACATTCACTAAGTAATAAGGATTCCTAAATAATATAAGTTTCGTAGTTTGTCGTACAAATGACATCAAGAGGGGTGGGGTTGGGGAGGGTTGAAGGAGGGGGGGTAACAGGAAGGTGGGGTTGGGGAAAAGTTGAAGGAGAGGGGGTAACAGGAAGCCGTGGTCTTCCGTCCCAGAATTTTCCTATTTCTCCATGAGACATGTAGTCGGGATAGTAGGTACGATAAAATGTGTAGTCCCGAAGCTGGTTAGCGCCAGAAATGTTGCGACAGGGGCCCAAGCTCTCCGACGTGGAACTGTAGCTTGAAGCCTCGACAAGTGCGACAGGTTGCCGAAAGCCGGTCATCCAGAGCAAAATTTTCGGCGCGCATTTTGGGGTTTTTAGTTAGTGGAATATGAAAATTTGGGAGGGGGGTTAATCACATAATTTGCGGCATTTTTTTAAAGTACCGGTACTGTTAAGTATCAAGTAAATTACAGAAGCGGCTGGCCGTTGTGGGTTAGCCTACTTAATATTTTATCGTTTCATGACGAAAATGGAATGGTGACGCTCTAACTGTGAAATTTCACCAGAGGGGTGAAATGTCCAGGTTGAGAATTTTTTATAAGGAACTAGGGGCGGAGAACTGGCCTTATTTAGTGTGTTAGTCAATGGGGACAATAATAAGTGGTTCGCTACCTAAAACCTTGTAAAAGTATTCGCCATGTAGAAGCTTACCCCTGACAAGAAAGCAGACAAGTTGGTCGTTCATGGCGGTTTCAATTTACCAGACCATGATCGTGAATATTTTTTTGCTAACGGAGCTGAAAGTTTCCGTACCTTTACCCAGGGGCGTAGCGAAGGTGTTATCTTTAGGGAGGTGTGGAGATTATGTTTTGCCGACGGATCTGGTAATGCGTAGTGCGAATATGAGCTTTAGTGGGTAGGGTCCAGGACCCCGCCTAAGGACCCCTGGTGGGTCCAGGGGCGCAGCCCCCGGAAGCTCTGAGGTTTAAGTATATCTCTGGGTGAAAAATTAAGTCTCAGGATGGATATATTTTGTTTCATAATGCATCATCAAGTACAAACTAGTTCCCCACTAATTTTAATGTATTAGGCTATTCCTCTCGTCAGGCCGCTATAGTTTTAAGCGGTTGGGATCCAGAGGCCCGCCAATGCTTTTAGCTAGGAAGTTTTCTCAATGCAACATTTACTGATCTGTGGTCTGGGGGAGGGGTCCCCCTCCCCTTTGGAAATTTTTGGAATTTGAAAGGTGCCTAGATCGCAAATGGTGCAATATTTCTTCCCTAATGAGGAACCTCAAAATTTACAACGGGGTAGAATTTGCTTGTCAGAATGTGTTAATGCGACATTGTCGCACAAATAGGGGCTGGCTAAAACACTGGGCCGGCCTTAGGGCCCCTGGTCGGGGTTAGTGGGGGCTTCGCCCCCGGAAGCTCTCAGGTTTTAGCATAATCTCTTGGTAAAAAATTAGGTCTCATGCAGGATTGGTACATTTTGGTTCATAATGCATTATCCAATACAAAGATTCCGGTTAATTCTAATGTGTTAGGCTATTCCTCCCGTCATGCCACTATAGTTCAGGAGCTGAACCTGTCGTTCAGAATTGGAACACTATGTGTTCAGCATTTGAATACTAGACGCGTCAGGCGTTCAAATACGATAAGTGGATTGGCGTCCGGCGTTCAAAAAGGGAGAAAAAATGTTCAGAATCTTAACACAAGCGTTCAAAATATGCTTTGAACGCCAGGATCTAAAGATGGGTTCTGTATCTGTTTCATTTCGGTGTTCAAAAGTTAAAAGCCTGAGATTGCAGTGAAGGGAAGACACGCGCGGCACGCATTATTTTTTTCCCAGGATGTTTGTGGGTAAACCGGATCCTCAGAGGTTTGCAAAATGTGTTTGAAGTCAAGGTTAGGGTTTAGAAGACGGGCTAAGGATACCCTCTCCATGGGTAATCGGGTGCTGCTCCCCATGGTGATGATAAAAGTGAGGAATAATGTGCAGAAAGTGGTTTTTCAAGAATGTCACATGACCCGAAAAAGTGAACCTATACGGAAGCCGTTAATTCCCTTTCTTTCCCGAGTTCCCGACGGACTTAGTCACTCGTCCAATTACACCGACGGCCGTTGATACGGCCGTATAAGGCCGTTACATGCATAATCAATTTGCCAACGGGCCTTCAATGGGCCAATTAGATGAAGAGCCAAAAATCGAAATAGCCGATAACAGACTGGCCCGTTCTCTGTTTCTCTTTTTTCTTTTCATTCTCCGTCTTCCCTTTCCCTCCCTTCCTTTCCCTTTCTTTTCTCTTCTTCTCGCTTCTTTTCCTCCTCTCCTCTTTTCCTTTTCTTTTCCTTTCCCTCTCCTCTTTTTGCCGACAGACCGAAAATTTGCGGACGGATGACCAAATATTGGGGGGGGGGGAGGGTGACACCCCCCACCCCGCTCGCTACGGCCCTGCCTTTACTCAGGCATTTTTAATCACTCAAAGCCTAATCTAAGGCCGCCAGCTTCTAATTAGCCCATAATTTCTTCAAAATTGTTTCAATTGACCCATCTTGGCACCATTGATACTTCATCTAGTCTCTTCTTATATTAAATGGACAAAAGACCCCCATCCTACTCCCTAACATATTGCAAAAGTTGTCCTAATGTCTGCTCTTGGTGATATTTTTGAAGGCGAACAAATGGACCGTACGTATAAATGGGGGCCGGCTACGTTAAAACGACAGCAGGAAAAACGCGGAGGGAGACTTGGTCAAGTTTATAGCACCCAATCTCTTCTTTCTACAAATCATCGCAGCTCGAAACGAGGAGAACAATGGTCACGTATTGTTGGCAGTTGTTTAGGCCTACCCCTAAGAGACTGAATCCATAGTTGACATAGAAGAAGAAGCATTTTGAAGCCGGTAACTTTTGAATATTCATCCCACAATGGCTTTCGACCTTTCGGCTCGAACGAAGAGTTGCTTAAGGAAGTTAGGCGAATTTCGTATCAACTGATGTTTACATGAACTTTGGAATCGGTTTCATCTCAGTATGGGAAAATATTCATAAAACTATTACCAATTACAACCGAAAGAAAGCTTTGTGGAAGGGGTGATGGTAGCACGCCCTGACAATGTGGGCTATATGCAGTAGCGTCTAGTGACCTGATTTGGAAATTTACAGAAGGAAATGATTAAAACAACGAAGTCTAATTAAGGAAGTGAAAAGTGGAAGCGCAGATGCTTCTATAAAAGGTACAATAAGGAGGATAAAAAGGAACTTTAAAACCGCAAAACGAGAAAAACTCACTGCTTAGTGCCCGGGGACTTGAACTCTACTAAGCATTCGTCTTACCAACTGTTCTACGACAATATTGGAAATCAGTTTGATTATAATAACAATAGGCCTAGTTATCTACTGAAAAGCTGTATGACATACAAGTACAACTGCCGGGGAGGGGGAAGCTGGAACGAACACCCCTTTTCTCCCACGGTATCCTTAGTATAGGTACCGTACTTTATATTGCCTGAAACACGCCCAAATGATGCTGTTTCAAAGCTTGAATGTTATACATTTTTCCTGTTTATGTTTAGCGTGGCTTGTAAATGTTTCATAGTTTGGCGTATAAATGCGACGAAAGGGGTGGGGTTGGGGGAAGGTTGAAGGGGAGGGGGTAACAGGAAGTCGTGGTCTTCTGTCGCAGAATTTTCCTATTCCTTCATGAGACATGTATTCGGGATAGTAAGTACGATAAAATGTGTAATTCCGAAGCTAAGTTAGCGCCAAAAATGTTGCGACGGGGCCCAAACTCCCCGACGTGAACCTGCAGCTCCTTGTGGCGACCAAAGGCGGTGCCCCAGTGAGGAACCAGGCGTTGAAGTCCTCGGAACCTCTGGGTTATTTTCAAAGTTATAGGTGTTATAGTGACTCATTTGACCATCTTTTAGAGGTGTGCACTAAATAAATAAAATCGCACTGTGACCATTTTTCAGAGCAGCTAAACTCGTTCGTGCTAATGGAAGGTTCGTGCACAATGTGTATGCGTGAATTGCACAGAAAAAGTACTTCTTAAAAAGAGTTTCTGTACGGTAGCTCAAACTCTAAAACTTCCATTGGAAGTTGTTGCTAATGAAAACGAATAACCCTGCTTTACATTTTGCGTAAATATCGATACTATATTTTTTGGGAGTGAACATGGTAAGAGGAAGAGCTGAGGAACATTTCCCACAGTGCCCCTGCAGAGCCAACACCAGGTGTACCGGCCTCTCACTCTGTGCAAATTTATTAATTTCGAAGTAATTTGATTTTACGGGAATAAAATAACGGGGGTCATTCTGCCTTGTTTTATACACATTATGCACACAAGATATTTCAAGGAAAGAGGTATGGGTACGATCCTCTACATCAATGCTGCTGGACTCCTAGGGTGGGTTGTGGGAAGGACCCCTGGTAGAGAGGGTTAGGGTTAACTTAGCCAATAAATGAACCTGAGAATAGTTCTTAAAGTAATTATCGATATCGAAAATAGTTTTTATGACTTTTATTTCCCTGTGCAGTCTTGATTTTGATGCTTGCACTCCTAAACTGAACTTGGTTTGTTTAAAGTGTGCCTAAAGTCTGAAAATTCAAAAATATATATTACAGAGCATGAAAACTGAATTCCAATGGTCAATGGTCCAATGGTTGAAGTTTATTCACTCGATTTAAAAAGGTAGATTGCGCAATAATTTGTGATGTCATTGTTGTACTACTCAAATTACAATCTTTGTATTTCTTTGTTTTTCTGAAAGCCACCGCACCTTGTACCAAAATGTGATTGCGTTCTTACTGCTTTGGGGTGACTTGACTATATAAGCCCTCTCTGTACAGCATGTCATGCAAGAAAACAGGAAGTGGTCAAGGTCATATAAACATTTCTAATTTTAAAAGAAAACAAAGCATTTAATGTGAGTTGTACAACAAGAATGTCAAAAATTATTGCGCAATGAACTGTTTGGATTTAAGTGAATAAATTTTAACATTTAATATCTCAGCAATGGAATAAGCTATGACAATGGAAGTTGGACCAATAAGATTAATTTTGTAACCTCTAAAATATGTATTTTTGAATTTTTAGACTTAAGGTCCACTTTAATAGTTAGATTCAAGAAGCAAAATCAGTTGCAGCACTATTGTGACAGACACTATTATGAACAAATTATTCCATGTAATGAACCTCGGAACAGTTCTAAAAGTGTGTTTCAAATTTCAGACGCGTAGCTACGGGGGACCTGGAGGACCTGGGCCCCCCAGATGTTTGCTAGCCCCCCCCCCCCCCCGAAATTGTGTGTGTCCTAATAAAATTTGTTAGAATTAAGGACCGCGATCAATGCCGTGACCCCCCATTTGGTACCTAGGCCCTCCTAAAAATTTCATCCTAGCTACGCCCAGGCCCGTAGCTAGACAAGGTGCTGAAGGGGGGGCGAAAAAGCTTCTAGGGGGGCGAAAAAGTTTCCAGAGGGGGCGAAACATACTAAAATGCATTACGGCAATGCTACTTTTTTATCTTCTAGGAGGGGGAGAAAATTTTCCAAGGGGGGCTTCGCCCCTGTCCCCCCCCCCTTGACTACGGGCCTGGCTACGCCCCTGGTTTCAATGTCGAAAATAGCTTGTTCGCCTTGACTACCCATGCACACCTGTTTTCGATTTATGCATTCCGAAAGTGTACTTGATTTGTTCGTTAGTAAGATACACAAAATATAATTATTTGCTGCAAAATGTACAGGTAAGACACTTTATGAACAAATTATTCAATGTGATGAACCTCCGTATAGTTCAAAAAGGATGTCTTGATGTCGAAAATATTTTGAACGACATTTATTACCCCAAAAACTCGTGGTTTTGATGATTGTACTCCCAAACTGTACTAAGATTGTTCAGTAGATTGATTCAAAATACAAAATCAGTAATTTTAGGGAAATGCACAAGTTAAGATTGCATTATGAACAAATTAATCCATGTTATGAGCCTCTTACTAGCTCTTAAGGTATCGGTCAATGTCAAAAATAGTTTCTGTAACCGTAAGTTCTCTGTGCAATCACGATTTTGATGTTTGCACTCCAAATCTGTACTTGATTTGTCACATATGATGGATTTACCGCACTCAAAAACAGTTGGAGCGAATTGCACAGGCAAAGACACTGTTATGAAAAAAAAACTAATTCATGTAATGAATCTCGGAATAGTTCAAAAAAATGTTTTGACTTCGAGAATATTTTTTATAACCTTTCCTGCACTATGGACCGGTGATTGAAACTGTACTTTGTCCAATAGATTTATTTAAAAAGCAAAATCAGTTGCTGTGAAATTTACAGGTAAAGACGTCACTACTGCGAAAACACTAGTCCATGTAATGAACCGCAAAATAGTTCTAATAGTTCTAATAGTATGTTTAGACGTCTATAATATTTTTATGACCTTTATGCAATGGTGATTTTGATGACTACACTCTAAAAATGTACACAGTTTATGCAAATATATGGGTTCAAAATACAGAACGAATTACAGCGAAATGCAAAAGCGAAAACACTATAATGAAGAAAAATCCATGTCATGAACCTGGCAATAGTTATGAATATAAGTACCGATGTAAAAATGGTTTGTACGAACTTTCCTACCCTATGCAACCTTATTTTCGATGTTGTTCTCCAAAACTGTATTTACTTGTCCCAAAGATAGATTTAAAATGCCAAATCAGTTTCTGCGAAATACACAAATACAGAAACTATTATAAACAAATATATCAATGAAATGAATCTAGGAATACCGCTTACGGTATGTTTCGATGTTTACAACAGTTAATGTATGACTCCATTGCCCCATGTTTTCGTGATTCCAATGTTTGCACTTTAAAATTACTTCGTGTTATAGATAGATTAGAAGTGCAGAAGCAGTTGCTGCGAAATATACAGGTAAAGAAATAATTATGAACAAATCATTCCATAGACCCTTTCCAAATAGCAATTACAAAGAACTGTGGGATAGTGTTTTTGTATGCGTCGTTTTTCGCCACAGTAATATGCCACTGACAAAAACGACGCATACCAAACTCTATACCACAATCCTTTGTAATTGTTATTTGGAAAAGGGTCAATGTAGTAAACCTGCGTATAGATTACAAAGTAAGTCTCGATGTCGAAAATATTTTGAGACCTTTTTTACCCTATGCACGAGCGATTTCGATCATTGCACTCAAAAAAGGGCTTAGTTCGTGCAATATATGGGTTTAAAATGCAGAATCAGTTGCAGCAAAATGCATAAAGACACCACTATGAACAAATTAATTAACCAATGAAATGAGTTTCGTAATAGCTCTAAAAGTATCTTTTGGTGTCGGAAATAGCTTGTATGACCTTTATTATCCAATGTATTCGTGATATCAATGTTTGCACTCTAAAACTATACTTACTTTGTCCAATACATAGATTTAAAATGCAAGATCACATTCTGCGAAAACACAAGGGTAGGAACTGTTATGAACACATTGATCCATGGAACGAACCTCAGAATAATGCTTAATGATCTGTTGATATCGAATAGACTTTGTGGAAATTTTTAAAAACTTAGTGAAAGTTCAGCAGCTTTGAAGCAACCTGGGCCCCTAATTTTATCTCTGAATCCACTCGGTAATACCAGGGAGGTGTTAGGAAGGCGATCCAACGTTCTATAGACTCTTTGAATCAATGCTTGTTTCCGAACAGTTATCTTGCCTTTCTCCTCAAAATTCTTGTCTCAATACCTAGATCAACTAGGATCAGTGATGCATTGTCAAAATGACAATGAGAAGACATACCTCTTACGGTGAACCCGTTAACTCTTCGTTGCCTGCCGTCATGCAAAAATGTGAAATTTTAACCTTTCGTCGTTATTCGTCGGGCTAAATATCATTTCATTTAAAGTCAGCTAAGAATTTCTTTACAACTTAATTTTCGAATATATTTCCTAATGATGGGAAAATTTGGTAAAAACAAAGAGAAAAGTATAGGCTTGAACAATGTTTCTAGCAGGTGACGTATAAAAATCGTGGGGGCACAATTGAAGTACATTATCTAAACGTTTGTTGCCAGTCGTTTTACTGAAAATCCTGATTAAATTTTGTTCATTGGCGGAAACAAACCTTACTTCAAAGAGTGTATAGACAATGGCCTTTGTATCGGGATTACTTGGAAAAGAAAGGGGGAGATCATCATTAAAAGGGTTTAGTCAACAGAGACTTAACAATAGGAACAAAGAGACCTGTCAATCAAATAGCAGTGCCTGAAAAGAATTAAATCATTTTCAAGTACATATTGTTTGACAGATTTGGCTGTTGTATCTCCTTCCTAACAACTCCCTGGTGATCAATGAAACTATTAGTTTTAAGCTGGTTCAAAATTGATGTTGGTCTCTATTTGAAGAACGTGTCTGTGTGCATTCGTCACACATAACTTTTTTGTATTTATTTCAGAAATAAGAACGTTGTAGGCTAATCAGAAGACGAAGTTCTTTCCGCACGCAATTTTATGTCTCATAAAAATCCTTATGGCTTTGTATACAGGCATCTGTTGCACATATAATATGTATATGTATATATATATATATATATATATATATATATATATATATATATATATATATATATGAGGTCGCTTGGGAAGTAAATTAAGGTTGTGAGCGAGAAACAACTAGCTTCGTAGCCAATAAACAAACCCCGACATGTCGATGCATAGGGGTACGGGGTCAATATTTCTGGGGGGTCAGAGATCATTTTTGCCCGAATTTAGAATTTTGGACCAAGTTGCCCGAATTTTAATACCGCTGTGTCGGTTGCAAAAGGGCATAATATATTTTGTTGGCTGTCTCATTTGCCCGAATGGATCCACTTTTTTGCCCGAATTGGGGGGACATATGCCCCTGCCCACGCCTTGTACGCTTATGTGTTGGTGCAACAAATAACACATGAGACAAAGACAAACAAATTCTTAGAAAGTTGTGTTATTATTTTATTTTAAAAATGGGTAATGGTGTAAAATTACTCATTAAAATTTCGGGCATATTTATATGATCTGTCTTTTGAAATCAATCTTTTTGTGGAAAAGTTACACCCAATTTGTATTGCATCATCCCAAAACAAAATTGTACGATTCGTCGATAGCTGTTGTTTCATTTATCAATCCGTAATATTAAATAATAAAAATTGTACACAACATTAATCTTTAATCAGCACTCACTTTGACAGGGCCTTTCCCCTTGACTCCTCCAGAATAACCCTAAAGGAAATTTCTGGAACTAGGGTTGGCAGGGAGGAAGTTAGGGAGATGCTTTTCACACATTTTTCTGTTCACTTCGCAAAGGCTACGTTGCTATCAAGACATGCAAGTGATACAGTACGCAAAGTGACCAACGTTTTAGTTACGGAACCTTTGCAAACTTTAGCGTATAAATGAAGCACCGGTTGCGCTTTCCAAGGCATGCAAACACAATGAGACCAGTAACTTTTACAAAAACTGGAAAAAGGGCTACCTTTAGTGCACCAAAATTTTTCACCTACAAAAAGGAGAAAAAAGACTACCAAACGAACGTTAAAACCTACCATATAACAGCCATGATGTAAAGTCGGGTGATATGATCACACCAAAATAACTTTCTTTTTCCCTCTCTCTGTCCCATTTTGGGACTTATGTTGCGTGGAATTTTTTCGAAATCTCTCCCGAGGCTCTGGTGCCATAGCTTGCTTTAACATAATTTCTTCTTGATGAAATTGGTTAATTCCTTGCACCAAGTAATTGACTTTATCTTCACATTCTCTTTCACTTGATAACTCGTGGTCCTCTTCTCTTGAGTTCTCTGCCCCTTTTGTGGACTTAAGTTTAGTGAAATTTTTTCGAAATCGCTCCCGACGCTCTGGTGCCCTATCTTGCTTTAACATAATATCATCTTGATGAAATTGGTTAATTCCTTGCACCAAGTGATTGACTTCATCTTCACATTCTCTTTCACTTGATAACTCGTGGTCCTCTTCTCTTGAATTCTCTGTCCCTTTTGGGGACTTATGTTGCGTGGATTTTTTTCGAAATCTCTCCCGAGGCTCTGGTGCCCTATCTTGCTTTAACGTAATATCATCTTGATGAAATTGGTTAATTCCTTGCACCAAGTGATTGACGTTATCATCACTTTCTCTTTCACTTGACAACTCGTGGTCCTCTTCTCTTGAATTAGCTAGTGAGGCGGTTGAATAAGTTGTATCTTTCTCACAAACTGAAAGCTCTCCTTTCTCTGACATTGCATGATTTCTGAACAAAGATTCCACTCGTGCGTTTGCGGGTTCTATTTTGCTATGTAAATCTGATACTGAATAACAGCCTTTTCGATTCTTCATCCAACAACTATCTTTTTTCCTGAAGCAACAATTTGTGCTCTTGAAAATTTTCTGAACATCAGGATTCTTCACACAAATAAAGATGAACAGAATGAGTCCTTGGAGGGAAGTGAAAATGCAGAACAGAATCTCTATGGTGACCGTTATGGAAGGCCAAATCGGAAAAATTAAGAGAAAACCGAAAGTCCAAGAAAGTCCGAGGAGAACCCAGAACAAAAGAAAGTGTTGAATTCGAATTATAATTTCCTTTCTCTTTTGACTATTTGTGGACAGAATCGGCCGACAAACTACTCGCTGGACGACTAACGAAAATAGCACTATGTTGAAGATTAACGTAACCAAGATCTCCAAGAGAAGACCAAAGTAGAGGAACTTCCCAGGATGTAGGAAACAACTGAGAAAAAAACATACAAATAAAAGTACCGAACATCAGTGGAAAAGATCACCTCAAGCTGTTAATAATTTAATCGATAAAAGTGACACAATTTTTTTTATTAAAAATGTGTCGTATTTGATGACTTTATGGCTAGGTTTAATATATTTGATTTGATCATAACACGGCATAAGACAATTACATTTCAAAATGGGGGTAAGTTGTATACCGCAGTTATGTTTAGGACCCTCTGGCATCTCTGTTCACATACAGTGAGGGCAGATTGGTTGGCATAGACCCCAATAATATGAAAAACAACAAAACAAAATGAAAAGGAGGCTCCTTGAACTTAATGTAGGCATCCACACATTCACCCTGATATCAGTCAAGGTCACCGTTCATGAAATAGCCTACCGTGTTTACGAGGTTTTCACTGTTTGACCTCTGGTGATCTTGTATAACCTTCCACAACAGACATTAAGCATCCTTGTGCGCAATTTAATAAATTGATTCGGATAAAAACCTCTTCTTCAAACCTCACTTTTCTTTTGTTCTGCTGAGGTATGTTATGTTACAAACCTCATCGCCTAAGTGTTTTTTTATTGCCACAAATTTTTTTCACTCAGGTTACAAACAATTGCATAACAGCGCCCACTACAGACTTGATTTGCATCCTAGTCAATGGTTACATTAAAATGCAAGTTGCACAGAAAACCTCTTGTTGTAAGTCCGTGTGCAATTGAAAAATGCAGAGAGTAAAATGCATTATTCTGAAAGCAGTTTGTGTCAATTCAATTGTTTTTACACTTTTTAGCTGTCCCGAATGACATTGTTATATCCAACTCCAGTCATTTACTGCAATGGCTGAATGGAGATGGGAAGAAAAGAATGGCAATTTTAACGATATCAATTCGTCATGAATAAAGAGCGTCCATATGCTGTGTTTGAGATCCTCACTTGTTACCCTCTTGGAAATAACGTGTTATAAGCATTACAAGTTTTTCGTAGTTTCACTTCTGGTGACCTCAGATAAAATTTGACCTCGACCAAAAACAATACAGTTCTATATCTTACCATGACCAATGTATATACAATAAATATTAAAAGTATCTATCATTCCTATCTTGAATTATTGTGCTTACAAGACTTCCGTTCTTTTTACCTCTGCTTACCTTCAGCAGGCAGCTCCCTGGTCAGAAGTAAACCTACTTGGGAAAAGTTTACCTTTTTTTGAACCGCCTTGTTGTCTAAGTTTGTCTGGTTTTACTGTTTACTCATGTGTTTTTATGTTTTGCTTTTTGTGAGCTTTTATAGTTTGTATGCTTTTACTTTTTACTACTTACATTTGTTTGTAGCCAGGGCCTCGGGTTGGTTTAGCTTTTACAGCTAACCGAGTTTCTCAGCCCTGTTTTTAAATGTTTAAATAAATACAATAAAATCTAAATGGTCTTTTGATAAAGGTTTGCCATTATACGACAGCAATGCAGACGACTATGAATAGATAAAATACTCCTGGGAGAAGCACCGAAACAATACTTTACTTACTAATTTTCAAGATCTGTTCCATCGAGAATGAAAACAATAATGGTAGGTACCAAGGGAAGTCCTAGTAAAAACAAAATATTGAAATCAATATTAAATGATATTGTAATTATTGGGGGGGGGGGCACTTGCTTGGGTGAACACTTTGGGCCTCCGGGCAGGGGTAGGTGGCAGTGACGTAGCCAGGATTTCTCTCACGGGGAGCATGCAGTATGTTGTGTGATCGCCGTTCTGGGGGAGGGGTCTAAGGGGAGGGGTGTGTCCCCCTTCCCTTTGAAAATTTTTGAAAAATTAGGTGTCCTTATATGCAATCTCGCGTACCACATAAGCTACCTTAAAATTTATGTTAAAAACTTTACGTATTTTTAGGAAATAAATCCAAAAAAATCGGCATCAGTGATGGGGGCCATAGCCCAATGGAGTGTCCCCCTCCCCTGTGCAGGTCCATAACCAAGGGGGGCGGGGATTTCGGGGCCCAGGCACCCTGCTCCTTGGCTTGCCCCCTTATCTGCGGGCATAGCCAGGCCCCTGTGCAATAACTTATACTTAGCCCCCAAACTTGGTTTGGCACCCCTGCTCTCCAAGTCTGGTTACCTGCCTGCCTTTGCGAAACCTTACCTTGCGAAACTATGGTGTGGTAGAGAGCCCAAGGAGGTATGTGAATTTTTGTAGCTTTATATCTAACTTGTCACTGCTCAAGTGTAAAGTCAAAATTCGAATACCAACTGTGGGAAATGGATTTGGGTATCTTGATGTTTTTCTTGCTATTTTTGTACTTTTCGTAGTAATGAACGGTAGTACACTTTAGTTCACTCGTATTTTTGTATTACATTTTTATAGTTTTGTAATGCTTGTATACATTGTATATTCGGACTCAATGCCACCATAATTTGTGTCTATCCGTACAGTTTTCACAGAGGTTACAGTTCACGAAGCTCCAGCCGAGGTCCTTGGATTATATTTTACATCTCCGAGTCCACTTTAGTAATAACAACCACACCTCCCTCTGCTACAGCTACGATAAACCGGTTAATTTAGGAAGGTATTAGGCATAGTGATAACAAAATCATTTGATTGTAACGAAGGATAAAATTAGTTATTAAGTCAGGTTACTAATGGTGAGAGAAAAATAAACAGGGCTTACCATAACATAGTATGCATGACACTAGAACAAAATATTTTATTTTAGTTCTTGCATATTTTACGAACAGAAAGTACATGTTGACCGCCTCCGCACATGTCCAAGCAACGGTTGCCAAGCAAAAGTAATGTGTTGCACTTGCTAAGTTCTTGCAGTGTTGTTTATTTCCTTTTACCAGATCTCCAGCCAAAAAAGTAACATAGAATCCAATGAGACATAGACATAAATTGATGTGGATTGTGGTTGGCTGCTTTTGTCGACTTTTTCTAGAAGAAATTGATTTATTAGATTCAAATTAATATGTTTACAAAGTACGATAAAGTTCGGTTCCTTATTGATCTTTTTGAGGTCTGCCGTTTTTAAAGAAGAGTGTTGTACCTGATTGCATCTGAGCAGTATCGTAGATTGTAATATAAGCAGGCATTTGCAGGAACATGCTCAATTGTAAAGAAAATGACAATAATTTAAATAGTAATGAACAAAATGCTCGAGTTGCTCAGAGTCATTCTGCATACCCTTGTTCAAACTTCAGTTGAACAGGGGTGGCTCCAGTATTTGCCAAACAGGGGGCAAGCCAAGCTCCAAGACAGGAGTCGAAAATTTTGGCAGAACACTATGGTTTTCTTTTTTTTTTTTGAAGAAAATTTGAAATGTTAGAGCATTTATTAAAGGATACGTGAAAAAATTTTGGTTATGAGTGACGAAAATTGGGTTTGGGGCTTTTATCGAAGGATTTTTTTAGGATAATTTAGAGCAAAATCGTTGAGGCGACTGGCCGTTGTCGGGGACTACATATTTTATCGTACCTATACGGTTCTCCATCGAAACTGGGATTTCCCCGACGATGGCATATCCCCTGCCCCAACCACCCCTCCTTACGCCAACACTGCAGTTGGACCAAGTTAAATAGACTTTGAACAGCATCCCAGTTTTAATCTATAATTCACTTTAAATGTGTTAAATTGCGTTAAATTTTGTTCCCCTAAAACCGAATTTGAGTCAGTCTAATTGCGTAACCTTGTTGAACACAGTTGAGAGCTGTGTCACTCAGTTACTTCAGATAGTATATTGCAAAATCTGGGTAAACCAGCTGAAGCTAGTTTGAATTCAGTAAAATTTGTGAACTACTTTCAACTGCAATTTGTACTGACCAAAGTACTGGAGTACTCGCAAACCTTTCAAAGGCTACTTTCAAAGAGATACGTTGAAGTTACACTCCTACACTCACGTTTACAAGATGAAGTTTTTACAACACCTACATTTAACTACTTACTTGATTAGGGTTAAGGTCAGAATACATGCCGTCAGTCCTATCACTGAAAGTGATGTTCCAACCTTTGTTATTATGTCTAGAGAAGCTATCGGCGTGTAAGTCGTACTTTCAGATCTCTGAAATAGTTAAAAAAGCAAATAGCCACGACAGTTTTTGTTACAATTTCTGCACATGGTTGGAATCAAATACATACATAGTGTGAAGCACTTATATTCATTTAGGTTGCAGAATACATCGTCTAGCTCCTACACAAGATATACTGGATGAGAGCCGGGTATTGTAGGGCTTCTTCCGTCTCATCCGACAGAGTTTGCCATGAGTTGTGGGTTAATGGTCAATCGGAACATCCATTCTATGATTCCTTGCCCGAAGAAAGTAATGCATATCACGTGCTCTCACACTGTCCCCTTCCGGGAGGTGCCGGACGATGCCGGACAGTGCCAGCTTTGACAGACAAAAAGACCTAGACATGTGCTTTGTGCAACTTATAGTTTGTGAGATATACATATTAAACCAACAAGATTTCCATAGTTTGACCTATGTTGAGCTCAAATGACCTTAAACTTCTACCAAACTCTATCAGGTTCTTTAACTTCCGGTGGAAGATCTTCAGCCTATGTATGAGATTCCTTTAAGATATTCTTCTAAAGATATCATGTGTAGAAGATTTTCTCGTTTTGAACTTTGGGTACCTTGAATGACTTTTGACCTCCGCAAAAGATGTGAAGCTTCTTGGGCTTAACCTGTAGCATCCAAATGCTATCTGTAAGATCCATCAGGGTTACCCTTCATGAAATATAGTGTTAATCGTGTTTACAAGGTTTTCAAAACTTGACCCCTGCTGACCCCATCTGAACTCTGGCCACCACCCAAAACAGTTAGTGTCTTGAAGTTAAGATAGAGCACCTAAGATGCTAAGGATGAGATCCTTCAAGAAGGCCCGTCTTGAGTTGTCTAGTTAACGAGTTTTTTTACACTTTAACCTCCGGTGACCTCAACTGACTTTAGACCTCCACCAAATGCTAACTGTGAGTTCCATATGTTGTCCTTCATGAGAAATTGTTTGCAAGGTTTCATAGATTGACCTCCTGATCCCATTTGACCTCTAACCTCCGGCAAAATTAATAGGAGTCTGTAATTTTTTGTACATTATTTGCGGCTAAGTATGAACTCGTTCAAGGTGTCACTTCTTGAGATATCGTGTTTTCTATTTTTTTTTACGATTTGCCCTCAGTTGACCTACAAGAAGCTTCTTAAAATCAATGTGGATGAACCACATGGTAACTAAGAGATTCATCAGGGTGGCCCTTCATGAAGTACTATGCTTTCAAGGCTTCACTTTAGACCTCTGGTGACGCCATAAGGCCTTTGGCCTCCACCAGAAACATTAAGGTTCTTGTACTCAATCTAAGACTTACATATGATAAATATGGAATCCCTGGTAAAGTTCTTAAGATATGATCGTATTTCCAAGCAGTTTACTAGGATCTCGTGTTTTTGCCTCTGTTGAGCTCAGATGACCTTTGATGTTCACCACATGGGATGATGTTCAACCTCTTTATGACAGAATTTATATACCAAGTATTAAAAATTCCGTCACTCCTTTCTTGAAATGTCATGTTTACAAGGTGTTTGGTTTGTAACATCTGGTGACCTCAAATGACCTTGAGCCTGCACTTGAAACAATAAAAACCTCCTTTTCAATATGAAAAATCTATATGTCAAGTTTCCATGATTTCTGTCTTGAGATATCCCATTTACAAGCTAAGCGTCACAAGCACACATACATAAGTGCACACATATACCGACACACATACATACACTCTCCCTCGTGATTACATAGATTCCTTTCGCCTTGGACGAGGAGTCAACCAGACCGTCCGTTTTATAATTCCTTGCCGAAAGAAAATAGACGTACCAAATTTCTTTAATCAGTCTGGGAGGTGCCGAGGGATACTGGGCGTCAACAGAATGAAATACCTTGACGTATACTGTACTATTAATAGTATATGAGATGTAATATACTAGCGAATTTTCAAAAATTGACTTCATGTTACCTCAAATGATCTTTGACCTCTATCAAACACTATCGACATGCAAAGTATAAATCCCTCAAAGCTATCCTTCTAAAGTTATCATTTTTATGAGGTTTTTGAACTTTGACCTATGGTGGCCTCAAATGAAATTTTACTTTCACCAAAATTACTATACCTCTTGATATTTATGTGGTCTATCTACATGCTAAATGATCTTTCAAATAAATCCCTCAAAGTTTGACTTTTAGAAATATTATTTTAGCGAGGTTTTCACAATTTGACTTCCGATTAACCTCCAAAGACATTTTTTAACATCAAAAGCGGTAGGGATCTTCAATTAAATGTAAGACAACTCCATGCTAATTGTAAGATTCCTGAAGCGAGATCCATCATGGTTAAAGTTTAAGAGATATTGTGTTTACGAGATTGTCACCGCTTGACTCCTGCTGACTTTTTATGACCTCTGATAATCACAAACAAGAAGGCAATTCATAGAGTTGCAAATTTCATTACCTCCAGTCTGAAGTTCACTCTTTTGTTCCAGTTCACACTCAGGCACACACCTACACATTTTTAATGTTAGGTGAATTGGAACACTTACAAATATTACGGCAAAACTGGTTAGATGAGAGCATCGGCAAACTGTCTGACTACTGTCACGTGACTCTGAAATCATTTCACAACCCTCTGTTGACCACGATCCTGACTTTCCGTCCTCTTCATTGACTTTCCAAAAGACGCATCTTCTCACCATGGAAGTCGTGCTATTTTTCTCAAGCTGAAACGACAAAAATGTTTTAGGGAAAAAATATGATAGGCCATCATTTGTGGATGTTCAAACACTCATTAAAATTGGTCGCACGGTGGACTTTCAGTAGCTATGTAACACTTTAGCAGTTGTGTAGTAGGCCAGGGCATTTTGACTTTTGTATCATCTTAAGTTCTTTGCAACTAAAAAGCACCACTGAAAATTTGGTCTCATCATTTTTAACATATGATGTGATGTCATGGCCTTATTCAATGTACTGAGGAGAAGATCATGACAACCTATTTTGGCTAATATGATTTTTGACCTTCAAGCCTTGATCTTTGATGTCATCAATCAAGCATGCACAAGTTTTAATGGTGAAGTACTTTCCCTTTAAGTTTGCACTTGATCCATGGGCGTCCGGAGGGGGGGGGGGGCCCACCCCCCCCCCGGGAAAATCAAAAACTTGAAAAAACGAAGAAAAAATAAAGAAAAAAACGAAGAAAATATAACATTAACATTTCTTAACAGTTCAATCAGTGTGAATTTCTACTCTCAAAACAGGAATTAAATAAAAAATATCAACACTCAGGCCCCAGCAGCCCCCCGAGCATATTTTGGTATTTTTTAAAGTTTATATTTACGATATTGCTTATGTTTCCCCCTTTTATATGCGGCAAAAAGGCCTTAGAAGTGCTATTTCCAGCGATCTGGGAAGCATTTTGGGCCAAAATTTTCTTGCGCTCCGCGCCAACTCATGGTGGCGCGGATCGCTGAGAGTCTGTATATGCGCTTCGCCCCCCCCCCCCCTTGACAAATTCCTGGCTGCGCCTTTGTCAACACTGTGTGAAAAAAGTAGCATCTAAACTCTTTTCTGGGAGTAAAATATTTCCCATGGAAAGAGTTGGGCCCCTAAAAAATTTTGCCCCCCCCCCCCCACCTTGAAGTTTTTTCTGCGGACGCCCATGACTTGATCGGACCCACGCTTTAAGAAAGGAATTTGAGACACATTTTGGCGAGATTTCGGCAAATTTTACCTTTGACATACTTTCCTTTGATCTTTGACCAACAATACGACCTTTGACCTCCACCCTTAGTAACCAGAAATCCCTTTTAAATTTGTCTCATCGATCTCAACGTATCATGTGATTTAAATGACAAATGATGGGAAATGACCTTTGGCCCTTATCTTTATCAAAGCACTTTTTAAAGCTGTCATCTCATCGTTCTCAATATACCATGTAGTTTAATGACTTTTTTCAACATACTGGTAGGTAGGCCTAAGTAATGGCTGGAAAAGTTTTAGCTAATTTGACCTTTGGCCTACGACGTCATCAATTACGCATGGATAAGTTTTCATGGTCAGGTATCCACCCACCATGTCTAAATTTCATAGAACTTAACTATTTACAAGGACTCGTTTGCGAAACACATTTTGCTCATGATACACACGGGCCCACTCACTCCCAAACACTCCCTAAACATGTAACATCTCCCACATCTCCCTAAACAGTGCATGTTAAAAGACGAAATAAAACTGTTAAGATGACCTTAAATCCTGGAAGGTATTCGTTTCCTGCAAACAACGTGGTATTTTGTAAAAAAATATCAAAGGCTCCGTGCCAACTAACCCTTGGAAAATTTGACCTATCATTCAAATCATTTTATTAAAAAAAAGCTCCTGCTTCTTAACAGAACGAGGCCTGCAACTAAGAAGGGCCAAAACGTTTTGCTGGCATGTGCCCATTTGAAGCCGACAGAGCTATTTCGGGTATAGCTACAACATCTTTCATCTTTTCCCCCTAAGTTGCCAGCTCCTGACGGCCCCCTGAGCATTGGATCATAACAGGTTTTTTATCAAACTGCAGGACCCCTGTGTAAGACTCCAGCTGTGGCAAGGTTAGGCACCATTCACATTATTTCATCTTCAAATGGAGATGGCGTGGGGGCTTCGTCTTCTTTCAAAATTTAGCTAGGTTATCAGTAGGCGTTCTACTTTAATTTACAGAAACAAAATATTTTAGCGTAACAAAAATGGCTCTTAGGTAAATGAACCACTCACGTCGTTCGTTAAAAATCTTGTTATGATAGCGTCTTCAGCAGGAAGATTGGCGATGGAAATGTTCTCAATTTCTACCGTCGTTGCGATTACTTGACTGACAACTTCTTCTCCTGTAGACGAGTTAGTATCTTCTTTAGGCTTAGAGCTTGTTTGAAAAAGTCTAGCATCTTTGTAGATGAAGAAACTAATGGGTAATTTGTCCAAATCTGAATTGCCTTGAATAAAGATGAAATGAAACATTATATAATGCTGTTAAAATACCATTGACAGAATATGAAAATAACCTGAAATAAAACTGTTAAGTCTGTACTAATCCCGCTTACACAATCACTTAACAGTCAATCATTAATCATCATTGCAAAAAATGGACGATCTGTGGATTAAATCAGCTAAAATTCCTGCCATTGATATCATTTCGTAAATTTATTTAAATTGCAGTGACAACGTTTACAAATTTTCACTAAATCTACAACAAACGTGCTTAGGTATTTGGATCAATTTTAATAGTTTTAATGAATAACGATTTCCAAAACTGATTGCCACAGCGATGATACATTAGTCTTCATTTCGAGAACCTGTTAATGTATTAAGCTCTTAGATGAAATCGTTAGCGAAATATTTTTCTTCTCTGACTTGTGCTTTTGAGGACACTTCACCGAGACAATAAGGATGGAAGGGAGTATTTACTTTCGGACCATCTGCCTTTAATTTATCTCTTACTTTTTATCATTTACCTGTTTACATCAACGATCTATCTGTTATCCTAGCTTACATTTCACTATTTATGCCAAACACACTTTTATTTTTTAAAGGAACTGACACAAACAGTCTTATTACTGATATCAATACTGCACTCTCAAGTATTATTAACAAGTTCTCAGAGAACAAACTCCATCTTAATACCCCCAAATCGTTCCCATGGTATTTCATCATTGTCCTAAAACTACTGTTCAATTGCGTGACTGTGGTAGTATTCTACAGGAATGTGTTGTTTCCTTTTACCCATGCTCCAAAATTTCTCGATATCAGTATTGATAATAATCTATCCTGTTCGATAATAATCTATCCTGATATTGATGCTATATGTCATAAAATCTCCAAAGGAACAGATCTTCCATACGGAGCAAGGGGTTACCTGCCTAAATATGCTCTTTTATCAATTTATAAGGTTATCGTTTTTCTGTTATTATCTAATGGTACTCTTCTTTATTGGTTTTTGTTTCCTTCTCATGTCAGTCAAGCGTAACTATGCATTGGATAGTACGGATTATTTATAATGCTTCATCTCATGCCCATCCTACTCCCTTGTAATGACATTTAAACATTTTAAACTTTATTCGATATTTTTAGGTATCAAATCGCTGCTTTCACTTATGCGTACCTCAATGGTTTCCTCCCCACTTACTTTAGTAAGTTTGAGCAATATATTTGTAATATCGGGCTAGGTTAGATAGTGCGATACTTCCATGTTACCCCGTGTTTATATAGACTGAAGGGTAGCCAGCGTTTTGTTAAATACATCGGTCCCAAAATTTGGAATGACCTCTCTAATAGATTACAGGGGCGTAGATTTCTTTTCAACTTTGGGTGGGATGGGGTGAACTGTCGCAAATGTGGAAAATGTGCGCGTCGAGCGCGAAGCGCGAGCCCATGACGGGTGGGGTCCAGGGGCCCGCCGTAGGGCCCCAGGTGGGGTCCAGGGACAAAGCCCCGGTGGGGATCCAGGGGCTAAGCCCCCGGAAGCTCCTGGGTTTTAATGTCTCAGAAGTGCCAGGAAGACTGTTTTAAGGGGTTATTTTCAGTGGCAATGTTCTTTGGTATTGGTATATTCATGCATTTAGGAAATAGCCTACTATTTTGAGCACAAAACTCGTTGATAAGCTGCACTGGATTGTAATTGTACAAGAGCAACAATGTCCTGTTAATCTTAAAAGGCAGGGATTAACATATAGGGTCATGCCAGACAACTGGATTTTGAATTCGGAGATCATTGCAAGACCTGCAAGTTGGCTTGAGATCAGTGGCGTCGCCAGCTTTTTTGTGACTGGGGCCCACAGATAATGTCGTAACAATACCTCAGTTCCCCCAAGTCTGCTTTAATTACACCTTTATTTTTCATGCGTTCCTGCATTTGCATGCAGCAGTTTTGATCTTTCGTTTGTCACTACATAAAGGTTTCGTCCTGGGGAAGGGGTTCCCCCTCCCCTTTAAGAATTTTTTTTTATTAATTTAAGGTCTTTTAGATGCAAAATGGTGCTATCTTTGGAATGTTTTTGGAACTATCATACATGGCCGGAAAATGTCCATAATTTAGTGAATGTTAATTTTTGGTAAGGTAAAAGAAGAGATTATGTTGTCTATTTAGAGACAGATACGTTGTCAACAAATCTCCTGAAGCCCCCTCACTTCTGTCTATTTTACTGCCTTCTATTTCGGTAAAGTTTTTACACAAAAATATGTGCGTGGAGTCCACAGAAACATTCTTGAGTTATTACGAAATATGTCCTTTCCTTCATTGTGCATTGTGAAAGGGCATCTAGGGCTAGCAGATACCTGAATAGGACCTCCTGGAAGCTCTGCATTAATCATATTAATTTGGGGGGCAATTAAATAATGCGTATACTACCTGACATCCAAATGATAATATAGAGTACGACACCGAACACTTTACAACTATCGTATTTTTACTACTTTTGAACTAAAATCCGGACGAACAGCTGCCAGCAATGGAAAATGAGAGGGAGGGAGAGTATAGGTGCAGGGAAATGATGTTAGACCTCCCTGACAGGTGTAGCAAAAGCGGTGAAGTACTAATAAGAGCGTTACAGAGTACTGTTTTCGTCATAAGTGTATTAACAATCACCATCTATACCGATAATTGCTCAGCGCGAACTGGCGAAGCTCTGGTAAATTTTTTTGAAAAATGTATAACGGCAGATACGTACTTCCAACCTTCTACATCATGCTATATATTAGATTGAAAGATCCCATATTGGTGCGAGGTCCCCCACAGATGTTTGGAGATGTATATCTGTTCTTCGGAAAGTGTCGTGATCAGAACAGTTTCGTGTATTATTACCTTAATAATGGTCATGACATGGAGTGTAAACAGTGACGAATAATATTTCCATTACAAAACCTGCATTCAGACCCTACATCGAGACACTTTCAATTGCCCAACAAACCTACATGCCAGTGCCATAAGCCAGTCTTTTACCTATTAATTTGTAAACTTTCAACATTTTGCTGCTGTGCTTCTCCGAAAGTTGCTATCGGAAGATATTGATAACATGAGTGACACTGACGCAGGGTTGGAAGCGCGCGGAGCGCGCAAAAATTTTGATAGATTGACAACGATTTGCTAAAATTCTGATAGTTTGAGAAACATTTGTCATAGACAGTGAAGCGAGATTGAAAAAATTTCTTACGAAAATGAAGAATAAAATATACTTTCCATCATACACGTATCTGTAGACTAAAACATTGGGGGGGGGGATGATTACATGGGCCATCCCCCCTAGTTAAATGTTGGGGTATATATCCCCCCATCCCCCGGGGTTTACGCCCATGATAGATTAAGAAGTAGACCCACCCTTTATTGTTTAAAAATTCAGTTGAAGCGTTTCGTCATTTCTAATTATGTTTCGTAAACTCATCTTGAGTATTCTGTACTGCATTTGTTGTTTTCTTCTTTATGGAATGATTTAGACCTATTTACTTGCATTCTTTAACTTTTAACGTTATTGTTTAACTTTATGTGCTGATATGTTAGAGGATCATACAAACCTACTTATAGCTTCTTTGCAACCATTGATATATATATATATATATATATATATATATATATATATAACAAAAAACTATTTGTTATTGAACTTTCTGCATTATGAAGTTTCGTAACAGTCCTCGTACCGTGTTATTCGTCTCTTTCTGTATTTTACATATATATATATATATATATATATATATATATATATATATATATATATATATATATATATATATACTTGTTATTGTGTTTCATCTATATATTTATGTAAGTGTTATGTTGATTAAATGTTGAAATAAAGTTGGAATAAAAGAACATTGGTTGTTTTTTACCTGCTCTTGCCAGCTGTAATACCTTTGGAGGCAAGTAAATCGATGACGTACCATTTTCTCTTTTTACTTCCTCTACATTATTAAAAAGTAATGTGTTTTCATCTGAAAGATCAGTTTTCAACCTTTCCGAAACATTTCTATCACCAGAGACTACTGTGATGAACGTAATAGCCTCTGTGACGGAAGGATCCACTTTGACTGCTTTTACACCAACGTTGCTTAGAACCTCTGTAAAATTTTCGGAGCCAGTTTTCTGAAGGTTAGAAATTTGGCGTTCTAGAGAAACAATAAAGGTTTGTGCGCTTCCTGTGTCTTCTAAGTGGGCCTCGTCTACTTCCATAACATTATTCACGATCCCAACCACTGATTGTGTGACCTGTTTAAACGATAAAAATTTCAGCTACTTTAGTTAGAAATTTACGGTTCTAAATTGAAATAAATTTTAATCAGTGAACTTATCGGTAAGGGTAAACTATAAATACGTTCTTGAAATGTTCCTTCGAGCCTCAAATCGCAAATGTGTCCTAAATTTGAAGAATTGTTCTTCACTGAGTATCATTTAGTACCATTTATTACCACAATTACAAGAACTGTAATATTAAGACTGAGCTGACTGCCTTTCTATTACCAGAGACATAGGGTATGGAAGTACTTCCAATGAACGGGTTGAAGCACTTTTGCCCAAAATTTCATAGAATTTTCGCCCCTCAAAAGCATACATTCGTCCAAAATGGCGAACGTTTTATGTCCAATTATTTGGTTGCAACTCTCCACCCCTCCACTGCCGCCTCCAACGCCTAACGCTCGGGGAATGTTATGAAACAACTACCTTTTATACCTACAATCTTGGACAAAACTCGTTGGGACACCCCCGCTCCCCCTTCACAAAGTTGAACATAGTTATCCTGTTCACGGCATACAGCCATTCTCTCTGCGCAACTTTGGAAGGGGGAGCGGGGGTTTCATGTAAACCTGGGAACGGAGATTCAAGGATATTATGACAAAGCGTCCCAACAGTTTTGTCCAAGATTGTAGCTAATAATTGAGACCAAGCGTGCAGACACTTATTCGCAATACATTCTTTGAAAAAAAAATGGCCAGTTCAAATACTCAACAACCTACGTTTGGTGACGAACTGCCTGTTTGGACTATGTCTTCTACGGTGTTTGCAACTTTTTCCACATCTGTTGTAAGCAAGTCATCTGTCTGACTTGTCAAGAAAGCCATTTCACTTGCTAAGTTCTGTACATTTTCCGTCGTTACGTTTGCCTATGATATGAACAAGTACTCAAAGTTAGAAGCTTCAATACATTATTCATAACTTTTTGTGATATAAAACCCTTATTAATTTCTCTACATCTGATTGGAGGATTGTGGTCACATGCCATGGGTTATTTGGCAATATCACACGGTCGTGTGTTATCCATCGTGGGTTAGTCTAGAAGGTGAGCCTATCCGCTCCTTGAATCAAATTTTGACCAAAATCTGGCCTATTTAGGAAGTTAGGTGTTATATAAAACAAATAATGAATGTTTTCTATTCGTGTGATAGTATGAATAATTTTCTTTTGTTGAAAGATGAACGTTCTATTCAACTCGGCTTCGCCTTGTTGAATAGAACTTTCAATCTTTCAACTCATGAAATTATTCATACTATCACACTCATAAACAGTCATTATTTGTATAATAGTAGTCACATTCACACCTTCAACATGATACACACTTCATACGGTCTAACTGGATTCAACTTAGTAGATGTATGTACTGATTGTCTGATATTGCAATAAGAAATGACTGGTATCTAAACGGTTTAGTGGTCTCGTTGTTGCATCCACCATATAGAGTATGACTTACGCATCAGTAGTGGAAATTTGTGTGGAAAAATGTGGGGTTAAAAAGGGCGTTTGAAACAAAGGTACTGTGAGAAAAAGTGATAGTCAATGGGAGAATCTTCACAAAGTGGGTATATATCAACCCCATCTTTCCCCGGATTTGTGCCTATGTGAGGCATCATTGAAACAGACACTGAGTCGAATAAATTACAGTAAATAAAATACATTTTGGTTCTTCGTTCTTGTATGGAGCAGACTTTGAGATTATTATGGCACATGGAGGTTGCCATCCCCATTTCATCTTTGTTGATAAATATGCACAGTGACGTAGCTAGGATTCTTGTTTGGGGGGGGGCTCTGGGGGCTGGATACTTTTGTGGGAGGTCCAGTTAAGCGGACCGCCACCATGAGTTGGCGCGGAACGTACCACGAATATTTGAGATTTTATAAATCCCTGGTCGCCGAAAATGGCACTTGCCAGGCTTGTTAGCAACCATCAAGATGTGCAATTTATGTCAAAAAATGTTAAGTTTGATATTTTATTATTCTCAAACACATTAAGTTTGTCACAACCTATCCGAATTTATTCAAAATTATTCAGAGTGGGGTTATCCCCATGGACTTTAGTGGATTGATTGGAATGGAAATTTTCCACACCCAGAGTCTATCATTATTAAGCTGAGTAGCCCAGTAGAGTGATTTGTTTTTGACCTAGATCGCCAGTGGGGCGCTTGGGGGCGACGATTTTGTGGGGGGATGGTGCCCCTAAGCCCCCCGTAGCTACGCCACTGAATATACATTTTTCGGTATCTACTTGGTTGTGGTCTTACACTGGCGATTTCCTCAATGGCCTCTGCTACTTCCTGTCTTGAATAACATTGAAAAAGTTGCGGCTCGTCCCAACTTCCATCCGTACAATTCCTTCTTGCAAGTGATTTGTTTGCTGCAATGAAGTTAGCAAACTAGATCGTGACATTTTAGAACAGACATGACATACGAAAAAGTTAACCCTATTAAATAGCTGTTTTTCGGACGATTGTCCTATAAAATCCCTCTTATATTACGAAATGCACTAGTTAAGCCTTCCCCTTGTTTGATAATTAATCGGACTTAGTTAGTTAGTTAGTTAGTTAGTTAGTTAGTTAGTTAGTTAGTTAGTTAGTTAGTTAGTTAGTTAGTTAGTTAGTTAGTTAGTTAGTTAGTTAGTTAGTTAGTTAGTTAGTTAGTTAGTTAGTTAGTTAGTTAGTTAGTTAGTTAGTTAGTTAGTTAGTTAGTTAGTTAGTTAGTTAGTTAGTTAGTTAGTTAGTTAGTTAGTTAGTTAGTTAGTTAGTTAGTTAGTTAGTTAGTTAGTTAGTTAGTTAGTTAGTTAGTTAGTTAGTTAGTTAGTTAGTTAGTTAGTTAGTTAGTTAGTTAGTTAGTTAGTTAGTTAGTTAGTTAGTTAGTTAGATGAGGTTTAACATCCCAGTTTCCAACCAATTGGTTCAAGTCGAGACGACCACCGCCTTTTTTCCAGTTGTGGCTCACTGGCTTGTTTTCCCTACTCCATTGCTTATGCTGAGCACCAAGCACAAAGACAGTAGGTTCCATTTTTAAAGTCTTTGGTATGACCCGGCCAGGATAGCTGTGGTAGTTCTCATAAGCACGTTAGCCCAGAAATGGTTGACGAGGTGGGGGGGGGGGGGACGTCAAAGAAAAGCATGACGACATTTGAGACATTCTCGAAAGAGAAAGAACAAAAGAATCGAGTTTAGCAGAAAACCTGGCTTTCTATTTGCCTACGGAGAATCAGAATTGTGTGAGGCTTAATTAGCTTATCTCCCACTTGCATCTAGTCAGAGTCGAGAAACGTAAGTACAACAGCTTTGTAGAAAGGGAAAATTAGACTCAGAATTTCAGTAATTGTCACTTGTTTACAGCTCTTCTAAAATAGCATTTTTTCCTATGTACTTACAAATATGATAAACTCACCATGTGTCGAACCCACTCCGCACACTTCTACAGAATAGGCAGATGTGTCAGAAAGTTTAGTCGGAAAAGTCAATTTAACACCAGAGAAGTATATTCTTTCAAAATAGCACACTTTATAAGAGCCTGTAGTAATGTAGGAGCGTTTTGTTGAAGGCTTGGTTTTTGACGGGTTAGTCGTCTGTACATTGGTGGCATCACCTGTGTATAAATGATATTCATATACACCATCTTGCATTTTGCACTTTATTCATATCTAAACAAATTTGCACAATGTTTAACTTTGTATCCTCTTTTGAAAGATATTTAATAATGCAGGGCAAGCAAGAGAAAAGATACTATACTCAATTTTCAAATCTTAAAATATTTGGTGTGTCATCAATATGTTTTGGTCAATATTTGAGTAGTTTTCATAGTGTATGCAATAACGTCCAACCTATCACGGAGAGTGACTACGTTTGTTAATATCTTGGACCCACTTGTTGCATACTCTGCTGTCGTTTTTTCTGTTGTCCCATAGATAGATGTTGTTGTATCCACTGATGGAACGGAAACATTTTTTGAAGTCGTTGCTTCCATTGATCGTGTTGTACCATCTGATGTCGTTGCATTTTTAAGTATTGTAGAGCTTGGGAAAGTTTCTGAAGATAATATCGTACTTGCAGCTGTTACTGTGGTCGGTTCATTCGAACCCAAAATATCCTCAGCGTCTGAAGTTCCATATTCTATGAGAGTTGTTGGAATGGTCGCCACCCCATCTAAGTGAGAAGAACGTAAGTCAAATATAGCGGTCTCATCAGTATACACTACAGAAACATAAAAACCCTCATACCCGCCAGTGATGTATATTATACAACTATGAACATAGCAAATGTGTTTTTATTTCCATAGTCGGTGTCCTTTTTGAGGTTTCATAATACAAAGAAAGTATGTTACACGTTATCTAGGGCAGTCTTACAAAATTGTCAGTTCAATCTTTAGCAATTTGTACAATGTTTAAATGAATTTGTAAACTCATGCAGATTATTACAAAATGGGAGACTAAATTCACCTTTTAGTGATCAATGTCATTGCTGACTTAGAATACACCTTTATAGATTGCAAACCATGTGGCATACTAACTAGGTGAATGTTTTGCTTCTCGGTGCGGCGTAAGTAGTTGAATAAAACGTTGCGGGAGGGTTACACGTTCACTTATGCCATTGGTCGATGTTGCTGTCTCTTCGCAAGGGTGGCGCCAGCGGGGGGGCCATGCCCCCCCCCCCGTCGGGGAAATTTTTCGGTTTCGTCGGGGAGCTGTTATGTATACGATAAAATATGTAGTCCCCGACAACGCCCAGTCGCCCCGACGATTTACTTAATTTTTGTCTAAATTAGGGCAAATTCTTCAATAAAAACCCCAAATTTTCCAATTTTCTTCTTCAAAGCCCTATTTTTTTTCAAATTTTCCATGGAAAATGCCGGCAATTTTTTCAAATTTTCCCCCAAAAGAGCCCAAAATTTTCCGCGCGCTTTTTCTCACTATTTTAATCCATTAAATGACTGTTTCCACCATTTTCGAGCTTGATGTTTTTGAATTAGATATTTTGTAACCTATGTGAAATTTAACATGTACCTGCTATTTTTGTTCAGGTCTTGGGACACAGTGAGGGACAAACGATATGATATCCCCTCCACTATCAAAAGTGGGGGGTATGTTCCCCCTTCTCCCACCTATTGACACCCATGCAAATACACCTCTGGGAACACTAGCCCAGTGACAACTTTCAAATAGATACAATAAATGTGCAACATTATAATGTCAATTTCATACATTCACAACAGCCACAAAATATACAACTGGTGTATGCAACAAAATGCACACCAGAATTGTCTAATCGTCTAAAATCCCCAAGAGAAAATTTAAAACAATAAAATGTAAAACATATAAATTTAAATATTTAAAAGTGAAAGTGACAAATATCTAGCAGCACTGACCTGAATATTCGAGTTAGGAAAAACAAATAAAACTGTTTGCAACTCAGAGGAATGTTTAAAGCATGCAAAATATTGTGAAGGCAGGCTAAGTGACAGGAATAAGTGGCTAAAGAATCGTTGAAAAGGCCTAACTACAGCAGGCTCAAAGCTCCCACTGAATAAATCTTTAATTGCAGTACAAAGTCTTCAAACGTCTTCCAGAAATTAAACAAACAAACGACTCAAATAATGCTACAGTAGTTCATATCATTTCTTTCCACAACAACAAGTATACACAGTAACACATCTAAATCAGTTTACAGAACATCAGGTTACTTAACACTGTAATGAAAAGGAAAGTGTGAAAATACTGTTGGACCTGTCAAGATCAGGCTCCCCATCTGTGACAATACCACTAGAAAACATGGTGCAACAACTATGAATCTAGCAGTACAGAAACTTGGACAGAACACCAATTCACTCACCTAAACCTACCTCTCTCCCTTAAAGGGAAAATGCAGTCCCCCCAATTTGAATTTGTGTACCCTGTCATCCTAACTCAGGAATGGCTCCTATCAATGATGTGACAATATTTTTGTTACTTATTTGTTAAATCCATGTAGAACAACTCCATGCTTTACCTTCAATATTCAATGTTTTTATACACATACAGTAATGAAAATTACTTGTGAGCAACATACGAGGAGATCTTTAAGATTTATTAGATTTTTCAAAATAAAATTGGGGTGCCTGCTTTCTCCCTTTAAGAAGCAAAAGAAATCTTCAGTATAGATTCATCATGTACCATCATAAATCATTTCAAAAAGACTTCACCCAAGGTCTAGAAGTTCAAATTAATTTTTGTACATTATTCCAAACTTTTACAGAGAGACATACAAAGCTTTCACTACTGTATGTGCACAAGTTGAAGAACTTGTTCCCTGATTTTACTTTGATATATTAGAATGAAAGGCAAGTTAGGGAACAGAACACTCTTGAAAAAGATATAAAGTTAAAATGCTTATAACCATTTCTTATAGTTGTACATTAACATAACAAAATACTTTTGCACCAGCAGATGCAAACTGGACCAATTGAGGGCTCCTTTTACAGTAGAAGCACATTAAATTATTTGGATGACTAATGGTAGTCTGTACAGTAGAGGGTGCCACACCAAGCAGTTAGAGCAGCATGGGTGGAACAAGTTGGGAAACTGGGAGGCTCCTTCCCAGGATACTGGGGCATTTGGAGGGAAATTCTGGCAACTGGAAGGAAAGTTCCCATTTTTGTACATGAAAATACAGAAAGAAATGTGCAAAATTTTACTCCCTTCCTGGAAAATAAACCTTCTTCCAGCCCTGTTTAAAGACATGCCAGTTACCGTAAGTACAAAATTTTACTAAAAATCTTTTTCAAGATAAATCAACCTAATATACTTTTATCACTACAAGTCACATTTACAGTATGGTCAAAATGTAAAATCATAAATAATGTAAATTTAAAAAATTTAACTCAATGTGTTACAAGCCTCACATTTTACAGGACATGCAATGCTCTAAATTTGGATTCAATATGATAAAATCATAGAAACAGTAAAAAAAATATTTAAGATGTCCTTAAATATCTTACTTATTGAAAGTTACCATACGCAGACTCAGCCTTGGCACTTGGTCTCAGAATTTGAGAGGGGAAAATACCCCTACCAAAATACTTGGGGCAATTTTGATTCTAAGAGGGAGGACCTTGATAAGTTGTAACATAAAAGTCAACTTTTCCCCAATAGATGCAAGAAATTCCCATACACTACTTTAAAACTTGTGGGATTACTGAGAAAATTGCAGGAATTGCCCAATTCCGCTGACTACTATAAGGCGAGCACTGTCCAGACTTTATGGATGGGGAATATGGTCTCAAAAATACTGTAACTTTTCAAGTAGAGGCACTGGCTGGAGCTGCATTTTGAAAACTGACCACATGCTCTGCTTTGCATAGAACAGTGAAATGCAGTGTATTAATACAGTAACATGCAGTAGGTACAGCATCGCTGTAAGCATACCCGAGTCATGGCAAATGTACCGGTACTTGCACCCGTGAGTAAGATATCCTCACTCTACTCAAATTTAAATGGGAGTTCTGAAAATAGCTCAGTAAAGTTGGTGGTAATATCGAATACATTCTTAGATTACATGCTTGTAATATTTAACTTATTGAATGCAGTGTTTGTACTCACAGCCACCATTCATTACTTTTAACATACTACACAGCAAGTGTGCTATGCTTTACATATATATTACATACTAAACAGAACAGAAATCTAAAATGTGCCATGAAATGTTTCTTAAAAGGAAAGAGATTATATAACACTTTAGTTTTACAGTTTTTTATAATGCTACATTACTCTGAACTACACAGACCTGATCTGACACTTTAGTTCATATTACTGCAGTCCTACCCTCCCACCTCCCATTCAGCCAGAATATTTGCTCTTTTTCAGACAAACTATTTACTATGTACATTCTTGCAAACATAGAGATTTTAAAATTTCAAGGTTCAGCACCCCGTCCCCTCACCATCAAAGTATCCCATACACCTATAATACTAACCTTTTATGGGTTTTTCAGCTCCGTGTACACCAACCTGAAAGGAGAACCACGAGATACATGTAGAAAATCTTGAAAGAATACATTTATTGCTTTAGTTACTTGCAATATAGTGCACAGTACAGTAACATACTATGGGTACATTAATGGATACAGTTACAGTAAGTCCTAAAAAATTCAAAGCAGTGATGGCAAACAAGTTTACTCATAACACTGCTATGTTGGAAGAACCACACTGGCTAACTATCAGACTCCATATCAACTACAAAATGTTCATTCTAGCCTTTTGGGCCATTAAAATTGGTACCCCAACCTAACTCAATGCTCTACTATCAGCAAGCTAATGTTGGACCAGTACAACCCCACTACTGATTTCTGCTTCAGGTTCCAATGTCACATACAAAATCTTTCAGTGACCGTAGCTTTCTGTATGCTGTGCCCCGTTTATGAAACTCCCTACCTCTAGAACTTCTAGCAGTGTCCGAGTGCTCCAAAGGTTAAACGTTAATAGTGATTGCTGTCTTTAAAGAGAGGGGGTGTTCTCTTTGAAAAATGTTTGCTAAAATAGACGATTAATTTAATTATGCCTTCTATGATGACTACGTAGATTTCTGGTTATCATTACTCAGTGTTCACACTGAAATTACTGCTGTTTGTTCTGTTTTAAAGGTTTTGAATTGATAACTTCTGCCCAGGTGGCCCAACTTTTTGTCCGGGTGCAGCACCCTAACAAAACAGCTAGTGGAGAACACTGCTTAGGTCTTTGGATTCCATTGTTCAATTCCAGCCTAGACTTCTCAAAACTTTTCTCCCAAATTTCTGTATATTCCCAAGTTGGCCAGAGTGTGGCCTATTGATGATTTATAAGGTAACACTACTGTAAGTTCTACCCATCCCAACAAGGCTTTGACTATCAGCACTTGCAGCCAAGCATGCACTGATTCTTTACGAAAGCTCACGTCTTCTGCACTGATTTCATCTGCAGCTGAAGATTTGCAAGAAACAAGGCATTAAGTGCAGTTTCCATTTCAAATATTGTACTTGAGGTCCCTCGTCTACGGCTACAGAGTGTGACTAAACTATCACCAAATAAACCTTTATGGGCTACAGCTTCAAAATTACACATGCACTTCAGCAACTCAACTGTTTTTGATGGTCAATGACAAGGTTTTGCCAATTTAGTATGCATCTAAAATTCTGAGATTATGTTCCCAAATCTCCGAGGCTACAACCACTTGAAGTCCTTTCAAATTATAATGCTACTGCTATACACACAATATGTGTAAGGAGCAGTGCTTCCGCTAAGCCGCTATGAGGCGATTTTGACACAATGACTTGTCCACTTGATGCAATGATTTTCGTGGCAAAAAAAATAAAAGAGGGTTTCATTTATTCCTACTGTAAAGTTGATGCAGTGTGAATGCATGGCATTGAAATTTCTAGTGAGTCAAATTTTCTCATGTTGGGTATATTGACCCAATGGATAACTCCTTAGAGGAAACACTGGTAAGGAGGAGTCTTACTGTAGTACCAAGCCCCATCGAAAAAGGACAGATATCCAAAATTATCCAGTTGGCACTCATTTCACAAAATATGTATGAGGCATAGCTAAAATACTTTAACTAAGCCCTAAAAAATGTTTTTAAGGACTTTAGGCTACTTGTCTAATTTTGAGGTGTGATACTTAATTCTTTAGAGCTGCTGGCTCTACACAGCTCACCAGCCATCCTAACGTGTTATATATGTGGATATACAGGGTTGGGTTTTTGCTGCAAAAAACCTGTTTTTACCGGGACAGTGGTAGAAACTGGTAATGACTGGCTATTACTGGTAAAAACCAGGAGAAAATGGAAAGAACCTCTTCTGGCAATTAAGAGAATGCAGTTGTTGTACCCCATTGCACATGATGAATAAACCAGTTGAGATAAAATTATTTAGATTCATTAAATTTTCTATTTTGCCTAAAAAGTGAGAACTAAAATTTGCCAAAACAGAAAAAAGAGTGAAACACATTGTTGTTGCAATAGTACTGTAGGCCCTAACATCTTAAGTGTAACCACAAACAAAGCAACTACAAGCCAACAGGAATACTGAGGCCTAAAAACTGAAGTTGGTTTGCAAGATAACCACAATATCAAGCGAAGGTTTACAAAATGAGGATTAATGAAATTGTGTTTTTATGAAAGTTCTAAATATGAAAGTTCAATCACCTAGTTGGTAGGGTATATCTGTTACACATAAGAAAGGGCAGGAGAATGGAGTGGACAAGCAACTCCTTTATCATGTCAGAAACTTCAGTTTGACACAGCAGAGAAGCAAATTACAGTGCCATAATGATAAATGCTGACTAAGCAGCAACTTGAAGTTTAAGTTTCATCAAGGGAGCTTCTCACTATACTCAGAAATAATTAAGTAAGAAGTTATAGACGGCTAATCAAATACAAAGGGACTATTTGTTGGCTAAAGTTATCTTCCTTTTGAAAAACTTGATAACCCACAAATAGTACTGTATGAATGAAGGAAACTTACTCGGATAGCCAGCACTTTGTTTTACAATCATAAATACTTTTTGAGAATGCTGGCCTCTGATTGTTCAGTTATCCATGTTCTTATCCAGTATAGAGACAAAGGGTGTATGGAGAGCAACTGTGCAATCATGTCAGGACTGTAAACATGCCCATGATAATTATAGTTTAAAAGCGCTAGTCTATTTACGGGGGAATGTTCAAAATAAACCAGGTACAGTAATAACTGCAATTTTTATTTCTGTCACTGTTCACAATGAAAGTAAAAAGGCTGGATGACACCTGAGAAACTTTAGGCAACTTGGGAGAATAATTCATGATCAATGGAAAATTTTTAAAAAAGAAAGCTTTTTCACTTTTTAGTTTCTCCAAATCAAAGTATATATGAATGGGAATAAAGTCATGGTGCCCATGTCTCTATATCAGATTCAAATAGGCTATGACATCACAGGTCTCTAAGCACATATGTGTGATGTCTTTATAGCCTGTTCAAATGTGATATTGAGACATGGGCACCACTGACTTAATTTCCAAAAGAAAGTGGAAATGTTGAAGGAAGGTGGATGATTGAATTATACACAAGACAGAATGCTACTGGAGGTCAATGTAAGACACTGAGTTATTGTACTATAGGACCTACACACCTACAGGTTCACCTGGAAGGTACACCCAAGAGTGGGGTTAGCAACTTCCCAGTTTTCACAGGAAAGCTTCCCATCAAACTGAAAAAAAAATTCTTTAATTATCCCTTAAGTTTCCTTCCTATTTTTCTGCATTATGTATACCTAGTGTACATGTATGTACACTTAACACAAACACAGTGTAGATCTGGCAAAAAGTGGCCAAAATCGCTAACAAATCACATTCAGGTTCTCACATGGTATACATTGTTGCCTGAAATGATTAATCTTGATGTAACAAAATTACTTCATCCTTAGACTGAAAAAAAAAGCATGGAAAGAACTTGTGAACAACATTTTATTAGACTTCGCAGAATACTGTAAGTTTTTTCCTTTTTTCCATTTTTCGGCAAAAACCAAGTTTTACCGGTGAAAACTGCCTGTGGCAAAAACTGGCAACCCTGAATATATGTCAAGTTTAGCCTAGTCTTACTGTATGTTACCTTGAAAGCAGCCACATCCAAACTGTACCATGCCTTAATTAAACGAACTGTATGTACAGTACCACAACAGTATCAAGCTCTCAGAGCACAACAGTAACTGTACACTATAGTGAACCTGTCAATGAACGCAACATGAGTTCGTGGGATTTTCATATGGAAAGTACATCCACATGTGGTTTAGTCAGTGCATTACTGCATTAACTTACAGTAGTTTATGCAGTACAGTATGTAGTCATTCAAGTGCCATTGAAAAAGAACCAGAAAGTCATGAGGCTTAGTGATTCCTTGCCTTATAGATATATTGTAACAAACATGAATCACCCACATGACAAGTATGAGATCCTCACTGTTATCCTACTTGAGATATCATGTTAATAAGGTCAAAACCTTTTGAAATCTTGTGACCCAAAATGACCTACATATTTAAATATTATACAATCCACAGACCAAGTATGAGATCCCTCACAGTTATCGTCCTTTAAATATCATGTTCACTAGGTTTTGACCTTTTGTAACCTCAAATGACCTTTGACCTGCATGACAAATAATAGGGAATGGATCATCTACTCACTATCAACAATCCACATGTCAAGTGTGAGATCCCTCTAACTTATCCTTCTTGAGATATCGTGTTTACAAGGTTTTGACCTTTTGGATTCTGGTGACCCCAAATGACCTTTGACCTCCACCAAAAACGATAGCAATCATCTACTCAATATGGGCAATACACAAATTATGTCTAGGGTTCAAATCCTGGCCGGGTCATACCAAAGACTTTAAAAATGGAACCTACTGCCTTTGTGCTTGGTGATCAGCATAAGAAATGGAGTAGGGAAAACAAGCCAGTGAGCTTCAACTAGAAAAAAGGTCGTCGTCTCGACTTGAACAAATTGGTTGGAAACTGGAACGTTAAACCTCATCTAACTAACTCATAGTTACCCTTCTGGGGGTATAGTGTTTACAAGGTTTTGGCCTTTTGACCTCTGGTGACCCAAAACGACCTTTGACCTCCACCAAAATAAGAGGGATCATCTCCTCAATATTGGTAATACACAAGCTAAGTATGAGATGCCTCACAGTTACCCTTCTTGAGATACACTGTTTACAAGGTTTTGGCCTTTTCACCTCTGGTGACCCCAAACGACCTTTGGCCTCCACCAAAATAATAGGGATCATCTACTCAATAGGGGCAATCAACATACTAAGTATGAGATCCCTTACAGTTACCCTTCTTGATATATCGTGTTGGCAAAGTTTTGACCTTTTGACCACTGGTGACCCTAAATGACCTTTGACCTCCACCAAAAACAATAGGGATCATCTGCTCAATATGGGCAATCTACAGTGTACGTATGATATCCCTCACGGTTTCCCTTCTTGAGATATCATATTTACAAGGATTTTTAAGCTTTTGACCTCTGGTGACCCCAAATGACCTTTGACCTCCACCAAACACAGGAGGGATCATCTACTCAATATGGGCAATACACATGCTAAGTATGAGATCCCTCATATTTATTCTCCTGGAGATATCGTGTTTACAAGCAAATTCCAGGGTATTTGGGCTTGTCTACAATAAAGGGGGTATAAAAGTGTTACAAAGGTGGTGAAATTTGAAGTCCTCTAAGAATAAATTTTTGTTGTGTTATTTTGTTTGATTGGTAATCTCAATTTTTTCCTGAGAGCAGGAAGATAGTTCTTTTCACCTATCACCAATTTTTAAGTGGTAAGTGTTACTGGTTACGTATGTAACGGGGACAGACATGGAAACTCTTTGCTCCAGAAATCTTTAGGGAGGACAATATGTATAAATAAACCCTGTATTTAATAGAATGATAAAGGACAAACACTTTTTCACTGAAATTGCATTATCATTAGTTAAACATGGACTAGTATGGAGATCAATGGTTACGTTGGTAACGAGGACGGACATGTTCGTCCTCGTTACCAACGTAACCAAACTATGTTCGAGAAAATTAAGCACTTTAAACACTTGAATGCATTGTGACACAAGTTTTGCTCTTTCCTGAAGTGTAAACTGATGACATGTGAAACATTCATCAAAAACCAATGTCCCCATGTGCCTGCGTTATACTACCGACAAGGACATGGTTACGTTGGTAACATCTGGACGGACATCGCCTTGAAGGCTCTCATACCCTTGTTGTAAGCAAAAAGATGGAGGAAAGCACACAAACCAGTGACAAATATGGCCATCTGCAAACAGATGCAGTTGTATCAAATTCTCTGGTAATTTGTGTCATACAGGCCTGTTAATATGATAGTTACCAACGTAACCATTAGGGGACAGACATGTTACCAACGTAACCATCATGTGCTCCGCAATTGACTATGATGCATTTACTGCTGGATTATTTTATTTGTGGTACTGCACATGATCAAGGTTAAGTGTTACATCATAACCTTAGCTCTGGAAATCTTTTCTTTCAGTTAAAATATCTACTATTAAGATTTAATATCCAGATGGATGGACAAATCTCAAAATTTTACTCCAAATTGCTGATAAAATTTTGTGGTGTTTGTGCACCTAAAAATATTCATTTATCATTTACCATTTATTTTGTACATTACATTCATGAATGAAGACAAAGAACCTGCATCAGTCACATCTGCAAAGGTCCCACTCACATCATAAATTTATTCCACATCCTATGTAACACTTATAGGTGGTAAAAAAGGCCAAAATAGCCCCAAATTCTGCCCAAAACATCCTTTATATAAGTTGGACATTGATAAAATTGTCTTTATTATCTCTCTATAGTCCTCCAAGTATGGTGAACTGTAAAATCACCAAACCATTGTGACATCTTTCAAAATATCATCAAAGCAAAAAACACACACTGAATATTTTCCTTTACTGTAGACAACCCCATTTACCATTCAACCTCTTGTGACCCCACATGACCTTTGACCTCCACCAAAAATTACAGGGATCATCCACTCCATATGGGCAATTTATATGCCAAGCATGAGATCCCTTGGAGTTACCCTTCTTGAGATATCATGTTTACAAGCAAAATCATCACGTACACACACACACACCCTCACACACACACAACACCAACACCGCAAAGATTCCTTCAGCCTTCGGCAAGGAATCAAAAATATAGGTTTCTTATAGGTTAAAATTTTTAAAATATAGGCCCATTTCCCCCAAAATATAGGCTTTTTATAGGTAAAATATAGGTGGATCTTTCTACATCTGAGGAAAAGAAGGCACAGGAATACTAGTAGTTGATATTGGAAAAATATCAAGTAACATACCCTTACTTGTTTTGTTGATTCCTTGCTGAAGGCACGCAAGACATCTATGCGATGGTGATGTTGTATTTATGTGTGTGTGTATGGGTGAGGATGAGAGTGTGGCACTTAGCGTTGAAGAGCCCTATTGTTTTTACTGGAGTCAAAGGTCATTTGAGGTCTCAAGAGGTTAAAATGCGAAAACCTTGCAAACACCATATCTCAAGATGGCAATGACTGATCCTTTTCACATTTGGTATACAGATTTGTCATGGTGAGAGGAAGAACCCCATTGTTTTGGTGGAGGTCAACAGTCATTTGAGGTCACCAGAGGTTCAACTGCAAAAACCTTGTAAACACGATATCTCAAGGTAGCAATGACACACTTTTCATATTTGTTATATAGATTTGTCACGATGAGATGAAGAACCCTTTTAAATTTTGGTGGAGGTCAAAGGTCATTTGAAGTCACCAGAGGTCAAAAACTGGAAACCTTGTTAACATGGTATGTGAAGATGGCAATGATAGACGCTTTTTATACTCAATGTGTACAGATTTGTCATGGTGAAAGGAGGAGCCCTATTCTTTATGGTGGATGTCACAAGTCAATCGAGGTCACCAGAGGTCAAAAAGTGAAATTTTTGTAAACATGGCATTACATGGGAGGAAGCACAGACACTTGTTTAATTTTTTTGTTAGGCATGTTTTGGTAGGTTTCAAAGGTCATGTGAGGTAAGCAGAGGTCAAGTTGTTACAACATTGTAAAAACGACATAGTCAAGATGTAAAAGTTTGAGAGATGAACCTCACTGTAAACATGCACCCTCTTTTGGTAAGGAATCACTAAGCCTTTGGGCTTTGTGGTATTATTTTAGTTTGTCACCTGAAATCTTCTTACGCATCAGCAACCCTGGGTACCATGACTGAATGCTAAATCTTGAGATTGTCTAAAATGTCTTCAAACAGACTCCTAACATGGGTACCCATGGTATGCAGTGAGCACTCTGAAAAACTTCTCATGACAGGTCTGAAACAAAGCTATGTAGCTAGAGAGTATTTATTTTTCTTCTGCTTTTTTCTTTACTTATTCACACTTTACAGTTAAAAAAAATACAAAATATAGGTTTTATAGGAATTATAGGTTCACTTGAATGACTGAGTACGTGAGCTGAATTTACTTTGAATGCAAGACAGAAATGCTGCACAGATCATCCATACATTAATATACTGTAACATGAAAATAACTTTTCCACAGATTGAAAGTTACGAATAGGTACAGTACATTTCCAAATCTGTGATACTTATCAATACCAAACCCATGAAACAGCAGTAGTCCACAGTTCTTATCATTGTTCGTTGACCATACAGTGAATGTGATGGTATGCTTTGTAAACCTGTAGTCAGAACTCTGAGAACGTTCGAGATTCATGCCATCACTATCGTGCAAACAACTGCTGCATGTAGCCCACGTATGGTACCGGTACAGCATACATGCGGCCATTCTTATCTGGTGATGCATTGGTAGGCTTGTGTAGTGCTGTCAGGTTTCCCACGCACTTTCTCCATTCCCTGTTTGCATTCCCCGTGCACAAAAAAAAGTTTACAGTCTGGTCACCAGGTGACTTATGAAATACCACCCCCAGATCTTTTTCTTTATCAATTGACTGCAAGTAAAGACTAATTGTACTGCATAGTCTAAGCAAATTTAGCATTATCCCAAGACTGGAAAGTCTGCATTTTGCACGGGCAAGTGACTTATTATTTCTCGTCCGATGTGCAGCCATGGGTCAGATTCACAGATCTCTGTGCGGTCAAATGCTGGTCAGGTCTTGCTGCCATATGGGCACTGTTGAGCTGTGAGTTTTGTGTTAGCTTTCAGGTAGGCCTACTTTTTGCCTCATAGCGTTACGGCTGCCACAAATTTGCATTGCATGTGCAGCCAGATCTATGACCAGCAATTTTTTGTGCAGCCAGGTACAAAACCTTAAAGCTGCGCTGGCCAGATCTTGCGCGCACAAAGCAAACTTTCCAGTCTGGGATTATCCTAGGCCTAAGTTAGGCCTATTCCTTCCAACATGATTGTAGCCTAGGCCTAGAACTTGACATTTAGGCCTTGGCTAGGCCACTGACATTGAAAAGCATAGATGGTTCTGGTAGATAAGGGCAGAGTCTTGGGTCCCCTGTTATTTTTGGTTTACATTAATGATTTGCCCAATGATATCTCCTCAGAAGTTAGACTTTTTGATGATTGTGTTACAATATACAGACAAATAAAGAACACTTTAGACCAGGCACAACTCCAAAATGACCTAAACACCCTCTTTAAATGGCAGAATATTTGGCAAATGCACTCCAACACCAAGAAATGCTATTCAATGAGAATTACTCATTCATACTGTATCCTAAAGTTTATGACTACTCCCTAGGTAATGAAATCCTGGAGTCTACTGACTGCCATACTTACCTTGGAGCAAAATACCTAACACTCTTGCCTGGAAAAAGCACATTAACCGTATCACCTCATTGGCAAATAGGTCCCAAGGCTTTATTATTGGAATCTTCACTCTTGTCCTAGGAGTATTAAAGCCAATGCTTATTTTACACTTGTCCGGTCTTTGTTGGAGTATTCTTCATCCCTTTGGGATCTTTATACTGTCTCCTTAATTAATAACATTGAGCAAATTCAACATAGGGATGCTAGGTTTTTAACAAATACTGCCCCTCCCTCCCCCCCCCCCAACCCAGTAGTGTTACTGGAATGTTGAAAGATTTAGGGTGCGACAGTCTCAAAGACAGGTTAGTTAAATAGGCCTGTTACCCTACATAAAGCTAGATTAGACCTCCTTGCTTTGCCAATTGTCAATCTCCTACTTCCGGTCCGGCGACCTTCTGGGCATCAGCATTCAAGCAGTTTTTCAATTATTCAAACCAATAAGGACTGCTAAAAAAACACAGCTTCTTTCCCTGTACTGTCAGAGACTGGAACCTTCTCCCCCCCCCCCCCCACATATAACAGATCTTGAGAACCCCAAGCAATTTAAGGTCTCCAACTTGAGGTTCCTCAGTCGGGAGGACTAACTCTTCTTGTGCATATCAAACTCTGCATGCCTGACTCTAAATAGAAGTGTTGTGCAGTATTTATCCAGATCCAGATACTACAAGCAGTTCTCCTTGGACGGGATATACGGTTGTAGGTGTGAAGTGGCTATAGCGGGCAGAAAGTAATTAATTTGGGATCTCCTAACGGACAACAGGTTCAATTTGCTTAATTGGCTTCTGAACATTTGTTTAAATTGAAGGGGCCTCCCTAATAGCTGAGGGTAGACAATTCCACTCAGCCATTGTCCTTGGTATAAAAGAAAAGGTATAGCAGTCCTAAACAGAGGGGTGGTGAAAGGAGACATATGATGACTAGTGAGCAGAGATTCCATTACTGAAGGGCTTTGACACAAATCTGTCTAGGTCTAGGCTTAGTTTACAGTAACAGCAACCAGGTGATGAATAGACTTGCACAGTAAAATCAGCCTAGCTCTGACCCTGTGTTCCTCTAAAGTAGGCCAGTTTAAGTCTGCAAGCATGGATGACACACTGCTCTTACATCTTTGGTCTTTAAAGACAAATCTAGCAGCTCTGTGTTTGAACTTAGACTGCTTCAAAGGCCTTGAGTCGGTCTGTACCTTGAGTCTGTCACTGCATACAAAATGTAAGACAGGTGTGCTATGGTGAACAAATAAACATATGACAGTGAAAAAACTTCAGCATAACATGACAACTCAAACTCTGTCAAAAATAAGCATTTACTCCCATTTTTTAGAAATTTACCCAGCCTAGCCTACATCTAATGTTACCTAAAGGTGGCCGGAGACCCTCTTTCAATGGTCTAAAAAATTATTTTAAATAATTCTCCAAATCACTGCGAAGGGTCTCCTTCCATTATCTTATGATTTTTATTTATAATTGTGATATCATTCATGGAATATATTTTGCTATCACTCTCATGAGTTTTCACGGTATTTGGGTGACCGACTTACGGTACCGTACTTGAACCTAATGCACCTATCAATTGAATGACGCACCCCACTATCAACCGGCATTGTCGGTCAAATGTGAGTCATTGACCAATGACAGTGTGACATACGTCAGTCATTGAACCACCATTGTCAGTCACCAGCATGACTGAGGGGTGAGTCACATTACCTCAACTGTCAGGCAGTGCTGTGACCAAGGGCGGCTGGAACAAGTGTGAGTCAATTGTTACGTACTTTGTGCAGGGATATCAATAGTCATTCTCACACAGTCGGGCGGATGCCGATTACTGATCACCAATTATTTACAGTACGTGTATTGGAAGGTCATGTTTTCACACCGTCTGTCACACATTTCTAACTTTGTACACACACCATAACATAGCCTTCACACTGGAGTTGAACGATTACGAACAGGGCCCTACGTTCCACAGATGGAATTATAATTGTTTTTTGATGGATTTCCTCTCGAAATACTGAGATACAAATCAACCATAGTAGCCTACATGCTTTTGTACGATGTCACAGGCTTAACGTAAGCCAAAGAGTCTGTCGGCTTACATACGGCTTTGCCTACATTAGGCCTAGTTCTAGACGGATCATGTCGGAAGATTCCAGGTCTGTACTGGACTGTAATAGTGCTATATAGTAGCCTATCCACCCCAGTTTTAGCTAAAAATATCAAACTAGGCCTAGGCCTACCTTGGTAATAAAAAATCTAGGTCTCACGTTAGGCTAGAAAAAAATCTCGGATGTGCAATTGCCATAGGCCTAGCTAGGCCTACTTTCCATACTGACCAGTCACTAGATTTACTTAGACAACTGACATAAGGCATGAAGGTCATCCTGAAGATCTTAAACATCCTTTTCATCTGAAACACGAGCAAAAACTTCAGTATTGTAACGTACTTCGGGAGACTCAATAGATGACGTGATGACACAAGCTCTACCAGTTTGCAAGTGTGTATTTTCTAGCACATTCCACTGTGTCTCGGAAGACAGATCAAAGGTTATGGAAGTATCGACATAATAATATACCACACTCTGCTCCTCCTCTAAGTATATAAACTATCAATCATTCCAAATGCAACTGTTTACAAATACACTTGAACTGTAAGCAGTAACCCTTCTACAACATCCAAAGTTTCTAAAATATGAGCATGACAAAAAAAGGTAGCAATAAGAGGTTAATGAATGATATGAGCATACGGTGAAACAAACAACATACATTCTCTTTTTAAGCGAATAAAAGCATTTCTTTAAACAACAAAACTAACATCATATACGCATGAACTACAAATTCAGTTTAACCACAGGCTTGCGCAGTCTTTGTGACCTTCTAAGAGGGATTTCAGGGGGTTGATCCAAATTTGGTTTGTTTTGAGCAGGCGCTGTTTTTGAACCTAATGGTTGAGGCTCTTTAGGCTCTACGGAAGTGGTTGTTGGCCCTGGATAGTGATCAAAGAGTTCATGATCAGGATTTGTGTCCACAACAGACAAGGGCGCAGAACAAGGATCATCTTTGGCCATTATCATATGGTCAACATGAACACTCCTAACTCTACCACTTATATCAACCAGGTACCTTTTAGTGCCGCACACTTCCGCTACCGTCCCAACTTCCCACTTGTTTGCTTTGTGTGGAGGGCAAAGAACACGAACTTGATCACCAACAGAAAACTTTCGCCATTTGTGGCTACCACCATGATGTTTTTGTTGAGATAATTGCTTGGTTTCTACCTTCGGCATTAGATTAGGCAGGACCAAACTCAATCTCGACCTAAGCCTTCTCTTGACTAGCAATTCAGCTGGTGTACAGTATACCCAGTTGTGGACTGAGGAGTTGTGCGATACTTAAGTAAGAAATTTGCCAAGCGATGTTTCAAACTGAGGTTGGAGTTTCCAGCGCAAACTTGCTTTTTTAAAGCATCTTTAACTATTCTGACTGACCGCTCTGCTGCGCCATTCGAGGCAGGGTGATAGTTAGGGACCAAGGTATGTTTAATTCCATTTTGTTTCATGAAAAGCTGAAATGATGCTGCTTGAAATTGAGGACCATTGTCCGACACAAGCTCTTCAGGAAGACCATGACTTGCAAAGATCAACCTTAATTCATCTACTGTCTTCTCGGTACTTGTGTTTGCGTGCATATGAATCACTTCTAACCACTTAGAATGGCTATCTACCAAAACTAAAAAGTGATCGTTACCAAGTTCACAAAAGTCAACGTGCACCCTTTGAAATGGCCTGCTTGGCCACTTCCAAGTTTCCAATGATGATTTGGCAGGTTTACTCCTAGAATTTTGACAGACAGAACATTTATTTGCCATAGACTCTATATCTTTATCAATGCCAGGCCAGTACATAAATCCTCTGGCCACTGATTTCATAGCAACTATACCGATATGTTCACTATGAAGTTCTGTAAGCAGTCTGTCTCTCAAGGACTTGGGAACTACAACTCGATGACCCCATTTAATGCATCCTTGACAACATGATAACTCATACTTTCGATTAAAATATGGTTTAAACTCTTCAGACATAGTCATTGTCTCTGACCAGCCAGACAATGTGTGTTCATACACCTGTTTAAGTACAAAATCTTTTTGGGTCTCTACTGCAATCTCAGCAGCTGTGACAGGGAAACTACTGTCAACTATGTCAGTTGCAAAAATCTCACTTTCAGTGCCATCACTTGAATCTTCATGCGGCAAACGTGACAAAGCATCTGCAACTGCATTCTCTTTAGAGGAGCGATACTCAATTTCGTAGTCATACTGAGACAAAAGTACGGCCCACCTCTGAAGGCGTGATGCTGCCATGTTTGGAATGGCTGATTTTGGCCCTAACAGATGCAACAGAGGTTTATGATCGGTAATTAGTGTGAATTTTCTGCCAAGTAAGAACTGGTGAAACTTTTTGATACCAAAAATGATACCAAGTGCTTCCTTTTCAATCTGTGCGTAATTACGTTCACTTTTCCTGAGATTGCGAGAAGCGAATGCTACAGGCTTCTCTTCGCCAACACCTAACACATGACTAATCACTGCTCCTACCCATAACTTGATGCATCACAAGCTAATTTCAACTGAAGCTCAGTATTGTAATGAGTAAGAAGCACCTCACTGGTCAACAACTCTTTTATCTTAACGTATGCTTCTTGCTGAGCCCTACTCCATTCCCACTTAACATCCTTTTGTAACAAGCGGTGAAGGGGGGCAAGTACAGTTGCAAGATCAGGTAAGAAACGAGAATAGAACTGAACCATTCCCAAAAATGATCTAAGTTCACCCACATTCTTAGGTTCTGGGGCATTAGTAATGGGATTAATCTTATCTTGGATCGGTTGAAGCCCATTGCCACTAACTTTTAATCCTAGGTAAACAACCTCAGATTGGACAAACGCACATTTGTTTCTCTTAAGCTTTACGTTATAGTCACTGAGGCGTTTGAACACTTGCTGCAATACATTAAGATTCTCGTCTACTGTAGCTGTTGCGATCAACACATCATCTTGATTACACAGACAATTAGGAATACCTTGAAGGATCTTATCCATTGTTGCCTGAAAAATCTTTGGAGAGGATTTGACCCCATATGGCAACTTAGTGTAGGTGTACAACCCCATGTGTGTGTTAATGGTTACAAACTGCTGACTATCTGGATCTATGTTGAGTTGAGAGTATGCATGAGACAAGTCTAACTTTGAATACACTTTTGTTCCACTCAACTGTGCATACAAGTCTTGTGATGTGGGTAGTGGGTACTTTTCATCATCCACTGCCTGATTAATCGTTATCTTATAATCCCCACACAACCTGACAGTTCCGTCAGTTTTGGGCACTATTACGATGGGTGTGGCCCAGTCACTGTAATTCGTCTTTACAATGACCCCATTTTTCTCCAACCTTTTCAGTTCAGTCTCAACTTGGGATTTCTGTGAATAAGGAACTGGCCTTGCCTTACAGTATCTTGGTTTCGCATCTTCTTTGATACGAATATGGGCTACAGTACCTTTAATTCCCTCATAGCTGTCCTCAAACAGACTACTGTACTCCTTTAACACTTGACCCAATTTTGTCCTTTCGATATGAAGTACACTACTCCAATCTAACTTAAGTTTACTTAGCCAGTCTTTACCCATTAAAGTAGGCTTATTGTTATACCTAGCAACAACACACGGCAAAGTAAAAGTCTTACCATTATACACAACTTTACACTCAATTTGACCACAGGTGTCCAAAATTTCACCAGAGTATGTTTTCAATTGCAATGTACTTTCTTTCAAGGGTAAATTACTGAAGTTCTGTTCATAAGTATCTTTACTCATAATTGAACAATCTGCTGCTGTGTCGATCCTCATTTTCAAAGGACAGTCATTTATCATGACCTTAGTTTCAAAATGGTTAACCGAGTCTACTGAATAGATGCAATATAAAGTCATCTCATCTGGGACTTGCTCTGTATCATCCTCAATCTCATGCACTTCTCCTGATCGTGGTTTTCTCCCATCTTTCCCTTTATGTCTGGGTTTTGACTTGCAGGCTGCAGCAATATGTCCTTTCTTATGGCAGTTGTAGCACTCTGCGTTTTTGAAGGTGCAGTCTTTGGGTGAATGTGGGCCATTACATCGATAACATGGGTGATCCTTGCTCCCTTGAGCTTTCCCTCTGCCTTGGGTAGGCTTGTGTGACCTGGTATAGCTTTTCTGGCTGTTGATACTTGCCGAGTTTGAAGTTGCAGTAGGACGAAACTCTTTCGCATTTTTGGCAGCCATCTCCATTGTAAGAGCTGTCTTGCAAGCTGCCTCAAAAGTTAAGTTTGAAGTATTCAAAAGCTTTGACTGAATTCTTTCGTCAAGCAAACCACATACAAATCTATCCCGCAAAGCACGGTCAAGAAAACCTTCAAAGTTGCAATGTAACGATAAGTTCTTTAATGCTAGTATAAACTCACTGATCGTCTCTCCATTCTTCTGGTTTCTAGTCCCAAACTTATAGCTCTCTGCTATTTCTAGTGGTTTGGGATCAAAATGATTCTTTAATTTGGAAATAATTGTATCAAAAGATTCATCCTTGGGTTTTGCAGGGCTCAAAAGGTTAGTGAGAGTCACATAAATTTCAGGCCCTATCTCGGTCAAAAGGATTGCTTTCTTCCGTTCTTGAACGGCTCTCTCTTCAGAAGGGGAAGATGACGAAATGTTATTTGCTAAGAAAAACAGTTCCATCCGTTCAATGTAGGATGAAAAAGGCTCACGGGCTTTATCAAAACTGCCCAATCGACCAATGTAACCACTTGATGCTGCCATATTAGTTCGCGATCATACACTGTAGCCTCTGTTAACTTTACTGAGTGTTACTTAAGCTGTATTGTGTATGTATTATAATATGTGCGGTAATACAAAGTTCTGCATACACAATGCATATAGAACAGACCTGGCCGTGGCTATCCTTCGTTACTTACGGTGGTCACGGTGGCTCCCTGAGGTACGTTTCAAAACCAGAAAACTTGCGATTTCGATCTAACTATACGATCTTTGTCGCCTGACCTAGGATGTGTTCTTGAGAAGCATTCAGCGTTCAAAACCATCCCATCCTCGTCGCCAGTGTAACGTATTTCGGGAGACTCAATAGATGACGAGATGACACAAGCTCTACCAGTTTGCAAGTGTGTATTTTCTAGCACATTCCACTGTGTCTCGGAAGACAGATCAAAGGTTATGGAAGTATCGACATACTAATATGCCACAAGTATCATCTGTAAACGACAATATTACTCGTAAATACAAATATTCTCATCAATGTGAACATCAGATACGCAAGGCCTAGGCCTAGGCCTAGGCTAAGCTAACGTTAGGCGAACAGCAACTGAACATTAATAAGTTAGCGTTATTACTAACGTTAGTGGTAATGACTAATTAGTAATTGTTCACCACAAACATTACAAGACAAAAACACCTAACTTACCAATGCCAGGACTAAGACCAGCCCTATGTATTTCATCACCATCTTGTCTTTTCGATATTGTTTTGCTCTTTTTTAAAAAGGTGTCTCTTATTTTGTTCTTTGAAAGAATTAAAAACTTTACGAAGCGGACGGAGTACCTCAATAATATAAATACATGTACACTAGTGCGATACGTGCTTGATCGATCCGCATACTAGCAGGCTATACAAGCTCGATGAAATGATCAGCCCATGATATTACATCACAACAACACTTAGTCACTGGGTAGCCATTGTATTCCAACCCCCGAAATGACGTTCATGAATAATTAATCAATGACGTTATAACGTCACTGGGACGCCCGAAATCCATCTTCTATCCTTTTGGTATGTGCCTTGTGATAATCAATGCAGAACTTGTCTGCCTCTTAGGCCTAAAAAAAACGTTTGTTTGTCCTCGACCGCGCCCGTACGTAATTCCTCGTTCGCTCGTATTATTTTTTTAGTTTCACATTTTTTGCCTTTTGGTGTTGTACACAAACCTATATATTTTCTGACGATTTTTTTTGTTCCTAAATATGACTGAAATACCTTTGCACTGACTGGCATAGGCGTACGAGGCGGGGGTCGGGGGGGGGGCTGCAGCCCTCCCAGAGCAGGGAAATTGCTTATTTCAGGGCACTGACACTTGTATTTTCAGGGCACGGTTGCAGTGCGGCGGGCATCGGCATTTGCCAACAGGGCAAAATGCTTATTAGTTGCACAACGAAATAATTATCTCCCGAAATAATATCTTTCTTTATAGTTTGTAGGGGGGGGGGGCGGGGGGACTCATTCATACCCGTCCTGAGTGCTATCGTGGTAAAATGGAAAAATCAAGTTAATTTGCAAAATTTTCAGGGCAAACACCCTCTGCCCTCGCTGTGAAATATCTTTCTGTCCGTACGCCTATGCAGGCAGTGACTGGCCCATCATAGTATGTTGAATATCCATTCGGAAGCAGAACGAATAAAACGTCCCCTTCACACACACTCACACACACACACACAAACACACATCATAGGCCTGCTTTTTCCTGGATCGAGTTACGTTCCGTGTCACCAGGGAGTTGCTATTTGACTGGAGATTTGTCTTCAAAAATTTTATAGACGGAGTGAGGAACGACACGAGAGCTGCATGTCTTCTCGGTCGTCTGTGGAGCGTGGACTTAATTTGAAGGGATACAAAACACTTGCACATGCCATTGCCATGCTGTTATGTTAACAACTAATAAACCACTAACAGTTCATCCTATATTGAAACACATGCCCATATGTTTCATTGTCAAAAAAAAAAAAAATCCCCCCTGACGGCCCCTTTTGGACAGTCTGGAAGACAAACAAACAACAAATATATCTTTTGGCTATAGTAGCCACCAAGTTAATATCTCTACATTCCCGTCATCCCTTGTAATCTAGGGGATACTAAAACAATGTTTGGTGCGGCGGTCAGTTCAGTTCACAGTTGGCACTTATACCGTCACTCTCTTCATTATTCATAAGCCGAGGAACAGGTGAAAGATTACTCGTTATAATTATTCATAACGTCATTCCGGAGGTTGGAATACAATGGCTACCAGTCACTGTCTCTAGTTAGTACCAAAGACAGTATAGCGCCGTATAGAGGAACTGGATAGCGCTTGCGGTAATATTTTTGAAGGCACTGGTACGCCATTTTGCTATTGCCAAAATACAGGTCTTTCGTCGATACGACCAGGGAGCTGTTATCCGCTGTTCAGATAACAACTTCCTGATACGACTGTTGCCTTAATTGCTATGGCAAAACGTAGCCTACACGATCTCAGGTGCGTAGCCGGGGGTGGGGGGGGGGGGGCGAAGGAGGCAGCCGCCCCCTTGAGCATATTTTTGGTATTTTTAATGTTTATTTTTACAAAATTGCTAGTGTTTCCCCTATTTATATGCGGTAAAAAGGCCTGGGAAGTGCCATTTCCAGCGATCTGGGACTTTTGGGCCAAAATTTTCTTGCGCGTTGGGCCAATCCATGGTGTCTATGGGTTTCGCCCCCCCCCCCCTTGACAAATTCCTGGCTACGCCACTGCACGATCTTACATTCTTACAAAAAATCGTACATTTGTATGACGATACTTATGGACAAATGTATGATCGTGTGGACTGCTTTCCCAACAAATCTGAAACAACCCAAATTGTATGAAGGTGTTCAAGCTTTTAGCTGCATGTTTCAAAGTTTCATCTTCCCAACTTCAATGCTGAAACATTTGTATGACTATGTTCATGCCGGACAAGTGTATGATCGTGAAGACGGGCATTTAGTGGACTTTGCATTAGATATGTGCGCCGAGAGATAAGTTGATTTCCATGTTACAGTAAACTTAGTGCCGTCATGTCAGTGTAGCAATCAATAGACGAGTAAGGAAATATCTCCACCCAGTGCAATATGGGATTGGGTCAAAGGTGAAGTGTACCAAGCTTACAGTTCCCCAGAGCGAGTGTTGCATACTGAACACGCGCAGAGGTAAACATATTGCCGTTGTCATGGTACACTTGACCTTGTAACGCGACCGGAAGTAACGAATTTTCCAACTCGTCTATTGGGTAAATGCCCTTTTCATCCATGAAGCCGATTGTTGCTCTTAGAGCCCATGGGTCCATTAGAGCCCATGGGTCCATTTACAGTGAAAACTTGATAACTTAATCCTCCGTCCATCATGGCACCTGGGCCCTCCTTTTGGTCTAGCCCAGTGATTCTCAAACTTTTAGAGCATGTGGGTCAAATCTATAGGTTGGGTTGAGGTGGGGGCCGCAGCTAGGGCCCAGGGGAGGACCTCAGGCTTAGAGAGAGGATACTCGAGAGAACGAAATCCACACTAAAGAGGTCCCGATGCTGTATCTATAGCAAACAGTTACAGAGCCTCAGAGGTTCAAGTTCATGAAATTTATATGGCGCACTATTTAAAATAATTATTCTAATGCACCTTGTAAAAGAGAAAGTGAAAAAGCAAAAAAAAAAAAAAAAAGTTAAAGGATCAGATATCATTGAACTTAGGTACAAACTAAAGAGGTAGGTTTTCAATAAGCTATGAGGTACGAACTTTTCACAAGAAGCGGCTCCACAAGAGGGCAATCTTCACTTTTACAGCGTCTACGGGAGAGGCCCGATATCACGCCTACCATGGTGGGGGCTTAGGTGAGAAAAGTTGGCTTTCCGGACGCCCTAGATCGCAGTAGATAGCACTTAAAATCATTGTGTCTACAAAATCATTGTGTCTACAGTTACACGTGGCGATAGGATTTACTCCGACAACAAGCTCCACGACGGGGGGGGGGGGGGCGGTGGGAATAAAATCCTGAAACTCCAACAAAGGCGACGGGTTGCCGACAGAATGGGGGGGGGGGCAAACGCCGAGCATGTTGAGGATTCCACTGAAGACCAGTTAAGCATTTGGGGTTTTATTGAAAACTCTGCCATTGAAAACTAAGAAATTCTTCGGTTCGGCTGGTCGTTGTAGGGGGATTACAGTACTTCATTTATCGTACCTATTAAGGCTTCCTGACGGGGGTCTCATGTCTCCTGCACCCACCCCTGTCTATAATTCTGCTTCTATCATTCGTGAGTCATCAGTATGATCATTTCGATGTTCATCGTACTTGGGTTTGCAGTATGGGAGAAACGTTTGGTTCCCCAGACTAAGTTTGTTGCCGAAAACTGCACCCTGAGACGGATGAAGTCCCGACAGGTCGCACTGATCGTGTGCTAGTTTCCAGCCTGACTAAACTCTTAACAGTTATCCTAAATGATGCGGTCAGACAGACAGAGAAACGGGGCTGACGGAAGTCGAGGGCCGCATTCCCAAAGGTCGGAAAAAAACTTGAGTTGATTGAATGATTCTTCTTCATCTAACAGATCTGTGGAACTTAGAGAGCGCAAATAAAACTTTACAAACACAGGTATAGGTGATACCACCAGGGAGGTGGCATCAGCTAAAATAATGTGGCCCTGGTAGTCCTCTTACGGAGTCCCTATGGTGTGCAGTGGCCAGTGCCCATGTGTGCCCTGTACTAGCCCAGTAAAAATGCACCGTGGGGTTAACTGGTTAAACAGGCCCCTTCGTGGTCAGTCCAGGGGCAATTTACCCATGACCACATGCCCATACAAATCCAGCATAATATACCGTCACTTGGGCCCAGTTGTAACTGTACATTTAAATCCATGCCCATAAAGAGTACATAATACCGACAGAGAACCCTTGTGGGCTACAGTAAGCCCCATGTTGCAATATCCAGTCAGGCCCGTAGCCAGCAATTCTGATATAGGGGGCACCGGTACCGCACAGGGGAGCACCGAAAAGGGTTATGTTTGTAGTCAGTAGTGCCATCATGTGATAACCAGTTTGCGGGAACCACAGGGGATGATATTTCAAGCCTACCACAGACACCTTAAGGGTGTCGTGTACGTGTACAAATGCGCGAGAAATTTCACCCTTCCGGTGGGGATTCCCCTTCTTTCGCAATACGAAGACTTGAAAAGTCTCCAGAAGTGAAGGGACCAAGGCTACGATCACGATGACGCTTATTCAGCTCCACAAGCTCAGGCAGGCTGGTGAGGAGTTGAATACATTGCAAACGGTGAGGGAACAAGGGACTGCCATAAGGCAGGCTTGTTGTGGTCTAGTATGATTTAAGTAGGATCCAGAAGGAAATTCCCCGAATGTCCGAGGAGTGAACAAAATGAGAACACTAGCATGGAGCTTTGAGCAGGAATTTTAATGACAGCGAGAGCACACCAAGCTCTTCATGGTTCACAATTCAGATGGTTATTATCGTATTTTTACTTTGAACGAACTTTTTCATGAAGAAAGAAGGTAACTTTTTGAATAAGTTTGTGGTTAGGGTAAATTTAGCTTCAAATGCATGTAGTCATCACTTTACACATGTTACTCAAAGTATTAGATTGCTACGTGAAAACCCCTTGATGATGCACGGCAACTTACTTTGAGCTTTCCCCAAGCTTTGGCTAGAATAGCTCGCTGGAGTTTTTGTGCTTAGCTCACTGGATTTTTTATTGATTATTTTTTGTACTAATAATGTTCATAGGTGGTACAATTTCGATTGTGAGAATTGCACACAAAGCGCGCCGACATTTTGCAGGAAATTTACTTGCCATGGTGAAACCCAGTGTTGTAACGAGTCATGACTCGAAGCACTAATTTTCAAAAGGGCAATGACTCGAGCAATTGCATCACAAATTTCCTCATAGAAATAATACAATGACTTGAGTCACATTGAAAGTACTTAATTACTCGACACGACTGCAAAATTGAGTGACTCGGTTAATTCAACTCTGGTGGAACCTGCTGCAGACTCAACAGGTGGTGAAAGGATATGCCCGATGAGAGAGGACCAAGCTCCCCATAAGAATCCAGCAACCCGAAGACCGGCCAGAAGCGACGGTTTGCCGAAAAGACATGGCCGTACGGGCCTGGGGGCTGGGGGAGGCCGCCCCCAAACGTCATACACCTGACTAAATCGGGCAGATATTTTTTCTCAGTCAGGCGAAAAATTGGAAAGTTAAATTAGGTCTGAAGTCGGGCAAATATCACCACCCTTCCTAAGAAAAACAGCCCCGTACGGCCATGCGAAAGGATGCAGAAGTTTGGGCACGCAAAGCGGGCCGAAAATTTGGGGTTCTGTTGAAGAAGAATTGAAGATATTTGGTTCTCGTTAAAGGGAAATCTTGCTTTAAATATGCACCGACATGGCATACAAAGAAAATAACTTAAATCATTATTAAACCGATCAGTCTCACTTTAAATTCTAGCAATAACTTTATTTCCTCAAAATATTATGCATTACAAGAGTAACGGATGTTACATCATTTAAAGTACTGAAAGTTTGAGTGAATTATTTTTGTGCTCCAGATAAGTGAATTTCTTCCTGTCAGAGCCTTAGTCTTGAAATGGAGGCCACCATACTGCCTTATTTTGAATTGTTCATCATTGTGTATCTATTAATTTTGGTTTCAAAAATATGAAAAATTTCTGTAAAACACGCAACATTTCCCTTTAAGGAAAGTTAGAAAATTTGAGTTTCTATGGAAGAATGTTCCCCCTCATCCCAGACTATTCCACTTTCCCCAAATTAATTATTCCTAGCTCCTCCCAAAACTGTCTTGAGCCTTTCTTCTTATGCAGACACAAACCTAGTACGGTACATTGCTTAAGGTCATATCTTGGGGGCGTACAAGGCCATAATGTGTAATCAGAACACTCTCCTGCATGTTGTGTAATGTGAACTATACTCTGCACTAGTTTGATGTCAATCAAAGAGCGTTCACCAATTGATGAGAATTTTGCTGTCTTCCAACCAAAAATGTACTTGGGGGAATGAATGCCTGTCCTTAAGAGCAAAACTAAGACTCCGGGCGACTGGTCGCATAAAGCCAGCATAATTGAAGCAAAATGTAAATGAAGATGAAAACGAGCGTAGAGCGCTAAAATTTTCGTCATTTTAGAAAAAAAAAATGTTACAGAAAAACGAAATATTTTCATTTCATTTATTTTTGTTTTATCACAACAATATATAAACATCATAGTGACAGATTATACAGTTAACAACAAATCAATAAAATCAATGTTGTGAATGGAAGTAGTCTTAAAAACCCTTCGGGGTTTAAAAGCAAAAGCACTCCCAGAGAGAGTAAAATTATAAACAGAGAAAAGCAAAAGAAGCAATCTCTCCCATACCCCCTACCACACACCCACCATCCTACGGTCCCCGCCTACCGTAGAACATTAATAGGTACTTATAAAATATTTAAGTAAACCTTTCCTCAGTGACCCAACTGAAGGACTTATTTGGTAATTCTGAGGCAGTGTGTTCCAAATCATAATAGACCTATACTTAAGACTTTTTGTAAGCATCTCTATCGACGAAAAGAGTATGAAGTTGGTTAGATTGTCTAGTGTGGTACAGTAGTTATGAACAGATCTGTTAACGGTATAAAAGGAAGAGAAAGAACTTGGAAGTAGTTTATTCAAACAGCGAAAGGTAAATATAACTAAACTTATATTAACTTCATCATGAAATTTGAGTAAATTCAACGAGGCAAACAGACCACTGGTCTCGTTCCGTGGAGCAGAGCATGTAATATGTCTGACAGCCCTTTTCTGAAGAATAAATAGTTTATTTAGAATAGATTTAGTAGTACCGGACCAGATACTACAACCGTATGAAAGGTGAGGTAAGACTAGGCCTAAATAAATTAACCTCAAAGCCCTTTGAGGTAGAGTAAATTTTAATTTTGATAATATGCCTACGCCTCTTGAAATTTGTGCTGATACGTACAGTACTGTACATGATCTTTCGACGAGAGCTTATCGTCAATATAAACTCCTAAGAATTTGGTACAATGAACGTTCAGAAGGGGCTTATTATTCATACTTATAGTAAAGTTATAGTTATTTCTACCTTTGTTGAACACCATATAATTGGTTTTGTCAACATTCAATGATAATTTATTCGACACAAACCATTGGTAGAACCTACATAAATCATCATTTACGGTTTTCTCTAAGTTGCTGTCATTGTCCTTGAAGAAAATATTGGTGTCATCTGCAAAAAGTACCCAGGAAAAGGACGCAGAAACGTTACATATATCATTAACATAAATAATGAAGAGTAAAGGTTCTAAAATGGACCCCTGAGGAACTCCACATGTTACTTTAAGGGATTTGAAATGCACATTATTAAAAGATGTGAACTGTTGCCTTAAAGTCATATAGCTTTTCACCCAGAGGTAAGCCTTTCCTCTTACCCCATAATGTGATAACTTACGAAGGAGTATATTATGATCTATGGTATCGAAACTTTTGAGAGGTCAAGAAACACACCAATTGAATTTTGTTTACGTTGAATGGCAGAATAAAGTTTATCCACAGCGTCAGCCCCAGGGTAAGCGGCGGCCCAACGTCCGTGGAAGTATCTAGAGCTAGAGCGAAAACCATATATGGGAACAATCACTTAATTACGATTGTTTTGTTACAAAAAGAGTACATCGGGTTAAAACATAAGTCTTTCCAAACAATTTTCGAAGAAACACAGGCAAATGTGGGTATACGACGATAATTACAGAAAATATTAACACTTCCTTTCTTTGGGGGGTGGGGGGGGGGGGGGGTGGGGGGGGGGGGGGGTGGGGGGGGGGGGGGGTGGGGGGGGGGGGGGGTGGGGGGGGGGGGGGGTGGGGGGGGGGGGGGGTGGGGGGGGGGGGGGGTGGGGGGGGGGGGGGGTGGGGGGGGGGGGGGGTGGGGGGGGGGGGGGGTGGGGGGGGGGGGGGGGACTAATAGCCTACCCCTTATAAATTTTATTGTTCCCGACCCATTATTCGGGTGGCATCTGCAGGGGCTAGGGGCCATATGCGCAGTCACCAAATGCTGACCTCCCGTCAAGATACTTTTCCAGTTTTGTCGGAGATGAAGCGTATAAGACAAAGTGTACGAATCTCTCAACGGTGATCATTCACTTCGGCAGATTATCTGGCTTACATTTTGTCCTCCAGCAGACCAGATCTCTCAATACAATCCCAAAATTTTCAGCGCATTCGTGCGCAGCAGTTTCGTTGCTTTTCATGAATTGTTTGATTTAGGAATGCATAGTAATCCCACCTTCAGATTATTAAATAATTTAGAAAAAAGAAGCTGGCTTAAACGGTTTCCTGGTGAGACAGGTAATTTCATATCTTTCCTATATTTCTTCTCTTGTATCTGTTGTAGGTGTATTATAAATCAGTCTGTGGGTCTGACCATTTCCGACTGGCAAATGGGATGGATAAATTAACCAGAAAGCCCAAACCCTTAGTGATTCCTTGCCGAACTTAAGGGGTGCTTTGTTGCACTGAGGTTCATCTCTCAGATTTATACTTTTTGACTATATCATTTTATGATGTTTTCACAATTTGACCTCTGCTGATCCTACATGACCTTTAAACTCCACCAAAAATTGAGTAACAAAACATGAAAAAAACGTGTGTTAGGAGGGATTCGAACTCGGAGCGTCTGTGTGAGAAACCGAGCACTAATCCACTACGCCATCAAGGAACTCATCGTATGGCATTTCTAATCATGCTGTAGTCACAGCATCCTTTGCCCGTGTTCATAATTAGGTAATTCAAGTTCGAGTTGTTACTGCAACAGTTATGCTTGTGAGAAAATAAATTTTGTTCTCTATAACTTTATCTTTGTAATAATAGAAAGGTTCAGCCTTAACTTTTCATGATCACGAAATGCCGGACAGAACTTGGAGGTACCGCTCACTGTCTATTCTGTAGTTTTTCTTAGTTTCACCTCTGATGACCCCAGATGACCTTCGACTTCCAACAAACCCAAAGGGTTCCCTCTCTTTTAAATTAACGGATCTATACACTAAGCATGAAATGCTTCCATCATCCCTGTTTTGAAATATCGTGTTTCTTCAAGGTCTTCAGTTTCTGACCTCTAATGCTTTCAAGTGACCTTTGACCTCCACTGAACACAGTAGGTTTCTTCCTCTGAATATCATAAAGTTATATACCAAGTACGAAAATTGTTCACTGTTATGTTGAGATAGCGTGTTTACGAGCAGTTTTTAAGAATTTCGTATTTTCACTTCCAGTGACCTCAGATAACTTTTGACCTCTGCCAAAACCAATAGAATTCATCTCCTGACTATAACGCATCTACATGTCAAGTGCAAAAAGCATTCATGCTCCCTACGTAGCGATATTGTGTTAAAAAGCTTTTTTGGTTTTTGACCTCTGTAGACCTTATATATATGACCTTTGAACTCCGCCCACCAAAAACTATACGGTTCTTCCTCTTAATATGATAATTCTAAATTCCAAGCATGAGAAATATCCATCAATGCCATCTTGACATATCGTGTTTACAAGCCAAGCATCAGAAACTTACGAACATACACACACGCACACGCACACGTATGCTCTCGCGTGATTGTACAGAATCGGCAAGGAATCAAAAAGCATGTTATTCCCGAAAAGGTTCAGCTCTGTTCTGCCCTTAGTAAGCTGGGATTATTCCATGCTTCTGTGAAAATTTGGCGTATTTCGCTTGCTGTGCATTGCCATTCAAAAGGAATAATGCTTCAGTCTGATGCAAAGCAATACTGTTTGTTAAGAGATTTACACGGCTTAGCCCTCTTTTTCCCCATGAGGCCTCCAAGGGGGATAAAATTGGCCATCTCATTGAGCCCTAACTTGCGTAGCCTACCTCTTGAGTTTAAGTTTTCTTGTTATTCACCGATCGGTAATTCCAACTTGAACATTTTCCTCACGAGGCCTGGGGTGACGGGGATGGGG